>LR737387.1:5121250-5739372 GCA_902655005.2 Marronus borbonicus
ACGTGGAGGTTAGCACTACGAAGTCGTCATACAACGAACGACGCGATTCAGCGGAACGGAACGGTTATGGATCAGCAAAGCGGAACAAAAATAGGATATATAACAAGCAGCAAAAGACAACAACAGCAGTCTTTAGAAATCTTCTGAAGAAGCTGACAGGATAGTCAGCGAAAGTTAAATATCAACTACACGACATCACCCGAAAGACATTTCTACAATGGATTACGGTCGTGAAAGCCTACACTCAACTATCAGACTCTTTATATATCAAAAAAAGATTTTGAGGTGAACGGCAGGTGCATCCCTACATCGCTTCTTGCCGATCAATATTCAAGCAGTTGAAGGTCTTGCCTTTGCGATTGCTGTATTTGTATGTATTATTAATATCTTGAAAATCGCTTTATTAGGGTTGCTGAAGTATATAGCAACATGCAAAACCGTTCACATGATCGCATAAGTCTGCCGGTTCACAGAACAAGTTTATACGAATGTGGGCCGTGCTGTTTATTTCAATGCTCTGCCAAGACAGTGGTTAAAATGGTTAACAGCCTTAGCCTATTTAAACGACAATTAAAATCTTATATTCATTAGTATTCATTTTCTAGCGTTAATGAGTACTTAGCATAGTTGGTTTAAATAATTCTACTTTTGGATTGGAATTGCACAATGCTATTTGTTTAAATAGTTGCTTGTTCTATACATATCTATGTTTCTTTTTCTTTTTTTTTATATATGGTATGTATTGTATTTATGATTTTATTGTATTTATTATGTGGATAATGTCTATGTTGTCGCCAACATAGGACAATAAACATTATTATTATTCATTAACAAAATTCTCAGTTTTACTATATAACTACTTATAATTTCTGAAGAAGGCAATAAATTTATTGCCGAAACGTAAAAGGAAATTTTGAAGATCTATCTAAATAACTACGCTGCAGTTACCAACAATTCCTTTATTAAAAGGAACGGCTAAGAAGAATCACGACCAAATACTACTTGGTACCGATAACAAGTAAACGTTAAGTAGTAAGAATGTGTGATTATCATTTTATCGATATAAATAGAATATTTTAACTTGTGTTCTATATTACAGCGCCCAATTCTTTTCTTTTGAATTAACCATGCAATTTAACGTTACGTTTGCAACATTAATCATTAAACATTAAACATTACGTTGTTTGCACATTAAGATTTATAGTCCAACTACTACCGATAGTGAATGACTCACTCCCTTACATACCCCAAATACAACCAACGTTTCCACATGCAATGAGTGGGATTCCCAAATAACTTTCAAACTTCTGAATCGATAACACTAAATCACTTTGGCATCGCGTAATATCCACCGTAAATGCAATGTAACGTTTTTTTTTACTTTAAAATTTTGAACCCCTTACATGTAAAATAACAATACGAGGGCAATTTTGACGCACGTGACTTCTGGAACAACTCTCATAAATACTAGGCAGCCACACGCCCTTGTTTTTTCTGAAAACATTCGAGATCCCCAATGAGTAGTTTAGTGAAAGCGTAGAAATATATCTGGTGATTTATAAATTCTACTTTGTTGATAATATTTTTCAAGAATATATATTAAATAATCGTTTCATAAGTTGTCGTCGCAGAAACGGGTAATTAGCGAATAAAGGATACAAGATACAAGCTTGTGTAACGATTACGAACTTTTTCCATAAAAGGCAAACATACTCGCTATTACTTTCTTTCTACCTCTTTCCTTCTCGCCCCACTCTTTTTGCAAACAAGCCGCTGTTAAATTGTTTAATAATACACTGTAGCCGGCGAGAACCGGACGAAACGCTAAGAAAAAATCAAATTAGTAAGCGGACAGTGGAAGGAAATAGAAGGAAGGCAATTGAGATTAGAAACCGGAAACTAGAAGCGGCATCTCATGACTCTACGAATATAATAAGTAAGATATCTGTAGAAAGTCTTTTACACCGATGAACATTATCTTGAAAATAACAAGTAACATTTCTATCTCCTATAATCCGGGTAACTTACCCACGTGGGTGAATTTCAACCCGTGAGGGTTAAATTATCCCGCAAGTGAAATAAAAGTACTGGTAGTTAAGTAATTGTTTTCAATTTAATCTACATATTATTTAAAGAAACGTACTCGTTCGTTTCTCTTCATTTTTAGCAGGGATGCATTCTGGTTTCATCTAGGATCGTGCCTTCTGTGGAAAGTACGGTGCATTGAATACATTATTGTCATTATAAGAGAAACTATGATATGTTTGTACCTTCTGATGATTATACAATAAAAGATCGAGTGTCAAAATTAACACTCAAAAATGGTACATAGACTCACGAGTGTAGTTTTGCCGAGTACATTCGCGTGAAAAAAACATTAGAAAGTACTCCTCATTTTCTCAAAAGCGGAGTGTTAATTTTAGCACTCGCTAGTGTTAATTTTAACACACAATAATGTTAATTTTCTGATCGTATTGGTATAAAATTTACGTTCTACAGTGTCTGTTTGTGGTTTAAACATGTAAGGGTGTTTTGTAAACGATACTGAAATATGCCATTTTACACATATTGTACTTTATCGCAAATTAAGAAAGAGCAATCAAGATAATCTCATAAATAAGCTATCCGAAGAGGATTTTTCTGTTTCCATATATTGTCATATCTAGTCGTCCCATCTCTTATTTTACAAAATCCATTTTTTACGCCTAACTTTGAATCAACACTTTAAAACGCGATATTAAAATCGATATACACTACCGGTCATAAGTGTTTACCTACCTTCATAATTGGTGATTCTTCAAATAAACTGTATGTTATCCCTATAAAAGTATTTGTATTATTAAACTGTAAGTACGACATAGAGTAGTTGCTATGTAATGTTCTGTGCTACGCAATGAGCCGACTGGCATTAAGATATTGGAAGTGAAGAAACTACTCTGGACCGACGAATCTAAATTTCTCACTTTTGGTTCAAATAGAAGAACTTTTGTCCGTAGATCGAAAGGGGAACCAGCACTTGAATCCTGTGTTATACCAACAATAAAACATGGAGGAGGATCAGTTATGATTTGGGGTTGTGTTGGCGGTGCCTCTGTGGGAGATTTGGTCAAAATAGATGGTATCCTGAGAAAAGAAGGCTATAGAGAAATTTTGGAGAGGAATGCTATCCCATCTGGAACATGATTAGTCGGTGAGAACTTCGTGTTCCAGCACGATAATGATCCGAAACACACTGCCAAGATATGCCGTGAGTATTTAGAACAGCTGGAGCACAGAAACCAAATTATTGTTATGAAATGGCCGCCCTAAAGTCCAGATCTCAATCCGATCGAGCTTTTGCGGAAGGAACTCGATCGACAGATTCGAAAATGTGCTCCAACATCGGCAACAGTACTTTGGACGCGACTACAGGATACGTGGAGGAAAATAGAGCCACTAACACTAGTGAAGCTGTTAGAAAGAATGCCGAAACTGTGTGCGGCAGTAATAAAAGCGAAAGGTGGACATATTGACGAATCCAAAATTTTAGTAAATTTATGATTATCATTGTTAGAAAATTGACAGGCACATTGTTTTTATAACTGTTAAAGTACTTTGTATAACCACAAAATAAAGGTTTATTTTATAATGAGTATTTGACTGGTTTTTGTAATATTTTAAGAGTGGGTAAACACTTATGGCCGGTAATGTATATAGTGATGGACTATTACAACTGCACTATAAACCTGATGATGACCTAAGCAATAACACGTGAACCCAGTTACAACATTGAGGCATTACTTAAGATGGTCAGCGGTAATTTACGCCCTATCAATCCTTTTCACACTGGATGAATGTCCTTTCTTTATTTCAAAGGAGGGAATTAAATTGCAGGAGTATAAAGTTGACACTGGTTAAGTAAAATAAGGTAAAATTCTTGTGTAATCTGTTTTATACTCCCTCTTATACTTAGAGTGTTAAATTATATTAAATTACATTTGTAAAAGATCTACCTTGCATGAAATTATTTTTGTTGAGGTGATGCTGCTATGTTTAGTTATTGTTTGAGGTTAGGTAAGTGTTCTGTAAACTAATCAATAAAACTGATTGGATATACTAAATGTTCGACCAAATGTTGAAACATGTTCCACAGATATTTGAAGATATGGTACGTGTCTACAGAAAGAAAATTGGCCAACGTGGCAACCAAAATGATAATCTGAAGTTTACCAATGTTTAAGAAAACCCTACTCCTAGTTGCTTCGTACTAGAACTTTGTCACGGCATGATAAAAAACTACAAATACATAATGAATATCGTCTACCTGTTGACGTAGCGTATCCACAATATAATGGGGAACCCTTTCATCACTCCCAATTTTTTTGAAAACCTCAGACAGAAACGTTGGATGCAATATGCATTTAGTCAGATGGATCTAAAGGTACATAAGTTTGTGGCTACTTCCCAAGTATGATTCTAAGGTGAGGGTAAGACTCCATGATGAAGCTTTACTATTTCCAGCAGGAGACGCAGCAATTAAAGGCATACTGATGTACGTTGCAAGAAAAAATCTAAGAAACTCGCTTATCATGAGCGATTCTAAAACGTATTAGAATGTATTCAATAGAGAAAATAGCCCACCCAGTTGTATTGGAAATATAGACTCAGGTAGACAAACATCAAAAGTCTGAGGTAAATATCAAATCTTATTAGAAGGCCACGTAGGAATTAAGCCAAATATCATACAACCCTTCCAGCATCGGCTCCCATTGCCTTGATGAAACATCTACTACTGAAACAAGAATGCCATGTCATAATGCCGGAGTTAGTATGCTTATCAACGTTACTTGCATGCAGGACATTGAATTCATTAAAAACATAAATGCGCGTTAGAATCTAGATCAGGTAGGTTAGGTGTCTCACTTTCCGGTATACTAGTGTGAATTGTTCCTCTTTATTGTTGGCCGATTTCTGTTAAGTCATCCCGATACACCCTGGGATGTGAAGTTTTCCTTGATTTTTTGCCCTTCCTATCTATACAGGAAATAGAAAAGAATATCCAGGGTTTGTAGAACTAGCATGCTATTTAGTTCTTTTATTGGAATAATAAATAATAAAAACATGCTGTTGGGTACGTTGTTAGGAAGTGTGTGCATTTAAAGACATTTCCAATTATAACTTAGAGTAAGTTAAAGACATATTTTGTTGTTCTTTTCTTGAAGAAAAAACAATTCTCACAAAACTGATTTTTAAACATGTGATGTCAGGGTGTAATCTGTTTGCCTGAAGCATTTTTATTTGAGTGTTTTAGTTGAAATTTGTTTCTGTTACGAAGCCCGAAGACCAGTTCAAGAATAGATTATTCTTTATACTTACCGCTTGCTTCTTTTGCTTTAAAAGAAACTACGTTTTTACAAATACAGTTTTTAAAATTACAGAGGTGATCCACTTCATGTCAATTGAAACTGCTATTAGACTAATTATTTGTAAATCTACCACAAGTTGCGTCTAGGCACGTACCTCATTTTGGGTGAATTTGGCCCTAAATTCCAATGTTTTAATGGAAAATTACTTCACCTCCTATCTTTCCCCATAAGAGGTGACATTTACTCCATTAACGGTTGCAAAATTTCTTCCATTTTTACAAGTGTATATGACATATATCTTTGGATGTGTGAAATGGCATCAGACAGGGTGGGCTAAAATGGGAACTTAGTTGCCGGAATACCATCGAAATGACGCTTTATTCCTTTGAAGCGTGCAATTTTTCCGTTAATATGACAAATTCCTCGTCAATAAATATCCAAGCTTCCAGTTTCTAACCAGCCCCCATTTTTTTCTCTATTTTGCTTTCCTCCTAAGAGAACCGTCCTCTTTCCTAAACGACCTCAGTCGCAAACTTAATACAAAACTCAGTTTTAATTAAGCCGAGCATTCACCAGCCTTTGCCGTTACAGAGGGCCGTTGCCTCACTTGTCGACGCAATGGAGTCACTTGCTGGAAACCATTACTCAAATATACAATATCAGATTTCTGTTCCGCTTCACTTTTTGCCTTTGCCGCGTCGAGAAGCTTGCTTTGCCTCCTCGCCTTAATTAATTAGGCAGGAAGGAGGGGCCCTTACCGTGTTTATATCTTAAATATTTGGATTGCCGGAAGATGATACGTTTTAGACGGTATCGCGAGCAATAAAGTGAAATTTGTTTGACGAAATCGTTACGTATTTAACTTGAAATTTTGTAGCAGTCGAAGGGAAAGGAGTAAGTGAGAGAATGGTAAGCTCTTTGGAAATTAATGGGAAAGAGCTCCCGGAGAAGTGCAAATAGATATAGGGCGAGTCCGTAGGAATGGGAAGTATTTCATGGTAAATACAGGATATCAAAATAAGAATAATAGATCCATAAGTAAGAGTCCGATTGTCAAACCTTTCTGAAATACAGACAAGTCAAATAAATATTTACTTCATCGTTGTTGAAGAGGAAAATTAATAGAAAGGAACATCAGAAAGTATAGATAATGAAAGAACATTTTCAAAAATACCACCACCTAATTCAATGTATTTACCTTCCGTTTCATTAATGATTTTTGATAACTGCACCCGCACTCATAATATCAAATAAAGCTTCTTTTCTTATGGAGTGTAGCAATCACTTCATCAACTGGCAGGGAAAATAGTCGATTGGGATTTTAACTCCGTAAACCTCGTCGGTTAGTTTATTGAGCCTATTCTAGTTATCAATTTGCCAGGAAAGTGATTGTTTAAAAAATGTTATGCTGGTAAAGAGAAGTGGGCTGAAGCCCCATCATATTGGAAGAGTAATTATTGTCGCGTATTTCGAGAAACTTCATCAAATTTCAGAAAAATGGTCTTCTAGGAACTATAGATATCCTTCTTCAGTAAAGTGCATATTCAACACAAATGGACTTTTTAATTGATCATTAATTATGCCACGGCTAACACTTAAGGTAAATTGAGCTTCGCCGCTGAATAAAATGCATTTATTTAATCTTACATTTTAACGAATCCATTAACAAAATTGAAACTTCGGGACGTGGATATGTTTTCTGCTTATTGGGCACCATACATATATAGCAATAATAAGCTTTCTTATTATTGCGAATGGTAATTGACTTAATGGGGCAAGTCGAGGCAAATAATAATAATAATGAGAAGTAAAATAAATTAAAAAGAAACAGCTATGCGATTTGCTTCTGAATGATTTATTAAAACTATTTTTTTTAACTATATTTGAACAGTTAAGCACTGAAAAAACAACAAAGCTGAGAATTTAGATTGACATAAATTGAAATGAATTAAATATCTAAGATGACAAATAAATGTACGCGATGTGAGAAACAGAAAATTGCACCGTCCAGGACAAAAGACTTTAATTGAAAATACATAAAAATAAAACTGGAAACATACAGGTGGTTATAAAAATTGACTAATTACGAATTTTCGAAAAATTATAATAAATGTTACTGCTGTTTTCTTTCGGGTTTTGCCGTGTGTCATAACTTTCGCTGGACGTTTCACCGTTCATGCTGACAGCTTCTTCAGGATAACTGAACTAATTCTCCCTTGTCCGACATTCTTTTTGCATAGGCAGTTGATGCATTCAACCACGAAGTTTCCGCTCTTCCTATTCTTCTACAGCTCTTCCTGTTTATCCGCGTTAACGGATAGATAACGCGGTCGGTAGATGCTGCTTGATTGACTTTGCAGTATCGAAACATACTTGTATCTCGTGTTTCCTCAGGATTTATCCTACTTTTTCGGTGACCCCTGCTACGTCTGGTAAACACGCCATCCCTCTCTGTGTTTCTGTCGTCTTTAGAGGCATCTTTTTCCTAGTGTCTCTTCTTATGTCAATGTCAGTGTAACCATTCTTCTTCAGTGCTTTCTCCAGATGTATCTCCTCACTGGCTAGATGTAGCTCATCACTGATGGTTTTAGCTCTGGATAGTAGGGATTTAATCACATCGGATGATGGTGAAATCTCGCATGTAGATATCTATCGGTGTACGTCTTCTTTCTAAATACCGCGTATGGTACTCCCTCTTCCGTTCTCTTTACCATTACACCCACCAAGGGCAGATTTCCATTTTCTTCTTTGTCCATGGTGAATTGAATGGCTGGGTGCTGCGAGTTGAGGTGTTCCAAGAATTGTTGTAATTTCTCTTCCCCATGTTGCCATAACATCTCAACTCATGCATCATTCGTCATTCGATGATTGACACACCACTATTATAGACCTTGATGAAAAAATGGGGGACAGAAGATGCCCACGTGCGCAAAATTTTACGAATCCAAAATCAAAACAATAAACAAAATTTAAATAATAGTGGCCGTGAGTCTTTTCTGTTCTGTAAGCGTTTTGTAGAAGTAAAAAAAAAGTAAGTATACTTTATATATATATAACTTTTACAGTTCAACCGTCCAACATTATTCTTTTAATGTGATATTTGGTTTCCAGGGAAATGTAACTGAATTAGTAGTTAATGCTGCAAAACTTTTCGAACGTACGTTACCCTGTGACCCTTATCTCGTTTATCACCTAGCCCACCACTGACTCTTACCCTTACAGCAATTATTCTGCTGATTAATTAATTTTAGCCATTGACAGATTTGTCCACTGCTATCGCAATTCAGACATGCAATTCTATATACAGAGTTGTTTTTTACTGAAAGGAATAAATATTTTATTTGTAAAGAATTATTTAGTAATTGTTATATTATTATTTGTTAATGGTTTAAATAATCGAATGATTTGCAAAGTTAAATCGCTGATGTTGGGTAAGTGTTCGCATTTAATTTTATTAACTACATTTTCAGTTGGTCATCAAAGAAGTATTATAGAAGAATTATAAATTAATTTATTAAGTGAGAATTTTGCACATCCACTCCTGGTGGAAATACCGAACAATTTGATCAAATTGTATTGTAGAGATGGTTGATCTGAAATGTGTGTGATTTTATTTTTCACTCCTGTAACTGCATTAGTTTCTGGTTTTGTTTGGGATGGTTATAATGATTGTCTATAAAGCTGCTTGATCCAGTTGGCTTTTAATGCAACTTTACGATATTGTTTTTCAAAATTTGTTATGTTCCTTCTCAACTTCCTACGGTCGAGTACTTCCCTCCCGGATTTCTTAAATAATAATAATAATAGTAATAATAATAACTTAATTATTATTATTAATTAGTTTTATTAATTCTCTGCAGTGCGGATCTCACAGACCGTGAAGCCAGGGATCCCTGGTTTCAATCCTAGCGTAAAATTATGTGATTAGATTATCTTTAATTAGATTCTCTCATCCACATATATTTATTTCTACGTGATACGTCTTTATACTTCAATTATTCGATTGATAATCACCTTACACAAATGTGCGTTAATGATATGTCTGTATGTGGTAGTCTAAGTTAATTATGAGTTTAGTTAAATTATAATTTTAATTTTATTTGAGAAGTAGTATTATATCCTGATTATAGCGAGCTAGTTTATCATTCCAAATATAAAATATCCAGTGAAATTAATTTATTCTTCGTTGGGCTAGTGCCAAATCTGTTCCAAATTGACGTATTTTCTTGATTTTTTTGAGATTTTGATGTATTTATAATTGCCAAACAACGAATTTAGTATTTGTCGCTTTTATGAAATGCATTATATATCATCAACCTTATAAATTATACAAAGTACATCTACAACAGGAATTGCATCAACAATGTCTCGAACTGGTCTCGATTTCGTGCTAAATTACGAATTCCATTTAACGTTCCCCTTCCCTAAGTCAATTCGTATCCTCGACAAACACAATTACCTAACACGTTTAAATCGAACACCAATTCGTTCACCAAAACCGACGCCTTTTAATTTTCTCGACGAGATCCGGCGGAGATCGCTTTGTAGATACTATTTATCAATGGTGTAGTCGCATCTCCCGCTTCCATCACTAATTGTTATCGGAACCGCATCCTATAAAAACCGGACACGATCGGTCCAAGCATCATCGGCTGATAAATTAAATATTTTCAATGATAGTGTGGACCGAATTTCCAGTTGGTTCCGCTAGAGAACAAAACTAAATCATTGGCGACCGGGCGTACTCAGTCAGAAACTTGTGTGCGGACTGTTGCTACAACTAGTTTCTGGAACTAACCAAACATTTTGAAGCAGTCGAGTAGGATAACCAAGTCGAGGTTTACGCGGATAGATACACTGCCGCTTAAAAGATTAATTACGTTCAAGATGCCATAGTAAAATAAGATCAACATGGAAGAGGATTTCGTTTTTGCTACTTCAAACATTTATCACGGTTGTAAATTCATTTATTGCAAGGAGATCTATTTCCGATTACACATGTGGTAGTATAAAGCCTTATAATTTTTCTAAAATTTTCTTCCACTATTATTTCACTCTCTTGCTTCAAATAACCGCTCTTCAAGCGTTCATTCTATTGGCATGCAATTTGCAAGACTTATACTTGCAAGGAAAGATACTCGAGTTTCAAATTTTGTTTTCTTTAACTTGATAAAAACACACCTTTTTAAAAGTTGGCGGATTTTCAGTTTTTTCAATGTAACTGCAGAACACAGCAAGCAATAAATGTCGAAGTTGTACCATATTTAAAGCTCTTTCCAGACACATGATGCATCCGACCCTTTCGTAACAATACAAAAAAAAATGTGTTCGGTAAATGTTGTTTGTCTTTTGATTCTGCTTACAACCATATGGTTTATGCATTTCTAGGTTGAAGCTATACGCTTTCAGAGCCATGAGTTTGTATTAGTGGTTTAACTTAGTCGATAATATCTATTGAATTTTGTTCTAATTGCCAGCTATTGACCCCGCACGAGCCACAAGACGAAGACCGTTTTAAACACAAATAAGTTTAGACAAACTAGGCTGTTTTAAATAATTGCGAAGATATATAACCACGCAGATTCGTGTTATTAAAAAAAAGGATTGGACGCTTAACAATCAGGCTTAAACGTAGTACCTTGTATATATGTCCATTACGTACTGTAAAAGACCCTTAAATAAGATATAACTTCTGCGTTTATTCCTTTTGTCCTATCTTTCTTCGATCAGAAGAAACTGTTAATCTGCCAACCTACGAAAGGGCGTTTTCCCACAAGTTTCATTCTAATCTGCATTTAATACCTGGGAAGTTCTTGTTGTTAGTGTAGTTGTTGCTGATGCTTTCTTTTCGTGCATTGGTTTCATTTAATTTAACAATTTTAATTATGAAAGGCAGAAATTATTATTATACAAGGCGTGTTATTGCAAAGTACCACTTTGAAATAAAAAAGAAAAGGTGGATTTTTCTTCACAATTTTATTTTTATATGAAAGGCTATATCTTAATCTACCTTTCTACGTGATTTCCATCAATATTAAAGCACTTACGGTATCGTACAACCAGTTTTTGAATCTCATCCTCATAGATGCCTGCTGCCTGATTTGAACAAGCACTGCAGCCGACCTCATCATCGTTGTCGTGGCGCTAACCACCCAGATGCTTCTTCTAATGCAGAAACAAGTAGTTCCCTGTGAAATTATGCGATTAGCCATGTATGGACGGGCATTATCATGAAGCAAAGAGATCCTCTCACTCAGCATGCCACGCCTTTTGCTTTGTATTGCACGGCGCAATTTTCACTTTTTCAAAAAATATCTGCTGCACCATGAAAGAATTCTGCGTCCCGATAGTTGGTAACCATTGATTCTCCTATTCAATTGCTTGATTCTATAAATGCAGAGAATAATCCTCTGGGCAAATAAAGCGGACACAGTTCTTCGTATCCACGACCACCTACCTTCCTCCCACTCCCCACCCCCTAACCGTGAACCACTGTCGCTCCTTTCAGTACCGCCGCAACGCAAACCACTACACTTCATCGCCACTGCCATCGCTCTTCGGAAATGTATTCGATTTCAAATCGACGCATTTGCTTTTCATTTTATCTTATATAATCCCCATCATCGGCCGCTTCATTAAGTTGGTAAAAGATTCCAAGTCAGCGCTTTCGAGTTGCCCGGGCCTAGGGAGCCTCCGGGTCGCGTCCCTAGGAAGACCGCGGCGGCTTGGGAGGTCCTCCCAAGGTTTATTAATATTCATGTAAATTAAAAGGATGAAAGTGTGTATTGAAGAATTTGGACGAGCGGAAAAGTTAAAGTGAAGGTCTGTAGGAGTGGGGCAAGGAATGGAGGTCTGAGAGAGCTTTTGCGAATTGGAATTTATATTACGATCTGTAGTCGCTTCAACTTCTTATTTCAATTAGAGGAATTTTGTGAAAATTAGGTTCAGATTTAAAGATCGTATATTGGAAGATAAATAAAAAGAACTTATTTTTGGTGAAAATTAACTGGTTTTATAACTTGAGGTGAAACAAGTTCCCTGGAATGTTTGAAGCTTGCAGGAACTTCATTCTTCCATCAACCGTTCGGGATATCTTACAGTTATAAGCCGCTAGACTATTAGTTAGGTTTGCTTAATGTGTCTGCATCTGTTGCAAATTTTTGAAAAATAGACCACGCTCTGTTACTTTTTATTGGAGTATTCTAACAAACATTTTGGAATGGATCGGTTCAATTTGGGAGTTTCTTAATGTTAAAGCTGCCGTGTTTTCCTGCCGGCGTAAGCATACTAAGAGATATCAGGGAAACTTAAAAACAAAGCTTGAGGCATATCGAGGAGGTGATTTTGGTCTTAACTAATGTTTCGCTCGGTTCAAAAAGACATACGGATCACATAAATAAACCGGCTAACTTAGAATTAAGAAAATGTATTTTTTATGATCTTTTGGAGCCCTTAGTGTGAAAATGGTGTGTGTAGGGTTGCATTACTTTGCTACTATAACCTTCTCATCCAAAAGCGTAAAACGCAACATATGATTAAATTAAAGGTTGTACTGTATCCACCAGAAAGACTTGCTACCGACACTGGTAGAACATGAACGCGACTACAGTTAGGAATAGATCCTCCAATGACTGGGCCACGAAGCTATTAAAAAGATATGAAATTAGGAATTAAATAGTTGAGTACATTCTTAACCTGGAAGAAAACGTAACCGGGATGAAGAAGCTTGATAATTTTCAGAGAATAATCAAGTTTTGATATACTCCACAAAGCAAAGATTCCCTTTACTTCCTACAAAGCAGACATTTTTTCAGGTGGCTGGTAAAGTTTGTATGTAATTATGTTAAGCCAAGGCCAATTTTTTCCTGAAACCAATACGTCCGTGCCCAAGAAGCAGCCGAGCTTACCAGTTCCTAATATAACAATCATTTGGAAGCTTTACATGCAGGAATATTTGGGGTATAGGGCAAGAAGCAGTTACCGGAAGATTTGGTAAGGACAACTACTCGGATTAAAGTGAGAGGTGCTACCGTAATATTTGTTACGAAAATATACATAATAGATGTCACCAGATCAAATGTGCCACTTTTTTTAATATCTTACAATATATGAAATACCACGTACTGTACAACATGCAAGTTGCTGTCCCACACACAACTGATTCCTGCTGCTATTGCCTAATTCATACCCAAGGCGACTTTAGTAAAAATTGGGTAATCTCTATTTGTATACCAAAACATTAGTAATCATGTACACAATAAAAATGTTTCGATAACATCAATCTTATAACAAACCTCCTTTATTGTTTATCAAATACAACATAAAACCTTCGAAAGGAATCAGAGATAACCATACCGTTTACTAAACAATAAAAAACAAAAAACAGATCTCCATTGGAATCACGGAAAGCTTTTATTTGTAATCGATTTCCTACGATGTTCTGTGTAGTAGTCGAGCTTTGACAGTCTACTATTACGATATCTACAGATGCTACCATTAAAGTGGCTCGTTTAGCGTTCAGTTCTCTTGTAAATATGCAAGCAAAAGTGTAAATTTCACGACGGCACGTCGCTATTCTGGAAAAGGGTTCTGACATTTAACACTTCCACGTCGTCGACAAACTACCGATACGGTAATTAGCTTGGCGGAAGTCTTCTGTGACAACACGGTAGTGATTTTATTATCCCTATAAGTTGCGGAATATCGTTTCATTTGCACAACAATGTAAATTGACGGGGTAACGGTTCGTCTCAAATAGTATTGGATTGGTCTATATTTTTCTTCTTGGAAACTTCTTAAATTTAAAGAGTAGATGAAATTGAAGAAATACACTGGCTGCAATCAAAAACACACCGCCAAGAAATGTTTGCTAAACAATGTTTATTATTATCCACATTGCTTATACTAATTATAAACATGTAAATGAATGACGATTCATGAAAGGTAATCACAATAAAGGCACTATTCGTCCGTAAATTATGTTCTACGATCGATAGCGTTCCACCACCGCTGCGCCAAACGAAAGCGCTTCAAAAGAGAATCTTCTCGAGGGGTGGTCCTACTGGATGCGTCTGTACCTTACCTTGATTTGCAATTTACAGCTACATTGATCGTAGTCTCCGGTTCCATAAATTCAACAAGCAACACCTCCTTTTGGTCCCAAAACACTAGCCATATCTTTTCTGTGGTTGAATGTGTATTTGAACTTTTTCGGTTTGTTTAGCGAGATTGAGTGCATCCATTGTTGTGACTGTTATTTTGTGGGGGGTGCAATACTGAATCTCCACCTCCAGTCATGACTGCTTTCAAAAAATCTTCACCCTAAACCCACCCTAAATCTCATTCGGCGAAATTTGTGGTCATCAGACAACATCTTTGGAACTCATCGTTTGTAGCGTAGGAGTTCCGTTACAATTGCGTACACAGTTGGCGGGAGAATCAATTGTAGCAGCCATGTTTACGTGCCTGCAACTCAGCTGAAAATAGCGTAATGACGTTGCAAGTAGCAGATATTACACTGGGGGAGATGAGAGAGGAGAGAGGGAGAGAGAGGAGAGGAGGGGAGAACTCTAAAGTATCGGCACACTCCGCACCACGCAAGTTATTATTTGACTAAATCGGAGCAGCTATTTTGAAAACTCCTGAATTCCTCTTGTCACCCGTTTGACCGAATGATGCAAAACAAAACTTTAAAACCAACATGCTTGTTCCATCCCTATTCTCAAGAAAATATTTGCAAATATTTGCTTTCGCCGAAAATAAAAGAAAACGTTTCTGTCCGTGTAGCACGAAACGTAAAACATGTACCCGCTTTATCCCAATAAATCAATAAGAATTGAGTGGACCAGTCGCACTTTCTCTCTATTGGGCAAGTCGTTTCATTGCACAACGCGTAACTCCTACAATGTGGTATATTCTAGTTAACAACCCCGTGTATTATAGACCCTTAAAAATTTGACTTCCAAACAATATAACTCACTTTTTACAGGCAATTGCAGTATGATAGCATTATACTAATTGTAATCGGTATAGCTTGTATGTCGTTAAATATTCTTTCACCTAATTATAAATTCCATATACAGACGAATAGGCATGCAAATCCTAGCAAACAGAAGCAAACCGAGCTTAGTCACGCTCGGCCCCACATATTGATAAATAGCCGAGATATTCATGTTTGCGTTTGGGACCAAATATGAAACAGAATATAAAATAGTCGCGTGTTATTGCTGTGGAATTTAGACGATATTATGAACTCGTTCAAATGATTTATTTTCACAGTAATTGATAAAGGGATTATTGCAGATTTACGTTTGATAAGTCTTTTTTATTTTCTTGTTTGTTTTAGCGTTTATTTACATAAAAAGAACATTTAAAAACAATTCCAATCCTTTAATGGGTTGATTTTTACATTGCAAATTCACGTAATTTAAGCAAACTGGTTAAACAGTAGTTTCCATTGAAATCTAGCATAGTCGAATCATTTTCATCGGTAGTGCCACTGGTGACAAAGGAGTACCGGGTTCGAGCCCCAGACTCGCAACTGCCTCAAAGTGGAGGTTTCCTTAGTTCTCCTTACTCTTCCAAATTTAGCGAATAAAACGCGTTGTGGTTTAATTGCGGGGATTGTCAGCAATAGATATTACTATACTGATACCTACTACCCAGACTAACGTTGTAACTGCTAAAATTCGTAACGTGCCACAAAACATGCAGTTACACAATTTCTGATAAACATGCAAGCAATAGCTGTTCTGTTGGAACACGCGCCACTCTTGTTTCCTACATTAATTGCTGCAAATTCTTCGCGCTTTGTGATTATTAAATTAATTTAATTGTAATATTAATATTAATATTATTAATTAAATTATTATTACGGAGCTTTCTACCGATTATAAATGTAATTCTGTAATTTTTTTCTTCCTCCAACAACAAAATTTTTTGAAACAATTTTTGTTAGTAATTATTGATACTTCTTTATGCTCACCCTACACCACCTTTACCCCTATTATAGTTTATTAAAGCTCGCCCCACATATTCACGACTTATAAATTTTATTTAACCACATTATCGCCTTCGAAAAAAAAAGAGAATATCGGACCAATCGGCCCCCTTTTAAACGTAATTTAATAAAAACCGTCATTACCATACGAAGCCAATAAACATGATTTAAAACGTTATTAAAGATAATCAAATAGAGCGTTTTAAACCGCTGGTACTTTGCAAGTTCAAAGTATCTAGACCACAGTTCTATTAGCGAGCTCGTAAATAATAAAAATTGACTTTAATCTAATCCTTTCGAGTGCACGGAGTCTGTTTCATTAACAAACTAAAGCGACTACCCAGTTTCGCCCGCGCATAATGATCGTTTTCCCTCTCTCAGTGTGAGAAAGTGGCGGACAATATTTGCCAATGGATTTAAAGAGCGGCGGGTGTCCCGCAATATGATTTGTTCGAGTATGTCTGGTCGACTTTTTATCAAATGCATTCGCACATAAATCAAACGTGTATCGCGACTAAACTGTGTATGTATGTTACACTAATGGATTAAGTTAGAGTTCACTAGCGCTGCAACTACTACTACCATACTGGGAAACAGTAACCAGAACTGCATTAGTTAAAGTTATTAAATATGCAGACCGCTAGGCCATAAATTATACTTTGTCGGATTATCGCGGCTAGCCAACGCTGTCAAACAATGCAATGCTGCATAAATACCACCGTATATACGATAGATATACGATAGAGAAGGTTTTCAACGAGGGGGAGACGGAATGAGGTAAAGGGGGGTTATACATTTAGCGTGGGATGGCTACATACATATATTAAGGGCGGCATCATGTTTGGTAGCCACGTTACCACAATTGTGTAGTAGCACGAGGTATATTTGCACGGTGCAGTAAGTGTTGAATGTTTTAGATGATATAGTGAACCACAGAGGTTTTATTTGGGACCTATTCAAAATTAGAAATAATTGACGATGGTCAAAATTGTCTTTTGATGTCATGTAGTGACCAACTTTTACGTTGGATAGAGTTCTCTTTGCTTTAGAAAAGACAATAATTTAATAAGTGATGAATTTGCACATGGTGCAGGTGTAGACACGTTCTGGTGTACATTGACGGCTACTCCCAATATCCCTGCTTAAACATTCCCGATTTTTGATGACCACCACTTGCCTTTTCAGGCGAGCAACTCTCATGTGCACCTTGTTATTACTTAACGTGAGCGAGTCTTCAAATACTTATTACACTATTATTTATCCTTCGATAAAGGCATCTTCTCAACACGTTGCATAATATCTGTCTTCAAAAGCGATCCTAGTAGTGTTGAAAATTAGCGGCCAATTAACATCCTACCTACTTTTTTCTAATGAAATGATCGTGAATAAAAGTATAACAAGTTTCTTCAACAAGTTCGACTTGTTTTAGTACGCCTAAATCCATCGATCACGGCTACCCAACTATGCTGATTGATTTATCCGAAGCTTTCGACCGCATTAATCATTCTATTCTATTATACAAATTTGAAAGGTACGCTATTCGTGTCCAAGTATTAAAATGGTTCGAATCTTACCTGTTACATCGCCAACAAAATGTTGTTTGGATGGATGTTAGTTGTACTCCATCAACTCTTGATGTTGGAGTCCCGCAAGGGTCTCTCTTAGGATCAATCCTTTTTCTAGCATTTATTAATGATTTGCCAACCTCCTTTCTTACTCTCCGTGGCGGCGATAAGTTGGTAAGTTCAAATTCCTTAAGCTGAGCTTCCTGAGCTACTTACTGAAATTATTATTGTGTATATGCAAATTTTCAACTGGATGAATACTAATAAATGAATTATTAATTCAATAAAAACTTAAATTCATACTCTTTTATAACGAAGTCAAATTTAAGATACAGGAATTTGGAATGATACTACTTTATTCATTTGTTCCTCAAATGAATTTGAGGAACTCTGCGTGAAGTTAACTCGGATGTGCTACGCTATCTCTAATACTAGGGGGTCTTGCGGCTATGCAATTTAAAAAACTTTTTATTATTCCAACTTTTACTGTCATCACTTTTACTGCAGGCTTTCAAACAAATCTAAGTTTCATAGGATGTAGACTATTTAGTTCATTACCTATAAGCTCACAGGAGTATTTCCAATTTTAAGATGTTTCAGGGAAATGTAGAAAAGTTATTGTTAAACAGCAACTGCCATTCGGTGAATGATTATTTCTTATATTTTAAAAATACTAATACCTGTTAATTTTATTATAATTTGTTCATTAATATATTATCTAGAAATAAAGATATTATTATTATAGTCGGGGCATGGCACAGATGCCTTTGGTCGCTGCGACTTTAATAGATTTTTGCAACAAAATGCCATTGTGTGAAATGTTGATGTCGTGTGCGACTGATGGCAACACATTTGCACAGAATGTGTTCTTTCGTCTCCAGATCTTCTTGGTGTGGACAACAGATTTGATCTTCAGCTTCTTCCAGTTTAAAAGGTGGGCTACATGACAGAAATTCTGCTAACAACCTACATAACGTCTCCTTTGCTGAACGATAACATTATTTTGTCCTTGGCGAGACAGATATGAGTATTTTCGCCTGTTTTAGTCCTTGAACATTTTCCCAGTACAGGGCTTCTTGATTGCCCTTCACTTCTTATTTTATGGAGGAATTAGAACCAATGAAAGGCATGTACGCTGCTTCTGTGGTCAGCTCATCTGCTTTAAATTATCTATACCTTAATAGCCTTTAGAACTGTCTGACTGTCGCTAATGTATTTGTAATTGCGCCTCGTATCCTTATCAAGAGAATGGAAGTACTGACATTTGCTTTGAGAAATGCTTGATAATAGTTTAAATATAGAACAAAAAGTTCTTCTGCTATCCCGTCCCGTTTTTTCGAGCTGTCGATCCATCCGTTTTGTGTGATATCTTACAAATTCTAATAAAATAATAAATAATAATCTAAATAAAAAGCGCGGAGGCATTTTTGCGTGCAATTTGCAATTACACGGGCTACCCGATATGAAAAGCTGCATAGCACTTGTATCTTAAAGGAGAATAAAATTGGTAATTGTGAATAGATAAATTTGAACACCCTATACCAATACAACCACACAATTTGCATAAATCATCCAAACCACACGACCATATCATATCAGTTCATACCCCTACATATAGGCCTAACCTATACTACGTATCTCATACGCAGACCCTTTTATTATCCTCTAGTGAAGCTATGTTAAATCTGCGGACGCTCAAAGTTTAAGGAAAGGTGTATATGTCCTTGTATGAAAATTCACCATGAAAGTTGGAGTAGAATATCTGCGGGGCAAACGGGTAACAAAGTGCGCCTTCTCCGTTTGTCAGAGTTAATTCGCTGTATATAAAGTTTGCACCTTATAAATCATGCCTAATCTAGGCCGGGCAAAAGTGTCCCGACCTCTGACGAAATTAAGCCCGAAATTGGAGTTTAGTTCACCGGAGAGAACTGTCGGAGACCGCTTAGCTTAGCCACGGTTCGCTATGGAGGGAAGGTAGGGCACACGCGATGTTTGTCACGCTATACACAGGTCGGAGTGGCTTTTTTTTTTAAAGAAGTAAGGTTGCGATGGGGTGGAAAATAATGAAGGGCTAGTAGATTAGAAATGTTACGACCATTATGAAAAATACAAAATCGTATGTAAAATTATACGTTCTTATGTACTACGTTGCGTAAAGATTTGTAAATATATACAAGTTGATTGTTTCAAACAATTCGTTAAGGGTCTTATGGATCGCAGAAATTCGATTTTTTGTTTTTAAAATTTGAAACCAAAATATTTTCAAGTTGGTCTTCTGCTAACGTCAGCGTCAACTGCGTTGACTCAATTAACTTAAGTCCAAAAAAGAATTTCTACAGCGCGTAATACTGTTAACGAATAATTTCAATAAACCTCCTTCGAACGTAAACGGGACATCTGCCCGAAATTGGGGGAAAATGGGTAGTAGGTAATTAATTCCTAGAAATGACGAGATAATCTTTCTACATACTTACCCGAGCGACCATTCCATTAAAGCGACTGTCCTTTCACCCTTATCATTCCTATTTCTTACGCTTTCCAACCTGCGCCAGGTCCATAGAGAAGTCTCTGTATGAATCTGGAAACACGACAAAATAAGTTTACGCTTTGCAAAAGCTTTGCTCGACTACACGAGAGAATCTTTGAAGCGAAATCACGAAAGGTTAGTTCTAACCCTTGCTGGTTGCCCCACAGGCAAAAGCTTTTTCCTATGTGAATCGACGATGACATCCCAACGCCGTCATTCAACTTACTAGAAGCACCACTCAAAGTCGAAGCACGAATTTCTGTATTATTTATTTGCCTTTGCCAGTGTCTTTACCACGTAGCGTCGGTTTTCCACGTACCCATCTTCAGCATCTTATTTCGTATTTATTTTCAAACGTGGAAACGGAAGATAAGGCACGTCCTGCATTACTTCGTTTCTGAATCGGGGTTAACAGTGAAAGAAGTAAATTGTAACTTTATGCCGGTGCAGATGCGCCGCTAAGGAAATGGAGGTGGTCTTTATTGTTTTGAAACGAAGCATGGATTGAAGAAGGAGGACTTTTCTTAGAATCCAAGTCATATTTCGAGAGGTTACAAAATCCTGCAAAGTAACGTATTTGTCAAGTTCTTAAACTTGTTTAAAGCATTTCTATTTATTGTCTAAAACTGGAAAACACAAGCGCAGACGTATTCAGAATTTAATAGACTAGCGGCTGGTGCTTTGGATCTTGGCTAACCGCTGGATGGTTAGCAAGTAATCACGGTTAGTTAGTCGGACATTTTTTCAAGTTGCCTACCTTGCACAGCAAACTTTGTAGTATAATATGTACATCAATATGATATTTAAGATATGGTGAAAGGTAAATCTGTCTCATTAAGCGTTTGTATGCTATATTTTATTGTGTGATATGGAAAACTAATTTCTACACGAAGCAAGAACAATGTTTAAACTTTATTTGCTCCTCTTAATGCAATTGACATATGTTAATCTATATCATGTTATTACGTATTTAATCGAGAATTTACATGAATTTGTTTATATATACAGATACCGGGTGTCTCATTTTAATATTGACAGAGAAATATCTCAAAAACTATGAGTTCTACGAAAAAATTCATCATTTGCGTTGAGCCACAATTTGTTTATGGTAATGTTTATTTCTTGGTTTAAAACTTCTATTACTGAATGTTTGCTAAACCGAAATCTTCTATTCACTGAAATTCAAATTCATTTCACTTGTCATATACTGTATAACGGTCGATTCGTATTTGTTCGTACATTGTATATAAAATCAGCGAGTTCTTCATCGTTATCTTCAAATAAATGTTGAAAAATCTGCATTCATCTCGAAATATGAGAGATATGAAATAATCATGATTAACTTGTTAACTCCAGTCAAGTTTGATTAAATTTGATAATGGGAACGCCCGCATTTTAATCAATGGTTATACCTAGGGCCGATATGTTGACTCTTGATTATCTTCATTTGGTAAATAGTTCTCCTTTGATAGATTTATGTAATAAGAATAAACAAGCGTAATGATTTTGGAAATGCCAACATACGTCTACGATGTCGCTGCATTTGAATGTAATGTCCCATGTATTGAATCTTAGCATCATTAATCGAATTCGCTTACCTAAGCAAAAGGTAAAATGTAGTGAAGAAAAGTTAATTGAATTAGTATATAGGTAGATGTAGGACGACTCATATACATAGATAGACGAAATAAAACATTATTAAATGAATTACAATATTCTAATAAATCATTGCATGTTCGTATGAATACATGCTTTCATTTCATGGCGAAGCTGCCAGGATGGCAGGATATGAAGATTGCTAAATACGGCTTTTTTATGAGTGAGACTTAAAAATTAAGAAGTGTATAGAAAGAATTTTTTTGTTGCGATAGGAACAAACGAGCCGAAAGAAAAAAAAAGCGATAATCGCACAAGCGGTAACAGTGGTGGCACAACTGGACTGCAAGAACTAAAACTCAATTTCTGGAAAATAATTGGAGTGATATTCACCCTGCTGGAAATTGGTTTTATTGGATATTTTGTTTGGTTTGGTGTGTTTGTACCACGAAATCCACCAGGAAGTTACGACTTCCAAACCAGATGTCTAAAGAAAAAAAAGATATCCATGGTGAAAAGAGTCGAGTTTATTGATGGAAATAGTAAAGAACTTTAAGGCGCCGTACGAGGCATTTATCGAAGAATTAAATATATTTTCAATTAAATTAAGCGAGTTAAAATTAAACGCTGGTAGGAATTTAGAGAACATATGTATATGTAGTTAGTAAAATAACATTATATTATTATTAGTGCAGCGATTGGAATTAGTTTAAACGAAGTTCCTAGCATTCTCGAAAAATACTTAGAAAAGTGTTCAGAAATGGCGGCTTTCGACTTAAAGACGGTCGTTTCTTCGTTTATTACTATATGGGTGGAAACGAGCCACATTCAGGAGAACTTTATTACAAAAAGATCAGCTGCAAACCTTTCTAATCGATTACATAATGTGAAACAATTTCATAAATCAATAGGTGAATTCGGTGGCGATGTTGAGCAACTGCTGAATGAGTTAACACTGGCTCAGGCTGATGACGACGACTATCTTTTAAATTCGCTACGTCCAGTTAAGGAAAAATTAGCCATAAATGCATTTTTCAATAAATCACGTACTCGAATACTGTGACACTGGAAAACCGAAACAATTCACTATTACCCCTTACCACAAACACTTCACTGAAACTGTACGCACGTTTGGAAAGATGAAGATGATAGCTTAGTTATCGAAGTGTTTGTGGTAAGGGACAATAGTGAAGTGTTTCAACATTTTGCAATGATATAAAAACCGTGAGCTACGAACGATAATAAAATTTACAAATTGTACATCTTGAAGAACTGCAATCAATGTAGTAATCGAAGAAGAAAAAAATAAACCCTCTTGGGTAAATATTTTTTCAAAAATTCTAATTTTGCTGCTCGTAAACTGTTAAGAATTGTACTGGACCATAGGCAGCCAAGCAATAAAATTGAAGATGATCGCTTTCCCTTGCCAAACATAACAGATATTTTAAATTATGTAAAATTAATTTTTAAATTATTTTTAATTATTTTAAATTATTTAGGGTAGCAATTTATTTTTCATCTAGATTTATCTCAAGGATGTTACTAAGTTGAATTAGAACCGTCATATAGGAAATATACTGCATTTACTACCAACACGAGACAATACCAAAGACTAGACCAGCTATGGGACTAAAAATAAGCCCCAACTCTTTTTTGCGAGTAATGACTGTAGTCAATGTCTGGCTTAAATTATGAATCTTATTTATGTATGTATCCCTTGTTGACTTTGTTGTTTTCAGAAGTAGCCTACAAGATCGTAACCAGAACTTGATAAATGTGTTTAATAGGCTTCGAAAAATGAATTTAAAATTAAATCCGTTTAAATGCACATTTCACAACAGACCATGGACCATTGGAATATTTAGTTGGTATGAACAACGCTTCTTCCTAATTAATAAAATTTAGCTTGGGTCCAGAGGGATATGAATTTTATAAAAGGGAAGGAGGACGTAGTAGCAGACGTATCATCTAGAATTATCGTAGATTCAAACGAACTTAAGAGTATGTTTAACGGTATTTTTGTAACTACCAGATCGACTAAACAAAGATTACGTAAAAGTGCCGAATCGAAAGAAAGTTTTAGCTATAATGATGAGGAAAGGACTGTCCACCATGGAATTCTAGAGTTGCTGAAACACCCTGTAGGTTCTGCGGAACCGCGAGAAGTAAGCAATAATTACATAAAAGCAAATCTCAAATCAGAATATAATTAAAAAGGGTAATATAATATAGGATACAGGGCGTCAAATCATACTTATTAAGCGAAGTGACCTATCGGCATTTGCCCTAGACGCAATGCTTAGTTATGAATACGGAATTCCGTAATTTTGCATATTTAAATATAATGAAAATAAGAGTGTAATTACCCATTTGTCGAAATAATTTCGTGTACTGTGAGACTATAATATAAAGATTTGCATTGCGCACAAACCCGTCAATTGATCCTGAACGATTTCCATTTACTGAATGACTATTAAACGACGTTATTTCTGGGAAGATTTGAAAGATGACGACTATAATCTTTCAAAAGGCGTTGATAGTTCTTTGGCCAAGTCTAGCCCTTTTTTAAAAGGGAGTTTTCTCTCAGAAACCCGTAAAATCCTTTAATTCTTAATAAATTTCCAAAATAAGATTTTTCCACTAAAATCAAACTCATAAAATTAAAGCTAAAAGATTATACGGAATTCGAGTCCATCTTCATCGAACCAAGTACGTGTATTTAAACATATATAAGCCTTTTTTAAAGCCTCGCTTTTTACAATCAACAAAAGGAGTCCTTCCTTTTACTACTCCAACGATCTCCTCCATATATGGATGCGATCAATCGAAGCAAATTGGTATAACGGAAAAGATTACCGGGCATTAAGAATTACGCTCGAGAAATAAGATAATTGGTTTCGGCTTTCCTTTTCTCCACGTCCAGCTTTCCTTTTCTCGTATTCTCCTTTCGCCGGAGAGAAAGATTACCTTAGAAGGTATATCAATCAAGTAGAGTGGAAATTATTTTCCCTCCTTCTTGGAAGAAGGAGAAGATCTTCTGGCGCTTGGAAAAATGGAAAACGTAAAAACGCCTGGCGGAGAATACGACTTGGGATTAAGAGTTTTCGCACTAGCAAATCGTCAAGGTTTCGAAAGAAGTGGAAGAAAGATATATCTGTAGGCTTATTGTTTCGCTGAAAGTTTGACTTTCTAGAGAAACTTTTTTTAAACCAGTTTGTTTCATTTATGTGTCCATTTCACATACATAAGCACGGTGAGATGGTTAATGGCAGGGAAATTAAACTAACAGGAAGTGACAATTGTTCCACATTTTGGAATATGTCTATAAAATGTTAGGTGGCTTTGAGTAAATAAACTCGTTAACCTTCGGTTGTGTGCTTCTAATTATTTATATAATTTGAACAAGTTTTTTGCAACATATGCTCTCTCATTTTCCCCCATTTTTAGTTTTTCTAGTTTCTCGGGCTGAGTTCCTCACCCCCTTTCCTTTAAGCCGTACTAAACCAAGCATATCGGCGACTTAGAGTCAAAATTTCGACTTGAACTTTGGCAGTGGATCACTTTACCTACGGTTATTCCTATTATTTCTCAAGTTGAGAAAACTGAAAAATTAGAAAAATTGGGCAAAGTTGGAAAAAGTGGAAAAATAGTCAAAATCAGAAAGACTGTAAAGATTGGAAAAAAAGGAGAAAAACTGGGAAAATTGGAAGAATTTGAAAAATTGGCAAAAGTGGAAAAATCTTTAAAATTTCAATAGATTGGAGAAAACTGGAAAAATTTGGGAAATCGAAGAAATTGGAAGAAACGGAATAATATGAAGAATTGACAATATCGGAAAATGTTGAAAAAATTGGAAAAATTGGATCAATTAGAAAAATTGGAAAATTGGAAAATTGGAAAAAATTAGAAAGATTAGAAAACTTCGAAAATTGGAAAATGTGGAGGAATTGGAGAAAATTGTAAAATTTGGGAAAATTGTAAAAACTGGAAGAATTGGGGAAATAAATGAAAAAATTGGAATAATCGTCGAAAACTCCAAGGAAAACTTAATCGATTAAAATTTTTAATTATTCAGCGGTAAACTTCTTAACTAAATAAACATTTATGGAGAATATTTAAACACTATAATTCGCCGAAATTATAGCACGAAGATGAATGGTTATATCTGAGCGCAAATAACTAACGAGCTCTTACGCTGCATCCTTCTAAAATAACAGGGAATTTATCATTTTCGTCGACATTGTCATAGTCTTCCGGTGAGCTCCATTGTTGTCTTAATCGATAGCGCATTCACTGACAAGAAGCAGCTAATTATAAAGAGCAGCTACGTAAATTACCGTCGCTGCTGTGTACAATTGCAGTTCCCAGGATAGTAATGAACGTTCTTATGAGGACAACGATAATTTTGCACGAGCAACGCTTACCTTGGCATACAAATCACCATTAACGTGTTAGATACGAAGAGCTGGAAGTTCAAGTCTCACCTACCTAACGTATTTGATGGTAGCTCCGGCCGTTTTCCGGATACTGACGCAAAGAAAAATGAATGCAATAAATCAATTAGCTGATGGCAGTTTCGGTTATATTAAATACTTGCACCTAATATTGAAGTAATGACAAGCTTATTAAGTTGATCTAACCAAAATATTTTTATTAATTTTAACTTGTATCATTTTCTTGTGCCATCTTCTTCATATTTATATTTTCACTGTATTGATATTAAAATAAGTAAGATATGTTTAAACGTTACAGCATTATGGTATATTTATTAGTAAGTACAAGTTTAGCTTGCGCCAATTGTCTACGCGTAACCTACGTATTGTTTACGTCGATTCTTTTCATACAGATACGTAGATAATGTGAACCACCTCAACAATTCCTCTTTAGAACCCACCTACTTTTAGGTTTTCCATTTTTCTTTAGCGTTTTAAACAATGTTTTCTATAACAGGTTTTTATTAAATTAGGAAGTTTAAGTCCTTAATGAAAGATAAAATAAGCGCGAGAAAGACAGTTTTAAATGCATTGTGGGATTGTATATTTCTTCAAATAACAAGAGGTAAACAGTATAATTAGTAAACAACACATAAGTATCGGCACCCTCCGCACCACACAAGTTTAATTTATTATATAGTAATATAATAAAAAGTCCGGGACGGTCGTTTCGAGGACCATTCGTGTCCTCGAAACGGCCGTCCCGCCCACAGTCCTTGCTATCATTATTGAGTAAAATTAGTAAACAGCAGAAAAAATCTCAAACCTAAAAATGCCGTCAAAAATAAAAATGATGCAATTTACGGGTTGTTTACGTAGTCCAGGCCTTATTTACATTAAAATGTTGTTTACGCGTAGAGGCACGTCACTGCTTTAAACTTAGGAAACACAAAAAACTTTCTGCCATCAATTTGTGAAGTAATGATGCGTGGTGTGCCCCTATTATTGTTCTTCCCCTTTGCAAGACGAGGATTAACACAACTTCATGACTTTTTCATTCATCCTTCACGGTAGACTGTTGCGATTCTGCCTCATCTTCAGGAGTGTACTGTTGAACCAAAGTTTTTATCTATAGTTATTAACCAACGCCAAAACACTTATTTCGGCTAAACTGCTCTAATACGGTTTTGAGAATGTTCATTCGAATGTGTTTTTCACGTTCAAATCTTCGGTTAATATGTGACACACATTTTTTCGAAATGCCTAGAGTATCAGCTAGCACCATTTGATGAACTTTTGCGATGTTGTCGGCAGTGGTGCAGGTTCCAGTTAATATGACCGAAATTTTTCAACGCATGTGCAATTAAATAAATTTTTGATGAGTAGCGCCGTCTTCGTGTTGAGGTTTGAAACTTTTCGTACTACGTCCTTATATCCTCAAGTAGGAAGCTTTTGGAGATTAAGACCGCGAACAAAATCAAACCTAATATACACATTTTCCACCGCTTCTTTGCAAACATTAAAAAGTAAGATTGGATTTGACTTTTCTAGGTAGTGGAAACTAAAAAGAGGTGGAATCTTGGTTTCAGTCGGGATTGAATCCTTTGGCAACCAGAATATTTTTTTCTTCATCATCAGCGTGCATCCAGCTGGTTTAAATTCTGTGCCGGATACGATAGGAAGTTATCCTCTAGGTTCCTTTAGGCTCTAAATACACTTTAAATCACTTGTTTGAGCGTAAAAGAGGAATACGCCATCCTCAAATTAAAATCGCACTACGCAGCTGCTGTTTTCAACTTTTAAATTGAATTATTGAAAAATTCTGTTTACTTTTCTCGAAGAGTGTACGCGGGATATCCACCCGGAAGCATCGTCAGACGCGTACCGCTCTCTCGTTCGGAAGTAAAGAAGGAATTTTATTTTTTAATTAGAAGTTATTTTAATTAAGCGAGACGGTAGCTTGAAAGTAAATTAATTTCCCTACCCATATGCGTAGTGACGGAACTTCGCCGTTTTATTGAAGATAGTGGATGTTTAAAATTCATTTAGTTTAATGAGAGGTTGCTGGAAGCGTGATTACATCTATATGCATAACTCCGATGGGATCCTCAACTCTTTGTGCTGCATTTTTACCGTAGGGAACGTAATATGCCGGTAGAATTTTATATAAGTTGCAAAAGTGATGCGGTTGAGAAAGTTTGAAGAGAGATCTTTTATTTTTAATTCTTTTCAGCTAGTAGCTATTCACACTTTGTAGTTATGTTCCTTCTTTATGGATCTGTAACACAAGTGTTTAATACAACTTAACGTATTAAATTGGAAATTATCAGGAAGACGGGCATGCAACGTCCACCTCCGCACTGCGGGACCAATTGACCAATATCGTCTTTAAACCCTATCCTTCTTATGCACACAGATGTAAAAATTATTTATCTATTATTAATTGATTTATTGTTGCAAGGAGGTGTCTTCTGCACTAGGGTCGAGTGACCTACAGTACCCCTAAGCCACTATGTCTTATCCCGTTGTATGCTTCGCAGTGGCTTATAAGGTGTAGAGGCCACATCCTCTACATACTGGTCCAGGAACGAGTCCCATTTTGTGTGTATGCCTGTTTAGTGGACAATGATCACTTACGGTGCCGATCCACAATGTAGCATGGGATTTGGTCATGGCCAACAATCCCTTCAGCTTTAGTTTTAATGGCCTTACAAGGAAAGCACATTTCCTGGTTCTTCGCTTCAACGCTTTTCACGCCATTGATGTAGTTATGTTTTAATCATCGGCTTAGCCATCTCCAAAGGAATCCCGAAGAGAGTGTCGGGTCCAGTCAGCAAGAGTGCACTGCCGCTCTTTGCTGGTCGGTCTGCCTTTTTATTATCTTATTATCTATATGTATTCTTCCCTTCGAGTATATTCAGTAACAGGATACATTTCTGTACTATTCCTGATGTTGTTTCAGACGCACTAAATTCTTTTAAACCCGCTTGGCTATTGGTTACTACAATGATCATTCAATCTGCCCGCTCCACAAATCTTTTATTAGTGTAATTGATAATAATATCAATTTTCTTAAAGTGTAAACCAGTTCTTTACTCTCAATTCTTGTTAGTAAACATTCATTGTATGACATATCCTGTGATTGTTTTCCTTTCTAAGATGGAGATAAATGATGATGATTATTATTATCTATGATAACGTGTTATAAATCGAAATTCGCTGATTTATCTTTATCTAGTTTCCTATCCTACGTATCATTCATATGTAGTACGATTGTTTTTATTTATATATCTAAAATATCTTAGTACTGGACTTAGGTTTATTAAGATATTTTGTGTGAATTTGTGTAATTAATACAGGGATACCCTGTGTTTAATTATATAAATATGGTTTATGGCAAATCATGCTAAATTAATGTCTCTTTTGCAATTCTACATATACACCCAAGCAAACATGTGTTTGGACCAACATTTTTTACATTCAACTAGAAAACTAAACACAAAGTAATCCAGTTTGTATCTGAATATATTAAAAAAATCAGTATCATGTTGTGCTATTCTCCTTCTTAAACCGTATATAAGAATTTATCACAGCTGGGTATCATTCCCGAAAGGTGTTCGACGTCGAAAACTTCTAGCAGGTACCGGATAACAAAAAAGGCCCTTACTTCTTAACTACATAGAGTATAATATAGATTTTAATATCTCTGCTTTTTATCTGCGCTTCAAAGTTTCATATATTATTATACGTGCACTGTAGCCCCTGCCCCCTCTCCTCAAAAAAAAAAAATATAGAAAAAGGTCTCTTGCGCACAATACAAGGATCGCTGACTCGGGAGAAAATCAAATAGAATAAAAGCTCCATTCGACGTCGTTATCTGATCTTACGGGGCTTCATGCGATAGAAAACCATATTTTCCAAGAGAACCTGCTACCCTCAGACGTGTCCCCGACTTAGTAAGCTGTTGATGCACTTTTGTTTGTTGTATAATACATAATATGAGCTCTCCGAAAGGAGGTGGTCGTGCGTGAAGCTCCATTCGTTTCGAGAATCGAGGGCTGCGATATATCATTTTCAATACACTATGTGCAAGTGGAATCGTTACACTTGGAAATTTAGCAGAGTGTTTTATTTTAATTTTAAAGTTATTTTTACATTTCTTTGCAATTACAATATCTATAATATTTAACAATTCTTACATATTCAGTTTTCTCGCAAAGTTTTAATCGATTTATTTAAAATTATAACGACCCTATTAATTGTGCCATGCTACTTCTTTGCATTTTGTAACTCTCTTTCCAAGTGCTCCATCGCTATTTTGTGTTAGAAGAAAGGGTTTTGCAAATCAGCCGATAAATCGATAAACTCATAAAGCTTCATTTAAATCTTATTTTTTTCGGATTGGCTGCGGATACTCCATTATAGAATCTCTCTAGGTCGTGGATCTACACACAACCCTAAAATATTGCGTGTTTGCTGCAGCGCAATATGTAAAACGCCTGACAACAGTTGCGTTGGTTTCCACATCTTATCTATGTTCGCAAGGCATCTTTTCGAATTTGACATTTCAGAATAATGGTTCTTATTTTCATGTGATCAGAGTAAGTATCAACGTTGAAAATGTTATCTCCCAACCTCCTCTGAACGCATACATATAAGACAATTTACCAAATAAACGAACAAGGTATCAGTAGATAATTAGAAGATATTGCAGAGAGACACTTTCAAAGGATCTCATCAATTTTGCCAATTAGGGTGCTTAATTGGGCGCAGCGATTATAATTAACAAGGGGTGAAGGAAATTTTAGCGACTGGTTGATTGGTTTGTTCTACACAATTAGGCAATGCGCGTGTTATGTTACCTGTTCAAACTTGAAGTCTTCCATTTGAAGGGTTAATGAGTGTATTAATAGGGATCGCAAAGAACGCAATTATAACGTCCTAAATAAGATCAAAAATTGTCTCTACCGTTTATAGGATGAAACTGGAGACAAACTACGTGGTTTTCCATATGAATTCTCATTTGTGAACGGATCTCACTAGGAAGGTACGGAAGATTTATCATCCTGAAAACATGGGGAGAATAATAACGATCAACCTCCTCGTTGAAGCAAATTAAGGTGGATTTGGCATAAAAAGCTAACTTCCGTACTCGTATATAATCTAGCGGTGGAAATTTGCCAGGGACACCTTTCGGACTGTCGATGCGATTCTCTTAGAATACAGAATTAAGTGGATTTATGTGGAGTACAAAGAAGCTTTAGTATCATTCTTAAAAGAAGGAAAAATATCATATGATGCATTTGTTAACACTTTTGTGATATCTTGATGACTTTAGTCAATTTAAATAAATACTTCCGCCGTTTAATATCCATCCAAAACGCCTTCCAGTCCACCCTACATTAGACCCACCTACATATTAACTACCTTTCCAAATGTCCTCTTGCTGTTTATTACAATACACCGACATACATCTTTAAAGATCTACAACATCGGAGGGCGCAATCTTGGGCTCGTAATCAGATAAGCTGTAAACTACATCCATATATACACAAGGAAACCGGCGATGGTAAGTTGCGGTAGCAGTGCTGAAATCTTATTGTCGAGCTTAAACTTTCTCAAACTCGAATCATTGTCCGCAGCACTTACGAGGGTCCTCGGTACGTTTCGGCAAGGGTTCTCCCCATAAATTTACCCCATTAGTACGTCCAAAACGTCGACGTATACTCGTAGAGGGCGCTATTCCCTTCCATCGACTGCGTGTGTATATGTACCTACGCACGGTCCTGGATAATCCTCAACAGCTGCTCGATCCGGACAGTTTCTCTAAATAATAACGTTTAATGCACAAATCGCTACAGGGCAGGGGTGTGATTCGGATCTTCTAATCTTACTAAGTCATATTCAGAGGAACAAGAGCAAAAAATGCTAACGAAAGCTATAGAGAGCGCAGCACTTAACTAAAGGTGTCAGGCCAGCAAAATGTTTAATAAATTTGGATTTGGGGTTCGGAATGGCGACCATTTTGTGTTATCCGCAATGATTCGAATTTGTCATTACGTATTTATAATCAATAGCAAAGGCAGAAGCAAAAAAAAAAACATTTTTAGTACTTCATAAGGTTCTTTTAACTTTGTAACAAATAGTCTAAGTATCTCGTAATTACTTTAGTTTGGTCACAATTGATAACAATGTATAATTGTTAATGTGTTAAACCTTGAAAAAGATAATTGAGATGTCGTCTAGGTTGTACATGAGGGTAGAATAGGCAACTTTTAAATTAAATATGTTCTAACACTGAGATACGAAACGGATTGGAGCTATGCGTAGCTCAGCCAGCTGAAAGCCATCCATAAAATCACAATTAGAATAAGATTATTAAATCAAGTATGAATATAGCATTAATTGCTTTTCTACTACATCTTAAAGCTTTAAATTCAAAGTGTATGGTTCTCCTGGTTTGAAAGCGCCAACATTTTCCTTAACAATCCAAAAAGAGCCAAATTAAAGGGACATTCACATTCACATATCCTCAAATATCACGCTTATTTTCCCCCTTTTATTATTAAAGATTCTATTTACCTTTTTTTTCTGAACAAAATCGATAAAATCTAAACGACACCGCAGCTATCCGGACCTGGGTTTTTTTATTTTCGGCAGCGCTCGCGAAAAACGAAGCTTTAGCCCGTCAAATATTTAAATTGCGTGGGTGTCTTGGCAAATTTATATTGTAATCTGAAGCGGGAGGCAGGACTCACGTTCCGTTATCAATACGTTTTTTTCTTCGTATTCTTCTACGTTCCCGCTTACCGTGATTTCCGGTTTCCGCGCGAGATTTCGAACAACAAAAAAGAAATTACAATACCGAAATATTAATGTGGGAAAAGGGGAAGGGGGGTGGATCGTTTCGAATGAATTCGTTTCGACAATCAGCGGAGAATAAGCAAGGTGGTGGGCGTGTTTTGATGAATCGAATTGCTTAAATGTCAAAGGGATTTTCACGCTCGTCCAGTGTGGGGGTTGACTAAAATTGTGTAACGTTGACATTATTTTTTTTGTTTACGAACAAATATACGCGAAGAAATGTATAGTTTTGACGAACAAGTTCTACATTTATTTGAATTATTTCCCTTTCTACTTGATGCATTTAGCAATGCGTTGTACTTATGCAAAACTGCCATGTCATTTATAAAGATTACATTATCGCGAAGTAAGAGAATTTCAAAGATGGATTGTATGCCCACGCCAAAGTGGGAATTTCCATACGGGAGGTATGCTAGAGGAATCTCGACTAGTGTTCCTATTCTATTCTTTATCTTCTTAGTAAACTCAAACATAAGTTAAAGTTATTTCCTCTAAAATAATCCGTTTCACTTTATAACTTCCCACATTTTATAAACGAAGAATCCGAAGCGAAACGCTTCAATGGCTCCAAGGCAAAGTCAGTAAGCACTTATTTATTACGGACCCACCTTCTGGCTACCTACTCAAGTTATTAGTTACATACACATGCGTATAAAAGTGCTATGTAAGACCTACTCAGAATACCGCGAACTCCGACTTGAAATTTTTGTTGTACACATGTTGTATAATCTAAGTCATTATCTGATATGCTGGAATTTCAATCTCTTCAAGTGGAAGCCATCTTTAAAATGCGTTTTGGATATTTTTATAATAGGCTTTGTAGTAGAGTATGCGCCCATTAGCTTTCAATTTTCATAAATAATCTTCAGTTTTGTGCCTATGAATTTTAATAGAGTGTATTTCGTATGTAAATTGGTACCAATTAATTTCTATCGTAATAGGCAGATCAGGCAGAATGCTAGCTGGTTAGAAAATGTTAGATGTTATTAAAGATGTTTAAGGTAGAATATGTATTAAGTGAGTATGATGATGCCATTGCTTGGTCGAAGACAAAATACATCTGTCTGTGAGTTCGATGATTTTGAATTCTTTTACATACTATAGCAATCCCTATTTCGTTGACAAATTTTTTATAAGATCCATTCAAAGATAATATTTTTTTTAATTTTTTTTTATTTACTTACGCGGAGTTTCACACTGAAGCTACGCGAACTCCTCCCGATGAAAATTAATTCGGAGGCGGGCGACTACTGGGACCATGTTGAGGATTGTCGAGTTTATTTAATTCATGTTGTACGGCTGAATATGGTGTATTTAAATGAAAAAGACCGTATTGCAATTTTAGTCATGTTCGGTTTTGACGATCCTGTTAAAACTCACGAAGAAGTGATTTGCTTCCCTAAATTTCATGAGGCCATACTCAATATCCGCAAGAATTGGATGTTTGGAGTAGGATTGTAGAAAATAGGCCTGAAGGCCCATGTTTGATTAGATGGAAGCTTGAATGGGGAAGAGTATTTGGATCTGCTGAATACCCAAGTTATTCCTGCACTTCAATACAATTTACCTCAAAATTTTCAAATCGATGTATTGGAGTGAGGGATTTGTTGGGTGCCCCACACGTTACCCAGACTTTAATCACGGCTAACATTAGACGAGCAACTAGTTTGCAAATGTTGAGGCAAAGAATAATAGTTCAATGAATCAATCCATTGTCAAGAGGTAAACAGCGAGCAATTTAGATGTTTGAAATGATTTTGTTTAAAATGGACGATTCTTATTTTGTCATTAAATCACGATAAATAAAGGTAGTATCTTTCCATTCTTTACAAATAATGGAACTAAAACTAGTATGGACGAATCTGGAAAAACAAAGTCTGCACAACAAACCTGCAAAAATATACAGGCTTTTCCATTTAACTAGTTGAGGGCCCTTCCGGTTAAACCGGATAAAATACCAAAAGGAAGGAACAGGAATTCAAGTGTATATATTGATGCAGTTAAAGTACCCTTGAATTGAATATTGTTTTGAATTTTATTATTTTATTTGGTGATAAAAATGTTTGGTGTTTGGTTCGTAATGACAACGGAAGCGATGGAACAATGCAACTGAATGCAAGAAAACTTCTCTGTTTCGTGCTTAATCACGTTAAATCCTTTAATTTGTGGAAGATGTGGTGTTTACGCCTAATGCCAAAGATTGGACGAAGTCAAGAATTTTGAACTTTTTAGATTTCAAAAATATTACTGGTTAAAATGGAAACATTGTATAATGCATCACAAAAATTGAAAATGGATACGACGAGAATATCATATAGCAGCTACACTGTTCTTTTGTTAAGAAACGCACTTTTTCTAGAAATAGTTTTTAACGCGTCATGGAAACATTGAACACAACCATTAATATATTTACTGAAATTCAACTGGTCATCAAGTACGCCACCCAAATTCTTCACGCTAGATCTTAAAAGGATCCTGATATCATCCACCACAATCCTGATTTTTGGATCCAAACAAAATTCAATTGATTTTTGATGTATTTAAAGAAGGCGTTCCCTCCTCGGAACATGCAAATCAAATGCTGGATATCACTATTTACTTCATGACAATCATGAAATGACAATTGCGAAATTTTGTTGACCCAAATATATTGATATTTCGATGTATAAATGGGGTCTTTAATGTTCGGTTACTTTTGTTATACACTGTATATTTCAAAAGAACCTATACTTACCTTACAAAGTGTTTTACTCACATTTCGTGGATATGAGCAATTCATACAGGAAATCTCGTATGAAAATTAAATTCTCTTCATGTATACGTGTGACGAAATCAAGTTTGCATCACGTTAATACTTACTTGTAAATTAACAAAATCAAAAGCTCCCGTCATGTATAACGGTTCGTCAGCTTTCTAGGGGAAATGAATTCAACGTCACGCGACTTTCCACTTGCCATCAACTTAATAATTAATCCATTTCTGCATGTATATATACATCTACAGACGTTCTACTACAGAAATTTACCTTTGCTTTTCATCAGCGTTCACCGGCGGCTCTGCGAGAGGATAGGGATTAAACGTTATCAAGGCAGATCTTTCTATCAATTATTAAGGGCCTCAAACGAGCTCGAACTGCACGAAATTTAATGAAATCTGAGTCTTGTAAACACGAAACGTTTCATACCTTACTTCGTCCCTCCTTTAGTTGCCTCTCTTTTCCTCTAAAATTTACCAGCTTCTGCCTAAAATCTAACAACGTGCCGTTCGCCGCTTGATCAATTTAACCATCAACACGACATGACTTATCAACAGCGAACTAGGAAAGATGAATCCTCTCTCTTTGGCAGTTGGAATGTAGAATTAGAAGCTATATATAGGGTTCTACGACAGGTTGGGTAGTTTCGTTTGTTTGGATCGATGAATATAATAGAAAATTATTAAATGCATCGACATTGGTCTGAAATAGCAAATTTCGTTTGTTTCTTGTGTTGATTACGTTGGGTTAATAGAATGTGAAGAGTTTTTCTTCTTTTATTCCTTTAACCGGTTTTCTTATAAATTTAATTTTTAATTATTTCTGGATATTTTTATGGGTACATCAGATCAGTAAATCAACCATTTTTCAGAAGAAAACAATTTCAAACGAAACGTCGAAAAATTAAAAAAAATTAATCATCAATTAAAATTCTATAAATAGGAATATTAAAAAAGAATTATACATATTTTATATACAGAAACCCGTAATGGTCAATGCAACGATAATACCAAATGTATTGCTACGCCATACATCCAACAACTATCGGAAAATTTATAAAAACAAGTCATATGATATAAACGCAGCAGATGTCGCTCAAAAACGCATTGCGCAGAATGAAGGGGGTTAAAAGTGTCAGCGCATGTCGACAACGCGACATTTTTCATTTCTCGGGCGCGAGAAACAATTTCGCGAAATTTCAGCATGTCGCTTTAAAATTTCCAAATTTAATTTAGGAAGAACGGCATATTAAGGCCGGGCGTCATATCGAGAAGTATATACGTAGGTTCCCTGTGTTGGAACGCGATTTTCTGCAAATATTTGCGCGAAATTATTCAATATTTCAATGTTCCGTTGCAATAAATATCGCTTTGCGTTGCGTTAGTTAGTTTGAGTGTGAGGACGATGTATCATGCGAATAGCCCTAGGGAGCGGCGGAGCAACAAATAACGTGTTTTTGGTAATGGTGAAATTGAAATTATTATTTACATTACGTTCACTGCGAACGTATTGATGTATGCACGTCATGTAATCATGTAGATACCAGAGCAACATTCATATAGGAATATTGTTCAGTGTAGCCATAAAACAAACAATTCACCATACGTGATCTACATTATTACAAATTATTAAAATAAATCATCATCCGGTTTTGCGAGTGAATCCACACGAAAATCAGTTCCGTAAATTATACTCAAATAAATTGGGAAATTACGAACAATAAATATCGACAATACAAAACAAATAAGTTTGACAAAAGTGCTAATGAATTAGGTAAACTTAACTCGATACTGTGGTGAAATAAAATTAGGAAGTTATCAGATAGAAAAAGGTAATTACGTAGAATAGCTAACAACTCCTAAACATAAAAAGTAAAAGAGGAAAAACTGACTAGGACGATAAGAGTCTGATCTCCGATGGGGAGACCGGGGTCGGGCTTTTTGCGCGGGTTTTTTGCGTGGTCTTTTACGCGTCCACACACACGCTTAGAAAATAAAAGACGTAAACATAGTGCAGCGACGGCCTTACAATATAAAATAATAACGAAAAGTGGAAAAAAAAAAAGATATGAGTCTGATAGAGTCTGATACATACGATGATGAAAAACGGAAGGGGGACAAATAAGAAGAGGATGCGTTCAAGAAATCCAGAAAACTGAATAGAAGCCCACCAAATACAAACGAAGATATGATGAAGGAACTGACGAAGTTAATGAAGAAACTACCAAGAGATATAAAAGACATGAAACTTAAACAGCAAGCTAAAGGGGGAGTAAATAAAACATTGAAGGAAAAAATAAAAGAAATAAAGAAAGAACAGATAGAGTATAGGGAGGAGGTAAAAAGACTGAAAGAAGCAAACGAAAAAGTGAAGACTGAAGTAAATGAGTTAAAGAGAAAAACATTTTCAAAGAACGAAAAAATAGAGAAATTAGAAAAGGAAAAAAAAGAAAAAACATGGTAGTGCATGGTCTGACAATGGATACCGGGGACGGAAACTCTCTGAAAGAGAAAATGAAGAAATTCATAGAAAAAGACATACGAATAAAACCAATAGTAAAAACTGCACGTAGATTGGGTGTAAAGACATGCATGTTGGAACTAGGTAGTGAAGAGAATAAACTTGAGGTGATGCAAAACAAAAGTAAATTCAGAAATAGGACAGGCGACAAAATATATATTGATGATGACCTATCGAGAGAGGAAAGAGAAACCCAAAAGAAAATAAGACAGACGGCAAAAGAGGAAAGGAAAAATGGGAAACAAGTCAAAATAGGATTTTCGAAACTGGTAATAGATGGGCAGACCTGGAAATGGAACTGGCGAGAGAGTATGCTGGAGAAAGTAGGAAGCACAACAAGCAGTTCAAAAAACTAGAAAGGGCAATACCGGATGGATATACGAAGCTGATCGGGCAACGAAAAGGACTGAAATGTGAAATAAATAGATTTAATAAAAACCCACATAATTTATTCAAAGTAGCACAAAATGTAGAAGAGGAAGAAATAAATCACAATGAACAAGAACATAAATTAAAACTGACGAAAAATCTAAGGAACTCGATGGACAATAGCAACATGGAACATCAGAAGTATGAGAGGGAAGGAAGAAGAACTGGTGGAAGAGTTTGAACTGGGAACAGTTAGAGGTGGTAACGGAGGATATACTGGGAAGATTACTAGTTATGGGAGACTTCAATGGTAGAGCTGGAAAGAGAGATGAAGAATCAGGTGAAGCAGTCGGTACATATGGAGAAACGATAAGAAACAACAATGGGAAAAGACTCATTGATTCCTGTATAAATAATAACTTCATAATTATAAACACATTCTTCGCGCACAAGGATATACATAAATATACAAGAGAAATAAGAAGTAGAAATGAGAAATCAAGTCTAGATTACGTATTAATAAATCGAAACTACAGAAAGGAAGTCAAAGATACTAGAGTACGAAGAGGAACAGAAATATATACAGACCACTACTTATTAATGACAAAAATGATCATTGCAGAAGGAAAAAATACAAGAAATGTGGAGAACAAAAAGTAAAACACAAAGGAAATAATAAAAAGTTTTAAATTAAGACAACCTAAAGCAGCTAATGTGTATAAAGAAAAAATAGAAAAAGAAATGCTAAAATTAAACACATTAGTTACAGATACCAACCTGGAAATACTTTGGGCAAATATCAAAACTACAATACTGAAAGTTGCAAGAGAAATGTGTGGTATTACAAGAACTAACAAAAATAGAAAGCAAACAGGATGGTGGAATGAAGAAATAAAAGAAGCAGTTAACCAGAAGAAAGTTACGTGGAAGAAACACTTGCAACTAAAAACAGAAGAAAGCTACTCAGATTATAAACAGCAAAGAATAAAGGTAAAGGAACTAGTCAAAACAGCAAAACAAAGGTCGTAGAAAGAATTCGGGGAAAAATGAAAGCTATAGTCACAGCAATCAGAAGTTGTTTTATAAAGTTTTGAAATCTCACAGAACCAACAAGAAGTATAGCAATAAGTATATACATCCAAGGAAGGAAAAATGCTGGAGGAGGACAAAGAGATTATGGCAAGATGGAAAGAATATTTTGAGATTATCCTTGCAAATCAAATAATGCAAGTGCAAGAAGAGGAAAAACAGACAATTATCGAAAGGGAATTGTTCTTTTGTAATAGGAAATAAAGATAGAGGAAGTAAAGGAAACAATATTAAAACTAAAGATGAGAAAGGCGGCAGGCCGTGACAATATAACACCAGAAATGCTTAAAAACATGGGAGAAAGAAGCATTGAATTGATAACAAAGCTTTTTAATAGAATATGGTCAGAATAGAGAATCCCAGAAGAATGGGGATTATGTATACTATTACCCATTTTCAAGAAAGGCAACTGCGGTGAATGCGAGAATTATAGAGGAATATCAATAATGAGTATAATAGTTAAAATGTTCGAAAGAATATTGGATGCAAGGTTAAAACGACAAATAGAGATACAACTTGAAGATTCACAAAGCGGTTTCAGGAAAGAAAGAAGAGTCCAAGACCATATAGTCACAATAAAACAAATAATGGAAAAAAGAGAATATAACAACACATACATGGCGTTTACAGATCTAGAAAAGGCGTTCGATAGTATATCAAGGAAAGAGATATGGGATAGTTTAAGAAGAAGAGGAGTGAACAGTAAGCTGAGGAACAACATAGAAAGTATGTACGATACAAAAAATTATGTACGAACGAGAAACTCCCAATGAGAAATATTTCAAACCAAAGACGGCCTAAGACAAGGCGGAGTTTTGAGCCCTACGTTTTTCAACTTAATAATGGATGATGTATTACAGGAAATAAAGGACAAAGTAAGAAAACTGCCAGGAGGGCTTAGAAATATGGAAAGAATATCAATAAGTGAATGTGTCTTCGCGGATGATTTAGTGATATTCGCAAATAGTGAGACTGATCTCCAACATAATAGAAATATGCAATAAAGCTCTGCAAAACAAAAATCTAAAAATCAATATAGAAAAAACCAAGATAATGATAGCTGGAAAAGAAGATAAACATCTATCGGTGACACTAAACAACAAAAAAGTGGAACAGGTAAACACGTTTAAATATCTTGGGGTAAATATACACAAAGATGGCAAGAATGAGGCAGAAATAAATGAAAGAATAGAGAAGGCAACTCGATTATACTTTGCTTTGAACAAAGCATTTGTAAGAAAAAAAGAGGTAACAATAAGAACAAAGATTATTATATATAAAACCATCTTTAAGCCGATATTAATATACGGAAGTGAGAGTTGGGTACTTAGAAATCAACAAAAAAGCAAAATACAAGCGGCAGAGATGAGATTTCTAAGAGCAATAAAAGGCATTCCAAGGAGAGATAGAATACGAAATGAGGTGGTGAGGGCGGAATTAAGAGTAGAACCGATCCTAAAGAGTATAGAAAAACAACATTTAAGATGGTTCGGGCATTTGATCAGAATGGGGGAACAGAGACAAGCAAAACAAATATGGCAAAGAGGATCGCAAAAGAAGAAGATAAAAGGGAGACCAAGAAAGAAGTGGGACGACGTGGTGGCGAAATGGTTGGAGGAGAGGGGAGTGGAATGGGGCAGTGGAGAAATGTTGGCGAGGGCAAGATTTGTGCATCAGTGAAGAGCAGTGAAGCAGCCTTACACCTTACGGTTAAAAAGGCTTTATCGATTATATATATATATATAATAAAATAAATCATCCTCTTAATTGACGTGAAATAAATCAGTTTACACAATTATCTTCGAAATTAGTAATAAAAACCATGTTGTTGGCGATACAAGGGTAATCTGAAAAATTTCACACCTCAAAATGAAGATCGCGATACCAGTCAAAAATATTTTGGCTATATAAGGCTTATCCTAACCCCACCGCCACCGCTAAATTCTTGCATTTGGAATAATATGTTAATTTATTATTGAATAATATCGTTGACCGGTAAACAACACATTTTGTGTTTACCGGTACACTCTACACAACACAAGTTTAATTAATTAATCCGGGACAGCTGTTTCGTGTATATGTCTCATTTTCAACCGAATGCCATATTACCCTACAGTCTTTGCTTTCATTATTCTTGACCGGCGATGTATGTGGTACACTACAACACGATTACCATGTACGCCACTAAAAACTAATGGAGGTTGATAGTAGACCAGAAACCCATTACATCTATTGAAAATTCTTGCACTACTAATATAAGTCTCATCTTTCTAAATCTCCCTCTTTGAAGATTTGGTCGGCTTAAATTTTGTGACCACATCAGTTGCAAGATGCCAGTCGTCATTTAGAATCGCTAGTTGCGGTTGATGTTGCGTCCTAATCTTGTATGGCTTGCATTTGTATTGATTTAAAATATCCAAAGCTATGCGTCTTAAAATTCCTCGTGCAGCTTTAATTCTACGACTGCATATTAAAGGATTTGCAGTTTTAACTCCAATTACATTTGTAGCAGTTTTCTCGGTATCGTTAATAATGTCACATTTCGATCTTGGCTTGTTAAATATTCCGCAATTGATTAAGCTTCCTCTGAAGATACTCAAGAATGGATTTATAAGGTTGTCTTCTTTTTGGATAAAGGGTCCGACAATCAGTACCGGTGATGTTTAGTGGGTTGTAGACTGAAAACTAAACGACTTTACGTTAAATCAACGAATGATCGCTGTTGAGAATCCCCAAAGGCCCTATTTAGGCGTGAATTTCAAGACACGAGAAAAAGCAGAAACGTGACACAATTTTAAATCGAGTTAATCATTTTCGTGCACACGGCACTGTCGCATCAAGAATTCTGATGATTTGTTCGTAGCGTAAGGACGCCGGCAAATATTGAGAGAGTACGACATACACACGCTCAGCATCTAAACTTACAAATTTCGGACAGAAGCTTTCAGTGAATATTGAAGTAGGTAACTCACAAACTGAAGGAAGAGTACCGGCGTCAGTTTTGCTAGAAATGCACAATGATGACGTTCTGAGCCAGTTAATAATGAACGATGAGGCTCATCTTGATTTAGACCTCTACATTAATAAGTAGAACTTCAATTGCACCAAAAGCCTTTGAATTAAAGTGAGTGTGTAACGTCTGCGTCGAAAATAATGGAACATTACTTCTTTGAGAATAATAACCAAACAGCCGCAGTTAAATCAAGCCACTACGTGACTATACTGCCAGATTTACCATGGAGTTCTTAGACTTGGAATAAATGATCCTTTATTTCAACAAGATGGAGTAACGGCGCACGCGATCGTCCGTCCGTCGAGACATGTTTCTTGGTCGATTAACTGAAAGGTTCGGTGATGCTCTTTGACCGCCCAGGTTCCCAGTCCTTAGTGCTCCAGATTTTTTCATATGAGGGTTTCTAATAGAAAGGTTTACGATCATCCACGCACATCGCAAGAGCTTAAAACTGCAATTTAAGTTGACACTATTGGACTTGATTTATTATGTAAGCGAAAAACTTCATAGCAAGTTGTGAGAAATGTTTAAATTGTAATGGTTCGTATTTGAAAAATATTATTTTAAAAATGTGATTTTAATTAATAAGATGCATTATTCTTTTTAATAATTTAATAATAATAATAATAATAATTGTTGTAAAACATTTGATGTAACAATAGCGTTACTGGCAGATTTAAATACGAAACCGCAGACAACAATAGATTCATTGGTACAGACCTACAAGGTAAAAAGAAAAATAATCGGTTGTAAAACATTCATTATTTTCCTGTAACTACACAAATGAAGGAGACACCAAGTTGAATGGAAAACTTACAAAATTGAACTTGTGTTTGTAACCCAAGCACAAAAAAGGATAGCTAATTTCTCGTTTGCCTAAAGAATATATCTTCAAAAATTACATCAAGAATGTGTTATCTCTATATCACTAACAGTTAGAGATGACAAAGGCAGGTGAATTATTACTGTTTTGCAGAGACTCGTGTTTTGTCGACTCTCGGGAAAGCCAGTAGATAACATGAACTTATTTTCATGACACGAATAAACACGAGCCTGTAAAAGTAATAGTTTCACCTGCCTTGGTCATCTCTACTAATAGTTACCGAATTGTCATATAAAAGTATCCAAATTTCCCCACCCTGCACCCCCACCTTATTCCATAAAACTGTAGGCCCCTTACAACTCACCCATTAAACTTTAACCAGACGGCTATTTATTAAACGAAATCAAACGGTCTGGCGTTGTATTCCTTAAGAAAAAACTCACCTGCCTCTCCCCCTTCAACGGTATCGTTTAACTTTAGTAGCCCAGGTAAAATTTTCAAACGCAGCAGTTACCATCCATCAAATATCCAATTAAAGAGGAAAAATGCATGGCGCAAATGAGAACGTTTCTAGTCGTTCGCCGTACCTTTCTCGGCTAAACGTTAACTAATTTCCCTCTTGATTTAGAGGCGCTTTGACAAGGGTTGGGCGATCCACTTAGGCAATCGAACCACTTAATATAATAGCGGCGTATCTTCGTTTCTTGAGAAGAGTAAGAAATAGGTCTTGTTCTATCGTATTAGAAAATTCAGCCTAATTTATTATACTTTGTCCGTTAATAGGATATTAGGTCGAAATGCATTTTTGAATTAATTTTCATGGATTTTAAACGTGCACGGAGAAAAGTGTTTTCTTATCAAATTCGAGTATATACTTTGTTGACGCATGCACTATATGCTCATACTGTACTTTTAAAATTTCTATAAGAGCTTCTCCGTTAGATTCTGCAAAAATAGACCTGGGATTCCATTAAAAAAAGTTTTATCTTTTGGCACCGATCTTTGAAGTTTGGCGGCACAATACCCACTCCAAGAATCAATAAAGAGAACACCGGGGGGTCCAATATTTGAGAAAAAAACATCTGTTAGCCAAGTTTTGCAATGATTTGAAGTGAGGGGTCCAAACAAATCTGTAGATTTCTTTAATACCAAAAATAATGAAACTAAACGTACTGCAGAAATAGCACAACATTTTCTACAGCTTTCTGGCTTTTTACTGCTAAAGTATGACCGTAGCGCATTTCTAGATTAAATCCACTATCACCGCGTTGAATACGTTGCTTGTGCCGATAAATTTTATTTTAAGACACAATATTATGTACCTTTTTGGAGGACCATAGCCACCAATGTCCTGCTTTAAACTTTTCGTGTTCAACTTCTTGTTTAACTTCCAGAGCCACCATCAGAGGCCCGCGTCATGAATTATTTTTGCATCGGCAAGGCAATTTTTTAATTTTATAGAACATATTCCGTGATAAACTGTAATTTATCCGTACGGGTGCTTCCTCTGTTAATACTTAGCGATAGTACTTTGCTGATATCTTGTTTCACACTTTCTACAGAATGTCGCTTTCTTTTATCCCTTTCCCAGTGTTCCACAGCTTTAATTTTGTAATCTAGGTCTATTCCACTACCGATGTTGGCCGCTTGAAATGTTGCAAGTAACATGTTCAACACATTAGATGTATTAATCACTGCCATTGTGCCTACTACCTGCTACTACTATAATTTTACGCAAATATATATCGAACGGTTCGGCCTAGTGGTAAGAGGGGTTGCGTTTGACTACGCAGAGTTAAAAGCTGTATGTTCAAGTCTCGCTAGTATCAAAAAATGTTCTTAGCGGGTCCGGTACACTCCCAGGTCACTATTTGCAGTTAATTGTGCTTCACCCTTTATAATAGTAACAAGGCAATGGAACACTCTCCACACACAATTCACACACTAAAAAGGCTCCTGAAGTTATGATAACCTCTAAAAAACCTCATACACCCCGTCTGGCCGTGACCACCGGTGTTTCCTTGTTAGCGGAACAAAACTTTCTATTTCCCTAAAGCGACCGTTTCTTCTACAATTTCTGCCTTATCAAGTAAGCAATATGTTCCCATTAGTGTTTTTCCTTTTTCAAGATAATCGATTAACTCAGCTCCATGACTACAAAAAAACGGGATGGTCGATGAAGCAGTCTTTTTTGCGCTTTTTTCGCAGAACACTGTTTCGACTGTGCATTGGCCTCAGCTTTGTACTGATGTTTCCTAGTTTCATCTACATATATATACAGCAAACCTTTCTATAATTGTAGTATATGTACAGTGACACAAAAAGCTGATGTTTCACTCATTCGACGAGAAGCAAGGAAATTGCACCGTCATAATTAGAAGAAAATGCTGGCACTGGCGCACTTCGTCCAACTGTTCCTCTCATAATTAGATTCTATATACATGGGAGCATTACGCAACGTTAGTACCATTAGCAGAAAGTGCTATTCTCTTTTAGTAATGGTATTCCTTAACGAATACTGCGGCAAAATAAACAACTTGCTCATACTGTTTCTGCAGATCTTCCACCATAGTCAGCTTACTCATCTTATAAAACTCCTTGCTCGCGTACAACGAACGCTCGTAGGAGGTAACGCGTCGCGGGCGCTGTCGCAGTGAGAATTTGCTTCGCGCTTTTGTAATTCGCAACCACTTAGCAAGGCAGACGATTTGCCGTTTCCTTTCTTCAGTCACAATATCTGCACATGTGAGAAAGGAAATGAAATGCATTCAATGATTGTAATTGGAGATCTTGTCGTTGTACGTTCGATGTGGTTTATATAGGGTGAGTTTCGAAAATTATTCGGAAATATTAACATATGCAGCACTACTAAATACTAAGCATTAAAAGCAATTCTTTTCATCGACAAAACTTGAATGAAGATCGTCTACATGTAAATCTACCTTCAAACAGACCGCCGCACCCTATGCTTCCCCCTTTATTCCCTAATCCGCATGTTCATCGGACCGAAGACAATCCTCATCGTCCCTCTATTCCCGGCGTCGTTAATCTTGTTAAAGTGTAATACCTCTCCATCAGTTTGCTATTTCATTTTCTAATCTATTTATTGCCATCCCCGAAAGGATGCTGTACGTTGCATCACGGGTAGGAGGATGGTGCTAAATCTAAGATGAGTAAAGCCGCCTTATTACGTCTCTGTCTAGTCTGGAGAAACGGGTAAGTAAATGAATTGGTTATGAGAATGACGATGCATTCTAGAAATCTGAAGTGTGCGTGACTGAATGGTTCCAGCATTTCTACTACAAGAGAGCTTAAACTGCATTATGACAAATCTGTGTTCATTAACCGTATTTCGCCTCGAGAATTATTTAAATGCAGCCCCTGAAACGTACTAGAGCTTGCGCACTTTCTCATGGCACCAGTTACGAGTTTCTAATTTAGAAAAGCATGCGTATATCATTGAAAAAAAGTAAATATCGATGGCATTGCTGAAACTATCGTTTAGGTCACATGCAGATCAGCGCCATTTTTCCGGTATCATCGTCGTCTGTTTATATTTTCGTATTGTGCTTTTCCTTGCATTTTATTACACAACTGGTGGACTGGAGAACAGTGATACGAATTGTAAATAAAAATCGTCAAATTCAGACTTGGGAGAGAGATTCGTTTATATCTCCAAGAAAACCCATAGTGGGACATTCACCAAAACCATCGGTTCCCGAATTTACTAAACAAATTATTCGGAGAGTGGATGGGTTGACAGACAAACGATTGGTCATAGTGCGCAAATAAAATTATATAACCCATCATGCTGTCAATGCACTATTGATGAGACGTTTGGGAAACATGGACACACAGTTTGCCGATTTCCTGGAATTAAATCAAATTGAAAAAATGTGGGCAAACATTGAGGATTTGGATGTTACAAAGAACGTGAACGTAACCTTCAGGTTGGGTGATGTTGAAATTCTGCTGCGAGAGTGATTTTTCCAATTTTAATTTTTTTAATATAGACAATTTTAAATGTCCTAAATTAATCAACCTCTTTGATTACTTTAAAGGGAAACTGTGTTACAACATATTTAATTCCGTGTATAAGATTATTCAAAAAAGCCTCAAATGCTGCTTGAATACACTTCCTTACAAAATTATTATAGCAAATAGTTGTTGCATACTATGCTATTTCTATTGCTAGTCCATATTAAAGTCTATTAATTAACGGTAACATTATGATACGTCGATATTCTCGCGCAGGTTGGTGCCATGAGAAAACGCGCGGGCTCAGATACGCACAGTGCAGAACTTCCTTTTGCTTCCATCGCAAAAGACCTTCAACTTTCTCAAATTACTACATTCAATCTGCACCAGCCATCCCTAGTTCTCTCGCCTTAGGGATTTACCTCGGCGAGGTGTTCTAATTTAAAGTTACCTACACAAAGATGCAGATGTAGCTTCTCACACGTCTTTCCGGAGAAGCTTAGCTGGGTAATATTTTTTTAGATTTATGAAACGATAAAATCCCGACAAACAACTTTTCGATGACTGCTAGTACGACCATTGCTATCCTCTTCCCTTCTTCTTTTCTTTATTTGAACGTATAAAGTTCCGACGTAAGAGATCTTTGATGGTGGATCTGAATTTTATTTGGAAAACTTTTTCCTGTTTCGTTGAAGGTTTTCCACCGAACTTTTTTTATCTTTAACGGATAATTTTATGAGCAGGATATAAGTGAATATGAGGGTGTCTTTTTCGACATAAAGAAAGTTTATTTTACGTTGATCGTTTCACGGGGTACGTAAAAGAAATAAAAAAAAGGGATATTTATTGGTGAAAAGTATATCAATTGGAATTTGCAGTGTTTTGAATGATTGGACTATTCTGCATATATCCTTCGAGTGAGTTTATGCGAGAAATCAATAACAAATTAAAGCGATATTCTGAAATATTTAGCATGTTTAGATAGCAGTTGGTATGCTGTGTTGCAAACTAGGTCTTTGTCTCTGATGGAGGTACTTTAGCAACGAGATATGGATATTATTTTTACAGATTTCTTGAGAATACTTGACTCTATCGACCACAATTTACTTCTTGCTGAAATGAACTGCATTGGTTTCTGCCCTTCGCTTCTGCGGTTGTACCTAAGTATTTGGAGCTCTAGCTCTTTGGGAAAAATTTTCGCTATTACATCATCACGGTTATGTTCATGTTTGTTGCTTGCCAGTATTTCATATGTACGCAAATGTAGCCAACCAATACAGAAATATTGCGATGAAAAGCTCATCCTATCTAAGCTTTTGTATACCTTTTCATCACTATTTCTTTTCTCATGTTTACTATCTGAATTATACGATACTTCAGTTTTGTTTTATTGTGTTAAGTAGTTTTGTAATTGCCTAAGGCTGTTTGAGGAACAATTTAAAATAATAACATCAAATAGAAAATAGAAAGAATCAAAAAGCTATGAACATTCGAAAACGCATTGGTTAATTTTATAGTACCCCCTAGCCGGAATTGGACGAAACACTAATACGAATTTGCAAGGGAGTTAAACGTTAAATCACGTCGGAGAGAGCGTCGAGATTATATTTAACGTTGCAATAATAAATACCGCCATGTCAAATCGGCAATCACCTAATCGGATCATTAGCATAACTAACGAACTATCCCCTCTTATCGTAGAGTCCCACCTAAACCTACCCAACCTGCTGGTGTGGCCGTTATGTGACGGACGGTCTAGTCCAGTCAGGGTCTAATTAAACGTTATTACGATCGTTAATACTAAATTGATAAACAATAATGCCGACCGCTATTTAATGCCGACGCATATTGCCTAATGTTGCAGCTCGGCTTTGTCTGCTTTTTACCCTCGCTAGAATTGGAAATTAGGGGGCTAATTGGTAAATACGACTATGTGGTTAGTTAGTTCTGTAATTGTTGAATTATCGACGAATTTCCCGAATCAATAAGTAGGATTTTGCGTGTATTATGAAAGGGCATAGTTTCATGTTACATTATATTTAGTTTTGCAAAGTGATAATCTTTGTCAATGCTCAAAAAAACGTTAAATCCATTTAGAATGGATCCTTTTAAATTTCTCCGTACGGCATGGGGAAATTGAAGATAAAATCAGGAGAAACATCTTTGGCATGCTTACGTGTGACTGGAGTCACCAAACTATGTGCCATATAGAGAGAGAAGAATGGAAATGGAGGAATGGATTGAGTTAGGTTTAAGTATAACTAAGAGGGTAGCTCCTCGTGCAATTAATAAATGTATTACAAAACAACATGAATTTTATTTGAACTAATCATCTGGGCAGAAACACAGGAAGGATGAGAAGGCCCTCCTAACATTTTTAAAATTTAAAAAAGATTTCCTGCACATACTAAAGTAGGATTAACACAATTGGCCGATTGTAGTGTTAATCACTAAATATTAGGTGCTAACTCATACATAATACCTAAATATACGTTCTTAATGCGCCTTATAAGTGAGGCTCTGGAATCAGGTATCGAATAGTAGGTTCATCTAGAATTCTAGCTGTTCAAAGTAGTAACATTAAAAAATTTAAAAATACTTTACCAAAAACAATTAGATATCACCCGAAAAAGCAAATGTTCCTAAAAGCATTGTTAGCCAGTTCTAAAAAATATTTGTTTTGCTTCAAACTCGAATAAAATAAGAAAGGAGAAACAAGCGAACAAAGATAGCCTATCATAGCAAAATCAAAGCGAGCGATTTAAAAGAACAGACCTTTCGATTTCCCAAGAGGAACCCTATTTGTGTTTATAGTATGTCTTTTTTCTGCTTGCGCAAGGAATATCCAGCAGCGAAGAATTTCGACAGGATAGCCTTTCCCATTTCAAAAGAGACCGCAAAAGGCTCGGCGTTGCATGGATTTGCCTTCGCATTCTGATTTTCTTTTCCCCTCACGTCCTGAAGTAGGTATATGCGCATGTTTTACAATAAAGAAATATATATTGAGAAAAGAAAATTACATATAGATCTATAGGGAATTTCCCTGAACGAATAAAAATTTAATTTACTTAAATTAAATAATTTGACCTTCCTTTAAAGACGAACACCTAACTAAGATCCTCCAAAGTAAACTCTCCCGTTTTCATAAGTAAGATCAAAGGTGAACCCCCATCGAAAACTGTCGAACATCCGCCTTCAATTTGCGCCATTAGCAATTAAGACTAACGTTTTCGGCATTACATCTGTAATTATCTCCGACTTCGGCGTGCTATTTGAATGAGAATATCCTTCCCTTGCAGATATCTGCAATTTCTCTTCTGAGAAAACGCGATAAAATTCCATCTTCCCTCGAACCGGTTGCTAGTAGTAATGAAGGTAATGATAATAAACGTATCTCAGGGAAATTTGGTATAATTATTGAATCTATTGAATTACCAGAGATGCGATTAGATTAAGTTTTTTTAAAGCTTACTTTTAAAATAAATTTTCCAAATAAGAAACTTTAAAAATGATCTAAAATAAACAGCTGGAAAGTTTTCTTGTACAAACAAATCATTCCAATTTTGAGGAAACACTTCCTCTCAATTTCATTGATGGAGCTTTCACTTGAGAGCATCGCTGCGGACTGTTATCGTTCTTCGCTTTACAATTAATGGAGCTCGTAAACATCAATCGGCGGAAGCATAAGCGTAAGGAAAATATTTACTTAAGCTTGCGACTTCCGAGATAGTGTTTCCGGTTATGTATTTGCGGAGAGGACAAGCTAAGGAAACGTATGTTACTATAACAACAGCAAAGTCGTTACCGCCTAGTGCATATATTACGAGTGTTTCATAGTTCTAAGCGCTTCAGCATCAAAACTGACGTAAAAAGGAAGGTTGAGTGAATGAAATAAAACACCTGTAGATATTCACAAATGTATAAAAAATAGTCGATGTTTTAAACTAGCGAAAAATAAGAAACTAAATAAAATCGAGACGCAAATCAATCCAAGGATAGTAATTGGTAATAGGAACGCGTTGGTAAATTAGACATTAGCATAGAATAAATGTGTTTCTATAAATATTTACAATTATCATAGCAAAGAAGCGACACTTAAGTAAAGCTAAGGCACTGTAATTTTGTGCTCTACAGAAATCTCGCAAACTAAAAATCCAAGGTGTACGACAGGCTATTCAAGTTAGCCATAAATAGATACAAGACTACTAGACCTTAACCTGACAGCGGGCGTCCCAAAATAATTACATCCAAGAGAAGACCAATGAGAATCAACCTTTCTCTTCGGGGTACGAAGAGCTCTCCCTTGCAAGTATCTGAAGAAGGTGGAGTTCAACAGAAAAAACTGTTTCGAATGGATAAAAGAATATGGACAATTCAAAACTGGAAAACGTATCTCAAACGAACATATAATTCCTGGTGATCGTGTTGAGAACTTGGGTATGTATATCGATTCCCGCTTGCAATTTAATTACAACAATTTATCCCCGTTGACTTCTCTTTGACATTGACACCCAGAAGCTTCTCTGCGAAGCATTGGTGCTGTCTCATCTCAACTATGCTGATGTGATTTACACGCATTGTGTTACACGAGCAAATCCCAAAAGAACTCAGAGAATTCAAAATTTAAGCATCAAGATGACGCCTAAAGGAGTCAAGTATACGCAATATGGTCAACAGACGGAAGTTACTTGTGTCGGTTTTTATTGGATAATATATAGAAAACATAGACCACCGTATTTGTTTCGAAAATATCGATATATGCGAAATCGTCATCAGCTGCATAGTATTAATGTTCGTAATAAATCGTTACTAACCATGCCTAAACACGGACAAGAGATCTTTAAATGTAGTTTTTCTTGTAACGTTGCTAAAACACTTACTATTTTCATTACTACTTCTGTAAGCTGCGTAAAATCTAAAATTAAACAGGCCGTTCTAGAAACATCATAATGTAACTGTGTGCTATGCTGTACAATCTCTGAATATAGCTAATTATTTGCCACACTTCTTATTTGTTACTTTGTTTATAATTGTTGTTGTTTTGTTCTATTTTATTTTATTTTATTCATTTATTATTATTTTTCTACAATTAAAGGCAGAACACTAAATAATCATTATTTTTACTGGAACTATTTTGTAGTTTATGGGAATTATAGGTTTTGGATACCTCATTAACATTTTTGGGGAGCTTTCTTGATTTATTTCATGTTTTTGATATTTCATCTTACGCTATCAAGAAAATCGGGCAATGATTGAGGTGATTTGTGAATTTTATAAAATCTTTTATCATCCGTAAGGGATAATATTCCAATCACCACCGCATTGGATTTTGTGGCCTGATTGGGTTGTTATATTAGATGATCGGAATACTTATCCATTTCCATTGTGAGATTAGGTAACGTGGTTCAGGAGCATTTGGACCAGTTTTCTAAACCCAGATTGATAGGGGGCCTTTTGACGTATTTGCTTATAGTTGAATTTAGGGGATTTTTTTGCTGGTTTTCGAAGGAGTTTCAAGCAAACTTTAACATACCTACTTCTGAAAACGTCTATCTGCTGTGTACAAGTTAAGAAACTGGTAGAGTCTGAGGTACACTAGTTTTTTAATTTCCTTGCCCGAATAAAATCTTCATGCCTTATTTTTTTTTTTTTTTAATTTACCGACTTTTAATTGAATTTCATTTAATGTAATATAATTTCTTTACGCGTGGTTTGTACAGCGGGATTAATAATATTGGAGGTTCACCGCATTTATTATTATGGTCGGGGGATGCGCTCAAGCTTGAGGGGAGTACAAAGGCCAACTAAAAGAATTCTTAATTTTATTGTGATACAAAAGACCATTGATTGGTATTGTATTTGGATTTGTTTGCCTGCTTAATTAGACTTAGTTTCACAAACTGAAGAAATCTGATAAAGAACGCAAAGATCTTTACATATAGTTCGATGCCCATTATTTAATTTCCAACCGTGCGCATGCTTAATTGCGTCCGATCGCAAATTATGAAAGTGTAAACACTTTCATAATTTGCCTTCACTGTTACCTAGCTGGCTGACAATGGACTTTCGAGGGCGTTACACCATCTAACGGTGAACTCGACATTTTTATATAACGTTTCGGTTCTTTCTGAGCTTCATCAACTTTTGGCACCGCCAGAGAGAGCATTTTTCTGATTTTAACCAAATTTAAACCAATTCCCTCTCACTCTATCTAAGCGATGTCACCGTGATGACGGCCGAAAATAAACTTACTTGCACATATAGTTCCAGTCACTGCTTAAACGTCCGTTATTTTTCTTGTAACTTTTCATACTTCATACTAATATACTGATACAAAGAAATATTTGTATTTTAATCACAGCTCACTGTAAATTAAAATAATATCTCAAATATAATGAAAATGTCTGAAGTGGAAAATTCATAGCAGTCACCAATCTAGAGCTAATAGGATTATTGATAAAACAGTGCAACACTACATGTTTGAAAAGATGGAGATAAATAAATAAATAGGATCGCTTATAAGCTTTTTTAAATTATTGATGTCTAATTACCGTGGGTTCAGACAATAAGGCAAAAATGCGAAACATCTCGAAAACGACCAAGTTTAGGTATAAGGAACGCCTTGTATAATCACGTTGTCAGAGTTGATCCTGTTGGAATAGCATGTCAATAACTGAGTGAACCTTCAATGTTAACATCATAATCTTCATGATAACCAAAATCTCGCATTTTGTTGGGCGCAATACACAAAACGTAAACATGCGCCATTTTTTATACGCTCTATATTTTTGAACGGAATTGTATACATACATAAACTCCAACAACCCGTTCCGCCATTCCCATCTTTTCTTCCCTGCCTTCCCTAGATTTTAATTTACGAGCAAGGCAACGAGAAATAACAAATGATGATGAAGTAACCAGGAACGAATTTGTAGTCGATCTTGTTCACGCTACGACATCCTTATCCTCCACGGAAACGATGCGAAATATCAACGAAAATAGTCGTTAATTGTTGTGATTATTACATCCCGGGGAAGAAATTCAACTTCGAACTCTCGCTCACACATACTGCCACGTGGCAAACCCTCGCTCCAGCAAACTCGAAGCGCTGGCACGGTGGTTAAAGGAAATAAATGTTACCGCGACTGAGGCGAAAGATTAATTACGAAAGTTCTTAGTTCTTCTTTACTGTTACATCGCATGGAGGCCCCGCGAGATGCGCCTAACCTATCTTTAGCATATTATTCGTCTTTCGAGATCGTTATTATATTCATGAAGATGGAATGTCACGTCACGTATGCCCTCTATCCGTCAGAATTACGAAAGCAAGAGGGTAGAACTGCGTGATATTTACAGCACTTCATCGCTTAAAACGTATAGTTGTGATATGTATGAAGATTCCGGATTATTTGATAGAGATCTTACACTAAAGGAAGGTATCTCCTGGTCGTCGTAGTATCTATACGGAGTATCTCACCGGATTTGTCATTATTGTTACGTAATGAAAGTAACGAAACCGTTAGTAAACACAACGCTTATAGGTCTCATCTTCACTACGCTCCTCTCACAAGCTGTGATGTGGAAAGAAGCTTTTATATATTTAGAGATGTTCTAACAAATAAATTTAGAGCATGTTTCAGCAATTATTGTCAATAAATCACTTCTAATATGATATCTATAAAATATAGCCTTAGACATTATTTATCTTTGTTTAATGTTTTTGCAATATTGGGAATTAACTATGCTTTCCGCTGGACGCATCTATGCCTCTTATCCTTGAGTCTGTAGTCTGAAAAATGTGTACCGTTTTCCCTAAGCCATACGCACGCCGCAGTTGGACGAATGTATCGTGCCCCACTCTCTGCAATAGAGGCGGTCGTACGGTTATTAAAATCCAAAACAAATCCTGCAAATAGGTGTGTCAAATTTTTTGCTGATACTATCGAAAACCTACAAATGGGCGTGTTACGTTTAGATCAGCAAAAACATTAGAAATACATGAAAGAAAAGAAAATAGGTATAAACATGCCCACCACCTTTCATTTTGGATCGTAACAGTGGGAGTTGCATTTTGGGGAATCAAATGATGCTTGGGCGTGATTTGTTAAACGCTGAAGTAGCTAAAAAACAATTGGGTGTGGAAATCAACATTTCTGCAGATATGTCGCCTCTAGAGTAACAAGAAAACATATTTTATAATGGTTACATTTTACAGATCATTTAAAGTGGATGATAAGATTCTTTTTTTTTTGTAATCACGATGTATTAAGGAATTTAGAATATAGTTTGTTGTTCTTGCCGTATTTAATACATTTACGTATTTTTATGCGTGCATTGCATACTGTTCACATATCTATAATGCATTCAATTTTATTAACGTAAACCTCGAAGGTAAGGTAGGACCAAAACAGTGAACTGCGAACTCCAAAAAGGGCCAAAACTGTTCCATCAGCAGGAAAGTGAAACTAAATACAATTGTTTGTTTCTTATTTAAGGTAAATTGACTGGTCAATACTTTTTAAGTGCAAGTTAAATGTTACAGTTAGCAATTACCCTAAATGGCTCAGTTTAAAGCACTTTGGTTTTATTCATAGAATAATCCTGCTAGGAGGATAATTAAGAAGTATAGCAAAATAATAAGGTATGTTGTTATATTAGCTATTTTTATAATGATAATCACTGGGATTAATAGGGCGATTTCAACATCAAAGATTAGAAAGATTACGGCGATTAAGGAGAATTGAATGGAGAATGGGAAGTGTTTACATCTTTTGGGGTCAAATCCACACTCGAATGGTGAAGCTTTTTCTCGGTCTATAAATTTTCTTTTGGTGAATGAAATTATGACTATAATGAAAGAGATAAATAGGATGGTTATGCTTATGGTGAAGAGAATTATGATTATTATACCTCATCAATAAATCAGACTACATCAATGAAATGTCAGTATCAAGCTACTGCTTCGAACCCGAAGTGATGAATACATGAAAAGTGATTAAAGTAGTGTCGAACTAGACATACAGTCAGGAATGTTATTCCAATGATTGTATGTAGTTCGTGAAATCCGGCGGCTATAAAAAAATGTTGATCCATATACAGAGTCAGCAATAGTATTCGTACGCTTGAAAAACTGTAAAGTTTACTTCGGGTAATACAGTTAACTTGAAGCTTTGTAGACCCTGCTTGTAATATTTTCTATTAGGCTATGATGGACCCAGGTTACTGTAAGTCCTGAAGTTAATAAGATTAAAGTGTTTAATAATGTGAACTGACGAGGGTTAAAGGGTGTGATTCCTTTAGTGACCCCCTAAAGGAATCACATTGCTAATTCTATTGTTGGTGCTAGTCTTCTATGAAAGAAGGCGCAGAAAAATGAAAAAGATGTAATAAACAAGATTATTCTCTATCGTAGGCGTATCGTTACTCGGTGTGTGTGGAGGTCTTGAAATGTTCTTTTTCGAACGATACGAAGCGAACACATTTCACAACAGAAAAGTTAGAGTATGTTTCAGCAATTAATGTTAATAAATCACTTCTAACAGTTGCATTAAAAAAAAAATTTATTGCGCCAACCAGCGTCTAATACTAGTCATCATGGAAAAGATGATTCAAGTTGATAGACCACCCATCCTATTCACCGGCTCTCAGCTACCTCTTTCTGTTTCCTAGGCTGAAGGTGTCGCTGGAAGAACAGAGATTTTTGTCGAATAAGGGGGCTATCACATTCGTAAACGCTTAGAGCCAAAACTAAATTTGACGGAAAAGCTACTTGCTCCTGTATTAGGCATTTTCGTTTTTAAAGCAGCGACTTTGCAGCTGTTACGATTGTACACCACTAAGCGCTTTATTATTTCGAAAAGCATGCAGCAATACATCCAACATAACAATTAGGGGCTCATGGAACGGTAAGAGTTTCTCCAAAATAAATCACGTAAAATTACGAACGTGAAGTTAAACAACGAAAATTAGTTTCAGAAATTTGATTATAATTTAATTTAATCCAAGATGGCAGCTTTAATATACGACTCGACATTGTTTAATAAATTTCCACTCACCAGGCGCGTAGCACCCCGCTTACTACTTACCTACCACCACTGCTGCCACTTGGGTGCAGCTCCACGGTGCTCTGCTTGTGTTTCTTCTCTCCTCGGGAACACAAATCTGCGCTTCGATCTGTGCCGTCGACGACTTTGATGATAAAGTTGCCTTATTTACTTCAGAAGGGAAGACGTTGATATTGCGAAAAAGAGAAAAAGAGAAAAAGGTGTATCGTGTTGAGAGTGTTCTAGAGATCAGATAAGGACAAACGAAAGGGTGGAACTACGAAAAATAATTTTAATTTTTATGAGTTTTCAATTAATGGTAATATCTTTTGATCTATTATAGGGAGAAAGGTGGCGTTCATATAAGCTAGTGCGAGATTGGTTAAAGTATACTAAAGCACCAATGGTTTGATGTCGGGATAACGTCGAAAATTCAAAGAGTAGCTAACCTCTAAATTTCAGCCAATATTCGCTGGATGAAAACCCAAACCCTAGTTGTAGAGTGATATACACAAAGGAATACCAGATAAACAGAAATCCATCTACTTGTTATTAACACAATCATTGGTCCCGTTCTGTTCCGTTTGCCTGCATTTGAATCTATATGATTCTTTTTCGGTTATATTCGGTTCAAAATCCTGTACCCAAATTCGGTTTTATTCGGTTCCGTTCGACTAATAGGCTATATCGGTTATATTCAGTTTTGCTTGGATTCATTCGGCTACGAACGGCTATGTTCGGCTCTGTTTGGTTCCTCTCTGATATGTTCGATTATATTCGGTTGTACTTGATTCCATTCGGCTATGCTCGGTTTATTTTGATTCCATTCGGCTACGCTCGGTTCATTTTGATTCTATTCGGCTACTTTCTACTATATTCGGTTATATTCGCTTCCGTTTGGTTATATTCGGCTTCTTCCGTTCCATTCGAGTATGTTCGGCCATATTCGATTTTAACATGTTTAGATGAGAGTATCTAACCTTAGAGATACCTTGATCACAGAAAATGTCGGAATTAATTGCTATATCGACCTCTACAGAACTTTCGACAATTTCAGTGATTAGAGTGTCTTTGATTGTATGCGCGTGTCTACACATAGTGGTTGTTGGTAGCTTTTTTATTATTATATTCAAATTCACTTGGCCGTTTTCAGTTGTCCTCATCACTATTTGTTACATTTGTTGTTTCTATTGTTGGGAACTTCACATTAATTTAGAAGTATTTGTCCCTTTCTATTCCTCCTAAATTAGCAATAATATGCTGTAGTTTGTGATAATGCTTTTAAATGTTTATTTTACCCCATCTTTGTGTCCTTTTATACATTTAATTTAAATTTTACAGTTAATTATTTATACTCCTCCGATGTCTACGTTCATTTTTTACAGGTCGTTTCAATCTTTTAAAACTGTCCAGTTTTACAATTTAAAATATTTTTTTCTATTTTCCAAGCCATACAGAGCGGAAAATTGTAATTATATACCCGTGTTTATGTGAGAGTACAGTTACCTACACCCAGACATTTTAAACGGTAACAATAAAAATTGCTTTTGTGCAATGCAATAAATTATGTTATGAAGACAATCGTTCTGTGATCGTTTCAACGAGGTCACGACTCACTCAGACATACAAGAACCTTTCGGGGGCACGACGTATGTACATATGTGGCAAAACAAGTATAACAAATACACTTACATAAGTACAGAACTCAACGACTCCAGAACAATACAGCAGTTGACGTTATCCTGCGAAGCAGTAACCATTAATTCCGCTTAAGATTAAGAGGCTTACCATATATTGGACCATATCCAAGCCGAAGATTACGGTTTCTTGGCGTTGTTTCCGCCGTCTCCGCTACATTTGCGAAATTAAATATAGGGTTTGGAGTTAACCTAACGAACGCGCGCCATTGTTACTTACTTGCGACAACATAATGCTATATGTATGGCCAGGCAGTTTCTAAATTTAGCCAGAAATCGAATTGCGATAATACGTCGGACATGGCGGAAGAGATCCAGTTTGGATAGGAACTAAGATGCTGTATTTGGTCCGTAGTGGTGATCTAGATTCGATATCTGGAATTTAATGTTGAATTTCAAGACGTTAACTCGCCCGACGGGAAAATAATTTTACCTCTGTTACCTTTTAATACAGATAAACGGTGTTATGACGAAATTATTGAGTAATTCTTTAAAGCAGAGTGAAAAACGAATCTCCTACTAGCTGCAGAGACTAATTAATTATACACTTTCAAATAGGCGTTTCGAAAATCGTATTTTTGGAGGGCTTCAAACATGTCTGGCTGCTAAACAAGCTATACGTGCAACTAATACGTGGAATAGGAGTGGAATCGATTGAAAAGTATAATGCTGTAGGTGATCGCAGTATCTTCTTCAAAATTCTTTCACCGTCGGATTCGAAGTAAGTAGGCCTTCCTGACAGAGCTCGGATAGCGCTAAGAAGTATTAAACTAGGTGTTTTGAATAACTAGCTGCAGCTGCTACAAAGTGTTTCTTCATTGAGGTCACAGGCGAAGAGAAACATTTTAATTTGCTATGATAGCTATGATTTATGAATCAAGAAATTGTAGATTTACTAGAGGGTGGTGAATTTTTGCTTAGAAATAGGATCTGATCACTACCTATTAATGGAAATGGAATTGAGAACAAGAATTTTATTTTATCATTCAGTTGTACACTGAGGAATTCAATAAGTCGTGTTCATTGGCTTTGTTTTGCAATAAACAGATTATTATATTAACTAAGAAATTTATTACGAGAATGAAGTACGTTTATCGAATCAAAACCTGCTTATTAATATAATAAATAACCCGTTTATTAACATACCTTGGAACAAACTCTGCGAATTTTTCATTAGACACTAATAAAGATATATCGTATGTAAGTATGTGTTCATCGGTATAATAAACAGACATTTATTGAAGTGATAAGCCCCTTCGTTGATCTAACTTTGATAAAAAAATTATTACATTAATGCACTTTTTTATTGTATTTGCGTATCTTTTTCCGTTCACCAGTTTAGTGTACGGTTGACAACGCAGATCTAGGAATTTACAAAATATGTATTCAATATTTTGCATGGGGCGGAGTGTGCTTATACTTTAGTGTTTGTCAACTAGAAAATTTATGGAAAAAAGTAAAATGAATCTACATCCATGGATGTAAAGTCACAAAATGTAGTTGAAACTAAACGTGTTCCGGGTTTGAACCGTGTCATGTCGTTGGTTAAAATAAAACTCGACGTTTACCCACAATCGTATGGGGGCACGCAAAGAGCACTGCTCCCCGCATTCTTCGCAGTTGGTTTTCGTCTCTGGCATGGTTCACATACTGAGTTACCGTGATCAACTGCTTCCCGCTAAGTTAGTTTCGCCTCTGGCGTGGTTCACACGTTGAGTTATCGTGCTAACTGTTGCCATGTTGTATCACTCTCATGAAGAAGCCCCATACGATTGTGGACGAAACGTCGAGTTTTATTTTAACCAACGACATGACACGGTTCAAACCCGGAACACGTTTAGTTTCAACTGACTCTGGTCGTGGAAACCTACGTTTTTATTCATTATTATTATCACAAAATGTAATTCAGCTTTGGGAAACAATACATGGTAAATAAGAAAATATTAAACATTGTAGCAGGAACTGTTATCCTATCAACAGTATTTTTAACAAGAAAATTTCGCGCCTGAGTGGAAAATTATTGACTTTTTTTCATCGTTCCTGGACGATGTATTGCAAATAACTAAACCTATCACTCATACTTATGCCTGTTTAAACATTAAATATTCGATGTATATTAGCCTCTGCTGTATATGGTGTATTGAAAGTTTATGTGAAACCAATTACAACGCCTTTCACCACTTCTACAACTGCGCGAACTTACGCTCTCCGCTCCCTATCTCTTGTGGCGCGTATGTACCCTCATGTGGACACTATTTTACCAAATTTAAATAAGTATGTTATTGATTAAACTAAACGTGTTCCGGGTTTGAACCGTGTCATGTCGTTGGTTAAAATAAAACTCGACGTTTCGTCCACAATCATATGGGCCATCTTAATGAGAAGTTAAGATGGTAGAGAATCGGCGAAACTAATTAAGCGGGAAACAGTTGATCACGGTAACTCAGCATGTGAACCATGCCAGAGGCGAAAACCAACTGCTGTTGGTTTTCGGTTCAAACCCGGAACGCTTTTAGTTTCAACTGACTCTGGCCGTGGAAGCCTACGTTTTTGAGTATGTTATTATTTTTGTGCGTGAGTGATATTTGTCGTACTTCATTCTATGATATTCATAAGTGACACAAAAGTAAAATTCTATTTTTATAAATATCACGAACGAAAAATGTTTTGAGCGCTCTTTCAACACTGATATTTCAGTAAATTCCATCAACTAGCGTTCGAGATCGCTTTTGTTTCCAAAAAGGTAACAAATTCCTCTCCGAGGAAAACAAAAATGAAAAGATGTCAGTTAGTTCGTTGATGTCATCCGGTAAATTTTTAAAGAGGATATCAAGTAAAAGTTCTGCCAGCTTGACCTCGCCTAAATTGAAAATGCACTCCGTAGAAGGAAGCTGTTTATATCTAGCGCGCTGCTAACAATACGAAGGATTCATTATAAATTTATGCTCGCCGTAGACACTCCGGCTTCGCTGCACTACACATGCATTTACACATGCTACTTGCTCCACTAGTTCCAACATCGCTCGCGAATGAACTAAGCCGGTTAGATCGATACTACGTCGAAGAACATAACCAGGAGGATATTGCAAAACCGCACTTGCATCTTCGTAACGGCGTTGTTGCTGTTAGATACTAACCTCTCTACTCTGTAAATCCTCCCCGCCCCTCAATACCGCCGCCAATGCTTCTTCAAACTTCTTAACGATGATTAAGTCGTGTTTATGGAAACACGGTAACTGGTAATATTACCGCCTTCAGCTCGAACCGCTTGCTTTTAGCACTCTCCCCCTATAAAGAAAACTTACCCATATAGATGATACCTGTACTCGCGTTGAACTTTCGCGCGATGCGAAATGGAAGCTCGTAGCGTTGTGCGGTGGCGGATAATGTCGGTGTGCTTGGTGTATATGGAATCTTAGCGTTTCAGCTAATGCGGTAGTACGTTTACGTGACAGGGAAAAAAACTTTACACTTATACTCGGGTGTTATTATGGAGATGTTCGGTGTGCAAAGTTCGCTTGGAAGGGAAGTAGATTAGATGACTATAGGATCTATACATTTAGGTCACCTCCTAACTCAGAAATTAATGAATTAAAATGTAGAAAATTGTTTGTAAAGCCGTAAGAAGAAATTAAAGTAATTATTGTAATTATGTCCACATTCTTTGCATGAAAAAAGGCTGCTGATTCAACAAAATTTTTTAATATTAATAATAAGGAAAGCACACAGCTTGGTAATTAAACCTTAAAAAGAGGACGCCCAATCTCCCACAATTGCAAAACTTCGCTTGCTGTGCGAATAGTAAGAAGCTGACATTTTTCATAACGTAACAAACATCACAAAATATCTTTTAAAAATATTTCTGTATGTACTGGGTGATCTATAAGTAACAAGCAAGGTACTTACTTTGAGATTTTAAATGGAACATCCTATTTATTGTTACAATGTTAGTTTCTCCACTTTAAAACAAATTAACGTAATATGGGTTTCATATGTCTGTTTTTAACAATAAATTCTAGTAGTAAGACTGAGTTTTCAGAACATGTGCTACTTTCAAGCACCAAAAAATATAATGCTAAGATAGCTTAGCTTCCTCATGGTATTGATGGGATAATTCACGGCAAACGCAATAAAAGACGAGAGAAAAAATGCACTAACACACGGACATGTTTCTGCCTACCCGGCGTCATCAGCGTGGTTTCGAGAGTATTTTTCATATCTCTATCTTCTATCGCTGTTGCCTCACAGTTAATACCACAACTTTCAAAACGACAAAGTCGACATTTCTTGGGGCCGTCTAGTGCCCGGTTTATGTGGCTACTTCCTGAATGGGAGGCATGCATTCCTTTGGCACTAGAGCTGAATGAGGAAGCTAAGCTATCTTAGCATTATATTTTTTGGTTATTGTTTCTAGGCATTTTCTAATGTGTTCTGTTTACTTTCAAGCACTTTAATAATACGTTTAATGTATCATATTTATTGGTGTCAATTGAATAAGAAAACAATTTGAAATGTAAATGTTAAACTTCATCTGCAACACAGCAGTAGGTGTCGACCTGTAGAGTTCTCACTCAAAAACTATCGCCAAGTTATACATTTTCATCTGTATTAACAATCGTACTTGTATACTCAGCAGGCTTTTCATGTTGTGGATTTGATGTTTAAAGCGGTGTAGTGTGCAGCTAAAGAAAGTCTGGTGCGGTGTCTTTTTTACATTGAGGTTGTACTGTGACGCGTGTACTCTCTGGACTACTTTGGGAACTTTACTATATACAAAATAAGAAGAACTAAATTTATTTATTTTTCTTCAATGTTTTAAATTTACTATATATTTGTGCGTCACTGAATGTATCTTTGAACGTGTTCTTGGGAGAGCTGAAAATTATACACAGGTCGCTAAAACGATGTACGGCGGTTCTGATTCAAACAGCTGAAGGCTGTTAGCGGGATAACGGTCGGGAATATTCTACGTCGAACCACGAAGGTAGATCGACGGCAGTATATTCCCCGAAGTTGGAAAATATTCCACATCGGACAACGAAGGCAGACCAACGACAGTGTAGTTGCTGGTTTTCCAAAGTATTCCACGATGAACGGGGAAGACCGATGCGTGAGTCGTCCATGTGAAGTAATAGATGTGCCAACCAGGAATCTGTCGAAAGGATAACTTTCGAGCGGTTTATATAGCAAATTTCTCACCTTCTGATGTGATATGATCTTGCACCAACAAAACAATCTCTAAAAAAATTTCATTTTTTAGACAAATTGCGGTTTGATCGATTGGCATGTGTACGCTGAAGTTCAAAAATAATTACAGAGTTTTTGGAAGTTCTTCTATTTTATGAGGTTTTTATTCCAAGAATTCTAATTATTGTTCAAGAAGGTCTAAAGAACTTAATTACTGTGTCTCACATTTACCCCACCCTCTAGGTAAAACTTACTGACTCATTGCACTCTATCATTTAAAATACTTTCACTTCGTTAGCCGATAAGACCATGGGAGTTACGGATTAAGGGTAGCTTGACACGACTGTCGATTCCAGATGAAACGGTCTCTTTGTAGCGGTCGGATAGAACTCGTCGTCAAAACGTTTAGCCAGCGGTTGCTGCTTTGCTGTTTGAACGTATTTGTGCACTTTTCACCAACAGATGACTGCCGTGTCACTCCCAGATGCTCGTCGTGTTGTTAATGCGGTCCAGCGGGCCGCTAAATGATTTAAAGGCGTCTCTAACAATCGTCGGACTAACCGAGGCTAATTATATATAGATGCAGCGTTGCTAAGCGTATATTGTGGGGAAACTTTACGTTACCTTCTTTTTGTATACACGTGTCGTATTTATATTTCCTTAAAACGCTTTACGTCATCGCTTTTAATATCTTCAATTACCAAATATGTGCTTAAATACATAAAATTAGCCCGAATTAATTAAGAGAACGGAGAAATGAAACGACCGTGTTTACGTAATTACTCATATCAAGCCTTAAATTATAAAATATGTAATATATTAATTCAGGACAGATGTGACCGCATGCCTTTGTTGATACGTAATTAAAAGCAACTCGTTGCTTGCAAGAAGATGTACAAATATAAACAGAAACGATTAATAGACAGCAAATATGTTAATAATCTCACCTTCAAGGATCAAATCTACGAGTAAAAAACAAGAAGGAGAGAACACGTACTGGTTACTGAATACAATTTTTGTAGAAGGTACCACTTTGGAGCGTGCCCAATAGCCAGAGCGTTAGCATTGATTAATTTGGATTTACCTTATTATACTGAGGATGTTGTACGGCTTTTTATCCGTTAAAGGCAACAAAGGGACATAGTCCATAGAAAGGATAATTGCTACGTAGAAGTAGGATTTGAGCGTGTGAGTTATGGGTATTCCAAGACGGCAGAAACGAAAGAAACTGTACTTTTCTCAGCTTCGGTAAGTTACAAAAGAAAATGCAATTACGTAAAAACCATAGCAGTTCAAATTTGGTTTACGCTAGTTACTGACCAGTAGCGTAACAATTTTTAATTGTCGATTGGATCAATAAAAGAAGATTAAAATACGTAAACTAAACTCTTTTAATTTAAATAACTTCTGTCTTACTTCTTTCCATATTATTATAAAGTAGTATTACTGAGCTTCACATTAAATAACCTTTCTTTGTTCTTCATTGTTCAAATCTTTGGTCGTAAAACTCTGAACAACATAAATGCGTCGTTTTTTTGTAACAAAGCTTTCGTTTTAAAATTGTTCGAAATACTGTTTAATCAAAGCTTCGCACAATTACAAGACACATAAACCAATATAATACACAGAAACGAAAAAACGTCTTATATTTTACTTTTTGGATAGAACGTTGCCTTTTTGGTTTGAGCAATTAGAGAATTCTCTGTCCCAAATGAAATACATTCACCATCCCCTTATTCGAGTTCTTTATTGAAGCAGGAAATCGGGCATTACACAAACAACCGATTATCTTTAATGGACAATAAAGCAATAAATAAGTCAACAAAACGCATAAATAACAACCTCTTACAATATTTATATCTACGCCTACGGACTACGGCGGTCATGTTTACTTGTCACTTTGGACAACGGACTAGCTTTAGGATAACTCACTCCTGTTTATCATTACCTCCTTGCATCAAAATTATTCTGAATTTTGCGAGATTAGTTTGGATTCTAAGGTCTTATATATGGGAAGCTTGTTTTTTTTGGTTTTATTTTATTTAGCCACGTTTCGTCACAGGAATTTGTTCAGGTCCTCTCTCCTCTTTTATGTAGTCGTGTAATTCTTTCTTCTTATTTCCCACTCTCCTCCATTTTATTTGAAATGTTTCTCATTTTTTTTCTATGTAGTAAATTTTACTTTCTTATTCAACAATTTCGACATAAATAAGTTTTGTTTTAAAAGTGTTGATTATTATGCTAAAATAATATATTACCTGACATTATATAAAAGAGCAGAAAGAATGCCTGACGGGGTCGACAATATGTGTGGCGAAACGTAGCTAAATAAGCTGAAACCAAAGGGAAGCAAATTAAAGAAAATCAAAACTATTCCGTTAGTGAGGTAGAACTCTACAATCAACCCAACTCGTTGACATAAAGGATGTGATCTTTGTAAATTTCACAGATTAGAGTTGATTAACGATAAAAAATGCGTTCTTTATTTACTTATTATAAGTATATTTTTCTTATATTTTCATTTCCTTTTCCTCGATTAATCTACCTACAGAGTATAGATACATATACCTATGTATGTATCTTCCACGAATGGCATTAACGTAAATGCAGTTTGGGTGCGAACCGCGTGTATAAATCAAAGCTTCCCGTCAATATGTTTACATTAGCGGTAAAATGGATTGTACGCAAATGCGCGTACCGTTCCGTGCTAGTTCCTGATTTATGGATAATGTAAATTACCGTGTAAAAGTGCAACTAATCTAACCTGCACCGGTTCTCTCTCTACCCGTCCTTGAAGCCGTACGAGACGAGCAGACATGCGCTCTTTGAAACTGGTAATGACGGCATCTAACACCTCATGGAGGCCGCTTGCCGGACGAATAGGCTGATGTATCCTTTTGCAGTTCGAATGGCTGATCTATCCAATAGACTTATCCACTTATTCAAACACCATAATATAAAAATAGTTTCCTACCCAATAAAATTTGATGAAATCTTCTTTTTCCAGATTCAACGATGTGACGAACAGTGTAGATAATTTCTGTATGTACCAATGTAAAGGCTGCGAAGGGCACTGCATTGATCAAAACTCCCAAAAATTAAAAATACCGAATTAGTGCTCGTAAAAGTAACGCCAGATTATACTCTAACAGCACTGCACACCAATGAGACCGGAAACCTTTTCGAATTTGATAGTCATTCAACCGAGATGTGTTACATCACTAGGTCTGCAGACGCTATCAATTTTCAAAAGGAAATAGAAAATCTAGGCAACATTTATATAGATTTTATCACTTAATGCCATCACCCATTTTCAATTTCTATTCATAGTAATTCTGTATAGTTTTCAGTCGTCATGAAATTCAACATATACTGCATACCTTGATTCTAAATATTTGTGGATTTCAAAGTTCTTATAATATAAGATAACCTTGTTCACTTTTTATTGTTGCGGTTTTACCGGATTTGCTGTCGGGCTTATTTCATATTATAAATTCATATTATGTAAGCAGTTGAAAAATTTGAAAAATATTCAATTAACCAATCATTATTTTAATAGTTCTTTTGTAGTACTGTGAAGAAGCCAAAAATAAATTACTGAAAATTTGGTAAATTAAAAGAATTTAAACAAAGAGTTATTAGATCTTGGCTTGAACATAAGTCTGTTATGTCAGATTTTGTCGGAAGCCTCCTATTGGCAGGTGAACGTGAGATGATATGATCTATAACCAAATTATTGGTTAGGTATTACGTTTTGTTGAAGTAGACCAGAAGTACCTAGTACAACGTTCCACTAAACAGGTTTAATTAAACTAAAATTTTTTGTCCTCAATGGTGGAGGGAGTTACCACTGATTAATACGAACATTTTGCTTCAAAAAGGGCCATTTTACGTACTGTTGAGGAATTTATTTCGAATGCCTGGGACTGTTTCAGGGTTTTAGAATAAGCAAAAAAATAAACAATGTTTCTTTTTTGGTTTCTTTTTTTGTGATACCTAACCGGCAACACTCTGCAGATCATTTATAGCCAATATTAGAAGGTACCGTACGTTTTACAGTGTGGTCCGTGGGACTAATGATTCCAAAAGACGTTGCAACAGATGGGGAAGTATGGAATTATTCCAGATTAACTTCCAGATTTAAAAAATTCATGAAACACCACCACCTCCATTAACTATGATAATTGATCTGTTTTGGCATTACTAGGACCACTATTTCAACTTTATTTCTCCACATGTAGATAATTGTGCGTACTTTTACTATTCCTTTTGAATTTGTAATCATTGAGATACTACCCTTATTTTTGCATTAAAATAAATATTACCAGTTAGCTTTAATATAGTTGTCATCTGGTTCAACTGTTCTTGTTTAAGTGCCATGGTTAAAAGCAATTGCAATTGATGTTGCATCGCGGTAATTGTTTCTGCTATTACAGTTGCACCTGCCACTGTCTGTGATTATTGGCTTTTCACCCATCACACGGCACATCCTTCTGGAATCCACAGATGATTTTCCTTTAAAGCAACTTCTAAATCATTCTTAAATTTACATGCTTCTGAACCCTGGTTGCCTCATTCCTTCACTGCTCAGAATTTCATTTTCCTCGATTCATGAAACTTGAATCGTTCTGTTATAAATGATAAAATGTTTAACTAATATCTAAACTAGAGCCTTATATCTACTATGTTCTGGTTTATTTGAACTGCAGAGACTAATAATCTTCTTGTAGATGTCTTCAACCAGCTCACTTAAAATAGCATAATTGGCTTCTTTCTTCTCTTCAAACTAATTTACTTCAAAACAGTTGTTTGAACGCGTTTTTTATACTAACCTTTCCGACAAATTCTTCGATAATATGCATAATTTCGTCGTTGAACATGACTGAAAATAAATAAATTTACCAGGCCACGTGGACAATGGTGTTTCACTCTTACGGAGTTAAAAAAAATGCCTGCGCTCTTAAAATATATATTTTCTTTTCCATAAATTTAATATATAATTTAAAAAATGTATTATTTTTGTCGCCATGTGACGCTTTAAGACGCTCGAAAAAATGCCGTTTTACCGCAAAAATGCATCTCTACGCGATGAAGACCAAAATCGTCTCTCGCAAGACGTGCAGATAACCAAGGATGATGTAAATGTAGTACATGGTATTGACAGAATCACTCTAGGTAGAAACAATGCAAAGAGAGAAGGGGTTGGCCAACGGACATATTTTTGCCTAGCCGAGTACAAACGCCAAACCACCTTTGAAGCAGTTTCTGGGCTGTTAGTTCAAAAAATTGCCCAAAAGCAATGCCCAAAGATAATGTTGATATATTTCATAAAATTGATGGAATCACTCCCAGCAAAAGCACTGCAAGGAGATGACGCATTAGCAAACGGGCATGTATCTGTCTACTCTGTGTTATTAGCGTTGCTCTAGGTGCTGTCTCCTTGGAACAGTAGTAGAAAAAACCTCCGGGCAACGTTGACGACGCCGGGTAGGCAGAAACGCGTCCGTTTGCTAGTTTGCTAGTGTTTCCTCTTCTCGTACTGCTTTCATCATCAACACTATTAACTTTTTGATATATTCTTAAATATATACAGAGCTTATTTAATAATAATACAATATGCGAGTGCATAATATTTAATATTTTAGCCACAAGTACGAATTGGCAAATTCATAAATGTCTCCTCTTTCAGTAGTTTTTCATAATTTTCGTCTTTTCTTAGACTTGTCACAACTTCGGGGTGACTTAAAGAGCTCTACGATACATAATACGTCAAGCTAGTCCGGGTTATGACGCTTGATGTAAATAAGCCGTACTGCTAGCGCTCTCTTCGGGCTTTCATTTCCAGCATTTGGGGATCGTGAAGGCGAGTAGTCGCATTACGAGCGGGTTTCGTAAGTTTCCCTGTTTCCGTTGCGATAATAATTCTCAGAGATTGTAAGCTCTCTTGTTAACGGAAATGCTAGTCGCGAGAAATGCTGTCTATTTCCTCCGCATCGCCGGCACAGCACCTAACTAGGTAAATGCTACACGTGGAATGGCGTACGGTTAGTTCACTTCTTAATTGTTACGTCAAATATTTGTAATTCTAATATTATTTTCTCCCGTCTACCCTTCATTTTATCGTTTTTCTTTATCATCAGCGAGCAAGGTCGCATTTTTTGTTTCTTCGTATTATATTTACATTTAGCAGGCGTGTCACGTTCTGTTACAACTCGCTGCGAATTAAGATAAATGAAGGCTAGAGTTGGGAGGGGGAGGTCGTGGAAGCGCAAAGGGGGTGGACGGACGGAATCGTGAGATAAGGAAGCTGTAAATGAGCTGTTCGTTCTTCCAGTTATGACGTGACAGTAATTAGTGCATCAGATAAAACTTGTAACGCTAATAAAACGTCTAGATGCCTCTGTGCCATTTTGAGAAATGAAAACGTTATCTTGTTGAAGATATGATAGCGAATTGTCATATTATTTCACATAAAAAGGGTTTTTAACCTGATAACTGTTCTATTGTATGTATTAACACATACAGTTAAATACAGGAATGAGTAAATGATCCGGGTCGACTTAACTACAAGAGAACAACAAGGAGAGCGAATCCGGGTTTTCGACAAACTTTAGAAGTAAAGTGAAAATGACGTCATGAAGTAGTAACACTTCTCGTTTTTTAAATTAAACAGCCTATATATTAGTGCTTAGCTAAATGTCCAGGTAATTTATAACGTTTTTTATTATAGCGTCCTATGTCTAGATTTAACTGTTTTCGAAATATTAACCTCACCATGCACATTATTTCAAAATTTATTTATTTTACTGTACACGTGCAGCGTACAATTATTTTGTTTAAACTCAACGGTTCTCTTGCATTACCGTAATTAAACACGCTGAACGCGGTCCATTGTTGCATCCACTTGATCTGTTGCATCTTGAAAGCTTGCGGTAGGGTGAAGAAATTTTTCGATTTCATCCCATGGGATCTAGTAAGGGCGTGTGTACGGCCCCGCGTTCGATCCTCCACTCTAGCCCGCTTTAACGCGGTTGGGAATTGTAGGTGGGAAAAGCAACACGATAAACGGTAGTTCGGTCAGGTAGAAACATCAAAACTGGCAATAGACAACGCAAATTTTTCGCTTTCCCATGACGAAACACAAGACATTGATATCGAAGATAGATTCAGTAAGTATAAATGCGTATTATATGTATGTGTTTCATTTGGATAAGGTATAGTAGCTGAGTACTTTGAGCGTTTGAACTGCGGTCCTATACACATAACTTCCGAGTTTTCCCTTTATTTACGTATGTTTCGTTTATGTAATAAAAGTAATTTTTATAAAATCTCTTTTGTTACAAAAACAATTGCTTCACGTGAAATGAATGGTCATGTCCATCAGGCGCGGTATTAAAAACGTATAATTTTTAATTTCATTTGCGGGCCATGGTAAAACCCACGCCGAACGTCATCCATGGTTTCGACAGTTTTGACAATGCGAATGAAGTTTAACGTAAAATATTGTTTAAATTTTATTCTATACATATGTAGTAGATGTTTATAAGCTTCTCATGCGCGGTGTTGCCAATAGAAAAAAATAAATTGATATCAACGTTATTAAAGGTACCAGATTCGACCATTTGAGTACTACGCGACGCTATCGTAGCGTCCGGATTTCTAAAAGAAAACCTGCTGTTGTTGGGCAAACCGCATCTGGTATCCCTAACTGTTCCTCGCCAAACCCCTGGTGTTTGGGTTTCCATCTAGTTTAATCAAATGTTCCATGAACGCGATCCAGCATCCAAAAAAAAATTTCTAAGAATGGTTCGACGAAATCCAGTTCCAAAACTTTCCGTATCACACAATAACACAGAGAGTTAGAAAGGTTCTCAAAATCAATAAAATGCGTCTGCTTAAGGTCACTTTGCGTTAGGAGCGATGAGAAGATGATCCAAGAAGTAGTGCTTTGCTTATTGCTTTGACATACTCTGATGACCTTCTTTACCTTTGAAGGCTTCGTTAACACACAACCTTAGGTTATAGTTCGAACACAGTTCCTGTTGGATGTATGGGTTAAGCCTAATTGGAGGCAATATTATAAGACCTCTCCCCCTCCACGAAAATTTGATAATTAGTTCTTACTTAGATTTACTTTATTTCCTAATCCAGGCAACGACCAAGTATTAAGAAACGATGCCTTCAACAAAATGGGGTATCAACGCATTTTGGCGTTCGTGTTATAAATTATGGAAAGTTTTGTGGATGAAAGTTTTTCGGGAAGATGGATTGGTAGACGAAGACGAAATGGTACCTGAGAACACTAGATCTGAGTCCTCTAGATTCTTATTTCTGGAGTAATTTAAAAAGCGTTGTGTATTGTAGCAAACCGGAGACTCCAGAAGATCTTGAATCAGTGCACTTGCAAAATGTGTTTCCCGAATTTATGGAAAGGCTTGAATACTGCCGAAGTAAACACTCAGTTAAATATTATGTAATTTTTTCACTTAAATTGACCCTTAATTTCGGCTATTCCACAAATCGAGCCCGCGGAAGCGCCTCCGTAATACCATTTGATGATCTGTATTTGTTCTTTAATTGTATCGATAGACGTAGCTGATACGTCCCCCTATGGGTACTCTGCGATATATTAATTACGTAATCGATGGCACTACAACTCGTCGAGTCGCACGGAAATTTTGCCGAATCTGTATGGGCAAAATTTTACAATTTTTTGTGGTTGATGCGCATTGGCAAATTCAATTGTTTTCCAAGTCTTTGTTAGTTTATATTGTTGCAACTTTTACATCACATAAGGAAAAATATATTTTTTTTAAATAGGTTTAGGCATACGATAAGTGTAAATATTGAGTAGAAGAGGATTGACGTAGTTTTACGTTTTTTTACTTAAGAAATCATCCTTCTTTGTGTGTCAAATTGTTAATCTAGTCAAACAGACCCACGCCCAACGATAGATGGAGATTACGCTAGTTGATTTAAGGCCAGGTGAAATGGAGCAGCATTTATCATTCGTGCGGTACGCAGTGAATTATGAGCACGCAGCCAACTCGAGTGCGTCTCCGAAAGGAGATCCAGCAGACGCCAGCACGCCGTCCATGCCTCAGTTAGTCGGAAGGGAGAAAGCAAGCAAAAAACCCAATAGACATATTTTACGGTGAAGTAACTATGTCGGTCTAAATATATATAAATGTATAATACATCAAGCCCGCCGCTGACGAGTTTCTACGCCACGTATGATAAGGAAAAGGAAAATATAAAGGGGCGCATCACACACGCATACGTACACATTCGCGTACTCACGGAGGTTGAGGCGGAGATTGAGATCGAGCGGAGAATGCTAGAGGGGCAAGATATGAACTCGCGGGTAAATAGATTCTGAAGATTTAATAGAGGTAATTAATTACACGGAGACGGAGCAGCCTAGATGAGAAAGATATGTAAGCAGATTATCAACTTTTATGATACGACGTAGCTCCGGCATCTCTGCGTTGTATACCTCGTAGATACCCGAGAAAAAGGATTTTATTTATTTTCCACTTTATTGTAGTTTTATTCTAGCGCGTTCCAGATTAGAGCCTGTCGCTTGATGTAGTATTAAAATTGAAGTATGGTTACCTAACAGGCTTACCGCGCTTACATTTTATAAGATGAGGATGTAAAGGAAGAAAGTTAACTTTACAAAAAACGTGTAATCTACGTAAAAAACACCATACTGTGTTAGTAATTAGTGTATTTTGTGATCTCACTGGTGAAATTACTCGGGGCAATCTCTATTTTTCACGATGTTTTTAGATTAATAACGCTGTTTTTTTTTGCTTTTTTTAGTAAATAACAATTTTTTCCGTAACAAAGTACAAAAATTAATAAGTATGTTCGACACTGAAATCTGATGATCTGAGATTAATATTAGATCTATATTTGTTGAAAGTTTGATTATTTTCAAGAGAGGCAAAGCACATATCACATTTTCCTTTTCAGCTTTTTTTTACGGAAGTTTAAGTGATAATTAGACAAGTGGTTATCACTTAAAAGTCTTCACTCCCAGCACAATATTCAACATAAAAGGTAATTTTACAAGACGTTACATTCTTCAAAGAATTCAAAACGTAGTATTATTATTATTGAACGGAAAAAGTGGATATTTGTGGCAGGTGGTCAATCAACTAATTATGGTATAAATGCGCATGACGCAGAAACATAAATGGACGAGACTATTATTATTATTATTATCATTATTATCACATTGTTATCATTATTAGTATCACACTCGGGGCCGACCGAATGACTCACATACCAAAACACATAGAGGTAGAAGGAATACTCACAGAGGATAAATTTAGAAAAGCAACGTCAGCTAAATTTTGATTTTATTGGCATCCAAAAGCTCGTATAGTTTTCTTGAATACTTATTCTACCTAAATGCGTGCCGAATCTTCCATAATTAAAACTGAGTCTCGCGGTAAGTTGTAGTACTACGTGGTGATTAATTTGAACAAGCACTAGTAACTTGCAGTTTTTTTTTGTCAGTCACCAACAGCTGCTTTTGCTAATTTCCTTTTATCCAGAAGAAAATTACTTCTTTACCATCTTACAATAGTACTTTATATCCGTTAATAATATCACCAATGATGGGGGATGATTGTGCATGAAAGCTCTTAATGTTCTTCGGGACACTCGCAAAATACAGGAAAGCGAGGGCGATCTACCTTATGTAAGTAATTTAATGCTTCTGTAATTGCAAAAGCTTTACTACTTTGGATAGAGAAAGGAATGTAATATTCCCAGAGATGGAATATAAAAGGAACTCCCCATTCCAGCTTTCATTTTCGAACAATCAGTATAAATGTCGATGTAATTGTTAAGTCTGTGTCGCAGTTCTTTGTAAAGTTTATGATTGCGAAGTTTGCGGTCTCTGAAACTAGGAAAATGAACTGTACGTCTATTAAAGATAATTGTCATCGGCAGCGAAATGATTGTTGGTCCTTCAGATTTAATCGCCTTGCTACGAAAATAGACAGCTTCTGCAAAAGCGGCTGCCAAAGGAGGAGATGACTTCTTAATCCAGTACTTGAAAATAAGGTCGGGGGTATTTAGTCTACCAAATAATTTGATCAAGTCGTTATTTTTAGTATCTATAATTTTCAAAACAGACCTTTCTGCGCCTTAGCGGAAGTGGTACTTCTCGAGTACCTACGTATAAGACTTCAACTGGAAGTCATTGCGCCCACGCAAATCTTTAGGACTCAAAATCTTGCAGTTATCGATCTTAGCTTCAAAGTAAACCCCAGCTTTATTTTTAGGTGTCACTTGCTTTTGTTTTGATGTTACCAAATGATTTAGAATACGCATGCAGTTTGTAGTTGCCATGCTTAGTGTATATATTTTTTTGATTCTTTTGCCTAAAATAAATGGATCAATAACAGTTACAACATGTAAATGGTGATTTGAGGTTAGGTTGTAGCATCTTACTCATGAAATAAAGATGCTAGAAAACTTTAAATCGAAGGCTTTTACAAAACATTTGGTTCATTGATGAGTGAACTTTTTACTTAAATGGAAATGTGAACAAATACAATATACAGAGCGATGAAAATCCCTACGTTATAAAAGAACAATATCCACAGAAGTCAGAAAAAAAATAGCATTTGAGCAAATATACCATGTGATTCAATACTTGAGTCCATATTCTTTCATCAAATGCTAAGTGGTGAAGTCTGAATATATTGGAGAACATCTCGATCCTCCTATAACTCAGGAAGTTGCAATCAGCCTGATCAAATGTTTAACGAACACCAATTTTTCTTCCAGCAGGATGACATTCCACTGCATTTTGCTACAAATACTGGTGACTGGTTTACTGGAAGATTTGAAAATCACTGAATTAATGCACGTGGAACGGTGCACCATCACCGGACCCCTTTTTTTAGGGCCATATAAAATTAGTAGACCAACCAACTGATTTAGACGATGTACGTCAATGAGTTACGGAGTATAGAAGCATTCCAAAGAACTTCCACATTTTACCGCATGATGGGTCACTCTGTTTAAATCTTTTTGAGGGTGATTCATAGGTGCAGGGAAAGCATGTCTCCCTTACAAGAAAAATATGTGTGTCATTGTCAATTTTTAATTTCGGTTTAGTTTCTGAAATACTTCAAGTAGATCGTTTTCAAAAAGAAAACCCACGGTATATTACCAGCCTTAAATTAATAGTATTAAACCCAATATTGGGTACCGTTTTAAGCAATCTTGATACTTATTCTTATTAGAAAGACGATCTCAGAAAATGACAAGTAACTATTATACCCAATCAACCCCATATCATGGTTGCTAAATTCCTGCAAGTCATATAACTCCCCGCCTTTGCAATCATATTTTCTCTTCTCTCCACATGTTTCCGGAATTGACATTTTCGACACGTAATATGCATCTGCAATAAAAAGAGCAAATCACCACCTACTCGATAAATGTGCGGATGCAAACTTTGAGCGTGAGGCGAACATGTTCTTTGAACAAAATACCAGTTACCATCTTCATGCGTTCGCTCGATCGGAATTGCATCGAATCTGCAAATTTGATATGCGCAATCGCATGTTGTCGATAGATATTGATGTGGATAGTTGCAAAGTATCAGCTAGCGCTCGGGATTGCTAGAAACGTACTTTGAAACACGCCAATTGGCGTACAAGCATGTGCTTGTGGGAGTCTTCGTTCGTTTGTCGACTATTAAAAGAAAGACGTATGTACCTGCCCTTGCTAACATCCCGGAATGTTATACAATGGAAGGTGGAAAGCATGAAATATCTTTAGAAGTGATGTGAACCAATTATTGTTGCCATTGTTATTTTTAGTTGAAATTCCCAAGACTAGCTACCTTCAAATCTTTCTGGTATCCTTTGCTTCTTTCCTTCATTGCTAAATTTTACTTTTCTTTGTCCAAGGCGTATTTACAAAAAAAAAACTGAAGACTATGCTTCCATAATGAACTTCCTTAAAAACCAAGATAAAGTTTCCAGGTATCAAATTCAAATTTAAATGAAACTTGGTGAAAATGTGGGGCATTTCTCGTGGAAATTTGAAGTAAGTTCAAAGGGCATACATTTAAAGTCTTGAAAGAGAAAAGTATCATCTAGTTTTAGGATTTGTACAAAAACCGACTTAATAAAATGCTAGTTTAAAATTAGAATTGGTTTCATGTTGTACTTTGTAATTAAATAGAGGATTCCCAAGATCCTTGCCCAAGGTACTAGCTATTTTTCAAATTAAATATGTAGATTTCTGTTTATCTTCGGATTCACTCTCTAAGCCACAGACGACTTGCTTCGTATGCTTCGGGTAATTCTGGGGAGGCGTTTATCGAATCGAAGATTGATCGATTGCTCACCGATTGGACGACGTTGTATTACTGGATTAAACACACGACTGCTTCCGGTAACGGCACGATAAAACCTACTCGTTCGCACGACATCTATCGACGGTACTTAATATTAAATAGAACAAGCTCGCTTTTGCCGACGAGCAAATTGTTTTTATTGTATCTAGTTTCTACGATGGTGTTTCTTGATTGGCTCTCCGCGATTCGATTAGTTCAAAATGGGAGAGAAATAATTGAGGAAGTCTCCTTTCGGAACGGTGTATGTAAGAATTGCTTCCGGTTGTAATAAAGGGGACGGTGGTACAGCTATGAGTGGTATTGTAGATGCAAACTATTTTTGTCGGGAGTAGGTGTTCATAGCGCAAGTTTAAATCCTGGTTGAGTTTATCCAGAAGAGAAAAAGGGCGGGGAATGAGGAGGGTGAAGCCGACAATTGTTGTCTTATTCTAAGGTCAAGGCGTAGTAATAAGTAATCTTGCACTCCATTGTCCTTGGACCCCAGGTCCCACTTCAAAAGCGAAGTAGTAAAAACGTTTTTCGGGTATTATTACTGACTTTGTTAGAGAAAGAATTTATGTGGGCGTATGGGCATTGATTTTGAGAGACAAAACCTGAGTATTGTGGAGTTATACATTTATATAACATATACATTGATTCGCGCAACTTGATACCATATTTTATGCAATTTGTTAGGAACTTCTAAGCTACTTAACAGGTGACATGGTTATGTTTGTAACTACCTGAATTCAACACTTCTAAATATTTTAGAAGTAAAGATAACATTTTTAATATTTTCTGGAGTTGGACGTTACCATCTCTGCCCACATTAACTTCTTCATTACTACCTCTTTGCATTTGAGATAAATGCTTTGTGATAAGCCACAGAAACTGCTCGTGCAAGTATATATAATCACTTCACTGTACAATTAGAAAGCAAACAAATTCAAACATGACCTGCTTTCTATAAAAATGAGATCAGAGATTAAGCGGTCCAGTTTAAGCGGTTTGCTTCATATTTATCAAGAAGATATGAATTTGCACAAATATCAGTAACTGGAAACAATGATTACCATGATTAACTTGGGTCAAGATTACTGCTTGTAACTATTGGTGTTCCCCAAGAAGCGTTTGAATGATCCATTCCATTCCCCATCTTCATGATATCACCTATTTTTCTCGAAGTTTCAAATTAATAATGAAAATTGAAACTAATTCTGCGCTAAATCACTTATTTGAAGCGAATTGCTTTTAAAAGGGTCTGAAACAAAACTCATTACCTTTTATTTAATCTTTTTCTCACATCGTTTGGTCGTACTTATGAATTCTCAAAATAATTGCTCCGAATTAATCCAATAACTTGTACGGTGAGGAGCCTGCCGACACTTTAGTATTTGCTCCCTATCCCGCAGCCCTTGCATTTGTTTTTCATTATTAACAATCGAAAGAGTTACCAAAAATAAAAGAAAATCTAGTAACTGCTCTTGAAGAGTCAAGCATAGAGGTTTGTTGAGATTGTGCAGTTTTCAGAACCATTTCAGTCAGTTAGTATTAAAATTTCTCATTACGAAAGTCTCTTGCGCTTTGTTTTTGTAACATTGAAGCCGTATAATAATTTAAGCGAACTACAAAGCCACCTCCCATTTATATTTCGCAACTATGTACCTTCGCGTAAAAGAATAAAACACGGAAATTGATAAATTAACGACCACCAGCAGCATAGGAACAACGAACAAGTTCTGGTGTATTATTCTTACTTATAAACTACTAACAAAGTTTGGATTACGCTGATATATTCCATCGTGGGAAAACGAAAGTTATAACAAAGTTTCCGAAAATATATGAACTTTTAATGATCGTTAAATTTCCATTAGCGACGTTTAATAATTGCAATTGCGGTACTGGTAATATAAAAGTAATCGTAGTCGTAGTGTTATTAGAGTGTTCCGGGATGAAGTTTAAAAAATATCTCATGTAAACTTGAACAATTAGGCGCTTATAGATAATTCTGGGAATATTATACCGCGTATTTGCTTGTCAATAGCATTCTTATTTAGAAAAGCATTTGTAATTGGGTGAGATGAGTATGCAAAGTCACTCATAACGACGGCCAATTAAATTTCATGTGACGTAAAAAGATCTTCCTCTAGATTTAATAATATATAAATTTACCAACGAAACCAATTTACAAGGAATAATTTAGAAAAATATATCATAGTTAATTCCTATTACTACTTAACGATTAACAAAATATAACTTTCAATGGTAGCTTGGGCAGCTGCTGAATGTAAATCGTCGCTTCGTTGGTTGGTAAACCATTTAGAGTTTTCCAGGAGAGGTGTGATTACTTCAGATCAAGGTATACAACAAGTTTGATATTGATGAGATAGAAAATATGAATTATTACAAAAAAAATCAAAGAATACATGTTAAAGTACCAAATTGAAATATGAAGTTTGATGAAAGTAATAAAGTAATAAACCAAAAGCTTTGCGAAGAACTCCGAACATTTCATCGAGATACTACAACAACACGAAATAACAAAGGAAGATTTATTGGTATCTTTCGACGTCGAATCACTCTTCACCAATGTACCAGTGGAATAAACACTAGAGATCATCAGGCAACAACTAATACCAAAAGGACTACAACCGAATCTGATTAATTGAGCGAGACTCTGCCTTACTTCGATCTACTTCCTGTGGAACGGAGAATTCTACGAACAAGCGAGTGGCGCTGCAATGGGATCTTCTCTGTCACATGTGATCACAAACATCTTTATGGAAGCGTTCGAACGGGAAGCCATCGAATCTAGCAGGATGAAACCTAAATGCTGGTACAGATATGTAGATGACACGGAACAAAAACTCTAGAGGAATTCCTGTAACACATCAACAGACAACACGCAAACATCAACTTCACCATGGAAATCGAAGAAGACGGCACCTTACCATTCCTAGATGTCCTAGTGGAGCGCACTGACAGCAGCAAATTGGGCCGCAGTGTATATCGTAAGAAAACTCACACAGACCGGTACCTGCATGCAACATCTCACCATCATCCTCAACAGAAGAGATCCCTCATCAACACATTGTTAAGAAGAGCGGAGAAAATCAGCGACAAACATCACGGGATTAGTGAAATACAACATGTCAAAAACGTCCTGCAGAAGAACAGCTACAGTACAAAAGATATAAGGAAGCCACGAGAGCAGAAAAAAGACGAAGACCAACAACAACCAGCAGGATACGCATACCTTCCGTACATAGCCGGAGTCACCGACAGGCTAAAAAGGACCCTAGCGGAAAAAAACATCACCACACGTTTCAACACGGTGACCAAAATCGACCAGCTACTCCCTCCTAACATGGACGTGTTACCGAAAGTACGAGCGAAAGGCATATATGAACTGAAGTGCCAATGTGGAAAAAGCTACATCGATCAAACAGGACGAAGTATTCAGTGCAGAGTGAAAGAACACGAGAGAGGCGCACGCCTTAGGCATATTGAAAAATTTGCAGTAGCAGAACACTTGCACCAACAAGGAGACCACCGCATAACCTACAGCGACGTTAAGGTATTAGCCAGGGCCAGCCACTACTACCCGAGGATAATACGCGAATCCATAGAAATAACGAAGAACACTAACAACTTCAATCGCGAAGACGGATACAAGATTAGCAACACGTGGTATTTAGCACTACGGAGTCGTCATATAACGAACGACGCGATTCAGCGGAACGGAACAGTTATGGAACAGCAAAGCGGAACAGAAATAGGATATATAACGAGGAGTAAGAGACAACAACACCAGTCTTTAGAAATCTTCTGAAGAAGCTGACAGCATGGTCAGCGAAACGTCAAGTAAAATATTAACTACACGGCATCACCCGAAAGACATTTCTACTATGAAAGTAATAAATGCTTAAGTAAATTATATTATGCTGATAACGTCGATAAAAGCGTTACTATATCATAGAAATACTAAATGATTCCCTTTGTTCGCAGTACTTACGCTTCTAATTATTGGCACTTACGGAGAACTAATCACATTCGCGTTTTGGCACACGCACGCCGCTGGTCTTTGTTGAAGCCCGGCTTATTAATACATAAATACGTATTTGCAAGCACTAAACTCACTTAATTCATTATAAACGGCTACGTAAAGGCTTTGCGCGGTCGGATTATGTAGCTCTGTGCATGTGGTGTTAATGCACATTTACCTGGGTAGTCCCGTATAAGCCTCCAGATATATACTAGCTTCCTTTATGAAACTGGAGATTATTACCGGAGGAATGGTTAACGCTGGTGTATCGTATCGTGGCGCGGCCTCTTAGTTGGGTATCATCTATTCTAGGGAAACGTTACTCTGCGCAGTATTAATATTTTGAGTTTTGTGCAACCGGAAAGCGTGGATGTTGCTGTAAAGTAATATTAAATTTCTGCTAGCTAGTAAATTGAACTCTACTATGTAGCGTAGCAGCAAGGAAAACTAGCTCACTACAAATATCTACACATGCGAGTGTAAACACCCTGTTTATATATTTTGATTCTAATGTACAACACAATGTACTGAAGCGAAAACGGCAATCTCTTCTCTATATTATTAAAGTGAAAATTTATCTACACCGAAAATGAAGTGAAAATAATATATTATGAACATAGGAGTATAAGATGTAATTTTAATGGCATGCGGCCGAAATTTGACAAACAAGCTGAAGTCGAGCTTTCCAATGGGACAAGTGCGACAAACTGTTTTATGAAACTTGACTCTTAAGGAGATCTTGGAGGGAAAAACAACCACGAAGAAGAGCAATTGTTTGCTGTGTTGTATGGGCTGTTGCATCACTTTGTTGACGTTTATCATTGTGTAACTGGTGAATAAATTCAGTTGAAATGTTTTTCATGTAGATACGTTTCAGCATTAGTGGTAAAATTAATAGACTCAATTCAGATGTTAAGGTATACGTTGTGGGACTGACTCTTTAATAAAATATCTTAATTAAAACTCAACTCTTCTCATTTTAATGTATTTCGCTGGTATTACTCCTTTTTTGGTTTAATTAGTGAAGCTTTACAAGTATGTTAAACAACAGGATTGCGTTACGATGTGGAGATATGTATGTCAGAGTTTCGAACAATTTTCTGCAAACTAACGGGCGGTCATGCACATCATTTGCCGGCAATATGCTGGATTATCCATACAAAATCATTATTATTACGTACTACTGTTAGGTACGAACGTTACGTACATGCTGACGGCACGTCGTATATTTTCATTAAGTCGTAACTTCATTAGCCTAACTACTGCAATGATACTGTTTAATATAATATCGCATACTACAAGCCCAAAGAGCCTTCAAATCGCAATGAATATTTATTAACGTTTTAAATTTGTTATCGTTAGCGTTGGCTTTAGTTAGGGCTGCGTGTGTGGATGTAAGCGACGAACAGCGGGGAAAGACCAACATGTCGATTGTTAATTCGCTATGAGCATATTATACGTATCCGAACGCTAAAATTATTGCGCACATGATCTCCGAGTAACTCTTTCTCTCTCAAGCGCATGTGTAAAACCGCAACAACACTAAATCTAAATTTGTATAATAACTAACGGCAATTTCTCCATCATAATAATCAATTAATTAAAGCCATATACTGCGTTGATTAAGTGCTCCGGCGTGAGCGGTAGCTGGCCGTTGGTTCGCAGCGTTGCTGGTTCGCTAAATAATCCGTTTTGGAGATGCATGAACCGCGCTGTTTTCGAATTAGCTCCGGTTGTCTACGTGGCTGAGGATTATTAACAACAGCGCTGTACTTGGATGCGCGCAGACCAGTTGTGCAACCGAGTAATACAAATCGTGTTAGTGTGCAGTTCAAATAGATTGTAATGCGTGCAATAAGCCGTGAGGAAGAGGAATGCATTGCTGGGTTAAGAGTAGAAGAAGATGAATAGATCCACCGAAAAAGTGTTCCACTCAGAATAGATGTTAATTCTATTTGCGTTGATTTTGTAGGCAGGTATAGAACAATGAGAAGTGCTGCGAAGTACTTTTACACAACGTAACTTGACAACGTAATTTTGCAACGTAATGTACAGTGGCACAACGTCAAATTTGAACGATACTCAGTATACATGTACGAAAGTAAGCCTTGTGTAAACTGTCCGTACTGCTTCGTCGCTTGAAAGCCATCCAAATGCATAATGCATTTTCTTGTTAGTGTACTTCTGGTTTAACCAGACTTTTTGATTTAAGTAGGACACCTGTATATTTTTCTGCAAATTATGATAGATCGTTTTTCCGAATTCATTCACACTAGTTTTAATATCATTTTCTGCAGAAATGGAAAGATAGAGCACTTCACATTTACTGAACAATTTAAGATTTGGGAATTGAGATGAACCCAAGGAAAAGATGTTACAGGCTAGACTCTGGAAGACGTGCTGGTCACGCAATGAATCCTTTATGTCCAATCGATCGATTTGGATAAGTAGCATCCAAAGAATTCCTAATTCGTCTATCATAGTGGGACGCGCTCCATCCCGTTGAAACCAACAATTTTGAGGTCACTGGCCATTGTGTTGAAGTACAAAATTAATAATTGGTTATCCAGTAAATCCCATTCGAGTTTTTGTCCTGTTTTTACAATTCCCATCCAAACGTTTAACATTTGTGGATATTGGATATGGACTTCATAAATCCAGTGAGAATTCTCGTTTTACCAATACCTTGAATTATGACGATCAACACTTCCATTGCCTCGTCAGAAAATACCACATTAATTACAAAATGTCCATCTGCATTACAAATTTGCAAGATTCTTTCAACTTTTGCCGTCGTCGGCCAAAATCATCATCTGGCAATTTTTGAGTCAAGTATACTTTAGGTGGATGGTACTTTTCTATTTTCAATATTTTCTCTACACAACAGCGACCTATACCATGGTATAGTGTCAAGGTTATGGTAGATGTTTGAAGTGATTCCTCTAATTCAATGGCAATATTTCCTCTAATAGCTTCGTTAGTTGCGGTCTGCAGTCTTTGGCCAGTTGTTGGCAAATTTTTAACCACTCCAGTCAAAATAAAACATTTTAGTGTTTTGGTAACAGGTGAATGAAGGATTCAGGTTATTGATACTGGAGCATGGGGGACTGCAAAAACAAGAGATATACAGGATGTGCCCCTTAAATAAAAAAGCATAGTAACAACAAAAAATTCGAAATCAGTTGGATTATGCGTCATTAAGGTTAGCTGCGAAGTTTCATCAATGTCATCGTTCCGTAAACAAATTTGCTTGGTTGCAAGCGCCAACCCAACTTACGTGGAAGGAATCATAAGGAATGATAGTAGAAATCGGTTGTTTTTGATTTTTAAAAGTATTATATTCGAAGATGTTATTATTGCTTGTTATAGTGGCATTGAAGAAATTTGTTTTATGATTTCTCCTATTTTAATAGTAAATTCTAAGTTATTGGTGAACGTTTTGAAGTCTAAGATTGGACTTTCTTCGCAGTGTAAAAGGAAATATGGGGGTATAGGGTACCGCCCCCTGTTATTTGTTTTTCCCGAAAATAATTTGCGCCATTCTTGACTATGTAATATACTTCAAATTATCTTGTCAACAAAAATATATCTGTTACAGTTTCCGAGATATTTACAAAAATCTAAAAATCTTGCCGATTTATGGGGGCGCTGTGCCCCGAAATTGAAAAATCTGAATTTCCGGGTTATCTGTCCTTTGGAAGTGTAACAATGATATAATTAGAACGTGACTGCGCTGTAGTAAAACCTTCACTAACAATCATGGCTTATTTACGATTTTAGTTGCCTCAAGTGAAACTTTTTATTACAAGCTCTGCCAACAAATGGACAAAAGTTTCTTGTAGTCAGTGTAATCAAATATTTCGTTTTACTTGACTAAAAATTTGGCTAAAGTAAAATCTTTTTATAACAAAATGAGCTATGTTAAATACATTTTGTTCTCTGACAAGGAAAGCCCTCACCGTTGTGAGTGTAATTTAAATATAAATACTTTTTATTGGTTTTTTCCTATTGCTGTATACTCACAGGTTTGTTTTACGTTTTCTTGTTTAATATTATAGATACGAACTAGCAGTAAACGATCTCAGAGGCTATTCTTTGTTCCAAAGCAGCACGGAACTAGAGGGCCATAAAATCCCGATTACACAAATCCGATATTCAAATCCACCTCCAACGTACACAGGCATCAATTCGCGAACCAGCGGTAGCCTCTGAAACATCCCAAATCGTATTTGAATACAGAAGACATCAATCTTGCAGCTTCTTTCAACCCCGCCCCGTCGAAAACGAGATTTTTATCGGATCCTGGTCCGAGGCCGCGAAGGGTGAAGCATCCCTTAATAACTTATTAAAATTTAGGCAGGTGAGAATTTGTAATGGCTCATCTATCATGAGATGAATGTCTATGGTGCATCTGCCTCACCGTTTTTCGAATAATTTTTTTTATTCCGTTCTTGTTTTCTATACGGTAGGGGCGGCCTTCTTTAACCTTTTTCCTTTCTCGTCGTTCTTTTCTCTCTTCATGGTTGGTAAATAAACTCGAATCTTTATACTGAGCCCTCGTAAAAGTCTAATTGGTGTTATGAATATACCAGGAGAAGGTCGATCGTCGCAGGAAAGAAGTATAGGCAGGAAAACGTTCGTCAACATTTTAATTTATTCCGGTAGGAAATTGGGTAATTTTATTCTGACGTTGTTGGGTTTTTAGCGTTAAATAGGGCATAAATTTAGGAGAATAAAATTTTGTTTTCTTTTTGAGGTAACCAAGACTATTTCAAAGCTGTCCCTGCAATTTGCTGTGTAAATATGCCACGCCCAAAGACCAGTGTAGCAAGGGTGATATTGATTTAGGTGTACATTACTAAGAATTACGTAAAAGAATATTGAACGTGGTAAGCCATGAAAGGGGCAGGTTGTGTCTTGGCAGTTATTTTTTTGAACTGAATTGAAATTAGCTGCTTATGAACGGATGCCCTCACAGGACTCCCTTTAATTAAATTGCAACTTAGAAATGTTTGCGACAATATTTGTGAATATAGGCAAAATTTAGTTTTCCGGGCAACTACCTAACTGAGCCAAACTGACCTAAATGTTCCTGATCGAACCTGAGCAAGCTGCTCTTTAATTATGTCTGGAACATAAGTTGATCTGACTTATGAAATGAGATGCACTTAATGTAACCTAACTTTCGGTAATATCTTCATTTTCTGCATCTACTAGATGCATTTTTCTGGTCCAATTTTCATAGCAGGTGATGAAAGGTCATAATGAGTAAAGTTCGCCACTTTCCGTGCGCTTCACGAAATTAGCAGAGACTAGACAGACACCGTTTTGTTGAGTCTCTGAGAAACCAGTAGGCAATACGAACCCATTCTCATGAGACGAAGTCTGTCTAGTCTCTGCTAATTTCATGAAGTGTACGGATAGTGGCGAGTTTTAATAGTGAGCCTCTGTAACAACCATTAAAACATGAAACGTAATCATCATAAATAAACTCCCATCTAAAAAATTCATTTTACTCCATAAAATCAGTGGGTGCTTGAGGGGTTGAAGATAAATCGTACTGATCTCTGGTATATTTTAATTAACGCATGTTATGTATACGCATATAATGTAGCTTCCTCCGAAAATAAGGTGGCATTTTGTTACCGCAAGTACTGCAGCAAGCTAAGATCGTTGAACTTTTTTTGCCAGGATACTGGATGTCGCTTGAGGAAATTGTGTTTATGTAATTTATGAGTCACTAGCCGTAGTGTTTCGAGCTTGGTAAATCCATATCCTAAAGTCCCACATTGCACACAATAAAGCAAAAATGTTTTAATCATCTGGATATAATCTGTGCTCTCTTTCATTTCTTACATCAAGTTTGACTTTCCGGTAATACTTTTCCATTTTTGACTTAGGTACTTTAAATCTGACTGCCGTCATTCCCAAGGAAAAACACTTATTTTTAACAGCATCGTGAGCTAATTCAATGTCCTTTGTTTCGTAGATGCATCGCTTTTTATCAGTTTTTTCATTTTTCAAGGATTTTGACGCCGCAATGGAAATGTTCTTGATAGCTGAATGCAAACCTCTTATTACCATGACCGTAGTCTCTTAATACCACGAAACTTCTAAAGTCAATTTGATTTCAACGATCTTTTGTTCTAATCCAATTTTTATCCTGTTTCTTACTTTTATAAGATGAGTTTACAACATACTACATTACCTACTCAACCTTTCTTTACCCTTAAACATTGCAGAGACTTCGATATAAACGCATTGTCCCGTATTACCCACGCCTCCTATTACAGAACATTATCTTTACAATTTTGTCTATTTCTTCGATTAAATTCTCTAAATTTGAGCGGACAATCAACGATTCGTTATAGCATTAAGTGAAACATTACGTTGTCATGTCTATTAAGTTTAGTAAGTATGAAAAAATGCATCAATAAAATATAGTTTGGGATTGTATTGGACGAGGTTAAAGTTGCCGCGATGTCCTAAAGAATATGACCGTCTCTAATTATATGATGTGTCGTCATAAGAGGGATATGAGCAACTGAGTACTTCTACATCGTATTAACGCAGGTTGACAAAATTTTTCACGCACGTGTCCCTTGCATCTCGTAAACCAACCAAACACCCACAGCACAGAAACAGGGCGATCCCTCGATTTAATACACAGATCACTTTGCTTCCGCCAAAAGCATACCGTCGTTTGATCGTAGTCAAAGGAAACAGAAGTCATCTCTGCCTCGTCAGAGAGTACAGCGTGATTTTGCCAACGTTATTGATCATGTAGGAGCCTATTCTAGTCGGCAGGTACACTTCTGATGAACTGTGCTTGCAAAAGGTGAAATTCGGCAAGAATTCCAAGGGTTGCGGGTCTTCACGAGGCCAATTTTCCCTCATCGTCAATGTAACATGCTAAAATATTGCCAAGACTAACCGCACTGTACTACAATGTAGCGCTAATCTTCAGGCGAGGTAGTATTGAAAGTTTGCTTGATATATATAACGTTTATATAACTCATGAGAGTTAAATGCTGTACAAAAAAGTATAGAGACTTCAAATACAAGTGAAACTCGTGTGTCATTGTAATATCGGTTGCTTAAGTTTATAATAGGTCGGTAGTACGTTACTGGGACCATATTCTCAGTCAATGATCAATGGTGTTATTGAGCACCTGGAAGTGTATCTAATCTCACTATTGACAGTTTAATTTTCGTGTTATTAATAATAATATTAATATAAATGTTAGCATGGAAATAAGAGGTGAACTAAGAAGACGGATGGGACATTATCGAAGTAGAACTCCCAAAGGAAACTTTTACGGCATTTCCCTGACTTTCACGTCGATTATAACACGCTTAAATATCGAAGACGATATTAAAAGTTTTGAAGAAAAACAATGTATGTGTATGCAAACAAACCCCGGAAAAGATAGATCTACCAAAGTAATGGAAGATGTGCTGCATGATATTCAATAATAGTGATATTTATTCCAAAAACGTGTGTTACAAGAAAAAAAGAAGAAACAAGTGAAACATAAGCAATGCTAAATGAATAAGAAGAAAGCGTTCCAACTGCAACAATTTAAAGTTAAACATATAATTATTATTTATTCATATAATTTTAATATACACAATGTGCTCAAATTTTGAAGTGCAATATTTAGTTGCAAGTATGTAAACAGCTGCCCTGGCGTGTGGAGTGCGTGCGTTATATTGTTTAAAATAATGTTGTTGTTGCAACGATAAACAAAATGTAGACATAGACAAGATATAATAATCTTATGTATTGGTTGTGCAAATAAAAAATATCAACAAGACAATAAAGCATCATGACTTGATGGTGAATAAGTAAGCATAAATGACATGCGCTAACGTCAAATTTAGGTATTTCAGAGCCTTGGAACCCTTCCTAATTCAGTAAAATAACACTCACTCGTCATGTATTAGAACATAGGTTACTTTTAAGAGGAATATTTCGAAATTCCCTCTCTATAAATCCGTATCCGGTAGAATTATGGTTGATACGATTAATTTGATGTGTTTCAATAAATAATAACAATTTTCTCAATCAATGTAACGTAGAAATAACAGATAAATAGAACATGTACGAAAGTAATAAATAACACATAGACAAGTAAGAAAACTCATCTTTTTAAGCTTTTATCTCTTTACGTCCATCTCACGGAACTAACTTTGAAATTTTGTTGTCCTCGGGTAAGATCTCGGGAAAATGGCGGGATAAGTTTGGATACCGGATGATGTCGTCTTCGGTGGATACTCGATAGGGATTAGGAAAGAACCTCCGTATAAGAAGATACCAGTAGCTCGGGAATATTCTCTGTACCTAGTAGGGATTTAATTTGAAAAATTCGAGAAAATGTCGGAATAACCGGAACTCGTTTATTAAAAAGGTGTAGTCGGTTAAGTAACTTGATGAGTGAGTTAAATAGGAAAATTAAGGTTACGCTAGTCAATGAGGAAATTAAGTAGACGTATCTGTCCGGACAAAATAGGAATTTTTTCTTTAAACGGCGTCCTCTCTGTTATGGTTCAAGGTAGAAAATTGCTTCAGGAAGCTGGAAAAAAATAACAGTGACAATAACTTTCAGGTAGGTTCACATAAGATGTAAATGTAAAGGGTGATAGGATTAGTCAGGAAGCGCTATATCTAACGGTCATTCTATATATATGTTTGTTGCGTTCTATCGTACGACTCTAACCACTTCCCGTCTCACACGTCTTATCCACTATTTTTATCCAATTAAATACAATTTTCTTACGCTTAAAAAAATAAATATTTCAAACAGTTACTACAAATTAAGAAATAAAATAAAATTATAATTGAGGCCTTTGATAATTAATCCAATTAATTTATTCGATATCCTGCCTTTTATTCAAATTTACGGTATAAATCTTTTAATCGATACAATCGCCACAAAATCTCCAGATGCTGAGATTTTATCAGTATATTAGCATTACCAGCTAATTTTACCCGAAACTATATATACCCGCCCTGTCGCCTATCGCCTGGATTTATAATGCTTTGATGTGGCTCATAAATTTCGCGAACAGAAGCAAAAGTTTAAAAAGAGGAGATAACTACAACATTGCGCTTTCTTTTCAAAAAAAAAATAGCCAGCTTTTCGTGTCCTTTTCTCATTTAAAAACACCATCCGCAGCTGCGGGACTGCTTCGCCGTTTTGTTGTTGATGAACCGTGCAGCGGTCGGCAAATTGTGAAAACGTTGCATTCGTTTATTTCTTCTTGTTCTTCGTCCGCTTTGAGGAGCTGAGTTATTTAGCGGGTATGGTGCTCAGTCACCAGCATCAAAGCATTCCTTGAACAAGTCTCAAGAGCTTTAGCGCGGTCTTGTCTTGTAAATATTTGCCGCAATTAAGTATTCCGCGACGCGAGATTCAGTGATATGTTTCCAACGCATAAAGCTGGTAAAATATGTTTACATTCAGCTTTGAAAGAAAAATAAATTAATGAGTACATATTCCCTTTTTGAAATGGCTTAAATGGGAGTTGATGCTACCAACACCACCAAATTGCAAACATTTGGACGCCCTTAGAGGCGGCGCATAAAAGGAGACTGTACATGTTAAGACGGTACATGAAATACGAGTGTATACCGGTTGTGTTGTGTTAAATAGGAATTAACTGTGGCAACAGCGGTAATCGCCACTTTTACAAAAGGTGGCTCTACCAGAATTGAAATATTTTTCGTAAAAGTAACTTTTGACGAGTCTTCTCAAGTTTTCAAACAGGTACATCAGTTAGTTTGTGAATAACAGTTATTTAAAGTGAACAATTTGTGTGATTTAACAACTATGGAAAAAGTCGGATACAGAGCAGTGACTAAATATTTGGTTTTGAAAAGGAAACGTATGATGAAATAAAAGCGGAACTCGTTGATGCTTGTGGGGACTATCGACCATAAAATATTAGAAAGCTGAATTTAGTCGCGGTCGAACGAGCATTTAAATTATAATAATAGTCATTATTACATGACTTGTACACATTATAGCATGACGTAATAATAATATGAACATACAAAAATCACAAATCTCCTAATCACTAGGCGATTCAAACACAGGAAAACCCTGATCCTAATTTTCAGTCCGGTCTTGCTAACTAACGGGTAATTAACACAATTTGTAACTGAACGCAAAAAATAGAACAAAATGAACCTAAAACTAGAAAACTGTCACATAAATAATTAATATAGAAATTAATGCAATCGCATGACGTCCGCTACCAACCGGCTACCTACCCTCTAATTGATCTTCAAATAAAGGAAACTGAACTTTTTTCATAAAGAATTATATCATGCAGGTTTTTATAATTGTTCGGAAATTTATTATATTCATTGTGAATGCTGTAGTCATGAATTGCTTCCGCACTCACCTTATTCGCCAGATTTAGCGACTATTCCCTATTTCCGAATACGAAAATGGCTCGGTGAAAAAAGATTTGGTTCAAACGATTGCAGAAACAAGCGTCTGTTTTGGAGAAATTGTGTTGTTTTAGATGGGATACAAAAGGTAGAAAAACGTTGAACTTAGTGTACCGACCTCAAAGGACATGTTGAAAAATAAAATTAGTTTTACAACTAAACATTGGGTGGTAAGGCAAGCGTTGCTAGCGTACGTGCGTACGTATACGTTGTACTGTATTCTTTACCCAAGTATTTTGAACACAACCAAAGGTAATAGATTTAGTAATCATTAAATTAACGTTTGATTTCCTTTCTTTATTTATCAGTTTCATGTTTAAATTATATAATTACGTATAATTGAAACTTCGAGCCTGCGAATCTGAAAAAATCGTGTATTGTCTTAGTGGAGCTTTCTTTTTTTTACAAATGCGAAAGTTTTTCTGCAATTTCTATCAAGTAATGAAGAAGATTGTCCCAAGAAACTATCGGCATCACTTTTTCTTTTTCTGTGCATTCTATGCACTATCTATAATTATTGATCGGCGTCAAAGCTCCCACACTGAAAATGTTCATTAGAATGTGTTTTTGGTAATAAGTGAACTAGCGGGATACGTAATGCACGGTCAACTTTTTCATGCCCAATATTTCAGTCAATGCATGACAAGCACGTCCTTTCAAGATGTCTACGAAAATTGCTATCCTATTAACCTTAATTCGACAGTCTTTTCGCACCATTTAGCGAGCTTTTCCAATATTGTGGGTAGTAGTTGCAGTTTTTGGTCATACCCAATGTTCACCTTAAACCAAACTAGTACGACCACGTTTACATTAGCGGTCTAAAATTTATTAACAGTATCATGCCATAATTTGTTTCTACATAAACATTATTCCTTTTTGTATTTATTTAATGACCGCTACAATAAACATTCACCGGTGAATATATTATATTAGCAATATGTACGCGTACATGTTTCACAGCGTATGCTGAAATAATTGCGAATTACATGAATAAATAAATTCTGAATATTTATTCAAATGAACAAAGCGGAACGGCTATTATTACATGAAATACGGGAAATATCGGAGTAAATATTTCGCCAGATATTCCGCTTTACATATCTGAAATTGAACATACACTGTATTTTCACGTAAATGCAAGATGAGAAGCTTTTTTGTTACGGATTTATGAAAAATGCGTAATTAAATAAATTAAATAATAATAAACATTCTTTCGAGCTGCCCACAGCCTCTGCTATGTATTCACCCGTAATTTGATGATATTTTGTTATCGATAGTGGTTGTAGTTTTTGGCCATTCCGAACGTTCACCGTCAATCAAGTTGGGATCATCACGTTTAAATTTAGCGGACCAAAATTTCACTGTGGCAGATGATGATCCAGAGTCACCATAAACAACGTCAATTCCGGGTTTAATTGGCGTGGACGTACTTCCTTTCAAATGCAAGAATTTAATGACGGCTCAGTATGCGATTCTTTCACTTTCTATAAAAACGAGCAATACCGTCTTGATATTGTTGCTTTAAGCTTTTTCAGACTACCCCGTATATTAAATATACAGAGTATTTGGGATTGTAGCCGCTGTGTTTGAAATAGTTTCCATTATTGTTGAAATATTCTATTTAAAACCTTTAACATTTTCTAACTATAATGTGTAACTATAATAATAATTAAATGTTTTCCCTTCTGTACTTGTATTACTCATACTTCCAACAGCGTGCACTCTAAATCTTTTATCTTTTATTTTCGTAATTTGGTATTAATAGCTTGCGTTAGTTACATAGTAAATAACTTGGCGTCAATTTTGAATGTTTATTATCCGGAATTTTTATTTTTAGTAAATGTAATTGTTGTACAGCTGGCTGTTGGGTGGCTTGCAAATCGCGTTATACTTCCTTGCTTCATTCCAAACGATGCAAGTAGAACAATTACTTCTTTAGATACGTATTCATAGTTTTTTCTATATCGTCTACTAATGCAATAAAATTCACTTCATTCGCACGAATATCAAGATCTATGCGCCTATAAATACGCGAGGCGAATCTCTTTCCGCGCTGAAAGAAATATACACCGCCATCTATATTCCGACTGTATATCAGTAAGAATACATTAGATGTATGCATTCCGCAGAACTTGGATACGGTTGCCGCGAAAACGGGGAAAATAAAACGTATCCTTCAACCGGATGCTAGAGAAATTTTATTATCGATATGTGGCTGGAATACATGTTTGCATCGTGTGTACTACGAGACGAGCACGTAACGACATAAGGTGTACAACACTTCAAAACTAACGTTTCGATCATCATCAGCAATGCCAATAAAGTAAAATGTTGTGGTAAGGGCGATAGTGAAGTGTTTCTGCCACAGTTGAAGAAACCATCTGTTTAAAACAAGGCCAAAATCGTCCTGTTTAGTCTCAAGCTCCTATTTGTAAATTAACTAATATATACAAATTTATCGTGAAATTGAGGTTATTGTGGAAAGCTATTTGACTTGATTATGAAGACATAATTTTACTTCAATTTTATCGCCGAAGTACACAGGCACCTCCACCAAAGATTAAAAACTTGGAAGATCTTCATGTTAGTGCTGTGGTGTGCATCTTGGTTAAACTGATACTGAAAGATAATCTACTATAGTTCAATATTATTAAAGATCTTTTAGCATGCATGTAGTGTTTAAAATCTCAGCAACTCTTGCAGTTGAAGGACAATGCTATCTACTTTTGGCGAAATCACTGTGCATGTTTTCACCAGTATTCTCATAGGTAGTATTGTCGCAAACCATACAGTAGGACTCCTGTCCAAACCTATGTATATGATAAACTCATCAATCTGTTTATCTCGCTCGATGACTTTTGATAGTTTAGAGACCTAGTGCTAAGTAAGTAATGACTCGTATACTCCACTCGCCTTAAATTTTTTAAGAGGAAGACCATAACAGGCACTAAAATTATTAAAATTATTATAGCTGTATACCAGTACTACATTGAGCCTGATAACATTTAATTTTGGACATTTAATACTGAAATGAAAGATCTTAATTGGACAATTAACAATATTAAATTTGATTAATTTTTTTATGCAAAACAATTTAAGAAAACAGAAATATATTTATTCTTACAAGAGACGAATCCGAACCCGGAAACTCGAAAAATTATAAAACTGTGGGAATATATAGATCACATACACATATATATGTGTATATATGTATTACTGAAGTTTTAGGAAAAAAAAATTGTTTGTTTGAATGAATTTTATTAAGCAGACAAAGAAAAAAGTTAAATACGAGGTGTGCTTTTTAAGTATGAACCGTTTTGAAATTCGGCCGCTGCAGCGCCGCGGTCGACATTCCGCGGACACGAGCTGTGTACTTAAAGCCACAAATGCCGTTGCGGACACATTCGATCGTGAGGATTTCAAACGCCTCCGTTGATTGAGAATCCCACCGTGTGTGAAATACGCGCGATGAACAGTTTTCTTGGTCTTAAAGGCTGAAATTCATCATCAGATCAGTGAGGTGTATGGAGAGAAGACTATGGCCGTCGCATGAATACTCATGATGAGGGATGAAGTGAACTTCTGTCATTACTGAAAATTTGGCGCAGAAAGTCGACGAAAAAGCGAAAAAGGACAGACGTTTTGTTATCTGATGAGTTTCTTCAAAGTATCAAAAGGTGTCCTCTGTGGAGTTGTCACCAAACGCTTAAATTATCGAAGGTTATGCTCACGCTGGTGACAAAAATGGTGACAAAGGTGCACAAAACCAAACGTTTAGCCAATGCGTTAACCTTCGTAGAGCGATACAGTGAGGAAGGTTTAAGCCAAATTGTCACCGACGACGAAACGTGGGTGGCCTACATTACACCGGGATTGAAGCAGCAATCCATGGAATGTCGGCATACAACATCACCCACGACAGTGAAGTTCAAGTAAACAATTTCAGCCAGGAAAATCATGTGTACTGTGTTTTGGGACAGGAAGGGGGTGTTTGTGCATTGTTTGCCTCGTAGCCACAATAAATTCTACGACGTATTGTGAGACCTTAAGAAAATTGCGCCATGCAAAACAAAAGGCGTGGCATACTGTGTGTCATGACAATACCCGTCGAAACATGGCAATATCTCGTCGCATCATTTCACTGGAAATAACTTGATTGCTCTTCATACAGTCCCGATCTAGTGCCCAGTGGCTGCCACATGTTTCTGGATTTGAAGAAGTGTCTGCGTGGTGAGCGCCACGACAACGATGATGAGGTCAAAACGCCAGGTGGCAGATTTATATGAGGATAGGATTCAAAAGCTGGTTGTACGATACGATAAATCTCTTAATATTGGTCAAAATTATGTAGTAGATTTAGGTACAGGATTTCGTGTAGAAATAAAATTATAAAGAAAAATCTACATATTTTTAAAGCATGCCCCGTATATCAACATTTCTACATATATTTTTTTTTTCGACAGATAAACATGTTTGGAATTAACAATAGGTAATAGGGATTCGTTAATTGTGTTCCAGACCTGTAGATGCATTTTTAAAATTCATTTCGAAAACTAACAAAAACATCCAGCAATGCTTCCAACAACCTCCATCATCTGGACTTCTTGCCTTTAACCAGCATGACGTCAAACTTCACCAATTCGGTAGGAATTGAGCTCAAGTCCGAATCTGGAAAGGGAACAAGCTTAATGTACTGTAAATTATTTGCACCAAAGCGATCCTTTTCACCTCTTACTCTCTCTCTCTCTTCCTATAAAAAAACGAGGCACGCGAACGGACCGAGGAACAGAGACCTCTGCTACTTGTGTAATGTGTTAGAAAAGGCAGAAGATCTCTGGGTGTACCAGCGTACGAATTGTTTTACGTAGATTTCAATATTTCAGAGGTTAATGGAGATTTTATGATCGGGATCGGAGAGTCGGCAACTCACTAAGGGGGAAAGTTGAAAAAGAGATGAAATATTCGGAGAGGAATATGTGGATATTCATGCGGACTAGGGATATGGGTCATTTTTTATATTAGCGTGACCGATAGGCCGATTTTTTTTACATGCTGCTAGTTGAATCTTAAGTTTTACTTGAGTTATATGTTCCCGAGGAGAAACAATAGTGAAATATCAGAAAACCGGCTGTTATTTGAAGTAAACTGACTACAACGAATTTGAAATATTTACTTTTTGTAAGAGAATTACTTAAAATATTCCCCTCGTGCTGACATCCCCATTTATTCCACCAACAATGCGCAGTAATCGATAAGACAAACGAGAAAACAAACAAATGATTGCCCAGTTAAACAAATGAAGATCGCGCAAAAAATATTTCCAGTAAAATACCCTCACCCAGGTAGGTATATAAGAGCGAAACAAATACAATTAATCAAATTGAAATCCCTTTTCCAATTAATAATGGGATTTGATATGTCCAACATTAGTTTCTCGTTTCGATTTATCGCAGATTACGAACTCGCCGGGTTATTATGGAAATGCTATAGTCTGTTCCATGGTGGGATGGCCACACTTTACATGTTACAAAATAACAGAGATGAGTAGCTTATTTCAATAGGTAATGGGATTATGCTTAAGATGATATAGTTATCCTTTCGAGCAAAGAAGGTAATTATTAAATATAATTATATCCATAATGAAATAGACTGTACACTTAAAAATGTGCTGATATGCAAACAAATTAGGAGAAAGGAGAGGATTAAAACGTATTTAGAAAAGACTGGGAGATATCCTAAAATATTCGTTATCCGTATTTGCCTTTGTTTATTTGGAAATTGAAAATTAAACAATGCAACCCTGTACCCGGATTTTGAATTATTCCGCTCACCACTTGCTAAAATGTATCGCTTTTCTTTCCTAGCCCTACCACACTGCTCGTTTAAGTTACCCAATCGATTAAATCCGAAACGTTAGCGAAACTTCTAAGACCTTTGTGGTTGGTTCCAAAAATTCATCCGTTTGTCAAATGGCCTGGATCAATTTAAACTTCGTCTTCAATTAACTGCTAGAAGTGGTCTTTTGTGATGACTCTTCCTTGTTGAGTTGAAGCAAAGTTACTATGAATGACATTACGTTTTTACTTTGATTGCATCGATATTCTTCGAATACGTTTTCGCCCTTACAATAATCTCCTGTTTGGAGGGGTTTGCTGTTTTAATATAACAAACGACAATGTTTTGGTGCAAAATTCGAACAATAGGGTGCTATTCTCAAATAGCATTAAATGTAAACATTTGGGTAATCATTGTATAAAACAGAGTCTTAGACCCATATTTTTTTAAAGAATTTGGGTTTCCGGGTTGAAACCGCGTCGTAATTGCATGAGAATGCCGACGTTTCGCTCTCAATTGTATGGAGCTTCTTCTGGGCTGCTGCATGTTGCGTCGTTGCTGTACGACGTACGGCGACGTCTACAACAACATCTTGGACCCATACTTTATTGAAGAAACTAGGAACGTGGAACTGCGAGAAATATATGGATTTTCTAGAATAAAATTTGATACCGGTACTAGCTACTTTATATCAAATTAAGATCTGGATATCCCGAATAATGTAATGTAGTAAGAGCACAATAGAGCCCCACATGATTATACAGATCACGTGAATGACCGTTTGGACACTTCTTCTAAATGTTGAGCACGATTCTTTAGTCTGGGAGTTCCTTAAATCAAAGGTCTACAATTTTCTACAAGAGTTCGTCGATCCTGTAGGCTGTTATCAGTCCGTTGAAGGAGAGCAATTTCAACATTTGTCTTAATTTCAATTTATTCTTATTGTTTCCAGAGGATGAGTCTGATTACGCAATGGTTCCTGAAATATGTTCAGAGGTGTTCTATAACAAGTATTTGGGATCTTGTATAGATTTCAACAATTTAATAAAAAATTGAAGTTTTTATGTAATGAATGAGTCACACAGGGGTCAGTGCTGGGGCCGTTCCTTGTTTGTGGTTTTTATTATTGATTTGTGTCAGTTTCTGTGCGTTGATGAAAGCATCGATGTTACGTGCCATCCGGATGATTAATATCCTTATATAATGCAACTCCCAGAAGTGTACGTCCGTTGCTGTGGTTGCAGGCTGGTTGATTGTTACTGATATAGGAATGACGCTAGAGTGATATGGTGGTGAGGATATGATGCTAGATTATACACTGAATTGGTCCCAGCATATTGATAGTTTTTGTAATAGGCGCGTCAAGTGCATTTTGTAACGACTTATGTATGTATTCCTGTACTTTTTTTTATTGACGAATCGTATGTACTAAACATGTGACTTCCATTGTCCTGTATACTACACAACCAATGAAGGTTATTGTTATTATCATTATTTATTAGCAAAAAATAAAAGTTGACTATTGGAGCGTTTTTCTCAAAGTAAATATTTTGAATTTTATAAAATATATTTCAACGTGTCGATCGTATGTTATATATTTTAAGACTTATAAATTTCTGAATGACACCCGACCGGCCCTGAATGTGAGGTTTGTCCTTGTATTTCCAGGCTTCCATTCGAGACTTTAATCAAGTATGTGGCTAATGGTGAAAACCTGAGGCGAGTAATAATAGTTACTTGAATTTTACTTTCCCCAATTTACTTTCTATATAGAATTCTGTAATTACTTCAATCTAAATTCGATTGTTTCCTTATGGTTTTGTTTTCAATTGTTTCTCATCGGCGTTTATAGTCAGTAATAAACGAAAATAACTACACTAACACATAATCAATGCCACCGCCACCGTGCTAACGTCGTGCGTCTCGCTAAAACAAACTGCTGCCCGATTCCAATTTACATTTCCAAACCACAACCTCATGCGGAGGAAAAAAGGCGAACGCCATTAGCCTAATAAAGGTCACCTAATTTCCCAGGGATAAACAACCAATCGTCCAGGTACGTGCACGTAGAGAATATCCATGCGCATGTACTCGCAACGATACAGCGATGCTAAAACCTAAATTCGCGTCACGTAGCATATTAAGCCGGCGGTCAGTTGTTGAAATAAAAAGCACACGCTTCCATCATGAGCCTATCCCGCTTTCCGGTATTGTTATCCTCCTCCGTCTCTTGGTATTCCGATACCATGGCTCGTTCTTTTTTCAAACGTTAACTGCCCCGTTCCGTTTGGGTTGAAGAGTTTCGCAAGTATCGACAACCGATACAGCGCCACCACGGACGGTACGGTTTCGAATTGACCGACTTTTTTTCCCCGATTCTCTATTCAAAGGTCGTTTGGAGACATGCATTGAATACGTTTCAACAATGCATTGAATATGACCAGCGCCACCAAATACGGTAGTAAAGGACTTTACCACGGTCGGGGAACATTCATCGCCCCGGATCCATGCGCAGGAGATTGACTAAGTGCTAGCGAAAAAATGTCGTCCTTTGGATATTTTGCCCTATCGATATCCGCGCTGGATACAGTTTGGTTTCCCTAAGAGTTTCATGTAAGGTAAAGTGAGGAAAGGAGCTCGATAGCCAGCGAAGTGGGGTTTAGGTTTAATTTTTTTTAGTATGTTGAGCAATAAGCAAGTAAGCAATACTGTACAATACAACTATCTAATTGCTAGTCAATAAATTCCACCAACTAAGAAGAAAGCATTAGGAGTGCGACGGGGCACACATGCAAAACAACATTAATTAAGACAAGGTGCGATGCTGCTCCTCCCAGTCGTTTGAATGTAATTTGTTTTGAGAAGCTTTGCTATTATTTCTTATAATCTTCCTTGTACGACAACAGTATCAAAACCGTAGAAGTTAAGAATTAAGATGTTTGTAACGGTATACTTTGATTTTTTGTCTATAGACACCCAAAACGCAAGATGGGGAAGACTCAAAGGAGCAAGATAGGGTTGAGAATACTACGGAATCACGTTCGTAAAACTGAGAGGCAGTTATTGGTCAGAGAAAAAAATGAGGAACGCAGTTTTGAACGCTCTAAATAAAAGCCTGGGTTACTATTTCGCTACAAAAGCTCTTGGGGCGCCTAAGATTACTTTAAGCTCCTGGCTCGTAATGTATTTGAATCGATGAGAATAACAAAAGTACCCGTGGGTTCAAAACCGATTGTTTTCACCCAAGGAGAAGGGAATTATATTTGCCGCAAATACTGAGAAAGGCATTTGTTTTGTTCTGATGCCTTTAGTGTTTCCCAGGACACAAAGCATGCCATATTTTGAAACAGTGCGAAGAAGATTGGAGGCAGCGGCAGGAATCGGAGCTAGAGCAACGTACTATAGAACACCAATGTAGTGTCTCAAGTCCATAATAGTAGAAAAACCATCTTAATATCTCTCAATCAATTCCTCAATCAATTCTTCCAGTCTATTAACTCAAAATAGCCTTGATGAAACATGATAATCTAATCTTCAGTTAATCGAGGGTAAAAGGGAACCATCAAACCAACGACGGATTTGCTTCCTTTTGCCTTTCATAATTGACGCCTTTTCAAACTACACCCGCACAGCTAAACCCTCTCTGCACTTACTTTTACTCCACAAATCCCCTAATGCCCGTCTTTTCACACGTTTTCACCCGCCGGGGAAAATTTTAAAGCATTCTACGTTACGCAACGCGTTTTTTCCCTCTGCGTTTTTTTTTTTCTCCGTAACCGCTCCTACACTTTGTAGAATTAGCGCTCATCGTCGAAGGCTTCGGCTCTTACTTACCTCTTTCCCCTCGTGTTCCTCTCGTCCGCCGCCACGGTGAGCACCCTAAACTGCTTGTAGTGATTCAATGGGATGGTATGTAAATGTGTCAGTTTTCACGCCCTGATTGACTCGAACTCGAGGGAGATTCGCCACCCTCGCGAACTCAGAATGGCATCTCAACCCCTGCGCTAGCTAATAATATCTTGTCATCATGGTATAGTCGTGTCACAAGTATGCACGACAATGCTCTAACGTTCCATGCACATGTATATATACACCCACAGTATTCCTTCGTTCAGGGAAGAGACGAGAGAGCACTATGGATGTATATTAAGGGCTTTGATGGGACTTGTTAGTAGCACGTTTTAGGCGGCGGTAGGTACTTTGTCTTTGAGAAATCATTATAATGTTTGTATGACAAGGATTCAGGAGGGGCAACTCGCGAGTGCGACGTGTCATGGCATTTACATAGGTAGATTTCATTTGATTTTGTATGATTTATTGCCAAATGGATCTTATGTACAATTTAATTATGGGGATTACTCAACAGCAATGCGTAAACAGATTGAGAGTCGGATCTATGGTCGCTCCTATCTTGGTCGTATATATAAACAGTAGAGGGGAACAAAAACGTGGACAGTATCGCTAAATTTAATTGAAATCCATCCCGAGTTGCATTCAAACAAATTTACGGAGTCATTTGGAAACGTAAAATACAATAAATTATGGAACGAAATTTCCGCGGAATTAAATGGCACACCAGCAGAGGTAAAATAAATAACTATGTTAAAAGTATCGCGCAAACCAACGCGGTGGCGTTGCGATGGCTGTGGCGTCGCAATCAACTCAACGAATCTTTGATCCGGAAGATTAAATGGATTACTTTGATCACGCGAAGCGAGCTCTTGCATTCGAAGTTGACGATCATGTTGTAATCTTCCCTCATCTTGCACTAAAACCCATCTTTAATCTAATATTTAAATCAATTAAATCTTGACGTGTATTAACGTTCTATAAAATTGAAGCTTTCAAAAATTGTCAGTTTGTCATAAATATTAAAATAAACGTACAAAAATCTTATTATTTGTCATGGATAATGGACAAAGCAATTGTCTAAATTCGTTTCTCTTTGAACAATCCCGAAGCTAATAAGAGATGCGTTGTAGGATCCCTGGTCATTTGCAATTATGCTGACATCAAATTATTTTACTTAGCACAAGATGCATTTATAGTAAGCTGTTTTTATTTGTGAGCATATCACGAATTTAATATTAGCAATATATCTATCTTCCACCGCAAGCGTCTCTTTCCTTTAAAAGAAAATTCTGACAAATCTTTTCACTGCGCAGCTCCAAATAATGACAAAAATCCGCTCAAGTTCTCCGTCGAGAGCAAAAGAATTACCATTAGTGAAGAAGTACAAGAAGAAGTTCTCTTTCTTTGGCAAGAGGTCCTGATTCGAGTACGACCGAGAACACACCATCTACAAATCAAGCGGGATTATTTTAGGGGGAATGCGGAGCGGCGAAGAAGAGATTAGATTTAGGTTATGGCTGCGAGAGAATATGTGAAGAGTGCAGAACAGGAAATAACGGTAAACCGCACTAATTCTAATTCCGTTGTCCACAATAAACCAATTCATTTCATCGGCGGAAACACGAAATATAAAAATACGAATAGACTATAAGCGAAAATACGCTTGGACGACTGTAATTCGGTACAAATTCGAGAAACAAGCGAGCAAAGCTACGGTTTCCCTTCATTAAATTACTTGTAACGAATTAATCATTCTTTCGCAGTAGCTTTATTAGGCGAAGGAGGCATTAATCGATTTCTTCTTGACCTACTTTGATTGGGGAGCGCTGCGAGGAACCTAGGCGTTGTATCGAGAGTTGCTTTCTCGGGAAATGTTCCTTGGAAGCCGGAAAATTTGACATAAACATATATTGAGTATAGGTACTTTCTTCAATAATAACATTGGCGTACGGATTTCTTCCACAATGACGAGAAGGGTTACTTTCAGAACCTCGGGTGGGGTCACTGAAGTAAAAGTTATTGTAGAGAAAGTTCGATTACATCACGTTTCCAATAAGTATATTTTATAATGATTATAACGAATTGGAAAATTAATTGATGAGTATGAATATTGTATGCTTGAGATATTTATTTGATTGCTGGATTCTCGAGGCTTGGTGGGATCCTAGTAGCTCCTGTGAAATTAATAAACAACTCGCTCTTCAAAAATAAAAAAACAATACAAAATAATAACAATACATAAATAAATTTTTGCGAACTTTGAACTCTATGATACTAACCTTGGCTGAATTTTTAACTATTACTGCATAAGAACATGGTTAAATTAAATAGTGAGAGGAATAATTTGAAATTGCCACTCGATGCGTAAGATTTAGCTCGAAATATGCTTAGTCAGATGTGTTTTAATGACGGTTTCCACAATAAATAGCAATAATAGAAATAACACATAAATATATATGTTATTGTAATGTTATTTAAGTAGGACAGGTGCGATAGTAAGCACAGAAGACAAATAAATAGGTGAAAACGTAAGTATCGTCCTTATTTCTTTATTGTTGTCCTCAGGAACTAATCTGGAAAGTAGTCGTCCTCTGCGAAGATATCGGAAAATTTGGACACCTGACAGGACTATGTCTTCGGTGGTCAGGAAATTTCTTAATGAGATTCGAAATAAATTTAAATTAACCTGAAATTGGTTGTTAATAGGCAGCTCATACTTATAAACGTTGAACTAAGTAATAATAAGGCTTTCTGAATGTTTTACTAGGTAAACACAAAAGAGGACCGAAGTCGATATGCAATTTTAAGTCTTGTAAGCTTTGTCGATGTGACAACTCAACAACATTACCGCGCTTAAATATTTTATAAAATAAAATGACGCGCAATTGGTGTCGACTTACTTCTACTTTACTAACGAAAATGTAAACTACAAACACTCGCTTATACTTTGTTTTACTGGAATCGTCCATAGTAGCTTTAGTACCATTACATGTAAAAAATAGATAAAGCTTTAACACGTTAGAGCAAAAAAACTATGGAGATAAGCATAAGCAACTGGAGTAATAGTAGGTAATTGCTGAAGAACTGTCAAGTTTCAATTTTAATGGTGATCGTCTTCCGATCATGTTAGAGCTCGTGGAGAACTGTGTCATGTTTTAATGATTTGCCAAAAAAATACCATCGGCATAAAGTACAATTGATTCAAGAAATCACGCGGACGGCAGGAGTTTTACGAAAAAACTTTTTGTTTAAATGGACTAGTGAATCGCCATAATTCAAGATATTGGTAAAAATAAAATCCTCACTGGGTTGTCGATGCCCGTGCTCAACATCCACAAAAGTTGAGTGTTTGGTTGGGAATTACAGAGAACAGGCTTATAGACCCATTTTTTATAGATAAAAACTTGAAACAAATAGATTATTCCCGCGCTTCAATAATTTTGAGTTTCAATAGAATGGAGCGCCTTCCACTGTGATAGACGAATTAGGAATTTGTTCGATGCTACTTTTCCGAATCGATGAATTGGACGTAGAGGATTCATTGGGTGTCCTGCACGTTCTCCAGATCTTAGTTTATTAGAGTTTTTTCTTTGGGATTATCTCAAGTTAAGAGACCAACTATTTTGCAGGAGTTAAGACAAAGAATAGTCGTTGAATATGAAGTAATCCGTAAAGAAGTCTTGGAAAAGATAACTCGGGAATTCTTAACAGGCTTCCACATCATCAGGAAGTAAACGGCGAGCAGTTTAAACATTTAAGGTGATTTTTGCTAATATTGGATGATTCTCATTTCGTCATTAATTTGGGATAAATCAAATTAATTGTTCAGTAGTTGTGAAGTGCTTTATCTCTCCATTTTATGGATAATGGTACGGACAATGTTACAGATAATTGTACTAAAACTACTATGTGGACGAATCCGGAAAAACAAGAAAGGAATAAAGAAAAGTTGAGCGTATTTATGATTAAACCGGAAGTATCCTAACATCAAAAGATTCTATTATGCGTCATTATACACACCTACAAACCTTCATCAATATAATTGTTTCTGTTTTAAAAATATTTCCTCGATTCCACTCTATATCTCAACCCTGTATCACAAAGTCACTGATACGTTATCACCATCACCCATATCGCGATCACGATATCGGTAATACCTAAAAAGCGCATTAGTCCAGATATTAGTTGATAATCTGCCCCTTGGAACGTGAAGCAATGATGAATAGGGTTCGAAAGGAATGGGTGAGGGTGGATATCCCGTTTAATCAGGATCCGACAGGAATAGACGGCAGGGTCTTCTGGACGCTCGTCATCGTCGTAGTTTTGGCCGTTCCCCGGAGAAATCAATCACTTCTTCCGACCGAAAAAACTGCTGCCAATTGCCTATCGTTGAGTGCACATCTGATGTACGAGGTGTGCTAGTTTAGTTTTTGGATCGTTATTAGAAAAGGTATACACTTGTTTCTGAAATATAGTCTGTTTGAATATCTGTAAAGTGGTAAAGATGTGTTCGTTTGGACTTATCTGCCAGAACGCCTCTAGGTAATCAGTTTAAATTCATCCTTGACTATTTCTTTGCTGCTTTTTCAACTATATAAGTGATAATTGGCCGTATAGAACCATATCATACATATTCGTTTTGATAACATATTCAATCGACACATATGCCACAAGAGAAGTCTTATTTTTATAGCTACCATTGCTTGAATTTTGGGAGTGAATCATACTTTGAAGAAAGACTTGATTTCAAAAAATGACAATGCTTTATTGCAGAAAATGGCAAATATGGATAATGATTACAAATATAATTTACACAAAAATATGATTTATTACTGAAAATGAGGCTCTCCAAAAAAAAGATTACATGGATATTAAACCATTAACATTTATGACAGAAATAAAACTACAAAAGCAACAGGTTTGAAATAAAGATGAATATAAAAATAGAAGTAGTGCGTGGTGATGGGTACGGTCCGCTGACGCAAAATCGACATCGTCCTGTCGCCCTCCTGGTGGTAGTGATGGACCTAGTTCGCTCTCTGTTGATGGTAGTGACCAGCTTCACTTTCTGGACTTAAATAAGTTACTTAAACCATTATTTAGGCTGTGGTTAACGCCTTTACTTCGTGCGGCACCTACCCTACCTTTATACATGCAATACCACGAAATCTCTATATTTTGATACAACCAACTGCCTTAGACACATCTCTTACCGCCTCGGCTGCTGCGAAGACTTTTCTGTATTACAACATTCGCTAGTGACATTAGTTTCTCACGCCTTTTTCTAAACAAGATGCACTCGCCATCTTACACCAATCAACATACAGAATATCATAAGGAAACAGTCAATACTGTCTATTTAATTTTACTGCAATTATTAGGAAAAATAGTACCTGTGATTCACTGTATAAGATATTTTAAATCGCTCGCAATCAACCCTTTCTGCCTGGCAATCGATTCGCATGGCGGTCAAATGTGTCGCAATTGCTTGTTTTTCAACGCATGTACGAGTTGGTATCGATTTTATTTTAAAAATTATGAGTTAACGTTGAAATAGACGATGGTAGTGAATAATGTAGAAGAGAAAATTGTGCCCAGCCGGAAATACTCCAAATAGCCCAAACAACCGAGGATCTACTGTCTGCAAAATCCCGGAAAGCTTATTTATGGAATGGTGCGATCCTAAGGAAACCAGTTTCTTCTTCGAGAATGTGATATTAACCAATTATGGAGAATTATGGGCAAAATATAAACAGAGTTCACTATGAACGCACTATTCTATGCTTACCAATGCACCTCAAAATTTAAGAGCATTTCTCAAACGAACCTTGTCCAACAAAAGCTGCAAAAACCATCATTCCCGAACAAGTAAATAGTTTCGTTAAAAATATGAACTAAATCGTCGCACCTCGTGTACGTCCAGCGCTTAACTTTCGGCGAAGTAAAAGGACGCTGTCCCCAATATCTACAAAATGAAATTTCATCGGCCGCCTTTGATCGTCAGGTGATTTGATTTATTCGATCACGACGGGTTAGATTTTTATTTGACGCCGCGTCCGCCTCTACGACGGCCAGCAAAACTAAAATAAATAGACGATTTCCAGGGCGACGATGACGAAAACGACCCTTAGCACGCGATAGTAAGGAATATGTAGCTTTTCGCGACAATGCGATGGTTCGTGTGATAGAAGAGGAGGTGAAGAGATGGTATCATCATGCGAGAGCTTGATGGATGACAATAATACCTGTGAAAATCGAGGCTGAGAAAGTCGATGGCGGATTCATGTTGCTGGTTATTGATTGGACCGGTGTTTCTTTCGGATTTTGAAAGGGTCATCGTGCTCCGTAAGGAAAGTACTAGTGAGAAGTGAAGCCGCTCATGTGTGTATTAAAACACTAAAAGAAATCAAACTAGGTTCTGCATATAAAGATTAAAAACTATACTACTTCTTACAACTATTCTAAAATTACAAGAAGTAATGCTTTGAAACGTCAAAAGAAGGCAAAAAATATAGAGAGCAGAGCAATAAATGATATAGCTTGCATAATAAGAACCTAGGAAATAACCGACGAGAGTTGAAGCGGGCAGATCTAAGTATAAAAAAGATTACAAATGAAAAAAAAGTAAAATGAAATAAATGCTTGAAGGGATAGAGGCTTCAAATGAGAAGGAACAGGATTATAGATTTTAGTGATCGTATGAGAAAACGAGGAGAAAGTGTTAACCTGTGAATGGGCGACGTTAACAAAGCTTTAAATCTTAAATTCGGATGGCGAAAAGACGATGCTTGACTTCTATTTGGAATTAGAGCGGGTGTTCTTATGAAATTATTAAAATTAAGCCTAAAAAGCTATTGATTTTAATTTTTGATGTAATTATATAAAAAATTAAATCGGTGCAATCTTAAATTTTAAGATTCAAAATTCAGTAAATCTTACTTCATTGAAATACATTGGAAAAATAATGAAGACCTCTTGGCCCAGGTAATTAACACATTTTCGGAAGCTCAAACTTTATGAGGTGAGTATAAGATACAAGTAGGAGCGAGTAAAGGCAATAAATCATCTCGAAGGTGACATTTATTACATAGATAGAGTTACAATGTTATCCAACAGCCTATTGTGCAACTTTAAATCAAAAGATACAGACTAATTTCAGTTTGAAATTTAGATAAGCGATAATTACAGGATTTAGATTCTGCTCTTGTGGTCAAATAATGTATTTTCTTTGTTAAGTACAATTGTTTTCCAAGTTAAACACTCCGCTATATTGCTTGAGGATCAATTTTATGTATTGCTTATACATATTCCAGTCTATTATTTTGTACATATCAAAATGATAGAAACGACGAAAGAGCGTAGAAGAGACGAAAAGCTTGTCAAGTGCGAAGAATCGATGATATTGGAAAAGTAAATTGACGCTTTTAAACGATCACTTCCAAAAAGACCTCATCTACCAAAGTCTAATGTAAAGAAAAAAACGTAATAAGCGTTTCGTATTCATGCCTACCATGACACGTATCACACATCAACCATTCATATACGCACCTACAGCTAAACTGGGCTTTCCTAAAAAGCTCCCAACGAGCGGATCGATACCCGGCTCCTTTTTTTTTGTTCAGGAGGTGGAGGGAAAAGAGAGAAGAGGTATTTTAGGTTTTAGTTTGTCCGAAAGTTTCAAAACATCCGTTCGGAATTTTAAGCAGGAGCTCTAACACCGGTTTAATTTGTTTAATTGATTGTTTTTCGAATGGGAAGGAATTTTTCAAGAGTTCTACTTCCCAACGAGCATAGCCGGCTTATTGCTTTCAACAGCGATACTTTCCGATCGAATGCCGTTCTAGTTTCCCGAACAAATCGCACGTAATTTGTGCTCTTTTGCCCGAAGTGCAATGTTTTAATTAGTTTTGCGAACGCTTCGTTCAATGCAAAAGATGAAAGAATTTCCATCCTTCGAAATTAGAATTTCTGAGTTCTACATAGTCGTCGTGAATTTTGTGAAGATTCGCTTCAAAGTAAGCGAAAACACACGGCCAGACAAAATTCAATCAAACAATATGTGGCAATTTTCAATAGATAGAAAGTTTCATTACAGCGGCGTGATGGGTGCAACCTAGAAGAATATAACAAATAAACATGTTAAAACATTAACGGAAATGCATATAAAAACCGCAATTATTAAAACTCTCAGAGATCGGCAAGAATTATCAAGAATCCATCCGGATTCGAAGTAATCGTGTAAATCAACCCTTCGATTGGTTTTAACTGGATAGTGCAAATATAATTGAAGTAGCGTCTTTTTGCTCCAAAAGACACTTTAATCAAAAGTTAGAACGCTGCGGTGTAACTGGGAAATTGAGTACTTTTTGTGGTGGCATCCCAACGCGGTGTGTAACCCTTTTAAAACTTATCATAACCTCAGCAGGATTTAACCCATTTTTTAACCCATTATTCGCCATTGTCTTGTTTTTGGAACACTCAAAAGTTTAATTATTTTTATTTTAAAATTATTATTTGTTTATTTATTTATTTTTCTTTATTTTCAGAATACAAAATTTGAAATAATCTTTTTTGAGAGGCTTGTCTGAGAAAGGGGATCCTATTTTTTAATATGTGTACATGCTTAAAATATCTATCATACCTTTGGGTTGTATTAACTCAAATTACATAAAAAGAAAATTCCAAATATCTTGTCTCATCGAGTTATGGCAGTTAATGGGTTAATTGTTTCCCAACTACGAAAATTTGGGCCCCGCTGGATTTGAACAGACAGCGCCTAATTCTGCCCAGTCAGGCGTTGGCACTCTTAGTACTACCACATTATTAAAATTTATTTTTAAAATCGTTACCGCACCATAGTTAATGATTTTCTATTTGAGAATGTGGAGAACACTGATCCAAACGGGACCCCATATCAAAATTTGACAAGCTAATTTCGAGGAATTTCGAGGAGATTTCAATGTCAATTGGCCTCCAAGGTCTTGTGATTCGACACTTCTCGATTATTTCTCGTGGGACTACGTGAAGTCACTGGCTTATGTGAACTGGACGCTTCGTTAAGAATAGGCGAAACAGGCCGATATCGTATCTCCAATAGACAAATAACGGTGCACTCTGCACCACAAAAGTTAATTAATTAATCCGGTACAGCTGTTTCGAGAATGCGTTGATACGTTATTGTATAAATGAGGATCTATGCATCCTCGAAACAGCTGTTTCGAATTAATTATTTCAACTTCTTCGGAGCCGAGTGTGCCGATACTTACAACCCCAATAGAGCACACGATGTATTGCAGACCTACGGAAGTCAGTGAATTGATGCAGAATTTACAGCAGTTGACTGGAACTGCTGTAATACCAATATGGAGCTCTATTCATCAAGAACGGCTTCTGGAATACAACGCACCATTACCTACAACGAGTGTCGTCATCGTCCAGGACTTAGGTTGAAGGGTTGAATATTCTTATCGCGCACCCTATCCGTATTAGGCAATTACTGCATGAAATGCGGTTATTACTTACGCGTTCTTTACCAGTTTATATCTCTGAAACACAAATCACATAACATATGCCAACCATTGTATTTTTACGTATTTTTATAACGGACTAAACAAAGGTTATTCATAAATATATTTTCGTCGAGATATGTAGGCTAATAATTTATGTAAAACAACGCCTAAAACGGCCAAAATAACCGCCACGGCGCTACTTTATCCCCGCGATAAGTACGTGTTGGTTGTTTTAGATTAACCCCAATGGCGTATCCAAGCCGTAAAAAATTATATTTACATCCTGGCGGTTGGTTCGCGTTATCTGAAAAACAAACCATTATTTTTACGATCGATAAAAATATATTACCGTTGTAATACAATGCGGGATTCCATCGTCATATTCCGTTCGAGAAATGGGTAATTTTCGTGTCTCTGAAACTAGGCTGCAAGGGGAATTGTGTGAGTTTAGATGATGGGAAGGAAATTACGTACATATATGGGATTTACGTACGTGTCTTATATGAGGAACATAATATTGTAATCTCTTGCGAAATAGTTTCTGCAAGCAGGAACGTTGCGTATCTTTTAGAGGTACGTAGAGTTACTGCTGGTTGTTATGACCAGGTTTAGCCAAATGATATGCAAAAATCAATCAGAAGATCCTGGTAATTTTTTTATATGGAAAATAATATTAGTATTTTTCAAAAAAGCTGCAAATAAATGTTTGCAAACAATAGCGCAACACAACTTGCTTTTGTAAATAAGGTCATATGTATTAAAGGTACAATAGTTTAAATAAAATGGTGTCCTAAACAATTTATGAATACACTGGCTGCAATTAAAAATACATCACCAATAAATTTTTGCAAAATAATGTAAATTAGTATCAAGAATGTTTGTACTACTTACAAGCACGTGGATGAAAGGCAATTCGTCAAAAGAAAAGTAAATAGTAAATGAAAGTCTACACGCAATTTCTCAGAAAGTAACGTAGCTCAATAATCGGGTCACGTTTGAAAGGGGTTAATCTTTTATAAGGTGCAAGTTTTCATCTGCGAAGCATCACTCATGATTGCTTGAAACATACTGCACGAGCTTTATTCATTTTTGTACATTTGGATTGCAGCTATTGGATTGTAACAGGTGCTCCTGTATAAATATGTGCGGAATATCTGCCTCTTGTAAATGCTAGGAAACAAACTAGATATATTTATAAAATGTCAACGAAATACTCGAACAATTTAAGGGTGGTGCATTTTTAATTGCAGCCAGTGTATATTTAATACTCTGTTACACCACCATGTGCTTTGACAGCAGGTTTAATGCGATTACGCATTATCAAGATATGTTTTTGGCAAGTATAATAAGTTATCTCATTCTTTTACAATATTTTTTAATAATTCGAATCCGTGTTTGGTGATGTTGCGCCGTAAAATTGACAACAGACGTTCACCCCGAACAGCCTGAAGCGTCAATAAAACCGTTCTGTTCTATTCTAGTGGGTGACTGATGCGGAGACTATGCGGCACTTTAAAAATCGTATCTTATTTTAAAATTATTTCAATATGAACGGCTTTAGAATTTCATCTGGCATCGTTAACAAATAAACTCATCACACTTCCACCGCCGTGTGCGACTGTCGGTACGATACAATCGGAGTGATATACTTCTCCTTTCCTACGCCATGCCACATCACCCGAGCATCTGTAATTAACAATAAAGGAAGTGGTGCATCTTAATATAAGAGGTACGAGGAAGATGTAAATGTAATTTGATGTAGCTGTTAAGGGAAATGAAACCGTTCAAACTTAATTCTATACTAGATTTGAACATTATAACTTTTGACCAATTTTCAATAGACCACCTTTTGAAGAAGAAGAAGCCTGTTGAAGATATTTTTTCTTATAGTACTGTGTCATTAAATGCTTAGAATGAGCTACACGGCCACTTAAATTTAGTTGTTTAAGGTGACTTCTTACAGGTTTCCTTGCAATTGCATCATTATTATACACCCTTAAACAGTAAATTTACTATATTCTTCAAATTCTTAAAAAATTTAAAGGACCAAAGGTTATTACAGAGAAAGCAACAAATGAATGAAGGTAGCGGAATGTTCAAGTCTTATCCAGTCTTACTCACATATATTTAGATCACGACAATTGATTGTTTATCAGTAATTGTGATTTAATGACCTTATTTCTTTAACGTAGGTTAACATCGTAGTTTTTAATTAAGAACCAGGTCAAAAGATCGTCTCGATTCTCGATTCTCGAACAAATACTAATTAACATTTCTTGATATAGATACAAAAGGCGTAAGACTTGTGATAAAAGGATTAATACTTGAACCAGCGTTTTCCCGTAAAAGCAAAAATATTCCCCAAAATTTCCCATTTAAGCATATTACGCAGCCGAGCATAACCTAGAACAATTGAAAAAAAAAATGTCATAACGAACTTTTATATTGAAGATAATTTCCTGAAATGAATATTAACGACAGCAAATCGCCGTCTTCTTGCTTTTATCTAACCGGTAACAAGATTTTCCTTGGCTAACTTTAACGTTAACAACCTGCATATAGATGTAATAACTCCATTTTCTTTTCCGATTCCCAAACTGGTAGGTAACCCGCCAGAAACGTTGGAAAACTGGGATGTACAGCGCGCGGCAGTCTAGAATTATAAAACTTATGGAAATAAATTCTGTACGGTTACAAAAATCACGAACTTGTAAGCGGAACGGTAATTTTGAGGGCGCTACGGTAAGAATTTATTGTCTTCCGTTCGGCGGAGAATATGCGGGCGCTCCTGCATGTGTGTGTGCCTGAAATTTCAATTTCATATTTCATCCGTACCGTCTCACGTAGAGCGTCCCATACATACATACGAATTTTGGTTGCGTCTTGTTTGAAGCAGGATTTATCATTCCCTAGAAAATACTCCCTCAAACCTGCATTTCGGATACGTACTTAAAGATCCAGTTCTTATTTGGTTGTTAAAACGTTTACGACGCGAAGTCATAACGACGTAAGGTACGTTAACAGACGAAGTACGTCGTCATCGGTGTGACTATTACATTATAATCTTGTTCCCAAAATCCAAAAATAAATGCATATATTGTGGGTGTTACAGACATATTTTACTTTTTAGATAAATAATTATTTTGATATTTGGGAGACGACGAAACAACAAAAAGAGAAAAGAAATATGTGAGGTAATAGTCTCACTCTGTTTCATTGAGACATGCGTGCTGAAAAATATATAGGACAATGTTACTTAAATAAAATAGTGATGGGAGGGATTTACCACAGATTAATTTTATGTGAAGGATTGAGTCATTTAGATTTATAGATGATAGATTAACGTACATGTCAATTTCAAGGATGCTTTCTGAAAATCATAGCGAAACCACATGCGAAGCTATAAAATTAATAATAAATTAATAAAATTTATTTAAATGAATGTTTAGGTACTTATAATAATCTTTCATGCAATTTTTCAAAAATACTGTTTTCATTTTCAATATATTAAAAAAAGATATTCCGTATTGACAATGTAAAACTAAACTAATTAGAGATGAAAAAGGCAGGTAAAAACTAGACAGACTCGTGTTTTGTCGACTCTCAGGGAAACCAGTAGGCAACACAGGGTTCGTGTTGCCTATTCTTATGAGTGCGTGTTCTTATGAGACCAATAGACACGAGTCTGTCTAGTCGCTGCAAAAAAGTAATAATTTCACATGCCTTTGTCATCTCTAGTAATAATATTGATATAATAACGTAGCCTTCCACGGCCAGAGTCAGTTAAAACTGAACGTGTTCTGGGTTCAGACCGTATCATGGTTAAACGAAAACTCGACTTTTCGCCCACAATCATATGGGACTTGTTCAGGAGAAGGTTGGCTCACAGGCTGACTTACCGTGATCCACTGCTTCCCGCTCAGTTAGTTTCACCTCTGGCGTGGTTTACGAGTTACCGTAGTAACTGTTGCCTACCACCTTTCCCTTTCCTCAAGAAGGTTCATTTAACCATGACACGGTCCGAAGCCGGAATATGCTTAGTTTTAAAGTTATTGGAATTTACAACATAATACACCGTCATTCACCAACTTTTGTTATTTTAACTCTTGAATTTTTTATTGTGATTTTGCCAAGGTTCATCGCACCATTTCATCAATGGAAACAGAAAGCAAATATTGTTATTTGATATTCTTATTAAAGGTGTGACATAACCATAACAAAATTCTTTTTCTTCTTAAGGACACAGTTATGGACGATTTGAGAATGACATGTTGCTCTGAAAACATATATTTAATAATAATAATGCCTTTTTTTATTTTTCTTAATTTCTAATCTAAAGTATTCTATTTAATTTCACATATTTTTTTTATTGCAAATTACCTTTCGGTTTCCCTCTTCTTTGTTATGAAATCAGTGAAATTTTCTGTTTTTCTCTCCCACTCTTCTCCATTTTTATTTGAAATATTTTTTTTTCGTTTCTATGTAATAAAGTTTACTATCTTATTCAGCAATTATGTCACGCGTTTGCCTATCTTCACAAATAACTTAATATTTAAAAACATTAAGCAAAACGTTAAAAAAAAGTATCTAGCGAAAAATTATTGTCACGCAATTGAATGAAAGCAAAATCTATTACATAGAGAACAAAACAAGAAACAGCATTTCACATAAAAATAGAGAAAAGTGGGAGAAAAAGCGAGCAAGTGACACTGATTACATAAGCAGAGCAGAGAGAAATCGAAACATAATTTGCATTAAAGAAATACTTGTAACCTTTTGCAGAATGCTTGAAGAGGTCGAGAATACATGCGATGAAACATAGTTGAATAAATTGAAACCAAAGGAGAGAAGGTTCGTGTTTTCTCTCCCTATAGAAAACTTTAAAACCCAACCTAAACTCACTAAACTCCCAATAATATTAATAATACGTATATTTGTCATTGATCCAACATAAACACAATCCCAGAAGTGAAAATAAAGCACAATACCAAGAAACACACCAAATTCATGGTTGCTCAACAATTAGGTATTGTTGGGTGCGCAACATAGTTCGACAGATTCGTTTGGTGAATATATACAGTGATGCACCAAAAGAGCTCTAAACCTCCGCTCAAAGCATTTTATATTTGAACTTGGCTTCACGTTTCCAAGTAAAGCGTCAAAGAGATGTAAGCAAGTAAGTGTTTATTTACGTAACGCAAACATTAAAACAAAGCAGAATAATGTATTTTATCAATAAAAAAAATGAATAAATAACAAGAAAAGTAAATCCAAACAAAATGTATTTATATAACACTCACGTAGAGTAATACCTGTTATACAAGCAATAATTCTCTTTTGTGCTAAAAAGACTTTCTTAACAAGAGCTGATCCACTATCATCTAAACCAAACGTATCGTAAAACTGGAATAGCCGTCATTGTGGAGTGATTAATCTAATATTCGTGCTGTTGCTTCGTTAAGATATATTTATTTAAATTAACCAATGCAACATAGCACAATGCTCAAAGAATTAAAAGTGGATGAAAACTGTTAATACCTAATTTGTTACTTTAATAAGTGGTTTTCAAAATAATATGTTTTTATTGACATTGTTTTAACATGCCATAAATTGTCACACCGAATCCAATCATTGACCGCAACTTTGTTTCTTACCTAACTTAGCTCTAATGGCTAGAGGTGACGAGGTTTGGTGGGGAGGTGGTTACTCTAAAATCGCTTAGCTCTACTAGTGACTAAGGGTGCGTTTATTGTGAAGTTACGACAGTTTGTAAATCCAAGGAGTTAGTAAAACCAGCCAATCGATGCGTGTTTTCGAAATTCGTCATTCGGAATTATTCTCTCGTCTATAATGAAGTCCAAGATCTGATAATCTATTAATTATTCTTAAATATTGATGCTGAAATATTGCTAATCAAGTAAGTTGTTGCTTAAGGATTTAGTTAACTCTGAAATTGCAAAATTACCCAACCGCTCTAGATTTATAGCACCTGCATATGTTACGAAGACATATCTGTCGTGATGGTAAGTTACCTCTAAGCAAACACAATTGATGTTAAACACTGCTCTGTTGGTTTATGTAATTTGATACAATACGGCGGTTACACATTTCATGTTTACAGCGACGTGTTACATTGTTATTATCTACATATTACGATGCTTTATTTCTTGTTTATTTAGCCTCAATTTCTTCCTTGAAAGTTGATTGTTTTTCTATTGAATGCTTTGGCCTGAGTAGAAAAGAAACACTTTCTTCTGTTTCTGTTATTTTATTGCAACGTATCGTTGATTATATTGCCAACTTAATTACGTACATATAATAATATTGCCGCACTTGGTCTCTGTATTCTCGATGGCATATTTGTTACTCGTTTGGCTTTTTTATAGCTCTTATTAAAGAAAACAATCTGATAAACATTTCGTATTACATCTAATTTCATCATAAAACGCGTATTCATCGAACCAGAAATAGGAGAAAAACACCAGACGCTATTCAGAAGAAACAAACAACACTTGTGCCACGATGTTGACGTCTCTTCTGTGTAAATTCATAACGGATTAATCAACTAGACTATGTCTCGTGAATGTACGCCGGACATTGATCGCAAGAGGGATTTTGTCATTCGTAAACATGGCTAAAGCCTTCTCTAGACGTTCTCCCTTAATTGGTGCCAACTTAGACACATTTTGAGCACGCACAATGCGCTAGACACGTTCTGTTTTATTTCTAGTGTAACGCGGGCGCTGCAGCACGTGATATGCTTGATGGATTATGTGTCTGGTCATATTGGACGGTTCTGCTCTTAACACCTTGTAGCCTGGTAGCATTTGCGCCGATTCTACAACGCTTCAGAACCTTTTCTTTGCTTATACGCTTCTTACATGGCGACATAAGGGACGTATTAGATTCACACATTATTGTACCTACTAAAGCATATCGTTGGTTGTACTTGTCTTTTTGAGATATCCGAGATGATGAAGTGCCTGTTCCTTTGTAGACAACTTTAGAGAACAGATTGCGATCTTTAGAGCGAAATTCTAGCTACAATATCGTAGCTGTTTTGTTTGCATTCCCCCGTATAAAGATGCCTTTATTAGCAAACAGGGCAAGAACCCCGTTTTGCAACAATGCATAGCGTATATTCGTATAGAGAGTGTTTGCTTTACTGGCGAATGTAAAGTTTTTATCGGTCTAAACTTCCGGAAATACAAAGAAGCGGAAGTAAACAAACTTTCGCATATAAACGTAATAAAGGGCATTTAAGAAAATTTCATAAAAGTTAGTCCGCGTCGCCCTGGGCTAAGGTCAATAAAGAGGGCTTACATACGGATATAAGTCCTTTGTGTACGTCTCTGTAGGAACATCTCGAGGGGGTCGTAAATTTATTACGTTTGGAATTAGTTTGTTTTGTTTAAACAATAAGAATACTTTCTCGATAAGTTTGAGCCGCTGTCATATATTAAACAAGCTAAAAGTTTTATTTTTGAACCAAATTGCATGTTTATAGCTTCTTATCATGACAGCACTTTGCTTAATAACCTACGTTATTCAGATTTCTTCCATGTCACAACCTCATAGCACCCACCCAGGTCATTAAAAACGATGGTTACTTATAAAGTAAATTCGCAGTCATTAGCCTTAATAGATGTAATTTGTGCGGTCAAATCGATTGTTTATGGGCCAGTTTATCGCTACTAAGCTATATTTAGATAAAAATCAATGTTGACATGATGATTAACATTAATGCAAATCCAAACTTCTTGAACGACCTACGGTCACAGATATTCTCGTGACTATGCGTCGTAATCTTGCAGAGTTTCTTTAAACAGGGATAAAGACATATTTATCTGTATGTTCTTGTAAACGGTGGCTATTGTTATTTCTAGTATATAACTGTTAGAATATATTTTATGGATTTCTGTATGAAAGTTTCCGAAATGTAGCCATAGATAAAATTGAAGAATACTAGTTTTAGTGTAATTAGCTTTCGAGTGCAAACATGCATCCCAGCGTCTCTTCCATGAAAATAATGCATTCTGGAGTTCTCGTTTTTTTTTAATGTGTTCCGCACTCTTTTCTATTGTATCAAATCCTCACCTCTTCAACTTGATCTTTACCTTTGGAAAGAAGAGAAGTTGCAAGGAAGTAAGTCAGACGAGTACGTTGGGTGCGCAACAATGACCATATCGTTTTTCCCCAAAAACTACTGTACGATGGAATGTAAGTGACCCTCGGATCTCTTACCATTTCATGCGAAGAATCCAGCCGTTCCCGAGCCGTTTTTCTAAACATTTCCTTTTCATGTCCTTCCTTAGGCTTAATGGAGCATCACGATAGAAGATATCGAAAAGGGGATCGATAAATGTCGATAAATAAATGACTTTACTTTTAATTTGACGGTATTTCCTTGAAGTAACCTATTTTGTCGTCCTCTAATTTTTTTTTTAGTATTTTGTGTTTCAACGACACGCAGTTGTTACAACTCCTCCTTAGGCTGACGAGTTAAATTGAGGAAATATTTGATTAAACCATAAACGGAGATTAGAGTTTTCTTCGCTTGCACTTAGACAATACAAAAGTGATCTCTAAACGAGTACTACTGGTAACGTGCTCAAGAAAGCTGAAGGTTTATATTTAAAACTGTATTAAAATTCATATGTTTTATCGATTTGCATTTTATAAAATGGATGCTCATTTTAGAAGGAAGTTCTGCGAACGGAAAAATTTTGCCTTGTAACTTGTTCTTTTATGCATGCTCTAGCTGTCCTTCAGGTTTTCATAATTTCTTTTTTAGTAAAAGATACAACTATCTTATTTAAATGTGCATCAAGATTGCACAAAAATTGCAAATTTCTCAGTGTTCTGGAGAAATAAAAATTGCTATAAAGTTTAGAGTAAAAAGTTGAGTTTCGGTAAATATCCACTTTTTTTTATTTATTTACCATCCTCTGATCTGATGGAAACACGTCAAAATTTTGGAAGGTAACATTTTAAAAGATTATTTAAAACCATCGTCTATCTACTATAACTTCACTTGTCCATGGACAAGGATCGAATTTAACTCAACTTCCTGTTTTTCTTCTTATTCTTTTTAATTATTACACTCGTAATGTTTTGGAAGAAAAAGCCCAACGTTTAGTAGTATTTAGGGCGTATGAATGAGATATATAACTATGTCAATGCTACTGCATCAATCTACTGAACGTAATGCATAATTCATATACGGAATCCCATTTAAAAGCCATCTGTTTCAAGTCCCACGTTCCTAAATAGCTTCAAGGACGCGTTACATAAGCGGGCATAAATATAGTTAAAATGAACTCCCGTTTCGGCTGGTACAACGTATATTTGAAGATTGATGTGAAGTGCGTGTGAGAGTTTCAATACTTTTTCGGTAGAAACGCTTCCCCATTTGATTTAGTGGCCTCACATGGTCCTACATCGTTTTAAATAATATAAAACTGGTGGCTTTATGATGCTTTTTGACAAACCTATGCAATTTATCTTTTTTTTTTTTTGTTATGCCAACATCAATTCTTCTGGGGAAGTAATATGTAATGGCATTTCAAATTATTTAGAAACAAAAAAAGAACAGTTTCTTTCCAAACTTTATCACTAAATCACGTATCCATGTATTTCTGGCGGGAACAACGTAACATATAACATCCGTGGAATAAACCGTGTTTGACGGTAAAACTTAACGACACAGAGTGAGTTCAATAGACTGCGATGCTATTTGCTTGACTTCTTATTTCTTACCAACCATGTCACACCTGTATGACGTCAAACGAAATCACCCCAAAGGAGACGAATAATATCTCAGTATGTTTGTACCTGCAATACTTATGCTTAATTGGGATAGAGGACCTATTTTAGTTGAGTGTTTTAGAATGAATACAGTCACACTTTAAACTCTACGCATATTACACACAGTTCTGGAACGGAATGGGTTTATCCCATTCTGTAATATGAGAAGGATCGAAGGTATTGTATCATCTCCGATTAATGAAAGAAGCTTACAGCGTAACTATGGATACTCCCGTATCTAACCAGGAACCCGTTGAATCGAGCAGCAGATGCTATAGAATCTAATCAAGTGCATTGTTTGAATACATTTTCGAAAACTGTTCTATCGTTGTAGTATACAGAACAGCGACGTATGTACATACCTGCGCGCTATTCAAAGTTACGCTTGTATGAGTTATTCATTAATGTAACTTAATGAATTAACTAACACCGCTTTTATACAAATACACCGAGAAGTTTAGGAAAATATTATATTCAATTCCCAGGTCAACAGAAGTTCGTACTAGCACTTTGTCAATGTTCCAGAGCGACTACTAACATTAAAAATGTTGCCTGCTCGCTTGTTTCGTACAGTTTCATGGGAAATGTTTGCTAATTTGTCTTTGCACGTAATTAGTTGGCTTAATTAATTTTGTGGAGTTGCAATTACAAATGTTTATATTTAATTATTATTATACTTAATTGCAAAAAACTCGATCTACTCGAATTTTTCTAAGATAAAGTAAAAATTTTTTGAGATATATTCTTAAGGTTGGTGACAAATTTAAGAGAAATCAATAAAAACACAAAAAATTGCTACTACAGAGTATTTCCATCTCGGTTCTTTCCGGCGGTTTTAAATATCATTTTGGTCGTATTGCTCCCATTCTGCCTGGGGCGCCCGCAGCAAGTCCATCCGAGTTGTTTGAATAGCATATACGTGCTCGAATCTGTGTTCCCAGTCTGTCCCAAAGATGTTCTATTGAAATGAGGTCAAGATTCCAAGCTGGTCAGTTCATACGCACAGTACCGGTATCACCTACATATTCGTTGATAATCCGAGCACGGTGCGAACGTTATCGTCCATAACAATGTAACTAGACCTCTAAATGAGGCAAAAGGAATCACGTGCTCTTTTAAAATGATGTTCATGTACCTTTCAGTCGTCATAGAATCTTCATCAACCACCACCAATTCAGTGCTGACTTCGCTACTTTTGCCAGTCCAAACCACAACCGTACCTCCGCAGTAGCTGATACTTTCCACAATATTGCACTAAGCAGATTGATCTTCTTGTCTTGTGCAAATTCATTCCCGGCCATCTGCTGATCTTATGCAAGATCTGGATTTATGCGAAAATAATACGTTGCTCCAATAGGTGTGATTTCAGTTTTCGTGACTTTGTATAAAAACTAGTCGAGCTCTATGATGTTTCACAAATAGCTGTGGACATCTTGTTTACATTAAATGAGCTTAAGCTAATCGCCAACGAACTGTTAATCTGCATACATGTGCATTCCTTACTACGCTCACTTAATTTGCTATCAATCTCATTCAGATGTTTTTCTTCCACGGCCTGATCCTGGTCATTGGATTACTGAACGAGAAACGCCTGGCGCCTCAGTAGAATAAAATTGGCTAAGGCCATCTTGAATTAAAGCTACCCGCCGCTGCAACCGTCGAAGTCAAAGACATTTCTTTATAAAGATAACTGGAAGTTCCCCACTTCAAACTCTTCGTAACTATAAAATGACTTTAACTCCAAAAATAATTTGTTGACAAAATGCAAAACAAATAGTCAGTGTACAAATATATTTAATAATACCTGCGTCAATCTAAATCTACATACACCATGTCGCAAGTCCAGAGTTTTAGAAGTACAAATAGAGATGAAGCAAGGAATGGATGGAACTTTTGCACCTAAATGTAGTTTCATTCGACCACAGCTGTGAATGGATTATTAACGAGGAACATTCAATGAAATTCGAGGCACTTTGTGCTTTCATCTTCAATTCCATTAACTACATTTCATCAACACTTACAGCGGTTCCGGGCAAAGAAAAGATCTTAAATCGTATCAAAATCCAGATACCAAAACCGTATGCTTTCTCAATAAATGGTGCAGCACATTGCAACGTCTGGTGAGGTATAAAACGAAAAAGATAGGAGGTTTCATCAATAAATAATTGGGTGAGATGATTTTGAAGCAAGTTTCCCATGGTTTAACAAGTTCAAGAAACGTATTCGTGTATTCATCAATTTTCAATCGTCGGTGAAGAATTATTTGCCCATGAGCCTGATGTTGAGCCATTTCAGAATTGTCTCTCTAGCAAACCGAAGCTAGCGTGCGGTATTAGGTCGCAAAATAAGTAAGGCCAAGTTTACCTTCATGTTTTGTGCCAATGTCTCCGCTACCCCGGTTACTTCCTTCAATGGTAAATCAACCTAGGGCATTTCAGGGAAGCCCATATCTGAGAGATGAGTTATAACGGATGTTTTCGTGAATGGTTTTACGATTTCTTGTACCTGAAGGGTTGGTAGTCCTGGACATCTGCATGTACTGAAGGCAAGAGCATTGAAGCAATGTTTTCACACCCATTGCAGCACCCTTATTCAGTCAATTGATTTACATGTGATATTGTTTATTCGAATGAAAAAAAGTCTCAAATAATTAAACGGTACAGTGTAGCGCACAAGATTGTTGCTCGCATTGCTTTTACTTATGAGAATAGAAGTTTTTAAACATTACATCTGAATTGCCGGAAATGTATTGAGATCCCAAAGAGGTCCACAATATAGGATCAAGTCAAACTTCAGAACAAGTTGGTGCCAGAGAGTGAACGGTTAGGAAAATTTTGAAAAGATATGGTTATCGGCGTTGTAAAGTCCAAACTTGCCAAGAGATTTTTCCGCGTAATAATGCAAAAGCATTTTAAGAGGATATTATGGTGAAAATAGGCCGGTATGAAATTTTTGTAGAAAACAAAGGAATCATCACGGCCGACACAATGCATGCACCCTAAAATACTTGCTCTTGCATGGCATAAGTGGGTTGGTGGTAGGTCCTTCCATCATTGACGCTGATTTAATTACTATTAAATGTTTAAGGTTATTAGAAAACCATATTCTATCAGCTCTTGACGTTCTTAATATTTTATTTTCGACGATGTTTGATACCAGCAAGACAATCGTGCGGCTCATATAGTAAGGGCCGTGCTCTTATAGTTGCAGGTGGCACAATTGCATGGCACCCTCGATCACCGATTTGACACCACTAGATTTTTTTTCTGGAGCTATAACAAAAATGTAATCTGTGATCATCAATCATGTACGAGACTACAGTTCAACTTCGCAACAGCTCCTCTAGAAAGCTAATAATAGGACACTGCGTCGCTTAGATTGTACTCGACTGGGAACATGCGTTAATATTAAGGTAGAAACGTATCGGTAGTGTACAATTTGAGTCGCTTGTCCTTTAAAATTTGGATTAGCATTTTGTCCTGGTTGTTTTGAGGTGTAAAATAATTTGCTTATTTTTATTTATTTTTTTCGTCTATTTCTTAGGGTACAATAGAACAACAACTGTATAAATTAAATAAATTTATTTTTAAATTACGTACAATAAGCAAATACAATATTACTAATATTTACATCGAAAGTGCTTTGGAATCCATTTCAAAATATAGTCTTATACTATTAAATAATATATTATGCAGGTTATGTACAATATTTACACCAAAATTAAACGTGATCTTCTTGCATAAAGTAATTTATTTGCTTCGCTTAATTAAATACATCGTTTCATAATATGTAGTTAATTACATAGGAATCATAAAAGCTTGTCAAAGAAAGAAAATACATAAGATACTAACATCAACGTGACGGGTATATATTTATAATAGCATTAGTAATATATAAATCGATATCTTGGACATTTATTTATGCATTTTCTTTCTCTTATATTCTCCTTTATTTTTCAGAGAATGAACATTTTGCTATTTCTACAAGGACGTTATAAACGGTTAATTTTATATTACCGCCCTTGATTTAATTTAATACGTATTAGTTAATAATTACATGGAAAATTGAGGAAGATTCTATATCTAATTCTGTCTCACATACCATCTTTCTTGAATCACAACCATTGTAGTTTTTAAACTTATTTAGTAACAATTAGTACATATTACAATAACATGTCATTCGAGTCTTTACATACGCTTCATTTTTTTTTATTTGGAAACTCTTTCACGTACAATAGAAACATTTCTCTTTGCAAATATCGTACTTAGTAATATCATTTGGGATGTTGTAGCTTTAAAAAATATACTACCACGTCAATAATTTACAATTTATTCTTTCAAAGTTTATCTTTCAATACGAATTTGCTTAAATATCATTTAATAATAAAACTTACTATAGGTACGTAATTATTTACATCTTTATTTACATGCTCTATCAAATTTCTCATCAAAGTACTTAAGCTCACAAGCATTTACGAATTGAAAATCCAAAAAAACATTGATAGTAACCATTAAAGTTCGCCACTTTCCGTGCGTTTCACAGGCTTCGGTATGGGAACGGTCGTTCTTGTGTGTAGTTCGTAATGCATGCGCAGGCGATCTTACTGCAGTAGTAGCGCATCCATTATTTATTTGGCGGCTGGTTGGGATGCACGCGAGCGTAGCGAAGTGCTGCATATACGTTATACGTAATAAAATGTCGTCGATAAGTGGATCAAATAAACAAGAACACATTGTCAAGATCACGTGGGAAGTACAAAGCACATAATAACAAAACAGGTGTATAACGGGAACGGTTTATATATGATTTCTGTGTAACTATGACTGTATAATCTGCCATTCTTCCAGATAGAATAAATCTCTCTACTTTTATACTTACATCGGTAACAAGGTCGTCTCGCATCGCACAGTCTAATATGCGAAGCATAAGTTTGCGCATATATTACGAATCACACACCCAAACAACGGTATGGGAGTGACCGACCCCTGTGAAGCGCACGAATAGTTACGAACTTTAGTAATCATATTGTCTTTCATACCAAATGATTATAGATTTTTTTTGTAGCAACGAGTAATTATTTGTTTGGTTTAGAAAAAATGGCTAGATTCACGCAAATATAACCTCTTATAACTTTATTATTCAGTTCATCACACGATTACGTCTACAGCCTGTCACAAAATATCACAAAGAAACTTTCACTTTCCTGCAGAACGCCTTGCAAAGGGTTTTTCTTGGCAGATTGAGCTGGTATTTTCTCTTGTTTTGGTTGTCGTTCAGGTGTTCAAGTGAAGACGGTGTGGTACGCTGTAATAAGAAAATCTGTATTAAAATTAAAATTAAAATCTGCGTACGGCTGTTGCAGGCAAAATACTTTCAAATTTGATTTTTTTTTAACACGTATCAAGAGAGAAATCGGTAAGATGTTCATATTCTTTCCAAAAAGCCACATCAACAGCTGCAATCGGCAAAGCCGTTTATGATTTATGACATATCCTCTATAAATAACTCGGCAAAGATATCTAATACTTGTTTATTACCAACATTGTATGAGCCAAAAGCTCCCATGCATGGGCCAATAATCCGTAATCCACGCCCAACGTACACAAACCATTACATCGTTTGGTTATTTACTTCATTTGGGTTCCGGCAAAATAAACACAAATCGTTAAAATATGGACCCTCTAACGCGGTTTTTAATACGCGTACCGAGACTGCATAAAGGGTCACTTTTTGCCGTTGCTTCTCTTTCCTGGCAAAAAACAATCTCGTTAAAATAACCTATAGACCGTTACAGGATCGGAGGGTCACAACGTAAACATTCTTAGCTCGGTGGACACTATATTATCGCTTCTCGGGATAAATATCGACGTTATAGTGCGCCATCGGATTCAGTTCCCCTTGTACACACACCGACCCTCTCATTACTGGGCAATTGTTTAAAACCAACTTGTTCTCGTCCATCTGGTCGTGTACGTCGTGTATTTCGGACGCAGTTGGCACGTTTCGGCTTTCATGTATGGGAACACGTAACGGAGTTACGGGGAAGTTGGTAATCAGACCGGGCACGATTTTAACCCTTTTCGGTGATAATTTCGTGTAATAATCGAGAGCACATGCCTCTCCGATTCAGTCGGGGACGATTATGGGGGAACAGAGTCGTGGAAAGTTATTGATATCGATTTTTCTACGCTATGGAAGAGAGTGTAATGCACATTAAAGTGGACGTAACGTTCCTATATGTTTCTGGCAAAAAAGAAAAACATATTTTCTGATCTAGATTTACAAAATTTAATATGACCGATTAGTCAAAGAGCTGATTATCGATATTTTAGTCATTTGTCTATTCATTGTTGGATGAGAAAAGAAAGAGAACCACAGCAAATTATCCAGATAAGTTATTAGCGTTATCCCACGAATTTAAATCGACGATAATTCTTTCCACCTACACGGGGAAACCTTTTTTTACGCGATTTTAATTTAAAAGCATTTCCGCCAGTATAAATTATCTGTACGTGTCTGCGAATTCCAATCAGACCATAGTATTGATCATTCTATGCCATCCCGACCAAATCGCACCGCGAGATAGGGGTGAAATCCACCCCTCACCGATCCAAGGAGATAAAGTTCTATACCAGCATGCCGACTGACTACTATGTTAGATTATTTTCGGAGATAAACTCCCTGCCACAGTTGCAGTCGCGGGAACTGTGACAACGGCAACAGAAAAAAAGGAACGAAACAAATAAACTAGCTAATATATTATTCGTCCTAATAAATTAGGTAGAGCTTTTATATACATAAATACACTATATATGGGGGTTAGTAAACGTATAGTATTATGTAGGGTGACTCGGTTATCTGTATTTCGTACAAGGGGGTTAGCCAGAGCAGCTACGCTTTTCGAAACAAGGTCAAAACACATAAATAACTCCAGGCTGTCTCTCGCAAGAAATATTTTAAAATATATGTGTGGTATCTAGTTAGTAACGATTCGTTAAGTCCGGTAGTTAGTTGTTTGTTCCTAAATGAGAATTCTTCGTGTTCCTAGGGCGTGTTTCGTTCTCGTAAAGCAGCTCGACGTTAAAAGTTAACTGCGGGAATGGAAAACGCTGTCGTTGTTTTTGTTTCAATTTTACGTACTTCTTCGAAGTTTGTGCCTCCTATTCCAGTCATTCTTTAAATTCTCTATATTTTGTTGTCTGAATTGTCCGTGTATCATACTTTCCTGTTCATAAATAGAATACAATAGGTACAATAATAGCTAAATCAGCGGTTCATTGTTTGCCGACTTAAGTAACATTTGTAACACGTAATACACTTGCCTCCATAAACAATTCTTTATGATAAGGCGAGACAACCCCCTCTACCAAAGTAGTTTTCCTTTATTCATCCCATAAAGTCTAGATATTTTAAATATTTATGTATATGCGGATTATTAAAGTTTATACGGAAGCTAAATGGAGTCTGGACGTCATCAAAGGCTTAAAATTGAACGAAGACCGAACGTAGTGCGGCCACATGAAAGCGATTTTCATCCTTTCTTCTGGCTGGTTTGGACGAGGACGCGCGCCGAAGCAAAATTGAAGCCGTATTAAAAGTGGTTTTCAGACGGGGCCGATATTACAAAGAGCTCAAGGATTATCAAACGATTTTCGACGTGGTTTTGTTTTTACATCGTCTTCCTAAAAGTTTACTTCCTGAAAGATGGAAGCGGAAATAAAAGTAATAAAGCGTTTAATTGAGAAAGGTCATGGATTGTGGGTCGCACGATTGTAAATATAACGTAACTCACTGCAAGACGTCGATACAACTTATATTTACAAGAAGATAAAATCGAATTTAATTGGCTAGAAATTGATTCATAATTCTGTTTATTTGTCTACGCGCTTCCTGTGATTTTAATCCCGCAAATTCAATATGGCCGGCCTATTCAACAGTTGACTTCGAGCTTTTTAATTTAGTTTTTATAACATCTGATTTAAAATCCCGAATATCATGAAATTGTAACAATCTTTCCGCTAAATATCGTCGCAAGTTGGTTAAATCGCGCATCAAATTAGAGAAATCTAATATGGCCGACTCGTTGAACAGCTGATTTTGATGCATTGAGGTTAGTTCTTCCAACATTTAACGTTTGCTTGCACACTAATCTAGTGTTTTCAATTAATACCAAATTTGCGGTTTCACCGTGCGATTTGAGGCGTCCACGTTTTATTACCGATGGGTATTAATTAATTATCTATTTTTTTCTGTTTTGGGCGGTTTGAAAACCATCAAATTACCGTAATTACCCTATCGTTAGATAACGCTGGTGGTTCGATAGCAGTAGGCCGCAAATGTGGCAAATACGTAATACTCAAATTATACACGTCGTATTTACACCATATGTCATTTCATTATGGTCCATAATGAGGTACACTAATTAATTACATGTTGACACAGGATATCGCTGATGCGTACTTGGCTAACGAGGAAACGTTATCCGCACCAGTTCAAACATATCCCGTCGAACATTGTACAGATACAGTATGTCGGTTACACGATACTAACGCTAACGTACCGTAGTGGGCGATGATGGTGACAACGGTGACGATAGTAATGCGGTAGCTGTTTTGAATCTAATATCGTTAGTAGTTTTTAATGGCGTATCAATTCTCGTTTGACGGACTCACACATCAGCCTAGATAATCGACGAGAACCCGCCAAAACCCGCTCGCACAGAAAGGCGTTTCGCGCGAAAGCGTTGTTGAGCTGGTTCTTGTAACACAAAGAACTCCTATACAATACCGCGCCAAAGCTTTTTTCGCATTTATAAAGGAAGGGAATAATAGCGTACGAGCTAGGATAATACATTTTCAAACTTTTCTAATTTCTAAAAGAGAACGACCTTTAAGAATGAATTGGATTAGTTGATTTGAAAATATTGTTTACCAACAAAAGAAAACGATTTTTGGTGAAGGTTCCCATGTGTAAGTATGAAACCTAAATATTTTTAATTGTCTATTTTAATCGAAAAGACAAAATCAGATTTTATAACAATATTGTTGAATATGGAAGATGATAAATAAGTTGTGTTCTAATTTTGTATTCGTATATTTTTTAAATTTATACAGTGGACATGTTTCGACTTACAGTTATCAGCATCAGCACTGAATCTAGAATTTGTACATTTTAGTTGTATGATGAAAAACTTATTTTTAAAAAACTTTCTGCCAAAATGAAAATTTAAACAGGATTTTAAAAGAGAACATCTGACAAATGGCAAAATGTGAATGCGTTAAAATAGGGGGGATGTTTCCAAAGTTCTGGGAATTGTGCCCTAATTAAATTACGCAGAACTTATAGGCAATGCTATTGGTGATAAACAAGTCTTGACATATTTATGCAGTTGCCCAGTGTAATACAGTTCAGTTGAGTCAGGTGTTCGGCTCATATATACGCTTTATCATAACACTTTTTGTAACCATAGAAGACGCGGTTAAACCTCAAAGAGCAATAATTCTCTTTTTGTGGAAAGAGGGTATGAAAACTTCAGAATTATTCTACTGAATTATATCGGTGGATTGATCGTTTTAAAACTAGTAGAATATCATTGGAAGAAGATCCAGACAGTGATCGCCCGAGTACGTCGGTAAACGAAAGAAATATTACTGCCATGGAAGAGCTACTGAAAGAGGACAGGCGAATGTTTATTCAATTAGTCAAATTAGTGTACGCATAGGTAGGTACACGACAAGTTCATGACATCTTACGTGATTGTTTGGGCGTAAGCAAGGTTTCAGCCCGCTGGGAGCCAAGACTGTTGAGACCGGAACAGAAACTCATTAGGTCTGACACTTGTCGGCAACTTCAAGAGCTGTTAGCCCGTTGCGGTGATTTGGCAGCGGATAATAACCACTAACGAAACGTGGATTCCTTATTTCAATCCTGAGACCAAAACTCAATCCAAAGAATGGCGTAAACCAGTTAAGGCGCGTGCAATTCCGTCTGTTGGAAAGGTAATGCTTACTGTATTCTGAGATTATGAAAGGATTCTCTGCCGAAAGATACTTTTTTTACATCTCTCGTATATCTAATTGGAAGTAACACTCTTAGGTAGAAAAACCTTGCAGGCGTATCGTAGATATGTATATACAGGTCATGTCAAAGGAATTATGTCTTATGTTCAGATATTATTTCTTAGGTATCTAAACGAAGGTTTATTGTATATATCAATTTATTCGTTGAGTAATAAATAATTAATATCGTTTTTATAATTATTTGTTTCTGCTTTAAATAAGATAACTTTAAGACCTTTATTACAACAGTGAAGTAGTTTGATATTGTTGCCATTTGTACTTTTATGACCGGAAATCAAAACATGTTAAAAAAAGTTGGAGCTATTCGTTTCTTTAAATTCTTTGAAATCAACCTCTAGTCTTCCAGTTTCACCTATGAAAATCATTATATTTTATATTGTATTTCTATACTGTAAACCCCGTTTTTGTCATATTGTTGCATATTCTTTCCCAAACTATTGGTCGATTTGATGGATACTTCTTTAAGAAAATATGTAAAGATACTGCGCAAGAGTAAAAAGCTTAAACATTGCAATGTTATTACGTTCTGTTGTGAATAATGGATATTTTTTATTTAAAGTGTTTTGTAGTATTTTTGATGCGGTATTAGATGGAAGATCGTTCTTATTTGCAATGGTTTGCATCAAATCAAGTTCTTTTTGGTAGTTATCTTTGCCTAAAGGCATATTAGCAAGTCTTTGTATAACAATTCAAAGGAAGGTAATTGTGTGTGTAAAAAGTGAAGTAAAATGATATGAATCATAAGGTATTATATTGCCAGTTGTAGAAGGTTTTCGGTAAATGTTAAACTCGAATTTGCTGTTTAGTAAGATCTAAAAAGTTGATTTTTTGGTATTCTTCCAATTCATAGATGTATGTACTTCAAATCACTGTGTAAGTTATTGATATAATCGTAAAATTTAAATAATTTAACCTTGTTACCCTTGCACAAATGAAAAACATCATCCACATATCTGGTCGATATGTCTATATACTGAAAATAAGTCTTGTTCATAGTACTCTGGAAATATGTTGCCTAATAAACCTGAAATTGAGAAGCTCGTAGGTTTTTTATAAAAGAATTTTGTAAAAACTCTGATTAAATTGACAATTATTATTTATTAATAAAGAAAGCATTTCATTATCATTTATTATTTTGGTTTTTGTATATCCAGTAACAACGTCTATGGTAAAAGGTACGGATATATTGCTATATAGATTTCCTACGTCAAATGAAATCATAATCTTGTCGATAGAGAATGTTTGTTGTAGACACCAAATACATTTTTTTTTAAATTTTAAATTGCAGATAGCATATTGTGACCTATTATTGATGGGATAGTTTTCTCTATGGAACTTTGTCAAGGAATATATCAAAATTGGTTGAGTTGGATTTATACGAACGAGAAATTTTGTATAAATTTAAATTATTGAATAATTCAAATAATTAATACGATACTATCAGCACCACACGTTTCGTCGTTTACGGCTCATAACTTTGCGATTGTAGGAATACGGTATGATGTATAGCAAGTATTAATGAGAATATCTAACCTAGATATTCTAATCAATTAAAATTGCTGAAATTAACGCTATACCTACCTCTACAGAATAGAATACAAATAAATATTCAACAAATCTGCGAGGGTAGCAGGCTTGGGCTAGTTGCAAATTCACCAGTGGAAATTAATTAAATGAATAATTAATAGGAAACAACCAACACCGCCATCTGTAGAGATATTCTCAAGAAAAGAAGTAACAAGTTACATGGAAGCAGGTAAGTGAAACATGGACGTTACCGAATTTAATTAGACGAACACCTAGGGGTAAAATCCAGTACAATCCTGATGTACACCATTATAATTTTATAAAAGCTGCAAACCCTGCATTAGCGGTGAAAATTCCCCAAATTCTTAACGTAGCTTCAGTAAACTGTCCAAGGACGTTCAACGTCCCAACATGCACTTCATGTATTTATTCTAACAACGAAAGTGCAGGAAAACTGCCAGGATTACAAGTTTAACCAAAGAACAAAGAATGACTTAAACCAAAGCTAACAATGAATCAGAATTGTTGTAGAAAAGGAAATAACAATATTTGGTAGCCTTAATTATAGGAATAGATTATAAATACCAACGCATGCACCACCATATTGATGTACAATGAGATTTGTGACCTATAACTTATATATCTCTTAAGAACTACTAATCTTTAACGATTTTCAGTCTTAAACGAAATTCCCAATAACTGGTATCCTAGATGCTGTACATTTCCTTAACATATTGCTCACCCTACCAGCAGTTTCAAATAAACCAATTTAAAAATTTACGATTGCCGAACAGATCTAGTTGACGATACCCATGTTGTTGGCCGGTGACCAGATGGCGCTCAAATAAATCGCCTGACGCTTATCGCTCGCAATCACTACCCTCTATTGTTTGAGTAAATGATACATGACGGCCAGAGCCGGGCCCGCGTTTACGAGGGTTTAGACGTCTCACCCACCCTTTCATAGAGACAATAACGGCGGGCTGTTCGGTGCGGTCTGAAGTATTGTTCATGCGATTCATGAATTGTCACGATTCGATGATCTCGGGCAGTAAAATATTTACTTTCGCGCTGATAGTGTTCGATGAGTATACAATGTGCGCTTGAAAATCTTCGGTAATGGCAAAAAAGGCTATGAAACGGAAATTTTTCTTACCAATGGTAGTGAAGTAAGACATCTTTACGAGACAATACACCAATAGCAGAATGTTGCTTTGCAATTCTTTGCCAACCGTAAAAGTTTGTCAATATCCTTTCGGATAAGGGAAACCCTGCATAAGGGTTCTGTATAAATTTTAAAGCGGTGTTCGCAGTGTTCCGATTCACGTTTAGAATTTAAATAAACGCAATAATTACCTACGATTTATCTAAATCCCTTGACTTTATTTTGAACAAGATAGGAAGTGGGGAGATTTCCTGTAGTGAATGAAACAATGATCCTCTGATACTATTTATTAGCAAATAATATTGGCACTACAATCCTTTTTATACAATTACATAGTATTCTTTCTCTTTCCATGGTCTCTTTCCAAGACCATAATCTTTGGGTACAGGCTGCTTTTCATTCAAGTGGTTTTTATGGCGGCATTTCACCTGAAGGCCAACCGCCAGCCAGCCAGCTGGTGGTTGGATGATTTTTTACAATTTTGGTAATTACTTACCATACCTTGGTCATGAAGCTCTATCAAAAAAGAATTTTGCCATGATCGTGCTTCCGTCAGTGACAAATTTCGTAAATGTCGATCAAAATCGGTTGTTCCAAAATACATCGACGCTGTACGTAGCATAATTGGAGAGGCACAGCGTGTAACTTATCATAAGATAGAGGGATCCTTATCGATGACCTTTCTCACACCCAAACGTACAATCAAATTTTACATGAGATTTGTGCAATCGTGAAAACCAGGGACAATCCGCATTTTTTAATCCAAGCAGAAAAGATTCGACAGAGAAGTTTTAAAAACAATCAACTGCTTGGATGTTCCCGGATGAAAAATCAAATAGGTGTTGTTCGTTCACGAAGCAGCTCCAAAAGGATATCGTTACTTATTCCTTTCGTTATACTGGACAAATGCTCCAAGCATTGCTTTATTGAATCGATAAAATCAGGAAAAATAAATCGACAACATTGCACCATCCTTCATTATGACGATGACAAACAAAAATTGCGTGGATAGTGATTTTTATTGCCTCAATGCTTCCAAAAGCCTTGTTTTCGATCTACTCTACATATCTTCAGAATGGAAAAAATGCCTTGAGAATTTGTTTGAACGAACGGTGCTCTAGAAACACTACTACCAACGAATTATGAGAAAGTGGAAAGAACGAAGGAGACCTACAACCCGAATAGGAAAAAAACGTTCACAAGATAAATAACACAGGAGGTTGGCGATATACAATTGCTAACCACGAGAACGACCATTACAATGAAAGATATGGTTTACACAACTGGAACGGATCAATGAAGTTAGCTACGCCAAGCTATACAACGAGGAGCGAACGACCAGTCCATAGAAGACGTCTGAAGAATCTAACAATATATTTAGCGAAAAGTCAAGTACCTTCATTAGCGCAACAAGCAGAGCAAATCTCGAGAAACAATTGTGACTTCCGTAATCTTCCTAATGCAACATTTGTTTACATTTTATAACAAAGAATAAAATTGAAGGAAATGTTCTCTCCACTGGAAAGGATTTATTCGCAATTTCTTTCTGTAGAACGGCGACGGCGGTTGCTTTAGCTTCCCCTCTAAGTATAAAACCCCGACCTACCGGCAAATAAATTAATATTTGCACCCGCCCTGAGAAATTATTCCTCATAAAGGTTCCCTGGAGCGTTCTCGAAAGGTCGTACGTTTTGCAGTCGCCGATTGAGAGAATTAAACGCATTTTAATTAAAATAAACTGTTATTATTTACTGCTTTTAAGGCGCGCTCTGCAGCCGTCTTCGTCGCTCCTTCTCTCGAGCGCAGTAAGGACTAGAGACTTGAGTAGACGTCGCGTAATTAAGGGCAAGAATGTAATGTTGAATAATTGTTAGAATAAATTATGCAGGGGCGCAAGGCGGAGAACGCCGAAGCCTTTGCTTGTGCGCTTCGGCGACCTGGGCTTTTATGTTGTTAATTAATTTCTTTTGAGATAATTTAGCGCCATCTAGCGTTCGGTAAATGCGGAGTGTTGTTACTTCCTTACTCAAATTCACTTTACGAAAATGTCCTAACGTACAGTAATCCCAATCAAAGGTTGAGATTTTACATTTAAGTCTAAGCGATTGATAATTTGTTCACTTTGTTCCTTTAATTCAATGTTTTATGTGAAATGTAAGACAAACTATTTGATATTTACTTCTTTCTAAGTCTTAACCATTATAGGAAACCAATAACTCAGTAATTGGTGAACTCTCCGACCTTTCGTCTAGTGTAACAAAATATTATAACCAAGTTTGTTCAATTAACAGAGTTAATTGTTTAAAAAGCATCGATGTTATTTTATGCTATTTCGAGAAAATATACATGTAAGTATTGCGAAATAGGCCCGCGATATCAAGGATTTGTTTGACCGGTACCTTTTTTTAAAAGGCTTTAAACTACGAAGGCACACAAAAAGTTTATAGTGCTGTTATAGCTACGTTTATACGTACATAAAGGTTTGATAAAGACAGCAACTGAATACAATAATTCCAAAAACATTACTCAATTCAACAGTAGGAGAAAAAAAATCTGGAATCTTGAAATATCTGCAATAACATAAAAGGGAACGCATTTCAACTACCAAGACAAAAACCATATTTTCCATGTTTTCAATACCACCGTTTTTGTTATTTTGAGCTCGCACAACATCCACCATACCTTTTTAATATATTCAAATATTAATGCGCAACCTGCCGCAACGCTAAGCAATGGATATATACACATTTTGGTCGTTTTACATTCACTTTTTTTTTCCTACAACGCGTAGCAAATTTTTCATTTAGCAAACTCTTTTAGTGCAGCATATGGTTCGCTAAAATCTCATTGAAAGAGTAAACAACAAAGAAAAACGAAAATATATAACCTAACCCGGCGTATTTGTTGATTAATGGTAGTAGCTGTTTCCTCTTTTTTCCGCGAGACTCTCGTGCTTATGTATGGACTATCCTAGTTCCGCAATATGGCATTTTTGCGCGCTTTGTCTCGGTAATTTTCGTTCAGGGGAAAAAAAGATCATACGGTACGTTCAGGAAAGAGAAAGCTCTAAACTCTCGCCAACGGAGTGAAATATGAACGTGAAGTGGTAAGTGGATACGCACGGCTTTACCTTTTCATCATTGCTTTCCTATCGTACATAAGGCATATTTACCATAATCCAATCTACTTTATGGTTATATTCCCGTAGCTTGTTTCGAATTCACCCTATATCACATATATAACCTCTCCGTGAGAACAAAGGTACAGTAAATATCATTAAAATATAAGTTTTTGAATTCCGATGTCTGGCGCCTGTAATCCATGAATGCAGTTTTCACTTCTTTGTCATCGTCGAACCGCTGACCACCAAGGAACTCCGTTAAGTACCAAAACAAGTGAAAATCACTGGGTGCAAGGTCTGGATTGTATGGTGGATGATCCAGTAGTTTCCATCCAAATGACTTGATTAGATATTGTGTTTCTTTCTTACACCAAAGAATCGAATTACAGATAGTATCTAACAGTCGGCGGCCGACTCAATTTTCTTAAATATTACGCTCAGTACACAGGAAAGAGATGCCAACCTCACTCAGGGGAAGGCTGTTGACCCGGCAAAGCATGTAGCTAGTTCTCACCGGCCAACTAAGAACTGCTCGCACGAGTTCCAACCTCAGTGGAAGGAGACCGGTTAGTTGCTGATGGGCTTTCATACCTCTGTGCTCCCCATTTTAGAGAAGTTCCCTTCTCAGCCTTTAATGGGTAACGATCGGTGCTGATTTCTCTTAACCTGTTTCACATCTTGCCCGCCTTGCAGGCCAGTCAGAGTCTAGGTAGCCCAAGTGCTGAGCACTGGCAACTATCAACCGGTGACGGAAACGGAACCGACCGTGAGGTACTATCTGCCCGCCTGTGATTTAAGCTTATATAACGGGGATGGTCGGGCCAAAGCCCTACCCAAATCGTGCCTACCGTAATGTTCGTTACACAGGAACCTGTGATTGAGCCAAACCGCAAGGGCTAGCTCCAGGCTTTAGGGTCTAGGTAAGGAACTCTTGGCACTGATCTCCTATGTGCATTTGCTCCCGCCGCTCCCGTTACTCTGTGAGGGCTTGGGTAGTGAAGCTTCAGGACTTAATGGGTAGATGTTTACCCGGAGCTCAGCACACAGACAGATGACACGGCTGTAAATGGCGTCTAAACGCGCGCAAACCATGCACACTAATGATCGCGCGTTATTTTCACTCTTATTCAAAAACAAACTTTATTTTAAAAATATCCCTCGTAGAAATCAATTATACATACCGTAGCTATTATGCCCAGAAATAAAGAAAATACAAATTTGTTGAGAACTGCTGGTATTGTTACTTATTTAGCGTGGACATTTGAACGTATTTTTTGCCGACTAACGAGGTGGTAACAGGTAAAAATTTGCCGAAGTATCTTATTTTAGGGCTCCGAGTCTCCACCGATTTGACGCATCGAAACATCTGCTCTGCGAAATGGATTAATGTGATGATGCGACCGTTGTACCTGCGTCGAATCTTGATAAAAGCGAAACAAAGGAACCATATTTCAGCTTTCGGAATCTAAATTGCCGATAGATCTGCAGAAAATTAATGGCGATATCGCATATGTATGTGTGTAGAGGGTCACTACAGAACCGTAGGTGGTAATCAACAACTGGACAGTCTAGTAAAGATAAGGAAACAGCTGCTTGGTAGGATGAAATGTGCCTTTTCTGATTTTAATTTATACTAGCGCTCCTACCTCTTGTTTTAATGGTTTTGTTTTGCAATCGTGCATTTTTCGATGGTCATAAGGTTTCTTATCAGATCTCTTTTCAGGATGTAAATTTACAGTTACGTAGTAGCTTTATATCAGAAACTGAATTACTTCTAAAACTTTTAGAATAAAAACAGAATATTTTACCTTTCAGGGAATTTGCCAGCTTCGAATATTGTATGAGATAGGGTACTGAATCAGATGATATAAGGATGGAATAAATTTTGTTTAGATTAAAAAGCGAAAGTATTAAAAAAAAAGAAAATATCTTCGACAACATTCGAAGCAAATTGAACAACAAAAATAGACAAGGTAGTTCATTGTTTACATCTTTGAAACTCGTGTACACACATACGAGTTATAATTACATAGGACAAGTTCCGCAATAACCAATACCCGTTACCCTCGTGTGTCAGTCAGCCGCCTTTATTACTCTACTACTTTCATAATAACAACAACACGTACATGCCGCACAAGAACATTCATCGAGACACGTACAGCCCGTTTCTATATATAACCAGCAATATCCCAGAGTTAGAAAATCGATTGGTTTATTTATAGATTCCGGCGTGAAGTTTGCGTTTGTGAGCGAGCGCGTTAGTTCGTGTTGTGTGTATAAATACGAGATATCCTCGCGATGTATGCGAAGCGCTCAAGAGGCGGAGAACGTGTAATTTGTTGTGTTTGATGCTTAGGGGCGTTTTTGTTTTAGGGTGTTGGAAACAAAAGTTAATGAGCTGAAATTCCGAACAAATTTAAATGCGTGCGTTCGAAATGTGGGAATTGTTTCGAGCTGTCTGTACAAATAGAATTAGCTAAAGATGCTTTTTTTAATTAGTCAAACTTTAGTTTCTCCGTAATTCTTTAATTGTGGGAATTTCCTATGTAAATGATTGCAAATCGTTTAAAAAAGAAAGCCAGATAACGCTAGTAAAATGGAAATAGCTAGCATTGTTGCTGCATCTGCACTGAAGATTGTTCGGGTAACAGCAACGCTGTACCGATATCTAATATGATGTTATAGCGGCTTATGTGACCCAATTCCTTTAATTTCTTTTCTATCATAACATCATTAATATTCTCTAAATAAAAGATGGCTAACTAATAAGTCGCCAAGCTTTCTAAGGAACGTACATATTTCAATAACGCAAATTGATAGCGGCGACACTTCGTAGTGACATTAAACGGTAGACTTTAGCTGTAGTATTACAGTCAAAAAGCAAGTATGAAACAGCATTATGCACTTTTACATGATCACGTTCTTGTAATCGCGTTGTTGAAGTCGGGTGATTGGGTTCAGTAACTCAGTGTCACCTGCGTGAATGAATTGCTTGTGTGAACAAAGTACTTCCAAGACCTAATAAATTAAGGTTAATAAATTATTATTTCCGAACATTTCTTTACAGGAATTTCTGTCTCAAATTAAACAATGTTATCGTAGCTCCTTTCTTGTAAAGTATGTAAAAATATGATCAACGTCAACACAAGTCTCCGAGTATATAATTCCGTAGCGCACTTTGGAATAGAATTCAGTTTAGAAAAACGACTTAACGGTGAAGCTATTACATGATTTCTTCAATTGAACAAGCGCATAAGGCGACCTTAGTAATTTAGTTCACAGTTGCTCTACATGACTGGCTATAACGAGGCCAAGCGACGTAGATATATTGCCGAGTTTAAAATCAGAGCGGATTAAATTAAGGTGCTAGATTCTGTGTTTCCTTTCGTTAAAGAAGATACTACTGGTTCTGTTAGCATTTAAAGCCAATCTATTTGTATTCATCAAATTCCCCGAAAAAATCAATGATATTTTACTTGGAGACCACTATATAGATAGCGGCACTGCTCAGGTAATAGGGAAGATGAGTATGGAATAGTATGAACAATGTAGGTCCCTCTATCCTAACTTTATGACCTTAAAGAAGAATTACCAACGCTAACATATTGCCTTCTCGTCGAAAAGCAAGATTCTGACAATATTAAACAAACATCATTGGTTCCAGATTGGTTTCTCGTTAACAATTGCTTTTGAATATTAGAAAACTATTGAAACCAAATAAATAATGTATCTGGCAGTGCTAGTTCAACAAATATAAGCCTTGAGCTGATTGCAAGTCAACATATATTACGTACAAAAACAAATGGACACTTTTCATTTATTGACAAAATCTCCCACAATTTACTTTCGGTAACAACTTTAAATGTTTTATTACTTAAATCGATATATAAAAAGTTGAACTTCTTAAAACTGTTGACATTTCGTTTGCACTTAGCATCAGGACGTATATCGAAGAGAAGACCTTCGCCACCGCATTGTGTAATTCAGAAATTCCACAGAATTTTACGAAAGGTGTCGCAAGATGCGCAACAATAAAGCCCATAGGACGATTCGGGAAAGTCCTGGAAATGGAAACGCGTGTTAAAATTGTACCTCGACGACATCCCCTATAAAATTTGAAAGATCCTCGCCGCACGTAAGCGGATATTACGCATAAAGACCGAGAATTCTTCATAATATTTTTAGCGTCCCGTATATGTACTTCCGTGAATGCAACGCGTGGGAAGACCCTCCTTCTAGGCTTTCCGTATGTTCCGTCAATAAATCCAAGGTTTGCTCGTTATTTGCCAGTCGACGTCGAATTTCAATTTCTACACATATTGCAGTTATTCCTTTCCTTCTTGAAAGTTGTGTACAACGCCATCCCTATTCAGCGTTCTTATCTTTTTTTCCTTGTAGGTTATAATAAAATTATTTGCATATTGTAATTGAAAATTTGCCTCGCCACCCCCGCTACCACCACCAACTCCTTGTCCTGGAATGTTTTTTAGACGTTTTTATTCGTTTCCACTCCGTTTTTAATAAAAAGAAACGTCCCAATTTCTGACGAGGAAGTGAAACCATGGTGGGGTGGGAGCATTGACGCAGAATGCTTTCGAAGGAGGAAGAGGCTAAAGAAATTGCCTTCCTACTTTCTTAATTTTCCTTATCGAGTTCAATATCGTGAAGTATACACTTGAAGAAGATTGAATGGAAATGATGAGACGTATGCGTGTGTACATTTATTGACCTCTTACTACATCCATTTCTCTTATGAAAATTCGGGCCAGTCCGTATGAGCTTCTGGTTTTGAAAACATCCTGCTTTATGCATTGGACAGTTATGTGGGTGTAGATGTATTAAATGTTATTAAGTGGGAAACGGTTATAATAAAAGATTCTAGAACAGGTTCGGGAAAAATATACCCAAGTATTCCATTAAAACAAAATAAAATAGCATAAATCAAACGTGCCAAGACAAAAATTTAGTGAGAGATGGAGGTTCAAAGACTTCTTTGAACCGTTAACGAGGCAACAGTGAAACTTAACCGTAATCCCCTACCGCATGGAAGCGCAAAAAGACAATAACAAGGGAATGTCATGAGGAACAAGCAACCAGAGAGAACTAGCGTCGTAATTGAAAGAAAAAACAACGATAAACCATAAATATCCTCCTTTCCCTACGTTTGACTGCGTGTCATAGAGGATATCAACGCGAACGAAAAGCGTAATCCTTACTTTGCATCCACCGCAAAATGCCACCCCAGAAGGATCCACAAACAATGTCCGTCCCCCTTTTCAAATGTAAATGCTTCGCATAGAAGACGAACACCATGTCGTTATCTCTACGGCAATCCTTTTTTTATCTCTTTCTTCAGTAGCTACGCGAGTTATTTTCTTTTTTTTTCACTGTCGCTTTCCTTTGTTGACGTTTCGTCCTAAAAATTACTCCCGTACGTCCCAACGCTTTCTAGGTCGGTAGGTAAACCGCGGAAGGTCAACTCTGTTCAATTCTTGTGTATTGAAAACGAAACATTTAAAAGGAGGAGGAATCCTTTCAAACTGACTGACGGATTTTAATTATTTACGCTAAATTAATCGTTAAAGAACGAAAAACGAAGGGAACGAAGGGAAATAAGGGAAAAATGAACGTGGGGGAGGTATTGCTCAGTGGAGGGTTTTCGCTGCAAGAAATGGCTTTTGAATGCAGATATCTAAGGCGTTTATTTTCGTATATATTGTTCATTAGTCGTTAATGTGTGCTTATCAAATGAAACCTAAGCTACAGAATAGGCAAAAATTTTTCCACAAAATAATTCAAATTCGCGACCGTTCTGTGAGTTCGCATGTCGCAGTAGGTCATGGTTCCGTTTGTGCATGTTTTCTTGAGTTGTAAAGCTTTCAGGATCATTTATCTGTTAGGTGGGTTGCCTGAAATATATATACGAATGATTTATCATGATATTTTACATATTTTCAGTTATAAGCAATATCTTATTCAACCTCTATAAGCCCACTTGGCGAGAGTTGATAATTACAAAAATTATAAAAAATATTTACTATTTCACAGTATTTCAGGTAAAAACATATTCTTTTTTTTAATAGAATTAGTGCTTTCTTATGAATCCCAAGTTGTTTTATGAAGTGCATGAGAGTGATGTGTACCATTGACTGAAAACCATTGAAAATACAAACCTTACCTTTCATAATCCAAGTTACATGTAATACCAGAGGAACGTATGAATTCTATTCAGAGCTTGAAACTACGGAGCGATTAAACTGGATAGTGTGTGTGGAACCTTTTGTTCCTCAAGCATCGAATTTGTTTCTAACAATAAGTACTCTATTTTCAATATCTGCTTTTAAAAAAAGGATTAAAAAAATACATACTAATAACCGATCATCCGCAATACTATTGTTAAAAAGACAAAAAGGCATAATCTACAAAAATCGACATTTTTACGTAATATAGTATTAAATTTTTCTCTGACTGCAATACTTTTTTCATCTAAAATAAAAATTCACACGAATACCGTAAGGACAACGAAGTGTTTTGCAATTTTTCAACTTCGCATTGCAATATGTATTATACATAGCACACAGTGTAGAACGAAGCAGCTCTATATCCCCCCAAGGAGGCAAGCGAGACTGTTGCGCTCTAGAAATTACTAATGCAATGAAGAAGGTTTCTTGGCTAATTATGTAGTTTATAAACAAAACGAAATGATGAACAATTTTATCCGTTATATTGATATTAAAAAACAGAAATTTTTCTTGGATCTGCTGACTATAAGTATGTAATATTTGTTTGTTATCAAATCACCAAAGCATAGTATCCACTATAACTAAAAATCTTGAGAATTTGTCAAAACAAATACTAACGGCCACCTACGAATACATTTTATTAAATTGGTGACCATATGGAACACCATATGGTGATTTGATAGATAGAAGACATTTCGTATAGTGTTTATACGTACCAGAAAATCAACAGATCATGTATAACATGCTAATGATGAAGGTTGCCATTTTGACGATATTACATATTCCAAACGACATGCTGATGCTCTTATAGTTGGAATATTTGAAGAACCTTTTCTGTAGGAATCACCTGTCGAACGGCAATGCGTCCATGAAGGTCCGCTTGTTGAAGTCGACGTTTTACCGTACTCGCCGAAACTTGTTCTGCACGGCCGCGATTAACTTCGGCTGCTATTTGTGGCGCTCTTAATTTTCTATTGCGTTTGCTTAATAAGACAATTCTCAAATCTTCAGCTTTTGTTGTTTTCCTAGATGCCCCGGCACGAACACGATTTTCTATAGTTCCAGTTGTCCGATATCGCTTTATGATGTCATTTACTGTTGAACTTCTCATATTTATTTTTTCAGCAATTTGTCGCCCCGAATATCCTTCTTCAAACAGCGTAATAATGCGTGAACGTTTTCCTACACTGGTAGGCTCGCCACGTGCCATTTTGAAGTAAATTTTCTTAAAACTTTAGCGCAAAAACGACAGATGCACACCAACACACGTACGTAACAGTAAAATGAAGCAAATTTATATCTTTACGCCCGTGATAAATAAACAAGAATGATACTGCGGTATATTTCCTAAATGTATTGTTCGTTAATAATCCCCAAACGACCCGTTTCAAAAGATCGGTACTTCCGAGAAATTCTTGGAATGATAATAAAAGGGACTTTATTGTGGTTGTCGCAATATTTCTACTTTACATAATAATTGATGGCTTTAATCCCTTAGAAAAGAGTGTATGCTTAATATTTTTCTAATTTTATGTATTAATAATTGTATACAGTATGATATAATAGATTTTTATTGTATGACCGAACTTCACTGAACGGCAGTGTATGTACATGTAAGTATTAAGAAATTGAAAGAAGGTATTATTCCTTTCCAAAACGTTAAGTGTATAAGAATATATATCTACCTTTCTCTTTTAGGCATACTTGTTGGTCCCAACATAAGGACCTTAATGCAAGATAGTACCTTATATTAGCCGAAGAAGAAGTTGAATGAATTAAACACGTAATTAAATTCAATAAATAAAGAAGTAGACAACTGTAAAGAATGAATAAGGAACATGACTTTTTTAAAGTAAAGAATAGTCCTGTTGCCCTTAGAAATACATGTTAGAAATTTCAGACGAGGATGGAGGAAACTTTCGTCGAATTAATCATTGAGTAGTGGTACAAAAGAGAAATTACTGGAGCATTCTAAGAGACACTCCCAGAGAGAATTATTTGCCATAAACGAAATGATAAAAAGAAGGACGGAAAATGAAGGTAAAATGTAAGCAAGGGTTCAATTTTGTTATATCATGCAATTAGATATAAATCCTTGTATTCCGCGCTGCACACCCTACATGAAATCTCAAATATTAATCAAGTCAGAAATGGTAATTTAATGGAAGTTAGTTCATGACATTTCGACAGCTTCCGCTTATAATTTGAAACCCTTTGTCATAATGCATGAGCGGAAAAAGCTCTTGAAACCTGCAGGCAACTACTATTACTATTTTCCTACGCAGTGTAGTACCTATAACGCATGCACGTCTGGAAATCGGGACCGATCCGCAAATATTTACCCATCTAACCAACCGTAACCACTCTACGCAGAGTGCTTCGCTGGGTGCAGCGTATGTTTACGTACTCCTTCTACTATAGATTACCGTGTTCACCTTTATCAACGCATAGAACCGGTCGGTTGACAAAAAAAAACTTCAACTCAAATAGTGCTGGAATTTGAGACGATGCGATATCATGTTTTAAATTCAAAGTTTAACGCATCTTCTTCGCTGAATTCTAACCTACATATCCGCTTGCATCATAGAAACAAGTCGACCCGGGTTCCACCTAGCCATTTAGCGAACACAATGAGTAAAATGGACCTGCAGTTAAGGCTTTTGTCCGTTGACAATCTTGAGCGGTCCACGGGGTGGAAAGGGACACAATGACACAGACGTTACGGCCTAAAAGCAGTGTATAAGAAACAAAAAGGGGACCTCGGGAACTCTTAGAGGGGACGGTCTGTAGAAGTACCTTTTGTAGGTTTAAAATATTTGAATAGCTGCGTATACATATGCGTGGAAGGAAAGTAAAACCTTTTTATGTAAGGTTAAGGTCCTCTCTTTTAATGATATCGTAAATATGCGCTAAGTGGATGAGAGAGTAATACTTGTGAATGGTGTAATAATATTTAAATTTCCCACAATCAGTTAGGTTTGGAAACAAGTTAAATTAGAAAATTACGTCAGCGTTCAACAGAAACCCAAACTTACGTGTGTTAATGAAAATCTAAATACAATACTTCTGCATTATATTCGAAGATTGCTTCACTATCTAGATGCGATTTTGAAAAGACATTTTCTGCATTTAAAGAAATACTAACGTCAAGAAAACTAGCTCTGCCGCTAGAAACGTCGCTTCTCGTAAAGATTAATTCAACCCTTCCTTCCACAAATTCAAAATAGTAACATTATCTTCTTCAATAATGTTAATATTTTTATAATTAAATGTAAATTAATACCCACAAATCAGAACAATAAAACCAGCTGCATAGCACGTTTATAGAAGTGACATCTCATTCATATCCAAATGGATTATATTGAATTATAACTATAATTTGGAATCGACAATTTCCCGCAATTCAGCAAATTTAACCAGGAAAACAACATATTTTTTCATTTTAAAATAAATAACCGACAATACGAAAGCCAACATTAACTAGAACAGATTCAACGATATTCTCGCCGTGGGGTTTCAGTAATTACTTGTTATTCTATTATACATATTATTCACTTTTATCGTATTGCTGACGCTACAGAACTAATGCTTAACATCCGCTGTTCCTTATTAACGCTCGTTAACGGTTTCAAACGCGGCGAAAGAATAATTGGGGGAAATATAAAAAAGTATGCATTGAAAATCTTTCTTTTTTCTCGTGTTTTATAGTGTAACGGTTCCTTTATTGTTCGGGTCAAATAATGTGCTCTACATAAATATAAAGTAGCGATTGCTAATTTTTCATTTGATCAGCAAACAATTAAAAGGAAACGTCTCTATTATATCTAAAATTGGCACTTTCCACCTGAAGATTTTGGCTTGCCGTTATTTGGTGGTTGTAGACTAGACATGTTTTTAGGGGTTTGAGAGGCTACAGGTTTATAACTAGCTCATATCGCTAGTTAGACAAATTTTACAAAGACGAAATTTTGAGTTATCTGAACTGAAAATACTGATTCTGAGCAAAGTGGGTACTTGGATGAAAATTGTGCTTTGTCTGGTCATAAATTAGTACAGATCGCTAAAAATATGCTCAGCGGAAGCAGTCAAAAGCGCACACGTCCAACCAAAAATATTTAATTTAGCCATTATCAATTTTATGAATTTTTCACTGCGGACTATGAATTACATCGCTTCTAGGTAAATGCATTATCTTAGAGCTATGCTAGCTGTTCCTTTTGTGAATCTTTGATCTTCATTTGGAACCGTCATATCAATTAATAGTGAGACCAATCGAACCATAACTTTTTTCCAGTTTTGTTTACGCAGAAGAAATGGTACATATTTGACATATTCACCTCCAAAGGTGGCGGAGATTCTAACTACAGGTCCTTTCTCTTCCTACCAACAACGTACAAGCTTCAACACGTCAATCGTTTGCTTCTCTATGTAGAAACTTTGAATCCTTCCTACGATAGCGATTCATAGAAGCAGATAATGAACGTTTCTTTAGAAGTTTTCAAACGAGAAATGCCAACTTATTCAGTCTTCGGAATGGGAAACAAAAGAATTACGGTGTAAAATGTATACCCTGAAGGTACCGTTTCATCGTCGACAATCGGCTAGATAAGTTCGTTAGTTATGCAGGGCGTTCTGTTTCATATATTAGCGAAGCTATGGTTCGTCGGGGAGTCAAAGATCAGATCCCAGTGAAATACGTACAACATTCAGAAGGTATGTGGTAGTTGGAACAATGCTGTATAATGACAATTGTACGGATTACGTTACGTTCACAAAAGAATTTCCTTTTAGAGCTTTGCTTTTCAATAATAAAAGAAGAAAAACCAGAAAGGCTAACAGATTTTATGAAAAGAACTTTCGAAATCTTTCGAAACAAACTAGTTGGAAGTTCATCACGTCACTGACATTCGCAAATAAAAGGATATACCTTCAGACTCGGCGGCCTCTCAGTGCTCAATTACAGAAACATATGCTCGAATTGAATAAGTTTTCTCAATCTCTCCAAATTCCGTTTGAAAACGAATCCACGTCCTTAACAGTTCGCTAAGACTTTCTGATATGATATAATCTCACACCCTCGCGTTATTTGAAAGAACACATCAATAAATTCCATTTGAATTTTTGGGGAATTATTGTTTCACTACTTTCTCCAGGGGTACTCCGCAGGATGCATCGGTGGGAAAGCATAGCATGGTAGCTTTGAGTACGAGAAGGGATAGTGTTTGTGAAAGATTTCTACAGAAATTGTTGCGGAATGACATCGACTGCCCCTTCTTACTTCAGCGGGTAGACTTTCTGGTGCCACGATTTAATTCAAAATTCGATACTTGTTTCATTCTTCCCTTTGCAAGGACAAATATTATGCGACGAGCTCCTACCTACACGCTTTGTAAGGCAGCTAGAAGATGGGACTTGTTCAAGTAGGAAGAAGGAAGGTGGGAACAAGAGGAACTAATTTTTTGTATCCGTAGGTTTTTATTTTTACTTGTTTATTTTATTATCAAATTTATTTTATTTTTATTGTTTATTTTTATATGTTTATTTTATTGTCAATTGTTGTATCCTATTATTGGGCCTAAGCCTGTTGGATAATAAATGTGTGTTATTATTATTATTCTCAGATCAATTGCGTCCTCTAGTGGTTAATTCTGCAAATTGAAACCGTTTTTAATGAAATGCTCTTCGTCACTTTCATATCATCTTTTTTTAGTCGCCAGTGCTTACCAATGCTGAAACAGAGCCGCTGTGCAAAAATAAATTTAAAGCGCCTTTTATCCCCCAGACCGGAGTATCCGAACAATAGCTCGTTATTCACCGTCTTCGCACCATAGTCGAGGTGTTTATCAGACTCTGCAAACCCATACTACTTTTTTTCTGTTGTGCGCGTATACCGTAGCATATGAACTCGCCAATACACGTACGTACCCTTTATAAACCCTTTTGTGAAATCGTCTCGGGGTAGCCGAGTTGATGTTAGTTCACCGGCGTACAATGCTCAAGTACCGCGAATGTTGTTCCGTTGTTTTACTGTTGAGTTAGAGAAAATTGGTGGTGGTGGCGGTCCTACGCTGCTTGACTAACGATGGCCTGTTAAGCGATATGCTGGGGAACTGCGAACGGGACAGGGCGTTATTGTTCTTGCTACGGTGAGGTGAATGATAAGTGGTTTGTATTTACATGGAAGTGGGTAATGAATTATGGAAGCAAGAATAAGTAAAACTTAGCAATGGCAAACTTGTTTTTGGGAAGGGGAAGACCACGTTGCCGGTTGCAATCAAATATCTAATGGATAAGATATATTGGAATTAATGTTGAATTTGCCAAAACTTAAGAAGCAACTAGAATTACGGAATATGGGAAGATAAAGCCCATGAAGCCATAATTTGTTTGTTCTATAGGTTAGATACCTTGCACGAAAGTATTGGGCATACTTATGACTTTAGACAATTGTGTGCCTTACCATAGTATATTTTGCAAGCCATAGCATCATAAAGTGTCGAAAATCTACAATGCAACACTTCTTTAATACCTGATATAGAGCTCCACTAACAAGAAATTCTCTAATTTTAAAACAAAAACGTCAAACATTTCCGTAGGATACCTTTTATTGACAGCCTTTTTTAGTCCTTCTGTCCAGGACGCTCTTGAAAAAATCAGGCTTTTATTTAATATTTATCCAATATCCCGAGGCGAGTTTGACGTAACCAATACAGACAAGATGTTAGCGAGTAAACGGGGAAAGGCAAAAAAATTAAAAAGTTATAAAATACAGCAAAACCCCGGAACACGTCGCTTCAGAATAATCTCTGTGAACTGACGAAACGATAAAAGAAAACTCTGATTAAATTTTCACGATTACAGGGTGGAGGAGGAGCGGGGATGGTAAAAGCGATGTGTTACGCTGCGTTCGTGCGAGGGAGATAGAGGAAGCGTTGTGTAGATGGGGGACGAAAGTTCGGCGTTCTCTTTATTTATAGGCGAATTTGTATCCCAAAAAGGAGGGCCATGAAAGCTGTCTCATTTGAATAATAATTCTTAACTGGATTACTACATCGCCCCTATTTGAATCCTGATACATGTCTCTTATTTAACGTGTTTTCACATTCCCGGTTAAAATTTTCCTTTCCAAGGAGGATATGAGCAAATAGAATCACGTAGATCAAGGAAAACATTCTCTTCAGAGTGAAAGAGGGCACAGCATAAGTCTGTGGATAGGCATCCAAAAAATAAACCAATCACTCAATTGTTCTAATTGTTCAGATTCAGAACAATTTGGATAATTGAGTGGTTGTTTTATTTTTTGGCTGCCTTATCCAGCGGACTCAACGTGGACAGCGTTACTTCTTCTCAACATAAATCTCAAGGCCCCCGACCTTCTATCTAATGGTGTAATTGAAACTTTTGTATGGCGTTTTGGTTCTTTCTGACCATCATCAACTGTCTTACATAGAGATTCCCATTTCCCATAATTTTTCAGGAAACAGACTTCTAATTGTAACAAACAGAAGCTAATAGGTGAGGTGACCTGTAAAGCTTGGAACTCGTCCACAAATTAGTCTCAGCGGCATCATACACCATGCATTAACCTGTTTACTCGTATTAATGAAATGATGCATGCTCCCAAACAACAGCATTAAATGAACACAACCCGAGACGTATCTCCGAACCATATCCGGGGATTCCAGTGTTTTTCTCCACAAAACTCCCTTCGTACAGCCCCATTTTACGATCTACCCTTTTGCCGACTCGTACAATACCCAAACATCGATATTCCGATTTTGGGGTCCAAGTATGCCGGGGAGCAGTAGGCTGAACGGCGACCCTACCGTCTGCCAGGATCTCCCTCCAGCGATAAACTCGAACGGGAAAAGCGTTAGGATAAAAAAGGACCGAGGATGAAATTAAGTTACCGCAAATAAGTCCCGCTCCAACGCGGTATAACGGTACGGTAGGACGGCAGTACGTATTTTGTTTTTGCGGCAATTAGTGCGGAATTAGGTCAGGATATTTGAGTTAGTCTTAAACCAGGGGAAGAAAATAAATTAAAAGGTCTTGTCTGACATGTTGAAGGAAACTCGAGATGGATGGGTATTTGAGAGAATATAGAGAGCGAGAATATAATAAAATTTTGATTTGTAATAAGTAAGCCTTTAGGCAATTGAATAAGGACACCTTACATTTTAAAGTCTGTTGAATAGAGTCATTCTTCTGGAAAGTACCAGAAGTTCACTTGTTAACGAGATTTTTTTCTTAGGCGTTACAAAGTTCCACCAAACAGAGAAAATCTGATTCCCTAGACGACGGGATAATGGAAAAATATATGCCTAGTTATTTCCCCTTCTTCTAGGCGTAGATGGCATTCTTTCTTTTGAGGGAACCCCATTCGCGGTAGGTATTTCCTTAATCAAATAGGGCCAGTAACAATTAAAGTTAGAGCACCGACAGATTTTTTGTCAACTACTTGGCTCCGTTTAAACCGGACAATAAATAAATGTCTTGCATAAGCTGGACCAATATAACAAGACTTCTTATTCCACCCAGTAAGTAACATGCATTTTGGTAACGATCTGCCAACTAACCCAATGAAGTGTGTTCAACTTCCGTTCTAATAAAGGCGTCGGCCACCTAGTTTCCATCAGTGTCTAATATCCTGAGATCCGAATGAGGATAATTTTGTTATTTATAACCAGAATATTAAAATTGTTTCTGCAGTCAGCTACCAGTCCGGAGGGAAACTTCTTCGCATTGAGAGCTCGCAGTGCAGCCTGGCTCTCGGAGATAACTTTAATAAACTTGTGTCTAACAGCTACTTATGAGCATTTCGATACTCACATCTATAGCAAATATTTTTTCTTGAAAACTCCCGCGTTTTTGGAAACCGAAGTTTTTCTAGCATCTGACCTATTTTTGCCTAAGAGATAGAAGTCCGTTCATGATGTTTTAGTATATACAGGTTAGCGCTGAGTGGAAAAACTGCAGCAAGCCTTCAAACGGGTATAAAAATTGCCAGAATTGCAAGTATTCTTAGATCTGTATATTTGGAACATAAAGATTCTTATTTCGTCACTCAGCTTCAATGAAAAGTGACTGGATTCTGTTCTTATGATGAAAAATTTGGGTACAGCATCAGCGAGAAAACGGACTAACTGATATGATGGTGTCTTTCTTACCAATGATTGCCTGATTCTCCTCTACTGAGGAAGTTCCTTGGTAATTTTACATTCCTAAAATTATTTTTAGATTGCAACTTAAATTTTAACACAGCTTTTAATTACTTTCGGCAAACGGTATTTTCGAAATATAAACAGGATATTTGCTTTTGCAAACAATAATAAATTTGCAAAAAATAAAGATAACCATTATTCATAACAATAATTCCTTGAAAACCGATTTAAAAGCATTATTTATTTCATGACGAACTTATTTTCAGTTCCGCCGACGTTATACAACAATTGTACCAAATTAAGGGTTCAGACTTTAACGAGAGATTCTGTAGCCGGAAATGCTTGAATTTTCGCGCTACCACGTAATATGAATTCGAAACACGCACCAATTTTGCTCGCAGCTGCTTCCGTTTAATTGGGCCTTGTTTCTGGGAGTTGCCGGGTCCCGTATACTAATCTATGGCGGCCAAAGGAACTTTACGGAGCACACAATTCAACTCGCGGTGACTTATGTTCGGGTATATCACCGCCATATCGCCGCCAGTCGGTCGGGTCGCCTATTGTCGTGTCGCCTCACAGAACTCGCGACGTGGCGGTTGTTAGTCGATAGTATTTCGTAATTTTGCTGTTACATGGGGTCCGAATTTATGAGAAATTTAATAACCTTTCACGTACGGCGTGTGTATAATTGAAGTCGCAAACTCATAAGGTGAACTAATTACAATCATTGTGCTCCTCTCGCTTAACTGTACTGGATGAGGGTTTCTTTACTTAAGTTACGCAGGGGAAAAAACCAATGGTCAACTAATAGTTTTGTGAAGATTTTGAACTTTTTATTACACATAAGTGTAATAATTAGCGTCTAAAAGCAACTGAAAATTCGTATAATAGTGGCGTGTTAAATCTGCAATACGAAGCGGCACAAGGAATAAATATTTACAGTATCCAGCAACTAATTTTATAGATATTAGATCAACTAGATGTGACTCTTACTCTCTCTTCATCATTTAGAATTGATGTTGAATTTTCCTTCAGATTCTTACCATTGTATAATTTATATAAAATTTGTGTAAGAGTACGGTATCACATTATGTTATACAGGCTGTCTCATCGGGAACTTCATCCATCGGTATATGAAAGACTATACATTGGAAACTTCTGAAAACTTGACAATACACCAAAGCCGACATGCACTATTATTATATTCGCTAATCGCAACATTTCCTTTTGCAATTAGGTATGTTGCACTCTGCATTAGTTTTCTTACTGACCACAATTGCCGTTTTCTCTAATTCGTCTATTCCTTTTCAAACTGTCTTATTGGGCGGTTTCTTTTGAGTGTGCTTGTATGTCGTTTGGTTCCTCTTGCACTTGGTGATCTTTCAGTTTCTTCTACATAACCCGCCGATTCAGTTGTTCAGTGTTTAAGCAATAAACTAATTGCGAAAGCTCAGAATCTGAACAATCGAGAAATTGTTTTATTTTTTGTCTCACCCAACATCCTTCATGTCTCTAACGAATGCAGCCGTACACCTTTTCAACTTGTCTTTACTTTATAATTTTCGTAGTGGCAATGTTATTCTACTAGATTCCACGTCATCAATTTTTAATTAATTATGCTTTATCTTGTTAATATCTGGCTGCAGCTATTTAATGAAAAGGATATTTACTTGAATACATAAACCTTGGAAACGTGAAATATGTTAGGATCTGGCAAATGTATGAAAAGTAATGTTAGAGCAGATTTTGGTAGAAGTTGCATATGACAAGTATTCATTGCAAGTGAGAATTCGTTGAAATTGGCGAATATTATGGACTACTGTTACGGAACAATGAGGTCAGCCATATACATATAGCGAATAACAAGGTGCTCAACGATTGTCTGCACAATTCAACAAAATAATAACAATTTGTATGATTTTGTTGTAGTTCCATTTATCACTTCGTGCAGATCCTTGTTTTCAACTTAGTACGAGGTGTCTTTAGTCAGAAGATGGAAGACAATATTTTGCAATTTTTTGATAGCCCAAGTGGTCAGTTAAGTCATATCAAATGCTTTATTGACTTTCTGCAACAATACACACGTTACAAACGCAATTATGAGTGTATTATAATATCTACCTCGTAAACAACACTCAAAGGTATTAAAAGGTCCCTGTTTTCTCTTTCCCTTTCAAAATATAAGCAGAGGTTCCTATGCTTTGGAATTCAATCACTTCCCAGGCACTATCTGTAATAATCAACCTACTCGACGCATTGTCTTTATTCAGAATAATTTACCGGAGACTTTGTAGTCGCAGTCTCTCCGTTGCGAATTACAAAAAAAAAAACAAAAACTGGCGAGAAACAGCTAATAATACACGTAAAAGCAATCCCAGACTACAATTAGCAACTAACAATAGACACTACAGGTAAACACAGCATCTTTGTCTATCACTGTAATGAAATTAAACCATGGCGATCTTTGTCTGTGAGGCAAGTACAAACATTGCTTCCTCCTTTAGTAGCAGTACTTGACAAAGCCAAATTAATAGATTGTCGTAACTCGTACGATAAAACAAGGCGTAGGTAAAAACATATGTATTTTATATATATGTAGGTTTGTGCGGTTTATACCCATCAAATTACACAAATCCACTTTGTATCCTTTGCAACTTTGAATAAAACAACAAAGGATGCTTAATACGTATGTAACTGGGTCGTAAAATCCTTCCTAAAATACTCTCCTCGCCAAAATCCCACGCCCCAATAAAACTCGCTAATAAATTAAAGCGTGTTTCGACGCAGAAATAATATAACTTTTAAAATTCTCATCGCGCCGCCGAGTCACATCTCCCGCTATAAAATACAAGCGCCTACTTGAAAATTTAATTTACTTTTCAATGGCCGTACTCAAATTGTTTGTATTATTTATTTGACGCGTCTCCATTCTACGCCGACAGGGGCGCGCGCCTTCTCCGGTTGTTTGCTGCGCGAATCGAATAGCTGGGAATAGAAACAACAAATTCGAGGGAAGCGGTGGCGGCAAACGCTTTAAATTTTAATTATCCGCAATATTACCGGTAGGTGGTGTTGGGAGGGAAAACTTCTTTTCACTTTTTTCCCTTTTCTTTGCAATTCCCCTTCTTTTTCGCGTTTTATTGCGTCGGAACGATTATTTTCGGAACGCGGACCTGCCGGGGACTTTTAATATCGCTTTTCGGAATGGGGGAGTCTAAGGGAGGAGATTCGAAAGTGATTGTGTTTCGTTTTTATGGTTTAATTTAATCTTTTCAAATCTTCTCGTCCTTATATTGATTGAAAGACTTTTTCGAAATGGATTTTTCGCCTTTTAATTTATACGTAGGGGGCAATATGGGGACTCGTTTATTTTTAGCTCGCCAAGAAGTGTTTTTAACTTGGACAATTTTTATCTCAAAATTAGCTTTATATAGTGGGCTTGTACATAAGTGTAATGTAAATTAAAATAAAAAAAAGGACATTAAAATATATCTATTGCATCATACGTTGTATCTAGAGCTAATAATAAAGGAATAATATCGTAAAAAATACCAGTTCCCTATAAACCAATTTCATCCACTCTTCGGTTGGTAACAGCAACATAACGGCTAAGCCATTATTACCGAATTACAACGTCACAACCGTAACGTACCGCCATCAACAACAATAAAAACAATGGTTAGCGGCGCTCCCGATTGTCACCATCGTCTGACGCAGCACTACCAGTTGTCATGTTGTAAAACGCCCTCGTCAGCAGCAGCACCAAGCGGTCGAGATAAATTCCCGACGAGTGGGCTCCCCCGGAATACCATTTTATTCCCCGGAACGCTCCTACCCGGAATAAAAATAAAAGAGGAAACCCAGAAGAGGAGCAGAGAGCTGTGAGATATAGTATTCGCTGTTGTGGCGCCGGAGGCGGCAATAACAAAGTCTAGGAGGTACAATTTCCAGCTCGAGTTGCAGGAGTGTGTATTTGTGTATCCCTAGTATTTCTGGAAGGACCGCCGTGTCGTATATACACCGGATTATTGTAATGAAATTCTTGCGTCTTCACAAAAGGCATTTTATACGTTTTACGTTGGCCGCCTGGTTGGTTGGTTGGCAACTTGGATATCGTAGATGGGGGACATCTCGGCTATGAAGTGGAAAACGTGCGAAATCTTTCTCCACATTTGCTTTTTAAATTTAAACGATATACAGGAAGGTTTTCTGTGTTATTTCCAAGTGGGTGACATTCAGATACAATACGTTAGATAAAGCACACGTAGCGCATACTTCTAGTGACAGCCTCTGCAAATGAACTAAACTGGCTATTGCTAACGTTTAAAAACAGTCCATTAACGTTTAGACCTTTTAGAACACGCATGTTAATAACGATGTAGGTGCTCTCACTAAGCCTAACATCAAAGTATACAAGAAATAAGTGCCTGCTATATTCAAACACTGATATTGTTGCTAATAATGCAAATAATTCGATACAGGGTTATTCAAAAAAAGTTAGTTTACAATTAGAAAGGGGCCTGTTATACATATTAACAGTTTAGTTCTATATACGAGGATGGTTTAACAATTACCGGTGTTTGAAAGCAGATGTCCCTTTGTGTCAAATCTGCATTATCGACTGTGAGTGTTACTTTTTAGTCGACATTTGTCAAAATTTCGGTAGTGTTATTTTGAAAACTGTTAAAAGGGAGCAAGCTTATGTATTTGTGGAATCATGGAAAAAGAACAATACCGATCAATGATGCGATTCTTTTTTTTTTTAATGGGAAAACGTATGCGGATGTAGGTGAGAAGAAAGATGCAGTTTATAAGCACCATGTACCTCCGACGACTACCACAAGATACTGGTTTAATGAATTTAAGCGTAGCTCAAATTGACCTTTCGTCTCATTGAGCTAACTACGGACGATATGATCAATAAAGTTCTAACATTAATCTTCAGCTGGTACATTAGCAACGTCTTTTTTTATTTAAAAAGGGAGATTGCTCATATGGTAAACATCTCATCTGAATGTTCGCAAAACATCCTTCACGAAGAATTAAGTATGGGAAAGCTATTAGCGAGATGGGTGCCTCATTTGCTGACGATTAATCGAATCGATACAGTTCTTTGCGAAACATCCTGTATATACATGTTTGCCTTTATGATATCTTAATACAGTAGGTTATACTATATACAATCGAAGAAGAAAATTTGTAACGTGCTATACAATTTTTTGTAATATAGGATCAATCACACCAGAGGCCGGATTATTATTTCTTTTAAGGAAAACTACACGTCTACAGGTTATGCTAGCTATTTTTGAAACGACGTTGCATATCTTCATACACCATAAAACGCCGTATAATTCCAGAAAGTTATCTATGTACATACCTAAAAATCACTTCCCTAATGTTGCGAAATTTTTAATTACGTATCCACAAGTGGTCGTTACATAACAAAGTTCTGAACAAACTGCCACGTTCTTTCTCTCGACGCCTACCTCTTTCGCTTCCTCTGTCGTTGTGAAAATGAATTTTTGATGACATAGGCGATATACGAAATGAAATTAAAACCAGATTTCATTGCTGTACATCGGGTAGACTGTAATATTACTTTGTAAGGGTAAATTGGAGCAAATACGTTGCTTAGTGAAATATATTTTTCGATGATATGTTATAATGGAATGGATTGAATTTTATTCGAAGCAGAGAAATTGTTCGTCCGAAATGTTTTGTGGAATTATGGTCGATATTATTGTTATTGCCTCCTGTTGTGTTTTCAGTAAGCTTTCCAAAGAAACAATCAGCTGAGTGTCTTGCACCACTACACTCCCGGCTTATTTTCTCCTCCTACCTCGTTTACCAAACGATCCGTACCATGTGACCCCATAACAACATTTAATCCCAATAAATTTCATTCCCTCAGAGCGCCAACAAATTACAATAATAGTAATAATCATAATATTAAATTTTCCAAAAGGAGAACGAAATAAAAAACAAAAAATGCTCATGAATCGATCCAATTTTCAATCCACTTCCAGCTCTCTTGTTCCCTTTACCCGTTAACAAACTCGACGCAACCAATTTATTATCGACATTGGTCATTATTTTTCTCCAGGCAAATTAGCTGGATAACAAAGCTGATGCTCCCCACCTCCACCAGTTGCCCCTATTCGACAGCCTGTAGGCGTCATTTAATGAACGCAATTTGGCGGTGCTGGACTAATTTTGATTTAGTAAAACATTATGAAAAAATATTGCCCTCGCTATTTGTATTGTGGATTGTGGGTGCGAAATGTGTTGGTAGAAGTTAGATTACGATGAATTATTGCAAATTGTTGGTTAATTCGGCTGTATTTTAGCGCATAAAATGTAGAGTGCTTTATTATTTTGAATTTGTATAATGCGGAAGTACTTTCTAAAGAGTATAGAAAAACAATATTTAAAATGGTTCGGGCATTTGATCAGAATGGGGGAACAGAGACAACAAAACAAATATGGTACACAGAATCGCAAAATAAAAGGATAAGAGGGAGACCAAGAAAGAAGTGGGACGACGTGGTGGCGAAATGTTTGGAAGAGAGAGGAGTGAAATGGTGCAGTGGAAAAATGTTGGCGAGGGACAGGAAAAACTGGGCAAGATTTGTACATCAGTGAGGAGCAGTGAAGCAGCCTTACACCTTACGGTTAAAAAGGCTTTAACGATTATATATATATATATCATGCAGAAGTTGGAAAATAAAGAAGAAAGGATAGTCTTTATTGCAGCGAAAGAAGGATTTCGTCATGTATAATATTTGCGTAGTATTAAATTATTCATTATCATTCAATCTATTAAGCATATACAAGGATATTCATGTGATACAGTTAGTAAAGTTAATGGAGAGGTTGAAGCATTTGTTTATTGTGTTTTTTTTAAGAAAAGATGAACGCAAAATAAGAAACAACAAATCTGCAATTAAAGAAATGAATTTATTACTTCAAAGGTCCTAATGACCGAATTAGGCAAAGGTAATACTACGAAGGAAAGCCAACTTTTTTTTTTAAATTATTTTCATATAACCAGCACAATTTGCATTAAATCTTCAGTATCAATGATTTAAAACATTATCATTTGATATATATACCATGTTTGGTTATTTCACTTCGTTTTACTTCATTTTATGCTCTATACCTTCTTCTCACGCAGTGAGGTTAACATAAATACTAACAAGCAGTTGTGCCCAATTCTGAAGAATGTAGAATAATGCAATGGTCTTGTAGAAGTAAAGTGAACAATTTCTTTTAAGTGTGTCGATATTACACCATGTAAAACAACTTCTGGCGCTCGCCCTTTGAAAAACCTAGGCGTATCTGCGTAAATCTGCCATTTTGTTTTGAACTCAACGCAAAGCTGCCTCAAGCGGTATCGTAACATTAAAATAAAATGAACAGAATAAATGAATAAGCTTTCAATTGTTCATAGTATTTGCTAATTTGCAGCCGACTAGAAAGCTGTATTTTGTCACTTAGATAAGAAAGTAAGTGATGTAAATTTTATGAAAAAGATGTAATCAGATATGACATTATTGATTAGGAGAGGAGAGGATTAATTAAATAAATGGACTGGTTGGGAAAAAATGTATTCTAACCTCGCTAAGAATATCCTCCTGCAGACCTAGGGCCATATTTGACCTCTACAAGAGAGCACTTTCTTATCTAAGTGTGAGGCATACTATACAACTAAGAAAAAAAAAGAAACGCTTCAAAGCAACAGATAAAAAATAGACGATGTACATCGAATTTAAAACCGGATTTCGTTACTTTTGAATTTCAAAATTACAATATACGAATGCTGACGAATATTAACTTTAGCAGTTTCGAATTCGACAGCTTTAGTACCAACCTAGTCTTAAGAACCTGATATTGCAATACTAGTCACTAGTCTTAGCGTTAGGGTAGAATGTAATTGACATCACGTAAGATGATCTGCTATTGGGTAGCTGTAGCATCTATTTTTAATAAAATTGTTTGTGGTTAATTGGAAATTAAATAATCTGCTTTTTTTTAGGATTAAACTGCACACTTAAAAGTAGCTAACATCAAAAAAATGTCCAGGATTTCATACAATTTTGGCGTAATAATAAGCAAAGGTATATACCAAATATAATTCAACTATCTGGCTAGATCTTACTATTGCATTTAAATGTATGTATCCAGTAAAAATATTTTTTTGAAATTCTTATTTATAGAGTCCTTATACTTTTTGTTAAAGATGAATCTGGTAAACCCATTTAATCGACAAAAGATGCCGTCGTTCTTCTTCGAAAGATTCCTCTCCTTTCTCTACATGTACAAATCCAGATTACTTTATATTTCTCGTTGAACAAGATTACTTCTCTTCAACAATAAGATAATCTCATCTATGTACTGCAGAAACTTTAAACGATTAATGTCCCAGGTACCTACTACCACTACTTGTATTACTGAAATAAATGTCACCAATCCAATGCGATCCCAACGACACGTACAACCAGATTTGCTCTCCATCTGCACAATAACAAATAACGAAAGAAGTTGGCTGGCAATTTTACGGCCAGGTGACCTCTTCAGGAACCGCGAGGACAAAAGACAAACAACAGCTATTCAACGTCCAGAAGCAAAACTTATTCTTCTCTTTTTCGCTTCTCCCTCCTATCCGGGGGTTCATTCTGCCCTCCTGGATCGAATAGTGCAAGAGGAAGCGAGATGGAAATATGGCTAGAGGAAAAAAAGGGAAAATAAAAGACGGATACGACAGAAAGAATACGGCTATCCTATTGTCGTCACGACCGCGTTACTTCTGCATTTGTCCTCTGTTGAGTTTTGGTCGAGCGCTCCGCCGCTGTCAATTTGATTCATGGTGAAGCTAGGCTAGACTCCAACCGCGCACATATACGTTGCTGCATTTAAATGGTGGAGCTGTTTAAACGGATCTATATTTAGCTTTTCAATGGACGAGTATTGTACGAAATTAGAAAATAAGACATCACTATTATCAATCTTTGCTGTGCTGAACGAATTGATGCGGTTTGAAAAGGTTCTTTTGTCATATCGTCCGTAGGATATGTTTTTGTTAGAACGTTAAGCGATATACGGTGACATTAATTTCGTTGAGAACTACCGAACAAAATTTGGGGATTAAAGGAACTCAAGTAACACATTTTGTTGATCCATATATAAGTTTTAATCTATATTGAATTTAATAAAATATTCAATAAAATGCAACAATCTCAGCAATAGAAACAGAAAGAACATTCCAAGAAATAATAGAGAAAAATCATGATGCCATAAACTTGAAAACTAGAAGAAAAGAAAATGGAAGATATACGTACGCAGAAAGGATAAAACTAAATATGAAGAATACAAATACCGAAGGATAACCATATAGAAAATAATAAAATAAGGAATCGTGGGAGTAACCTTAAAAAATATTAAGAAACTAAAGTACAAAGCACTAAAAACCATAAAAGATAACAAAGTACAAAACATAATAACAGAGGAAGATAAAGTCATGGAAAAATGGAATGAATATTTCAATGAATTGCTAGAGGGAAGAAATATAACACCACCAAGAAGCAAAACTGATTAAATAAATATAACACCAGAAGTAGAAGAATATCGCTCAGAAACGACAACATAACAAACGAAATAATATGAGCACTAACAAAATCGGCTATAGAAATAATGAGAAAATAATGAATATTATGTTCAAACAGAGAAAACACCAAAAGAATAGCAAACAGGCCATAATAAGCCCGATATACAAGCAGGGATACAGTTAAAAAGTCTAGGAAAACGAATAAGGCAAAAACTAGAAAATAGAAGATACACCATTCGGGTTTAAAGCAACTTGGTTGCCATATTCATATTAAGACAAATAACAGAAAAAGCATTAAAAGAAAGTACATATTTTCTCCATAGGCTTAGAGAAAGCCTTCGATACAATAGATAGAAACACCATATTCAACTTATTAAAAAAACGAGCAATACAGGAATATATAACTAAAGGAGTAAGGTATCTGTACCAAACAACAAGAAATTATTCGAAACCACCGACGGTCTAAAACAAGGGTCCATTCTAAGCCTGACAACAGAAACGATGTACTTACTAAAAGTGAGAAAAAACATGGCGCAGGATGAGTTAAGAGAAGTAGCAAAAGCGAAAGGAATAAAATACGAGAATATCGATGGACTAACACGAAAATAGAAAGAAATTGAGACAAATCTGGAAAAGGGGCCCACAGCGAAGCGATTCAACCTCCTAATTTCTGTAAATTACTTTAAATTAATCAAAATTACATCTGTGGCAAAGGAGATAATGAAAATGATCCAAGGAGCCACAGGCCTATCTCATTATTATCAGTGCTATCAATACAAATAGAAAAACTTACCTGTGAAGGGTTGACATCATTCTTTGAGTATTCCAACGTCTGGAGTTTGCGTCGGAATGATTTTACAGAACGTAGGTCAACAGAGACTGTAATTGCTCAATTTGCCTTACTGTAAATGAAGCGAAGGGAAAGTTTGTTTGGTGTCTTTGCGGACTTCAGGAAGGCTTTCGACTAATTGAAGGTTGACGATCATATGTTGATAGAGAAATTGTATGTGTAGAGGGCAGGTCACAAGTGGTGGAGAGCCAAAGTCCGTCAAGGATTCATGCTAGAGCCTTTGCTATTGACTGACTTATTGATGACTGTATGAACGCTCAACTGCAGCAACATAGAAAGTTCTTTTTAAAAAGTTTCGTATTTTGTAAATATTTAATAGATGCCGGTAGTAGAGGTAGAGAAGTAAACATGTTGCTTCTCATTTATTGTTACTATAAATTTTGTAGTATTAACCCTCAAGTGCTATCGTGGGGTGTTTCGGAACCCCAGAGGTCATTTTTTTTAAATTTTTTCTAAAACTATTTTTGTCACATTTCTAAGGTTCCAGGTATTCGCCTATGCAAATGAGATATGTAATATAGTGTAATTTATTATTTACCATATTCTACAGTTTTAGCAAAAAATAGCTTTTGGGGTGTCTCAACACCCCACGATAGCAATTACGTTTGTTTTTTTCAAAAATAGCGTAGTGTATTCTAACCAATGATTTAGAATTTTATAGTGATAATAGCCCTCGTCCTCTTTTGGGGAAATCACAGATGTTGTTGTGCATGTAAGTATAGGGGATTCACTTATATACGTTCCAATTCGGCGATTTTTATTATACCATAGTACCTACATGTACAGGGGATTCACTCATTTATGTTCGACTTCGGTGATTTTTTACAAATCAAATAGTGGCATTTCCCCTGATTTCTGTGTAAGTGTTGTAAAATGCGCAGAATGCTTACAAAGGTAAATTGTAAGAAATTTATAAAAATCTGATTACATGAAATAACACATTACATGTTTTTTGTCAAATAAAATGTACGCCTCACAACGTCATTGTCAGAATTTTTATGTGAAATGCTAATGGCATTTTCTTTTACAGGGAGTAAGACCATAGTTTCCAGTAACAGAAAAAACCAAGACATCTTAACAATACAGAACACAATTTTGTAAAAAGAAAAAATTGTACGAAGAAATACTTTTTACATAATTTTTATGAATGTAACATTTCCTCCTAATTTTCTGTTTTGCTTTAAATAAAGTTTTGTTTTTCCTTACAACAATCGCAAGATAAAGGTCTAGTTATTACACTGTGGGTTTAAAAGTGAAAAAAAAAAGATAACTAACAAAAAAAAGCTAAATTTAAAGAGTGGGGTGTAAAACACCCCACGATAGCAGTTGTGTTACCTGAAAACACGATAGTACTTGAGGGTTAAGTAAAAATTGCCATGTGGAGTTATGTTTAGCCAAGTTCCATTCTAGCATTGAACTGAAATACATAGGGACAACTTTCTCATCATTGACATATAACTTATTACTAGTAAACCAACTAACAGAAGCATCAAGAAGTCTCTGTGTGTTCAAAATTAAATGCTGTAATTAACGTTTTCTATACAGTAAATTATTTTTTTTAGGATAGTTGTAATTAATTGCTTAGTATTGCTAAATAATATGTACGTATGTAAATCGCACATGGCTCGCTATTACACTTACACATAAATAGTTTTCCTTTACTCGTTAAATCAGGTCAAACCAGTAAATTATTCACGAAACCGCCAAATTACTAATTTCTAATATTAAACCTTGATTATAATTACCGCTCCAATTAATATTATATAACGTTGTGAAGTAATTAAGCACAATCAACCATTAACCTTGCTATCGTTTAAAACTCTGCAATCATTCTAGATGGATATCTATTTCTGATTTAGCAGTTTAGCCACGTTGCAAATATCAACTAAGAACTTTTTACAATAGTCACCGCAAGCTTTCAAAATGCTGAACACACGCCCCAACCCAGCGTACACTGTCGGCGTCGTTGAGTCCATTTCCGGACCGGAACGGCGACCTGCCGATAATCAAATGACGATCGGGTACGTTAATTACGGGCCATTCTATGTAATGCATCGTCCTCTCACATAGCGGGAATCGGTTTTCATTTAGTTTTGTCGTCGATGCGACTATCCCCACTTCAATCAAGGTTCTCTGGAGTATATACCGGGTGAACCGCTTAAATAGATATAGCTGTAAATACTCTGAAATAAAATTTTTTGATGATACTATAAGTTGACTTTGACCACATTTTTTTAGTTCATTTCATAGTCAGCTTTGTTTACTTTCACTCCTACCCAGCGACACGACGTCAATTGTACTCGATTGGTATTTTTACAAAAATGAAAAATTTTGCGGAAAAACGAACAATCCATTGTCTTTAATTACATCTAAGGTTGAAAATGCAGACAGGAAAACACCAAGTAGATATTCATAATTCTTAAAGGAACGGAACTGAGCAGGTAGGTGCCTATAGATATACATTCATGAAAGTTTTAACAGTTTCTTCAGGTGATAGAAATCGCTGTTCGCGCGACATTCGGCAGAAAAAAGAAGTCGTTACTGAGACATCAATTCGAGTTTTTTTCACCATCAAATAAACAATTGTTTGACATGCCATGCGAGAGCTGTTTTGCCTGAATTCATCGATGACTTCTTGCAAACAAATTGTTGTATTCTGTTCAGCATTTACTGTTCTTTGATTCTTCAAGGTAATGCTTCAGAGATGTCCAGCACATCGTAAGAAACGCAAGCAATCATTTTTTTGGAGGTCCTTTGTGAACGAACAACTTTTGTTGGATTAATTTCATCTAAGAACAGCCCAATAGTTCATGCTTAGTTTCCTCCTGGTATGAATATATCCTAATTTCATTACCTCTTGTGACGTTGCATAAGGATTTTAAACTTCGTTTGACTGAAGACTTCCTCAAACCAATTGACGCGCGCCCTTTTTGTGCTTGGACGGAATCCACTAGGCACAGATCTCTTTCAATATGTTGCACACATAAGGTCAACGTTCACGAAATTCATAACCACGACGAAATTCTGCAAACTAACTGTAAGCAGTCTCCCCTAATGGTGCTTCACGACCAAAAGTTGAACGATGTAATTCAAGGTGTTACTGTATTAGCCCTCTACTAAAATCGTAAAAAATCATCCAGCAAAAACTTTCAAGTAAAACTTCAATTTTTTTCACAAAATACCTTTTTAAACGTTTGTAAGCAAACTACTCGACAGATGCCAAATTTTACGAAAAAAATTGTTGGTTAATCAACAGCGCTATTTAGCGGTCGCTGGTAAAAGGTCGCTACCCTCGTAATGAAAAATTTACGAAGACGTAGGTACAGCTTCTGATAAATGTCGTCAAATTGGGGTCTACAAAATTGACAATTGCGATTTTCATTAGCCTGACAAACCAAGTTACATGATAGGGTAGTCCTACAGAAGAAAAGCGATCGTTCTTAGCTGAAATGTTTTCAAGCAAATATCTTCATGCTGTTTTTCCTTTCATTAAACGGTGATGTACAATCAGGCTAGCTAAATTAAAGCGCACATCAAGTGCAACATTGTAGAGGGAGAAGTCCATATTTTCTTCAATCAAAAAAGGAACTATATTTTATGTAGAATACTAAGGCGTTTGAAAGATAGGAAAACAGACGTTGATAAGGTGTTTGCTGTGGGCTTCCACAATCGTGACCCAATGTAGATCTATGGAGTGGTTAAAACTCGGAAACCAATTTAAGCAGACTTGACGAGTGTTCAAACAATGAACTGGTTTGCTATGCTGCCTTATCAGTTTCTCTGCAACAGATGGAAGACACGTGAGAGAGAAACCATTCATTTCACCAAGGAATGTAAATATACCATTTTAGGAAGACCTCTATTTTTTAACTTAAACCTGGTTTCATCGTTCCCAATAATATTTTTCTATGACATTCACTGGTCTTTTAGAAAATAAATATTTTGTTCGCTGTAAATGTGCTATAGAAACCATTGTTTTTAATTCTCTTCTCTTGGGCGTGTCAATATCTTTTTTTTTCTTAATCCTTCTGGCAGGAGTGGGAAACTCTGGTTATGTTCCTTTTGCGTCATTATAGATAGACGTTTGCTTTGGTCATCATTCATTAGATCTTTGATGGGATATCGTTTGGAGCGTGTTTCTCAGTTATCACTTCAAGTGTTCCTCGTCTTCTCAAAAACTAATACTTTCTTTTGCAATAAAAGAACTACAGTGACCAATTACTACCGCTTCTTCTCTTGTTGGATATGTCCATATTTAATTTTTCCTTATTAGCCTTCGCTACCTTTATTTTACGTTGTTGTTGACAGATTTTTGCTCTAGTCGTTCCTTCTAAATTATTTTCCGCACTTTAGGTGAGCACAGCGTAACCACCTTTACCCAACATACTCAAATGTTTATTCAAATGAAACTGAAAAAGCTGCTCTTGCCTTTAGCATTTCATATTGTTTTTAGACGAACATTTAGCGAACATGGGAAAACGTGTTTGCGTTTTGCCTATGACCTTAAATACGTATATCTGACATGTTCCCTTAAATCCTTTCGCTTTTGAGATTCAGGTTAAATGATTCTCCCCGTATATTACTAAATTACACCAACGACGACGCTAATGAGACCTGACGTCTTGCTTTTCTTGTCCCACCTGCTACGTTTCGTATCCACGTACGCGGCTACGGAACGAGGAAGTCGGAGAATTGATATTATTATTCGGTATGGGAGCGGATAGGTAACGAAAACTTACGTTGATGAACGCCAAACCGATAGATAACAATTAGCAAGAGAGGTGGCCGGAATAACTTGATATTCTCGAGGAATGGGGAGGAATAGAGGCACAATATCGGTTTCGTAAAGCGAAAAGCATGATTTTAATCCCCTTTTTGGTTTTGTTTCGGTTGTAATTCGAAGATAAGCGTGTCGGAATTATGATTTTCGGACCGCTAGAGGTGTAATTTCAATGCATCTTGTTCTTTCGATTACGACGTTTTATTCAGGAAAGTTTATTATGACAAAAAGCAATTTAATAGAAAACGAGAGAATACTTTACTCAATAGTGCTAGAGTTTTAATTATTGCAGCAAGGAAGTGCAATGGATGAGAATCCGCTGAAGAAGCAGTTCCAGAACTTGGTTTGCCTCAACATTGTTAAAAAAAATGAAGATATAAAATCTTTATTTCCAAAAATGTAGTACAATCGGCAAACTATATTGTAATCAATTTTAGTCTTTAAATTATTTGCTAAAGTTATATCATTGTGGGATGAGACTTGCCCATATATCCGGAATTGCTAGAGGTAGCAGGCTGAAATTTTATTCTGCAAATTTGCGATTATAGGGCTATAAATTGGCACCGTTGGATCGATGAAATTCCGACCTTCAAACATTTTATCATTTTGGTTTCAAATTTTTTCGGCTTTCTTATATCTCAGCATCTGAAGGAGCTAGGAGGTTAATTTTGGGAACGTTCGAAACATCTCGAAGAGCGCTTTGAATCCAAGAAAAGCTCACCTCTCCAGCTCTAACTGTTCCGACGTTACGCCGACTCAAGTTGAAAAGTTAGAATTCTCTTGTTGAACTTCGAAGCGCTGCAGCTCTGAAACCAAAAGAGCTAGAGGGTTCTGCTTTGTGCAATCGATTCAGCGGTTAATTTTCTGTCGGAGTAGGTCAAGCTTGTCGACCAGAAATGCATATCTAACGACGAAAACTAGAGCGATGTCGATTTCGTGTCCGGTTCGGACGTCATATTTTGTTGATCCGAAAACTTCAAACAACCGTAACTTTCGAGCGGTTAAAGTAATCTCAGCGGATAATGTATTTGTTTTGATCTTCGTCAGAAACCACGTCTTTTGGGATATATATAATTCAACGCGACTCGGTGTATTTAACCTTGCCAACTTCAAACGCCCGTATATCCTGAACCGTTAGAGGTATCGGGTTGAAATTTTATTCCGCAAATATGCGACTGTAGGGCCATAAATTGGCATCACTTTCAGTTCAAACTTTTCCGGCTTTCTCATCTCAAATACACCTTCGACAACCCCTGTCTTTCTGAGAAGGGTACAAAAGACATTATTAAATATGATCCTACACAGATAAAATGTTATATTTTGATATGTTTAGGAAATAAAGAAAAAACATAATTCTTCTGCCAAAAAGAATATTTATAACAGATCATATAAACCGTACAATTGCAGGTTAATGTGAATAAAGGTCGGTAGCTTTGCATAAATTAATTTTTTCATTATTTCTACTCGGCTATGGTAACAATTTTCTTGTTCATGTACGTGCGCAGTTACTACTCAGGAATGAAGAAAGAATAGCAATTAAAGTTCTATTGGGTCACTACTGGAAAAAGGGTCTCAGTGAAAAAGCGACAGCTGCACACATTAATGAAACTGAAGAAGGGACGTTTCATAAAAGTCGAGATCACACCAGACCGACCAATGAAAGTACACCATCTCAAATGGTTGAAGGTGCTCTGAGAGAAGCAATTCAGGACAATCTCCAATCAAAATCCAGAATTAGATGACAGTTAAAACAAAAAATGGGATCATCATCAAGAAGATCCTCGGATGGATCCGCATGATTTGACTGATGAACAAGCTCAACGCAGAATTGAAGTTTGTCAAGAAGTGCTTCAAAATCGTACAAATGCTTGATTTTGACGGAGAATGAAAACAAGTAATAAGAAGTGGATTTCTTTACATAATCCTGACAAAACAAAAATGTGGGTTGCACGAGGAGGAAAAGCATCTCCTGTGGCTCTTAAGACCACTTCGGACGTTGCGTTTAGTGGAATTTTGCACTTTAAGTTGGTTCCTGAGAAGAGAGCTGTAGTTAGGTAGAATTTCCGAAATATTGGGCACTCGTTACCGTGTACTAATTAACGGAAATAGAATTTCGATGCACCCCAGATCACAGATCCTGTTTGGCCTAAGAAAAATTTCAAAATGTCGAAGGAGTTGAAGTTTTGCCTCTAGTTTGCAGTCCAAATTAACAATTTTGAGGAAATGGAAAACACTCGTCGAACGTATTAGCCGAAGAATGGACACATGATATACAAAATTTGTATATACAAATGGATTGCTTGATGTTCTTTGCTTTTTCTAATTTTTAGTTTTCTTAATTAATATATTATGCACGAAAACTTATGGGACAACCTGTTATTATAAGATATTGCATCGAAACGGTGATTTAATAGCAATTTCTTTTCTAATGACAAATTAGGGTCAAGCATTTAATGTGCGCCACTATTTAACAAACTAATAACCAATAAAGACACAGCGGTATAACTCTTAATAGCGCGGCAATCTCGTAAAAACTCTTTTATGAGAGGCTCATACGGGACATTACGATTATGGTAATTTAATTAGTAATAAAATTTTATTCGCCATTGAAACTACGCGAAGAATGTCAAGATACGCGATTATAATTCCATCTGTTCTTTATTGATCGAGAATGGCCGTATTTTACCGCAATGAGAAAACGATGAGAAGCGAAATTATTGCGGATGGTAATTAAAATTGAGAATTTGAGGAATGAAAGCATACTTTCGTTTTGGAAATCTAAATAAATTGATGACATTCTAAAAAGCTCGAATATCTCGCTAAACTAATATTAATGCAGTGCTAGTAACCCCACGCTTTCATGTACTTTCATATAAAGTTTCAGGAATCCAGACAAGGGCGCAACGAGAAGGCATCTGAAGTGGTGTAGGCTCCAGTTGTCTAAAGATCGACTTTCTACCGCCCCAACAACGTATGTGTACGTTAGTAGCACGCCTTACCCTTCAGCTAAAAACGCTGTAGCTTCTGAAGCCAATTTGACACGTACGTACCTACTGTTTTACTTTACACAAGCGCGTGAGCTTAATTGTGCGAAATATTTTAAAGTTTATGATCGCTTAACTTTGAAGTGTTTGCGTTGTATACTGTGGAAAAGGAGTAGTTAACAGTACAACTTGTTTGGAGGAAGATAAGTGAGTGGGTGTGCTGAATAAGATATACACGTGTCCTTACGTTATTTTTAATATTCTTTTTATACAAACAGATTATAAAATAAAGGACCGAGGCTGACTCTGTGTGAGGTCATTTTAATAAAAACAAATTTGAAAGAGGGTCCCTTTACATTAGATTAGAACTATATCAAATGAAATATGCCATAAAATTCAACAATTAAAATAATTTTAACTTAATGACTGATATAGTTCTGGCCTGATGTGATTTTTCACAAAATCGCTCGGCTTAGGTAGGCAGTCTTACGAGGAACAAACATTGGTTGGTATGTTAAAGGATATCCCATTCTAAAATTCTGAATACTTGGCAGTACAGTAAAATCGACATGTACCATTAAACTAAAATATTTTTAATATTTTTTCAAATTTTTCCTTACAACTTTCCACACTTTCACCACCTTTCACAAAGGTGCACTGGTGAGCCATATTACGGCAAAACGCGCGGCTGCATCTGGTGGATGTTGATGTTATATCATTATTACCAATTACCCTTGGTGTGATGTTACTGCTTAGTCGAAGTCTGCTACCTTCGCAGAACGTGGGACATTACTAACTTGTTCACTTCTGTAGAGGTCGATATAAGCACCAATTTCAACTTTTTTGGTGATTAGAATATCTATAATTAGATACTCTCATTCGCACATGTTGCCCCTGTATAGTAAATATATATATACGATAATTTCAATTATAGCTACCATTTTTCATAAAGGTGCACTGATGAACCGTATCACAGCGAAATGAGCGCCTGCACGTGGTGGGTGTTGGTAGCTCGTATCATTGTTTTTAAAATTGGCTAGAAAATTGAAACTATGCAGAACTGTTGACCGTATAGGGTAAGATTAAAAACCGAATTACTTTTTCGAAGACGCCATATGTTCCGTATTCGATAATTACATGATGAAACATTGAATTGCCAACTCTCCTGGAAGTTTTGCTCCAATAATGAGAGTTGAGCCGGTTAAGCAGACCATTTCTTATAAATTTAGGTTAATTCGTCCAGATGAATTCCTATAAACTATGTTTTTGAATGCTTGCCATGTCCGATCCGTTTTTTTTTAATTTTGTATTATTCTTTTTACTGTGTTTCTGTGGAGTATCACGTCTTCTACGTACGTTAGGCTTAGGATCTATTAAATAAGGTTACAAAATCTAAATCTTCAATGTTCTAGAAAGATGAAAGAAGAACTTTCCTTTTTCTAGTTATTTTCCTTAGAAATTCAACCTTTACCACCACAAGCTATTAAAATAGTTATTGAATGTTATTTGAGGTAAAATGCTCTTACCGTATACGTGTATACTATGAAAAAGTAACATATTGAAAGCATTCAAGTTAAATTGGCTTAAATACGAACAACTGGAAGTAATTTTGTTTACAAGTTATGCCCATGTGGACTTAAACACCTGCTTTAACTTGTAGCTTATATCTAATCAAATATTTCCAGTTTGGTTAGATATAAGGTTTATGTTATCATTTCTCCCTCGTTTGTTTACTATTTCTTTCGTAACAGATAGACTAACACCTACAGCATCGCGGAAGTAAATATTTATCAACGACAAACACACCAACGCGAAAATAAATTAACTAGAACTGTAAATAAATCTCACCTGTTGTAAACCATGCGCTACGCCCATAGGGGATGCGGCATCGACCTCGTGTCTCTCGGCAGACTCGGCGGATGCTGGAGGAAAGGTGGCAGCTTGCCGGGAGGTGGCGGTGGCGGTAGGCCTGGACTCCTGGATCGTTCGAAGTGTGTGGGAGTCGTGGTCGCGTAAATATTGACAGAGGATCGTTGATGAACGCAAGGACGTTTTACATCCGGCATGGCAAACTGTAATTTTTGCCAAAATTGCCGATCACCCCATTCTATGACGGTGTTCGTCTTCAGATACAAGCGCATGTCGGGGTCCAAGTCCCTCTGCGGGATTTCCCCGGTTACGATGAATATTAATCTACGTCTACGGTCCTTTAGCACTTCGTGCAGGGCGGATTTAAACTCGAAACGACACCATTCGTTGTGCATGAAGTTCTTGCTTAACACTATGATAGTTCTTCGCGACGATTCAACAGCTTCGATGATGGTATCGGCTACATAAGCGGAGACGTTAAAATCGCGATAATGCAGGCAAAGTCTATAACTAGGATCCCCGGATTCCAACCCGGGAGCCAATACTTGACTGATAAATGCTTCGTCTTTCACGCTATAGCTAACGTAGGCGTCAAATAGCCTATCTTTATCTTGCTGTTCCTCGAAGACGGTTGTTTTATAGCACATCCTCAATCCGCATCGCGAATAAATCCACACCCTAAGCTCTCTGCGATAATAAAACGCTCCACAAACAATAACAACGCTTGCTAGGAAGACGCACATTGTTACCAGCATTAGGGGAAGGTAATCGTTCATTGCTTTACTTTCAACGATTGCTTTCGAGTTGGCTGTGGCCACTGAACATTTCGTAGAGTTAAAATCTTTTAGGTAAGGCCCTAGCATCCTCGTAACATTGCTATACATACAAATAATTTTATTCGCATCAAATACTTTGGCCAAATTCACCGATAACCATTTACGGTAGTCTTCTAAGTAGTCGCAATCGCAAGACCATTGATTCTCACCTAAGCCAATCTCGACAAGGTATGGATTTAAAGATAATTGCCACACGGAAAATGTCCTTAAGCGATTACCATCTAAGCGCAATACTTCCAAGTTTTTTAATTCTAGAAATGTCCTATTATCGATGTGGTAAATCTCATTTTGTTGCAGATATAACTCTTTTATACTTTCTAAGGTGGCTAGCTCAAATCCCAATAATACTTTGATATGGTTATCTTCTAAATGTAAGATTGTAAGCCTTCTAAGTCCGCTGAAGGTGTGATTATATACAGCGGCTATGTTTGAATTATTCGCATATAGAATTTTTAAATTTTTTCTCCCAATAAACGAATGACTTGACAACTCCCCAAAATTATTCCCGTCTAAATATACTTCTGTTGCATCCATAGGTAATTTGTTAGGCATTTCCGTATACCCGGCTTCGGAGCATTCCACTACATTCGCGGACCAAGTTTGATCGTGGTAACAAGTGCAATTATTAGGACACGTCATCTCGCAATCGCAAGCATCAAAATCGCAGCAATGACATAGAGCAAAACAATGCGTCTTGTACGTGCAAAGAAATTGGGATGAATCTGCTTCTATTAAGGGTAAATAGTTAGTATCTCTGTTGTAGAGTAACTTACAGTAGATGCTGCCCAAATCCATGACACGTGGATGCTGTCTGAGGTGATCCAAGGTATTGATCCTCTGTAACCATTCCATAGTACAATCACACTGGAAAGGATTCCCTCCGATGTAGAACTCTGGGAGAGAACGTTGAGGATCTACTGGCGTTAGACGCAAAGCATTTAGATCCATGCTGTTGACTTGATTGGCGTACAAATCTACACGTGTTAGATTCGTTTTTTTGACAAATGTATGAGGCTCAACATCTGTAATTAGGTTGTCGTTAAGAAATAACAGCTCTATACTACTAGGAATTCCCGCAGCGTTAATCTTGGTTAACTTATTGAAGCTGGCGTCCAACGTTTGAAGACGAATCTCCAGATCTAACTGATAGTGATTTCCTAGTTCTTTAATCTCGTTCTTATGCATATCTAACCATTGCAATCCTCTAGGAATCAAGGCGTAATCGAACCATTCGATCTGATTATCCGAGATGTTCAACCATAATAGACTTGGGATGTTCACGAATAGCTCGTTGATATCGCCGAGGTAATTGGAGTCCAACCTAATGGCTTGCAAATTAGCGCTGTGTTCGAACGCACCTTTTTCGACCTTGCTAATTTTGTTCCGCGCTAAATTGAGAATCTGCAGCGCTGGTAGGTCGGCGAAAATCCGTTTCCCGACATTCTCCAATTGATTTCCGATTAATCTTAGTCCGTAGAGGTTTGTCATGCCTCTGAAGCCGGGCTCTTCCAGTGACGTTATCTGGTTCTCGCCTAAATCGACGGTTCGCAGCAGTCGCATATCTTTTAGGGCGAGCGGTACGCTGGATAACGAATTACCGTTCAGGTTTAGATCTTGAAGGCTTGAGCAATTCCTGAATGCTTCCGGATGGATTCCTTTAAGGCTGTTATTATCCAACGCCAGTAAAGATAGGACATATAATCCGTTTAAAGAATAAGCGTCTAAGTAAGTAATTTTATTGTATGAAAGTAAGAGGGTGTGCAAATTATTCATCGGAGCAAAGGTATCGGCCGGGATCGTTTCTAAGGAATTATGGTTCAAATTTAAAATCTGCAAAGTATATAGGTCTTTAAAGAATGAAGGATCTAACTTGGTAATACGATTATACGACAAATTCAGCAATACCAATCTTATCAATCCTGAAAAGGTATCTCCGTTGATCCAAGCACTCGTTAGGTGATTTCTTGATAAATCCAACGCTAGTAGTTGTTCCAGATTAGCAAATAACCCTGGCGCCAATACGCTAATTGAATTATTCTGCAAATAAATCTCCTTAATTGTACTGGAAGCATCTTTAAACAATTCCGCGGGAAGCGCTACGATTTTATTGTGTGATAAATCGAAAATTTGCAAAGCTCTAAGTCCCACTAATGCTTTATCGGCAACCATTGAGATTTCATTGTGATGAATATACAGTTCCTTCAGTCTCCTCAAAACGCCAAATCCACTGGCTGGTATTAAAACAAATTGGTTATACGAGGAATCCAAAATTTGTATGTCCAATCCACAAGGACTCGAAAACGTTTGAGGAGTATCTGGGTGGATAGGTTGTTCGTCTTCTTGAGGACTCATCAGCGGTTGGGGTGATCTCGGTGACTTTTCGCGGAATCCCAGGTCGGTGATATCTTGCAATCGATTTTCGCTAACATTTAAAGATACTAAGCTCGTCAAAGGACAGAAGATGTTTTCAGCGAACGACCAGATATTATTGCAACTTAGATCTAACCTTTCTAATTGGCGAACTGGGAAAAAGCTTTCTGGTGCAAAATCTAAACTCATAGCAGGCCAATAAGTGTTATGGGTTTTAACCGTTAGATTCCGCAAATCTCGTAAGCCAGCTAAGGTGCCTGCAGGCCATTTTCCCAATTTACAATGTTCCAATTCTAATTCTCTCAGTTTGTAGAGATGGAAAAAACTGCGGTCGTCCAAGCTACTTCGCGACATAATGAGTTCGTTGCATTCTATCCTTAGAGACGTTGTGTGTTCGGATGGAATCACGCTGAAATTGGTTGTGTCGAATTCGCTGTTGATAGTCCGCAATTTACACGTCAATGCTACTTCGTCCTGACCTCCAGAAACTGCTGGTTCGCGCACCCACCACTGGCAATCGTCTGGAGCATCATATCTAAGAGGTTGCGGCACAGCTTCGGTAGGTTGCAACTCGTTACAATTCACATTGAAAATTATTAGGACACACGCGTAACACAGCGTTATAAAAATTCTTTCGTAACCGCGCATTTTCTTTAATGTGAACGGGCTCACTTAGATTTTAAACTTAAATAATCGACACATGTTTTAAGCTAAGTTCAAGTCGTTTGATTTAACGGAAATGCGTGTAGTTTTAATATCGAGGAAAGGGTAACTGTTACCCTCGCGATAGTCCGTTGTAGACTGACAGGGTGCAGTGTTGCGATCGTGTATATATAACGCGTAACACCCCCTTCGTCTGGTGGTCGCGCGACCCCCACCATCACCCTTAGCAGCTCATAAGTCACATGAGACGGGATGAAGTCACGTTACCATCGTTAAAATTACAAAAATCAACGAAATTACCTTTAAGATTAAAGTGAAATACCAACGTCTCAATTATCTTTAATGTACCAAACAATTTCTCTCAAAAACCGACAACAATTCTCCCGATCAACATCCCTTCCTCGCGATCTTTCGATTCTCCGATGATTTACAATGAGCCTAAGCGAAGTACGACCGTTTCGACAGTCGGCCGCTAATGAACTGAATTCCGGACCATTCTCCGGATGCTGTGGTGGTGTCTGGCGGCCGTCGAAGAGTATCAAGTGCGCGCTGATCACCCGAATACGATCGAAAAGCGCCGATCGTTCGCGACGGAACGGTGCCCCGCCTTCGTTTGACGCTGGCCACACTAGAATTCGCGGTTAAGACGATCGTAGGCCCGTCCTTCTTCCCTTTTTGCCCGATGCCGCTGCTGTCGAGATCGAGACGGGTAGGAATTTCGCGGCGTTCGAACTTGCGGTGCTTTTTGTAACGCCTTTGATGCATGGTATTGTTCGATTCTTGAAATTTCGGTGATGCATGTTGATAGAAATATACATGGTAAAACAAAAATAACACTACTCAACAATTCAGAGGGTCCGCACTGGTAAATTAAAAACTGAATATTACTTTAGCGCTAATATCGGTATAAATAGAATATTTACCTTAATTTTGTATTGTAATCAGTTTGAAGTAAGTTTGAAAGAAAAGAACAGAAGAAAGTAGTAAGATTGCTTGTACTGTTCAGAAGAATTAACATTCAAGATGACAAAACATGGAAACGATGCTTAAAAAAAGACAAAGGGAAGCCTGAAGTGTAACTTTTTTATATTATAAAATATATTCAAACAGTGAAATGAGTTGGCTGCTTTATTTTGAGATATAGTGAAAAGAAAGGGATTTAAAAACACCAGAAGAAAGTACATATTTAGCAACTAGCAGCCATTTTGTCGTATGCAGGACCATGGTTAGCATTATATCGAAGATTTTTTATTAATTAATAGATTTTAGCAAATATATGTGTTGCCAATCATTTTATTTCCTACTGTGAAGTAATGGCAAATTACACACGAATAATTATGTAACCTTCGTAACTGCCAAGTTTATCATATCTTTTGGGAAAATTACAAAACATTACTTCCTTTCTTAAATTTTTATAAAATGTTAAACAGAAGAATCTGCTTTCTTCCTTTTCTTGCTTTTTCTAGTTCCACACTTTTTAGCATCTATTCTTTAAGCCAGTGGTACGGAAACTATTAGATACGGCCCGCTTGAAGATTCTACGCGGTCCGTCACAAATTTTAAAACAATAGCATATAAATATTTAATTTTAATCTTTTAACAATTTTTTTAAATATGCATAAAATTATTAAAATATATTTATTTACCTTTATATTAAAACAGAAAGAGAAACAAAGAAAAACCTTAAATTATTGCTTTTAATTTTATATTAACGACAACTCTCCACTTAACCTACAGGCAAAGTTGTTTGCCAATATCAAATACAGCTCGCTTAATATTTCGTGGTATATGACGTCAAAATGTACAGGAACAAACATTAGATATGGCCAAACTAGGGAAATTATTAGTAACGAAATAGATTTTGTACCTTCTAAAAGTATTTTAGAATGTCTTCGCGCAGAGAAGAAGGAAAGATGAGTTTATCTGAAGCCATATCAAAACATTTAAACTACAACTTGTTCTATTTGCTAGTTATCCGAAGTTGAATTCAATAACCCCAATAGATAACGATAGCAAGGACTGTGCGCGATTAGTTTCTTAATTCATAGATTAAGTAAATTCCCTTTAAGTAGAAGTAGGTACAACAAAGAACTTAAATTAATAAAAAATGTAGCTATTTACGACGGTTACTCTTCTACAGATGTTGATCGCATGCTTAAGAGAGTCCAACATTACGTAAGAAATTCCACGACCTTAGTGCCGGTAAAAACTAACCGTAAGAAATTCGTGAAATTCCCCATTCACACCATATCGAAAGGTGTTAATAAGGTTCTGAAGGGTCAAGATATGAACCTATGTTTCAGGTCGCGTAACACACTTAAAAACTTTCTTGGCAATCCGAAAGATAAACCGAAAATGGAAGAAGGGTCGGGAATTTATAAAATTGCATATAGTGACTATAATAAAACCTATATTGGTCAAACGAAAAAGGCGATAGGCACCAGATTTAAGTCGATTAGAGTCGTCACATAAACGAAACCGTGCATAATATTAAATTATAAAACTTGAAATTAACTAAGAATGTAACTTCGCCGCGGGAATTAGACATGTACGAGACGGTTTACATAGAAAGCAATAAAAATCTGATGAATAGACAAAAGGGACCGTTGTCATATTCAGTTCTACTTGATTTATTGGGTAAATCCTTGCACATGTTTTATGTTTCGAGCTGCAATAACATGAGTCCATTCCGTCTATTTGTCCACATTCTGTATTTTTTCGCACGTCTTAGTTTTAAGGCACGTAGGCGGTAAAAGTAGATACTTGTAAATAATATTTTTCTCGAAAGTACAGTGGTACAGAATGTGGATGATTCGTATCCTCGAAACGGTCGTCCTGGATTAATTAATTAAACCTGTGTGGTGCGGTCGTTACCGACACTTTTGTATTGTTTAATCCCAACAGAGGAAGACAAGTTTAAAACCTATAAGCGTAGCTTGAGATGAAGATCTCAAGAGTTATAGGTTATTTTCAGCACGCCTTTCATCGTGAATGCGGGCGTTACCACATCACTTTGTGTCCGACAAAATGAGTAACTCTAGTGAAGATCTACAATTTGAAATGAAAAACCATTTTGTTACTTTTACAATTACCTAAAGCACCTGTTCTATACAAACATAGGATGCATGAGTTTTGTCGTCTTCATAGATCTGTAGATCTGACGGGACAACGTTTTCAGGGTTTCTATAAACGCATAAAAGTAACTGCAACGGGATGGTGCGTATAGTTTTTGCATAAATATGGGAACAATTACCAAAAATATAACAAGTAAATTATTAAGGTTAATATGAATCCAACGATAAGAAAAACACCTTGTTAGGCTCACATAATATACACGTACCTATAGTCTATTGTCCATGTAGATTAAAGGTGTTTTAAAACCTCTCCATCTAGATTATTGCCTTGATTATATTCACTAATCTAGAGGAGAATTGCATGCCATTTTTTTACCGTGTCAATTTAAGGCTTAGTCCCTCCTCTTGTGTTAACTTTCAATTTAATAAACCGAAATGAACTTTCTTTCATGGTCTGAACATAATTTAACGGCTTCCCAATTACAACATTATATTCAGGGAAGCTTGGGAAAAATCATCAGGCAAATGGAAATTTGAACCAGTTATGACTTTGTACGGCCATATTTAGAAATTCCTTTATTTTTATTTCTATTTCATTACTGATATGTATTTAAGTTGCCGAGTCTCAAATCCCGCCGTTTATTAGCAATAAAAGTGAGGTTATCCTGTTAATCTTGTATTTCCACATCACATCCTGAACGGGTTTTGAACCATCTATCCTACTAGACAATTATCTTTGAAAACCTACAATGTTTTACTGGAACACAATGATACAGCAAACTCTTTAATTTTTTCCCAATAATTACTTCCGGTGACGTTAAACTCCAAGCCAATCGAAAAAATTGTCAATTCACTGGATATAGCGATCGGATGCGGTAATTCTATTACTATAAAAATGTCGGTTGCATTTATTACAAAAAATACGCTGCAGCGTTCTATTAGAATTTCCCAAAGATAGGTAAATGTAAAAATCCATACGAGATAATTATCGAAAAACGCATGATTAGAGCTTATTATCCACCTATTATCAACGGTCAGTCGTCCGTTTGGTAGCTCCGCTGAGTATTTATACATTTTTTTTTACCAGAATTCCAATTCTCCTCACTTTACGTGTTGTCGAAGCCCTGCGTGCTGATGATTGTTCGGTAGCTACTCGTCCGCATTAGAGACTGATACCCATCCGCGCCTGTTATTTTAATTTCGAAGCGTCCGGTGCGATATGAACTGAAATTAGTGTTGATAAACACGATCCCGTTTTATATCCGGGTTCCCTTCGCTTCTACCTCACGGTTTTTTTTTCTGCTATCGGCTTCGGTGCGACGCGCCTTGTTTAAAATTCAAAACGTATATACGAAATTGTCGAAATTATCGTCGGCAATTTTGTTTTTGTGCACGTTTAGCGTCGTATTTTCGCGAAAGATCGATAGAGCCCAGGATGATGATTTTTATTGAATTGTCAATTATGTTTTTTAGGGAGATATCAGACTGTACCATGTGGACCAGAAACCAAAAACGAAATGGACAAAATTCTTTCTCGATGGTTGTTGATAAGACGCATTTTTAAACTTTTTTCAGACTTAATAGATAATGATGCATTAAAAAAGGATTCTAGAACGGTCTTTCTACAAGATTCTGAAAAAATATACCTGGTGTTGCATTTAAAAGAATTGAAACAAAAAGCGATTTCGAAGTCTTCAACCGTATTCGACCGATGAGAATCGACGCATCATCGAAACAGCTGTCCCGGATTAATCAATTAAACTTGTGTAGAGGGGAGTGTGCCGATACTTTTGTGTTGTTTGCCGTTATGTGCACTTTTACCCGATCTACTGCCTTAAAATGCTGATGCATTCTACATAGAAATTCATAGGTTCTGTTTGTAATTCTACATTGAGACATTTTAAGTGGTAAAGATCAAAAAAGAAACAATGACAAATGATTTTCGAAAACCATTAATTACGAAATTCTCTCAAATTTTTCTCCACGTAATACATTTCGTAATCCTTCCTCCTATTATTAAAAATAATCAAGAAAAGAAGAAAACAACTGCATATGTGTAGAGGAAAAAAAAAAACTCATCGCATGGTTGATCCTAAATCGAAATTATTATACCACGCTCAGAAAAAGAATATTTCCACAGGGAAAACGATACCATTGTCACCAGCACCGCAAAACACTATTCCGCGTTCATTTACTTTTTCCACACATACACACAGTCACGTCGCGAAAAGTAGCGTAGTAATCTCGCGTAGAGCGTAAAATTAAGGCCCTAGACCGCATAGCCCGAGCGAAAAACATATTTTCCACTTGGCTTGAAAAAAGCATTACCACGACACACAAGTAATTTCACTTTATACAGTCGGTTTGTCCCGACGCAAAAGCGGAAGCCAGGCTTGAGCCGTGCGAAACAGCACCGTCCTCAGCTGTAGTGGGGAAATAGCGCCAAACGAGGTTGTGCCGCATACAAAGCCTTCTTTTTGTAAGCCGAATACTCTCTGAATATACGAAGAACTACGCCAGAGTCTAATTTAGAGCAAATGCAGAGGAAAGGCGAACTTAAGAGCTAGTTTACCTTAATTCTTTCTGTATATTGGCCTAGAATATAGCTTTGTCTAAGTGTTATTAGCACAATACGACAGATGTTGCCGCGACGTGTAAAGAAGGCATTAACTTTATTTAAATTGTCCAATCTCGAGCGTTGAAATTGGATTTATATTAATATTGTGATGAGGAAAAATTGGTGGGTAATGATGAACCGCATAAAAAGTGAGTTTATATTTGTTTCAAGTATGTTCTCACCAGTGTTCTTCATTATTTGCTATACTCAACCTGAAGACTCTTCTGCAATACGTTTTTGTTGGTTTCCCTCGAGGTCTCCTCATCATTATTCTTGCCTGCCATTATTATTGTACATGTAACAAAATTAATAAATAAATATTCGTTGATGAGAATAACCAAAAGCATCTTGCCAATTCCAGTACAAGTTTTACCATCCTCTTTATTCATTTTCCCAAATTAATTTCCATCATCCCCAGCATATGATCTAAATATCGAAATAACTGCATATACCTACATATCAACGTAAAGTATTCTAATTAAGCTGCTCGAAGCATGTAAGGTCTTTATTGTATGAAGCTAATTATGTATACTCCACAATTCCGTTCCTCCGGTCTTTTATTAGCGAACTTGGCATTTATTTTGGAATGCACCTGCTCACAATATCACTAGAGACTACAATAGTACGAAGCAACTGGAATATCTCTGAGTGCATCGCGTATTTCCTTCCATTTCTCCATCAACAATGAAATTATACTCTTAATAATGCAATTTTAATTTTCTGGCTAAATTGAACGTACAAAGGCTAGAAGGTTTTAAATGAACCTACCGGACGGTGCGCGTGTTACACGCCGTTGGTGTCGATTATAAAGGATAGGTTTTCCACTACAAGCATAGTAGAAAGAGCAATTTTGTAAGAAAGATAAAATAAAAAATATAAGTTTTGACACTTTTTCCATTTGAAAGTTTAATCGTGTTTATTGGACACGCTAAAATTTATCGGCTCTTGATTCTACCCTATATGGTCAATTCCAATTTTCCAAGTTAAACACTTTTAGACTTCAGGCCAAGTCTAAACTAATCACTTATAAAGAGCATTTAACGAAGTAGGCCGCGACGTTTTACAAAATTACGTTCGTTTGGCTTTTTCGCAACGCCTACATTATCTTTCTTTTATTTGATGGAAATTATAAATTCTTCACTTTTCTAAATCCTTGTACTGCATCCAGAATGTCAAGGACAACTCTCTTAAGAGTTCTTCACTTACAATTTTTATATGCCTATATTACTTTTAATCTTCATTAACTTTCATCGAATAAATTTAATCGAAAACTTCGTAACTGGTACTAATGCGTTAAATCAGTTTAAAGCCTGTATATAACACACAAAATCCTGTAGATTCTAATTAGATCTTATCAATTCCACCCTGTGTACTTCAAAGAAGCAATTCTTTTGGCTCATATCTCGCCACGTATCCCCCATATAACCGGGACGATGGGAACTCGACATAAATGTTATTATACATAAACGTGGATCGTATTCAATTTGGCCGCTTCGCAAGAAAAGCATCGTAAGATTGCCTCTGTAACCACGACGAGCATCCGCAACGGCCGACATCAACTTTATCGGCGAAGTTTTGTAGTTGAGGAAAATAAACGTCATTCCGTAGGAAACGAAAGAAAAACCCCGACACATAACCTCTTTCGGGATGCTCTTTTCGGTGTTTTCCTTCTTCTTCATTTTTATCGACCTTATTCTTGCCGTGTCCTTCTCTCCTTCTGTATGATTATGAGCAGCTCCTTGTATGCTTACATCCCCCTTAACTACTTCCTGTTATATGCGAGAACAATAAAACGACATTGGGTGCTGCTGCGGAATCTAGAGCTTGCCGTTTGGTTGCTACTGTCCCCTTACCACCAGCATCGGTCGTTCGATTTCGGGTCACGTTGTCGTCGGTTATAAAATTTATTCGCCTTATGATTGGTTTATGTATTTATATCTTGATGGGGTATAGAGAAAGAGGAAAACGAACGACGCGGTGCCGTCGTAAAAACGCGATAATACATTCTCCAATTTTATTGCGTCGTTCATAAATATCGTTTCTGGTGGCCCAGAACGTTTTTACTACCTCTGGTCTATTTTTATTCATTGCTTTTTGCAAAAAAAAAAATCGAGAGGTAGTATGAAGTTCCGAAATAAATGACTGGAAAAATTGCTTCCCCCTAAGCTTGGCATTTCAACAGCAAAATTATTTAAATTAATGCAGATATTTTTTTTTAATTTTTTTAAAATGGTTAGAAGAAATTGTATCGTGCAATTTCAGAACGGTAAAAAGTCGTACCTTCAAAAGGGTGGTTTTACACAATTCAGGCTTCAACCCAGTCACATTCCATATTAAAGGGGTAAAGTATCACAACTCCACCGCCTATTTTTGTCCACAAAATGCGATAAGGAATCATGCTATAAAGAGGTAATTCTTGCTCAACAAGGCAAGGTAGGTTGTGTTCACTTTGTTTTTCCTTTTATTTAGTCGCAATGAGATGCTGCTGTTTACCACTACCACATTCAACCTAGGGGCACATTTGACCACCGTTAAAACTTCCTTTCATTACTTGAATTTAGTGCCAATAAAAATCATGTATACTCGCCATTTACGCCGGCTAACCGTCAACGTAGTTTGGACGCTGTGCATTGTTTAGTATGCGAATAAAAAAATATATTGTGTTTCGGTCTTCGGTTGAAGATACAATTTAAGTTGTGTGGTGCGGAGTGTGCCGATACTTTTTTGTTGTTTGCCATGGTACATCACAGTCCTTACTACCATTATTTATTTTTATTTGATTGTGTTTCTCATAATTACGTATTACTTAATTTACGTAGGTTCTTTTAATGTAATAATATCAGTGCTGAAATTGTTCTAACCTAAATGCAACGGTTGTTAAAGACATACGCGGCTTTTGCCGGCGTTTTATTCTGAGCCACATTCAAGTATTTGACTGTGGTATGAAACTATTCAAAATTACCTACTTATGTTAAAGTATAAATGTTAATTTACCCGTACAATTACCTTTAAGCAGCACGTTTGTTATATGTGGATGGTTCGCACGTACAAGAAGAAGACACATAGATGAAAAATGCTATTAAAGAAGCATTGTGCAAATAAATATCTGAAAGAGAAGCTAGTAGAATCTTTAACGTAAAACAAGGTACACTTCATCCGAGAATTGAACAGTTTAAAAAGAAATTGCAGAAAAGAAGTTACTACGTTTGCTTAATGACGACTCTGGCAATGAGAGCAACGATTCTATTCATGTTTCTAATCAATATTCCGGCAAATATACTGTAAGGCAGGTATTTACAACTGATCAAGAAAATGAACTAATGAAATACATGCAGCAATGTTTTAACGTGTAACTTGTAAACAAATTAGAGCTTTGGCTTACGACCATGAACAAATAAAAAATATCGTTAAGGAAACGAGAAAGTATAAGTTTGGAGCGAGTTGCTGGTTTTAATAAGAGAAGCGTTTTTTGATAATTACACTTCCAAATTGCAAAAATATAAATTACGACCTGAGCAAATATATAGCTTGAAACTTCGTTTTCTCTAAACAATAAATAATGGAGATACCATTGTTTACCTCCAAGGTACAGAACGACCACCAAGTATTATCTATATTTTATCAACACGAGAAAATTACATTCAATCATTCGAGTCGGCTTCATAAAAACACGAAATCATCTCATACTCCAACCATTCATCTATCCGTCATCAAAATAAGAAGACCATGACGAATCTAATTTATAGCCTTATGTTCGCCGGACGTAAGAATAGCAGAACCGACCAACCTTTCGACGTAATTTCGGATGATTTACAAGCGCGAGAACTGTAGCAGTTCTCTCTGAAAAGGTGCCTGCGGTCTCCGCCTTTAAAGCTAGGCTATACTTGCTTGCCATCTGAAAGTTTACGATTCTAGCTCTTCCAGTGGTGTGTGGTGGTAACACGCTGACCGTATTGTTCTCTTCTATGCCACTGGGTTTCAACACTTCTTAGTGTCGATAAATTATCCTTATACGATCGGATTTAATGTTTTATATTGGAATGGTTGGTTGGAATAGGTTAAACCGAGCTTTGGATCTGGTTGAAATTAATAGTTCGTGGAATAATGGTCTTTAGTTTGAAATGAAATTTTAATTTATTTGACTGTCGTCTATGGCGGCGACATAGATCGACGCTTTATATATATATCTGTTTCCCTGATTAGTTTAAATTTAATTTCATGCAAAATTTAATTAAAGAATCCTTCCAATAGATCATCAGTGTCCTTGGAATAATAACTAAATTATCGCAATATTTTACGCCCGCTTTGAGATTTAGTAAAGAGAAGATGCAAGTGCGCTAACTGCACCGAGTGTCGTGTTTTTTCCGAGATGCTATGATAAAGTTAGCCTTCTGTCTAGGATAATCCCAAGGCACTCGATCTTGCTGTTTCAATCGATCTTTGTTGAGGTAACTTTGATCTTTGGGAGCGGACCGTGCTGTTTCCAGGCAAGAGCCATACCTCTTGGGTCCTCTTGGGGTTGGTTATGAGGCTCTGGGCATCGAATAACTCTGAGATTTTCGTCAACTACGTTTGCATAAGCTGACCGGCAATGCAGCGTTGCGAGATGTAGCCAGGATAGAGGCGTCGGAGATTATCTGGTTTCGGGATGTCCACGATGTATGTAGATAGTAAACAGTATCGGTCCTAGTGCCGATTTTTGTGGGATTCCAGATGCCATGCATTTCTCTGAAGATCCGATCCCATTCGTGATGGTGTGGAATCTTCTATCCTTGACGTAATTGTCTTAAAAATTCTCGGCGGGAAACTTGCCTCATTCATCTTAATTAGTCCTTCAAAGACAGTGGTGACTTAATCTACTATCCGGTACAACGATGTTGACTGTTATGTCCTGAATCCAAAATGGTTGCAATCCTTAAGCTGGTTATTTCCAAAACATTCGTTAATTCTAGTCAAAAGCAAAGCTTCTAGAACTTCGATGATGGTTCCCAGTAACGACGTCTGAAAGATAAATGATAGGGTTCTTAGGTTGGTTAGGTGGAAAGTTTGTGTTGAAAACTGTTTCAAAATGATCTTTCTGAAAATTTGAAAGATTGCGCAGATTTGAAATATTGCGAAATGTAAACTTTACATATTTAAAGGGTGGATTGAAAGGTACCCGCTCCGATCAGTGCATATATTACAGCTTGGCTCGATATTGTACGTAGACAACTTCCCTTTGTTGCTTAGTCTGCCTATTGATGTTGAAGGTGTTTTTCATTATTTCCAGTTATTGCTTGCTGCTGTTATATCTTGACTCTATTAACCTATGGTGGACACAACACGGAGCTCACATAATTACATCTCCTCTGTAAAGTTGTGTAACCTGTCGGTTGCAGTTCAGGGGCAAAGAAGGAGCAATCGCGTCTCTCCCATTCCATAACCGCTACTCGCCCACAGTTCCGTGAACGTCGCTGCAAGTAGTAATTTCGAACAATTGTCTTAGGAAGGAAAACAACAAATTAGAAGTTATATTGTTGATATTATTCCGACATACTCTGTATATAGAGATGCATCTTCGATATTGCTTTACCTTTTCTGTGCAAACAGCATTATAGTATAGCAAGAACTAACTTAGCAGGAAGCATGCACAAATTCAGTTCAGAAATTTTGAAACAAACTTGCTCAAAGACAACGGACTCACGGTCTTGTAAACTCGAGTGGAAATTTCGGTACAAATTTACTTGCACGTAAGTTGCTCTCATCCGTATTTCCTTCGACTTTACAATATACAAGTACCAAGTTATACTGCCGTCCTAGCCAGTGCAATGGGATATCCGAGAGCTTGGGAGGGTATGTCGGTATTTGTGCATCGGTAACTAACTAAATGTTTTGTTGAAATTCACTTTGAGAGGGTCGCAACGTTGTAATTGGGAAGGAGACTGTTATCGTATCTTGGAGATCTTTGTAAGGATTGCTAAGATGTGGAGTCTAAAGGAGGGTAGAACTTTGACAGATACTGAGATTGTAATCGCCGTTCAAAGATATTAACGAACGTATTACAATAATGACATTGTGTATGAAACAAACTTGCAACTTTACCAATAAAGCTTTCTTCCCTTTAACAGAAAACTATTTTTAAGCAATTTCTCTTATTAAATTTGTGACAAAGCTACATCAAAGAATAACTTCAACATCATCCAATCCGTGATGAACAATTGTATTTACATTATTCTCCGCTCATATAACGCCTTGAACTTCATGTGGAACTAGAGGTGTACCGTTCAATTAACAAACTGAGGTTTTAACTTATATTTATTGCTTTTAAGAAGAAATTGATCTAAAATATAAATTGAAAATGCACTTCGAACGCTGTAAATTCTCGTCTCGTAAAATTTCTTTAAAATCAATTAATAATTAATTCTTCTGAATTTGCAGTATATGAACAACTTCCCATTTTTCACAATCTAGTGGTGGTGAGATGGGGAATAATAAAAGCAGAGAGTACGAAGAAGGTTTGCTTTCTCGGTTGCATATTTCCGGATTAATTAATTCGCATTACAGAAGCTTAGCAGCCGATTAAATAACGAAACTAGTGATTAATTAAAAAACTTTTCGCATCTGAGCATACCAGAGGAGGTCTATTTGCTTCTCCTTTGCATTCCTCCCTCTTTTTTCTGCCCATCGTTGCTCTGGCCGTGCTTTTTCTTCTTTTTAAAGTTTCTTCGGCGCTCACGGAGCATAGTAATGGAACTCCTTTGTTTTGCGAAAGAGATTTCGCGAGATTGCCGTCGAAAATCTTTGGAAAACTTCGCGAATATGGTGCAGCAACAATGTCCTGTGAGATTTTGTATAGGAACATTGATTTTGTAAGTTGGCGTCTTAAATAGATTCTGCAATTATAAAGAGTTTTGAATTCACATACGTCAGTATAAATAAAAAGAGGCAATCGATGCATTGTGTAAACTAAAATTAAAATTGAATTGGCTAAACGAAGAACTCTTTTGCATAGCTTTACTAAGACCCTCTCCGGGGGGTTCACATCAAAGAAATTGAACATAAATGAATTCTGGCAACAATTTCGATGGCCATCTCATCTTTCAAGAAATATCCTACCGAATAAAATTACATTTTTGTAAGAACCTAATGGGCTGGTAGTGCTTTTCCTCACTCTTTCACTATGACTGGAAATTTAGGTTCACCTATTAGCACTTTATATTGGGCGTTGCTAGTGATCAAGCTACATTGTTTAGAGAGTGATAAAATGTCCAAGAACAAAAAAATGGATATGAAACACACAAGGAATTATTGGAACATAAAGCGCAAGTGATTTTAGTGACACTAGTGATAATGAAAGCAACACAGTACAGCAAAATCCACTTGAAATGTACCTGATGAAGTTGATGAGGACGAGTCTACAACTCAACTGGAAGAAACGTGAACAGTTAAACAAAAGAAAGTTTTGAGTAAATTAGATGAGCAACTTCTTAATAAACAAATCAAATTTGGTCAACCGTCTGAACCATAAGGGACTGAAAGCGCTATCATAGCTTCAACAAAAAGTACATATTTAGGAAAGAATGCAGAATTAGAAGAATTAAAATGCAATACTGGCTGAGCTAAATTATTACTGGGATTGTTGTTTCTATTTGCTGCTCTAGAAGATAACCACGTGTTAGCTAAAATGTTTTTCGATCCTAACTATTTAGGAGAGAGGTTTATACCTCTCTCCTGAGTAGAAGTCTCATGGTTGCTTTATAGCAATAATGAGTAAAGAAAGATTTAATTTTTTCATAAATGTATTGAGATATGATGACCAAACAACGATACAAGAACGCAAGGAAAAAAGTACTCTTTTCCCAATTTATCATGTTTATTGGTGAATGCGTCAACAGTTACAATCCCAGCTCTCACGTCACAATCGACGGGCAACTTGTCGGCTTTCGGGGCAGATGCCCATTTCGTATATATATGCCCAATAAACTGAACGGCATCAAGGTCGTAATGACGGTTTATAACGTAGCTATTAAATATGTAATCAACGCAAGCTCGTATCTGGGTAAGTTAACTGCCACAGAAGGTGCTCCGCAGATTACTTCGTAACAAATTTGATATTACATGGAAACAATCGCAATATTACAATGGAGAACTGGTGGCTCTAACAATATTTGGGTGCAGGCTTTTACTTCGGCTGCAAGAGCAATCAACAAGATCGTGGCAAGAAGAACGACCGCAAAAGATTCCGTCGCTTTCTATGAAACTAGAAGAATGTATATCAAACATGTTACAACTAGACAAACCCATAACGGGAAACCAATGAATCTCTTGGGAAAAAGGAGAAAGGACTTATTGCAGTTTATGCCCTTCATCTAAGAAAAGAATAACAATCACATACTGCCACTCGCGCCCCATCTGGTGAACACCAAGTACATAATCCTTATGTAAATGCAATATATTTGCTAAACAATGTCTTTTTCCATTTAAACGTAGAACGTTAATTTCAAGCGATTTATTTTATCACCATTACATGCAACATATATAAGTATACACATCGCACGTAAATTTTGCGTGTGCTTAGTAATAACGTATGAACACTATGGCGTTAGTACTCTAAGATTAAGACGGACAACTATGGGGTAGGGACTATTGTTCGTTGTAGTGAAGTGTTCGCTATAGAGAGAGTTAACTAGAGGTAAGGATAAGTAAAGTAAATCAAAGTTGTAAGAAGTTATATTTGAAATTGTTAATTAATTAAATCACCGACAACTACTTTTCTGATCTATCATATTGAAAGAATTTGTACAGAATGCTGTTCAAATACAAGAGACGATCCTTTTGTTACATACTATTTAACAAGGTTTTGATGACCTTATTCCTATTTTATCAGCTATCAGCTTGAAAATCCTTAGATCTATAATGCAGAGGTAAATTTTCCTTTAAAGAGAGATATTCGTTTGTTGAGTTGAGATGCGTTCATTTACAAAGGTTTAACTGGCTTAGCATTACCTTAATCATCCCAAACACCAGGCTAGATAGATGTAGAGAATGTTGAAGTCAGATGAGATGAACTGAGAAGAGACATCCAAAAACGTAGTCATATATATCTGCTTCATTGAAAGAACCAAAATTTCAAATTTATAACATTACTTTGGTTAAAAGATCAAAAGATTTGGAGTACTCTAAAACCAATTACGCCTGTTATATTTGGCTTCCAGGAGTGCGTTGTAATTTCCAACTTCCGTACGCAGTGTACGCCGAGAAAATATGGTATCGAAATTATAAGGTTGACTATCTTCTAACAATAGAAAAAAATTAAAATGGGGTGCTTTCCTTCACAAGTTCCCTACCATAAATATATAAATCTGAAAAAGAATCACGTCATCAGGCCAGAAATATGTCATAAAATTAATATTACTCCAACTATACTTTTCGATTTCAATCTGCAGCGTTGTCCTTAATTTATTTTATTTTATTTATTTAAATTTGTGACGTTAACATTTCTTAAATTTAACAGAGCAATTTTATGATATATTTCATCTGGCCAGTTCTGGCCTAATGATGCGCTTTTTTTTTCACGAAACCGGCTGCATTTATTCATTTATAAATAAAGAACTTGTGAGAAAAGGGTTCCCCTTTTAAATCTTTTCTATTAAGATGACCTCACGCAAGTCAGAGAGTCAACTTCGATCCTTTAATCTTTTAATATTTCTCGCACATGAATTTGTGGAGGCCTTTTTAAGCTAACTTGTGATCCGTATATATGCAGACATGTTTTATATACAAACATCGACACGATTTATAACTGTCAAAATCGAAAATTTAAATTGCAACTTTATCAAACACAGGACTGCCTGAAATCGGCATAAAATTAAACAGACGCGATCACAAATTACGAATCGCATCCAATACAAACTCAATATTGGACCGAATTAGCAACATGTGTACAGCAGGCGCAGTCGTCTGTACAAATTAAAATTAATACTAAGTACACAGGCGGACAGGCACCGTCGCCAGTAGCCGATGCGTATTGCGCTTAATTAAAATTTCAATACAACGCAACGCGTTATTTTATGCGTATTATTCGGTGACAGATGCGGATATTATGCGAAATATTCAAAAAATGGCGTCACAAAACAACAGAATTTGTGCTAATTGCCAATATTTTTCATAGAGATCTAATGACACGTTGTTTCCGAAATTTAAAAAAATTAATATTACACGTTTTTGAAACCAACAGAAGATATCATCGATATATCCTTGTAACATAAAAATATTTCTCGGCTTTGCTAAAACCCTCGAAAAATCTACTTTCCGCATGCAAACGCGTGTTGAAATGAACCGAAATCTAAGATACACAAGAATTAATCGAATCATGGCTCGCGACTTTGGATAGCTGCACCTTCTCAATAGCTACTTGAACGTCTTGTTCAGTTACCGGAGAAGTATACAACCATTAGACGGTTAGAGGGAAATAAATATCTAAGTAATATTTAAAAATACTAAGGAAGGCAAAATAAAGGCAATATCTGGACAGTTACATTCATAAACTGGAAGCCGAGTTTCATTAAGTAAGTAACGATTAAACAAGTTTATACAATGCTTTTTCATCAGTGCTAAACCTTTGGAATTTACAGAGGTTGCAGTAAACGACAATTTAAGTATCTGAGAGAAATGGTCACACGCGATTATCGAGACAATAGGCACTGAAGGTCTCAGAAGAAAAGTTTACAACAGTTTATCAATAAATGAGGAACAGCTTTCATAAGCACAAATAATAAAAACGGCTAAAAATGTCGATAAGTAAGTTTAGAGCCACAGTGGGTTCGGAAAAATTAACATTAAAATCACCTTCTTTGTCCATTACCAAAACAAGCCTCCCAGAATCAACTCCTTCCCTAGCAACGTAACAAGCGGCAATACACACTTAGTACACAAACACCACCGAGAAGTCACCACCATGTTAATCGCCAAGACTCATTAAAAATTTCAAAATACTTTCATTCTACTTTAAGTTCTACAGAAAAGTAATTTCTGTTATTCATTCCTCTCGCAGCTCGGATAATGATTTATTGTGTTCAGAATTTAATTTGCGTACCGCCCCAGTACGCTACGTTTTCTAGCGCGGATTTCGCTTAAGCAAACTTATTCATCAAGATTTCTTTTCTTTGGATTCTCGAAGAATGAATGTACGTTGGCATGGCAAAGATTAAATATTTTACGTAGCGCGCAAGATTGGAAGTTAATCCTTTCGTGTATAATAAACGAGGTTTAATACGGAGAGACGGTTTTCAGATTCACCGAGTGTGTGGCTGGTGTTAGGAGAAGTCTTTTGAATTGTGTAAATGTTGCTCTTTATTACTACTAATGATTAAAATGAACCGCTTAATGAGGACTGATGCTCGTAACGTGAATACGTCCTGTATGTCTTTATTCCCCGCGTAAGAAGTGATTATGTAGTTAAATGTTAAAGTGAACGCTATTGAATAGTACATTAATTCCTTGGATAATGCTCTTGGTAAGTTGCAAGCGTTGTTAGGTATATGCAGATAATATATTTAGAATATTCAACTAAATCCTACTTACATATTTTTGTACGGTTCAAAGAGTGTTGCTTTGGTATCCGTACACTGAAAATAGAGAATTGGTAAATTGGATTTAAACCACGTACTCGAATACTGTGGCACTGCAACACTGAAACGCTTCACCTTTACCCCTTACCACAAACACTTCACTGAAACTGTACGCACGTTTCGGTAGCTACTGAAGATGATAGCTTATCATCTTCAGCAGCAATACTGAACTCAGTATTGCAATTGTCAACTGGGAGTTTCATTTTCAGACGAAACAAGAATACTGAACTGAAATATTGAACTCAGTATTGCTGCTGAGGATGATAACTTAGTTATCGAAACGTGCGTACAGTTTTAGTGAAGTGTTTGTGGTAAGGGGTAATAGTTAAATGTTTTAAATCAGATTTATTGAATCATTTTAAAACAACGAAAAATGTTGTTGCCAGAATAAAGAAAAAAAGAGATTGTTGAAGGAGCTATTGTTTTAGTTTGTTTTAACATTGCCATTGTCACCAATTCTATGTAATTGATACAGATACAAAAGGTAGTTGGGTGAATGAGCAAATCTTTTTCTCTGTTGTACATCGTACATCCTCATGGCATATTAAATAACAATGTTTAGTAGCAATATATGTCGCTTTTTTATAACATAATGCAACAACAAACAAAAGTTTTCTCTACACTTCAATGCGTCCACCTCAGGCGGTCGCCTTTATTTACAAAATCCTGCGTGTAATGGCGCTATTATATGCCACGTTATTGGATTAAAACAAGAACTCCCGAAACGCTAAATCGATTTGTTCACTCTCCAAAAGCGAATTTATGACTCGGCGCTTTTCCTACACGGCTGTATGCGTAGCTGCCCCAGCGTCGAGTATGCATACGAGTGAAGTGCTCCATCTTCGGATTTAATAAACGTTCCCAGTTCATTCAACAAAGCAGCGTCGATTGCCCCCGGTGATCCCGACAAATTGGTATCTTCGGACGCTTACGGGGACGGACATTTCGTTCACTGTGAGCCGGAGAGGTCACTACTGTTGTATCGCTCCGTAACAGTCGGTTTCTACTTCAATGACGCGAAAGATTCGCTTTCGTTTAGAGGCATAAATTAGATTTGCGGCCGTACTGAAGGCTTTCACGCTCTACTGTAATAATTTGAAGAGCGTGATCGTCCATTTATGGTCAATGATCGGACTAAAAACGCACGTACGTACGTGTTAGTTGAATACTTACGTGTTTTAAAAGATGACAGAGTTTAAATACAAATTATACTGTATACAGAATACGTACATATGTATTTCTATATACCTATACAAATTGAGAGTTGATCCAATGGTCGCACGTACCTTGATCGGATATATTCGGAACGGTAAGAGGGATATTCATTCATCACACAAATAATGTATTAAGCCATCGATTTATGTGAAGAATTCGACGACCTAATGTATTTTGCAGTGATGATTCATGGGAAGTGAAATTTTGCAGAAAAAGCAGGAAAGGAAAGAAGAGACAGCGAAATGTAAGAATACATATTCGAAATCAACGAAAATGTCTCAGAAATAGTGAGAAAACTAATATTAACACTGCCGGAGAGAAAACGCAGGAACGTCCGTGTTCGCACAAACTCAAACGTTATGAAAAGTTTTCCGAGGAGGAACGCACAGTTTTCGAACGATTTTATGCAATAGGTGACGAAAACATATCTGAGTGGACTCGTTCGAGGTGAGCTTGTAAAGCGACCAAGAGTAAAGCGCAATGATTCCGGAATAAAATTTAGCTATAAATATGCGGTTATTTCTGTAACATGCATTCAGTAAACAAAACACGGAATAGATTAATTTGTGAAAAATGTGTTCCGAAGGACGAGGTAGTTGCTCCTAGAGATAGTTGTGGCAAGCATTCTACCAGGCCAAACAAAATAAGCGTTGATACTCCTAAAACCGGGAGTCCTCATCCATCACAACTACGATTTCTCCAACAGATTTCAAAGAAAATTTTGATCTATCTTTTAGATGCTTTCGAGCTGATACCTGTGGAAATTTCAATTAAACGCAGCTACTTCCGAAGAAATTCGACAAAGTATTACAGTTCAGGAAGAGCTCTCTGGAACTGTTTCTAAATTTAATTTACAAAACCTCGATTTAACCATAGCGAAATGATCTACGTTAATCAACGATGATATTGCAGTAAACGTTATGGCTACTTAATGCATGCGCTTAAAGATTGAAATCCAAGAATTTCGCATCTGGAGAATCCGTGGTAATAGGCTGTTATAAATTTGCGACCGCGTACGGAGATCTCGCACTATAGAGGTAACCAATCAATTTAAGGATGGCAAAGTTGGGAAGCTCCGTTTTGACAAACAATTAAGCGTGAGAGTATTTTCAAAGTTAACCGATTCACTTTGGAGTTACATCTTTGAAAGGAACCGAGGATAATTTCTACAAATTATAGCAGGTTTGTATGTAACATGCCAATTTTTGTATTCCAACGTGTCTATTCCTGTTATCTCATCAAATAGCTTATTCCTCCTCTCATTCCAATGATATAACGCACATGGCATGTTGACGGGGTTGGAGAAATGTTTATAAGGAATACTAAGCTATGCTATGCGTATTAATATACAGTAAAGTCTCTTTTTATATTTCCAGAACGCAGCTTTTACAAATAGATTTAACCATCGTCAGTGCTATTCTTCATCTATTTCGAGACTACAAACGTCTTCATTCCCTAAAATGTAAATGATCCTCCCAAGACAACGGACAAATAACAGCGTTGACGTCCTTAATTACCAGATGGCGTTGACGGTCTAAAATTAACTCCGGCAATATTTTTATTCCCTCGCCGGGTGCGGTATCAACGAAATGGCAGGAAATGTCACAACGTCACAGAAACGAATGAAAACTATAGATATAACCTATTGGATCCTAAGCAATATAGCAAAAATTCTTTTCCATCTTCGCAACAAACGCAAGGTATTTTCGTTTCGGACTTATGGAGATAAAGGGATATAAAATAATAGCGCGTTAGATAATTAACGGGCCAGACACGGAAAACCTTTTACCGGATACCACGGTTTTTACTGCCCTTCGACGATAGCCTCTTTGTCGCTCTCAGTTACACCTAGATGGCTCCGTCTTTGTTCTTACCGGCTAACGAATAGGATGTTGTTTCTTTTATCAGTTTGATACGTTCTGGTCTAGTTTATGAGTGTATAATCATTAGATAAGAATCTTCTAGAGTTAATTTCAAATTATGCTGGGGTACAGGGAACTCTTTTGAATGTTATCTAATCAACTTTGGGATATAAAACATGTTGAACTTTTTTATAGCGAATCTATTACGTTCTTGAATTTAAAATAAAGGATAATAACTTGCCGCCAACAAGGAAATAAAGATAGAGGTGGAGTCGGATTAGATTTAGAAGATGGGAACGAAAACCAATGGCCATCATAACAATTGTGCGTATTCCTGACTATATAGCGGTGAATCGATGATACTCGTAGTTTCTTCCTTGAGCAATTTAGAGAATAAAGTTAAAGTTATATTTAGATATTTATCTCAATTTATAACAACTTTCTTCAACATTCCCTACTGATTAAGATATCAAGAGTCAAGGAAACATCCACATAAATATAATTTCATGTTACATAGGAATAATTTTCGGATAACTTTTGTTTGAAAACTTCTTCTCTAGTTCGCTCAGGAAGGGAATTATCAATCATCTACTAGATGCATACTCATATAGCATATTCTCATGAGGTCACTTAAGAATTAATCAGCCGTCGTCTTAAAGACAACTACTAAATATCAGGAATTCACACATGCTGTGGGCTTTCTAAGAACTAAGAGATGCTTGTAGACACAAATTGAAAAACTAAAAAAAAAACGCTGACCAACTTATATGATATTCAGGCGTATCCTTAATTAAACTTTCATTACTTCATTTAGATTCTTTCACACGGCAAATTCTCTTTATCATTTCTATCCAGGGAGCCTTAGACTCCTTAAACTTGGCGATATAAAAAAGACAAAAAAAAAGAAGATTCCACCCCGCGCGCCATCTGTCGCCAACCTAACGCATATAACTGTGACCATCTTTGTTTTTTATTCACGACCTTCTGTATCCGAGCCGGAAATTAATTAAAAAACTTAGTAAAAAGATGTTTAATTAAACAAAAAAGAGGGAAAGAAAAGTATGGTACACGATGAAAACGTCGGCCGGGGCTTCGTTCTAGTCGTAAAAATAAATACTTAATGGAGTGTGTAATGTTGCGGAGTAGCATTGCGAAAGATATTCCTCGGGAAAATTTCGTCGTTCCAAGTTTTAGAAGTGGTGAAGTTTTGCGAGAAAGAAAAAAGTTTTGCTTCTTGTTTTTCTTGTGCTTCTACTTTTTTTTTTTTTTGAACTGGTTGCTGCGGGAATAAATGCAGATACGTTTTATGTGGGTATTCTACTTGGAACTGTAGACATGGGTTTTAAATGTTAGATGAAAATAGGTAAAAATAAAGGTGAAATATAGGGTAGAAGGGATGTAAAGTTTAAAAAAACTTTATAAATAAAATTTGACCCTTTTACTTCAATATTTCTTGCAGATTTTAAGATTTTGTCATTCAGAGATTAACAAAGATTCATAAGTTATTATATTAAGTAATACAAAAAATATAACGTATAAGGGATATGTTATACATATATATGACTGTGGTTAACTTGTAGCGTGGCACCTATAACTGAAATAACGGAAAGTATATGATTAGTGCTGTTCAGCTACGTCCATTTGGATGCATTCGAACTTATACAACCGAGTTCCTTCTTACTGGTTCTCTGCCTCTCTCCTAGAGGTTTTATTCAATAAGAATAGGTATCTACAACCAGGAGATCAGGAAAACGAAAACATAACTCATATTGATAGAATATAAGTTTGATGCTAGAGTTCTGACGAATGGACGAATGGAACTTGAGAGAGGCCTGTAAGAAGAAAACTAAAAATGTTTTCAAGGAAGCAGAAAACGTTGAAGAAGACATCGAACAAGAAGCCAAACAGTCTTTTCCAGTTACTACTTTCAAGTACTTTGTGCGTTTGCAGGATCTATTCAAGCATCCAAAATATTTCTTGCCGACTTTTTATAGGAAATGCACCAATGTTCAACGTTACAATGTTTTGTAATTGATTTAAATGTTGACTATTTTCAAATGGATTTTCTAGTTTTTTAGTTTCTAGGGTAGCTTCTATCAAATCTACTTTGAATTGAATACATCCATGAAAGCATGTGTCCTGTATTGATTTTGCAATTGTCAAGAGGGATGAATTATGAATAATGTCTCTGTTTTCTAAGTCAAATATACTAAAATTTTTGTCAGGATACTTCTCGATTTTGAGATTTGAGAAGTTTGGAAAATTTCATTCGCCAAAATACTGTAAAACATTCAACACTTAACCATTCACCATCAAAAGTTACCCACATTCAACACAATGCCTCTTTACATAAAACAGAGAACAGAACGTAATTGTTAACAGTCGGACAGTTGTCAATCGAACCATGCCTTGTTTAAACATTCGAATGTCGCCTCGTTCCGATCGATTTGCAAGAACCACCTGCATAACGAAATACCGACACTATTGTGAGCTTTTCCGTCGACCGTTTTACGTAATTCCGGTCCGTCTATTTCCGGGATCCTGTCGGGGCGAAGTGAGGAGCAAACCGCTCAGCTTTCGAGGCTACGCTAGCCCGACTGGCGCGACCTGCATTCGCGATGATGCATTTTCATTTCGCATCGTTCCGAACGTGAAGCAGTTGCCATTATATGACAACTGTTGCTCCATAAAATTGTCATCCATTACCTCCTACTCTGTGAGACCTATTATTTATCGTAAAGCGAGCACAAAAGCGCCTCCGGTGCCCTTATTTTTTTTAATTTTTTAAAGCTAGCATATGCGTATGCGTATAGGTACATACGTGTTTTTCGTTTAATTGAAGGTGGTGTAATTTATCATGAGTTATTTTTTAGCGCTAATTTTATAGAACTACGGGTTGGCTGATTTTAAGAGCGTTCGAATTTTTTAATAGTATATGGATGAATTTCGACTTTGGTTTCCATATTTTGCAGTAACATGTCTTAAGTTATATCAACAAATTGTTGGCTGCCTTGCCAAATTTCGTAAAACTGGTGCAGTAACTTGCAAACACGGTAGTGATTAGACTCGTGAAGAGAGAACTGTTGAAACTATTGCGGATATGAGAAGACGTATTGCAATAGCGTCTTCAGGAATGACTTTCTCGTCAAAATCAATAGCTAGCCTTTAATATAAAATACGTCCTGGTATTGTAGTACGTTTTATATTCTTCTATGCTACATACTACGAATACAGTATTAAACAGATTTAGTTGCTTTTTTTAACAGGTTTTCGAAGATATATAAGGTATACTATGTAAGGCAAGATTTGAAGATTGTAAATAAATAAAGTGCATGGTTAAAAAGGCTAGCAAGTTATATATAAAAAAGATGGTAACCTCGACTGTAGCAAGGAGTACCTTTACAAGCCAGAATACCGTTTAAATATTTTGAGGAAAAACGACACGTGTAGACTCTCTTATTTCAGGGTTTTGTATTTTATAATTTAGCTAGAAATACACAATAAATATAAAACTTTTAATGCTACATCGTAAAAACTCTATTTTGCACGTCAATAATTAAATTTAAAGCATTGACCTCAAGAAATACCTACCAAATAGCGTCACCAAAAGAATGATGATTGGGAAGCGCCTTGTTGTTTATTAATTTTTGTACGCTATCACTAAAAGGTATAAAACGCATTGTACGAATACAACAAGCGCTACGCATCCGAATGTTTTTGTTATGCTAGATACAAGCAGTTAGACGGGCGGATGTCGTTTGCCGGAAAATTAAACGGCGTTAAATTTAATTAAAACGCTATTTACGGTCGATAAGAGACCGCCTTTGTCGATAATTCCCCGACCATATTAAATAATTTAATAATTGCGCGCAACCATAATGAGCGGGCAGACATTGAATGTTGTGCATAGGGAGAGAAGCAAGGGTAAAGCTTTCACTTTCAAGTTTACTCATTGTTGTTGATTTTCCAACGGTAGAACACGACTGGTTAAACATATACGTGGAAGTTTCAGTACAGTATTCAGGAAAGTAAAGAGAAAAATGTAAGTCTAGGAGTTCTGAAACGTAGATTTCTGATCAAAATCTATCAAGTAGCTGTCACTTTTATGTAACGACGATCTGATAGAAGTCCACAAATTTATTTGACTGCATGTTCATACTATGGCTTGATTTACATGATTGCCGTGCCAATAGGTAGTTAGAATTACTTGCAATTCTATCCCAATAGTATGAGTTGATAAAGGGTGTACCTCAGGGTACCGTATTAGGTCCTTAATTTTTTTCAATACCTGTAGTATAGTAACAAATTCTGACCATTTATTTCCAATATATGGGTAATGTACAAGAAGATGATCAATAGCATTTATGCGAGGAATGTTAACAACTATGTTCACTATAAACATCTGCTTAAATTGTTGTTGAATTAATTGAAAACGTCTGTGTATGCTTCAGGGCGGGTTTAGTGCTCATCAGTTCCAGAATCGATTCTCTTAAATGTACTTCATGCGCTTTAGAATGAAATATGGGATTGTTTCTTGGAGTCGAAGCCGCGAAATTAACAAGACCTTTCTAACATCAAAGCACCTAATTAGCATGATTTTTGTCCAATTGCTTTGCACTTAATATATTTATTTTTCGACATAATCTCCTTCTATACGGTTAGTGCAGCGATTCTCCAACTTTCTTAAGCCATGCAAATAATAGAATTTGTCGAACTCTATAAAATAAGCCTCCGTTTCGGCAATAGCTTCTTCATTTGACGTGAACCGCTTTCCAGAAAGCTATTTTTTTCAAGTTTGGAACGGAATCATGTTTTCGTCTATATACACACTATTCAAAAGTTTCAAGCAGATTTTGAAATAACTGCTTATAATAACTATCAAAGATTGAATTTGGAAGGACATTCTTCATTATTTATTCAATAATCTTTCAGGGTTGGCTTGAGGCCTAATCGCATCCAGATTATGATTGCTAAAAAGTTTTTCATTTCGGCTGCATTAGTGGGAACTCACTCATTTAGCCTGGATTTTGGATCAATGGTTTAATTAACTCTTGTAAGATCTATCAGGACGACATTCTTCATTATCTGACAAGTGTCACATTAGCAAAAGTATCTTAAGACGATTTCTAGGCATAAATTTCCAAGCTGGACTTGTGTAAAGTACGGATCGTTTCCAATAATCTTTCAAGGTTGGTTCGCGGTTCAATTCCATCCAGAGTATGGTTCCTAAAAGCTTTTTCATTTTAGCTGCACTAGTTGTAACCTACTCACTCGCCTGGATTTCTCATAAACTATTTCCTTAATTATTTTTTCAATTAGTTTCGCTCGGGATAAATATTTGTTTGTGCAGCCATTAGTTCAAATACTTCCCCGATTACAATTTTTAATAAAATGTTTAGCTCACTGCGGCTTTCACGTTCTACTTCCGATGAAGAACTTAAATGTACTTCACTACCACTTTCAATATTTGAAAACGTAGCACACGTTTGCTTTACGATGATTGTTTGTTTCTTTGCTATTGACTTGGGTTCTTCCAGATCAGATTCGCTTTTTTTCATTCTCTTCTCCATAATCCGGGTGCCCATCTGATTCAACCGCTTCCAACCTCTTCTTTTTCTTTTCTTCAATTTTCCAGGACATTCATAAGACTAATTCTTTTACTAAACAACTACTCACCACAACGGTATACATAGAACTTAGATTCTTGTCGATGTATTAGGGAATAAGCACTCGACCACCGAGCAACATAGAAGTCGAAACTTGCATTTTGCGCCATGCATAGTGTATATGCACACGGCTCGGAATCACTTACATTAATCAGGCGCCACATGTACATATATTATACACGCCGCTAATTGGTTAATTAAACACACAAATCAATTTATAAAGAATTTATGCCTTACTTATGCTACTCAAGCATCAATAATTTGCAATAAAACCATTTCGGAGCGTCAGACCTAACTGCAAAATTTAGCTCTGCAGTCAACGTGTTACGAAAGTTATTTAATTCAGCGGTTCTCCTTTTAACGCTATACATCTTTAGCTTTTCATATTTTACTGTTTTCAAAAATGAAGGAAATTACATTTTTATAATCTGCGTTATTCACATTTGTGTCAGTAATGCTGGTATCCTCTTTTTGATCTGTCAATTGCAGCTATTTTAATGGTAGATTTAGCCAGAAATTATCTTACTTTGTTTTCTTTACTCAAAAGTTCTCATTTGCTTCTGGAACAGGGAACCCATACACGTGTGGTGCTAAGAGAACAGCATTTCTCGTCTAAACTTTGCTATGCACTTTAATTCTCCGTAACATAGCATTTAACATTAACTCTATTACTTGTGATCACGTAATGTTCTAACTTTCTATTAAAAAAATCTTCTTTTGTTGCTGCAAATGCTTCTTACAAAGTCAACATACATCACCATAATAAGCTAATGTAACTTAATAATTTGTTGACATAAAAAAAATGGTGCAGTCGTAAAACTTCTTTTCCTTCCGTGTATCCATCTAGCAACCCATCCAAGTTCCCTTCCCTCATCAAAATTCCATCTTTTATCCATCATCATCCAGCTCTGTCACATCCCCCCTCCACTCTTCCACTCGCTACATAACGTCCTTTATTGCATCAGAGCAAGAACAAATGCACGTAAAAAGGACATCGTCGGCTAGACAATAAAAGACGGTAACAGCCCGGACATCAACGCAAGATGTTGGGTGGGACGTAAGACCTAGGAAGGACTGGCGGCCATCAAAGTAAAGAGGGAATACACGTCAGTCTCAGACGAATATACCTACCTACACAGAGGGCAGCCTATAACGTGCCCGCATTACACAAAAGCGACAACGGCGAAACAACATTATTACCGAGCGACGACGCTGTACATTGAAAAGAAAAAAGTATGCATGTACGTCGGTCCGTTGTACAGTATGCGGCGTTTGGTAGTCACGACAGGGCCGGTCACGATCTTAGTGAAACGTGATTCATGTACGCAAGGGCCTCTTAGTCGCACTACCCCTTTCTAGTGCGTACATACAGCGTTCTTCCCGGGTATTTGGCCCGATATATGTGTGAGTTGTCTTCAAGAACTGAAGAAATTAGCATAGAAATCAAATGAGATACGCTTGACAAAATAATTGTAGAATGTAAAATTAGTGAAGTGAAAAAGGAATAAAATTACATTAAATACTATTTAAGCTGAGAAATAACAAAGCACCCTTACTTGATAAAATAACCCAAATTGCTACTTAACGTTGTAGACTTATTAAAGCAATACAAATCTAGGAAACTACAAATTATTGAAATCAGCGTACATATACAACTAAACCCAGATTTGTTAATAAGGAGGCTGCACACCTCATATCACGTTGCCGCGGCGGAAAAAATATTGGTATTGGAACTTTCAGGACTAGTCACCGTTCGTTTTGTCGTTCTGTCTGCTTTAGTTTGCTGTTGGACCTTGGTTGAAGTAGTGGTAATGCTGAATGTCGTCAAATGTTAAAGAAGGTGATTGGTGACAGTGCTATGTCACGTGTACGAGTTTTCAAATGCTATGAATGGTTTTCAAAAGGTCTGGAAAAGGTTGCAGATGACGAACGCCCCGTTTGATCTGCGAGTTCAAGAATTGGAGGAAACGTTCACAAAATGTAGGAAAAGACCGATGTCCGAACAAAAAAGCACGCATGGATATAAACCTCGGTGGTTCCTCACATCATCATCCACGGTGTTATCAGTTCTCTTATCCAAAGGGCCTTTTCCATATTTGAACCCAATTCGCTTCCTCAAGAACTGAACCACATCAGTGAGACTCTGACCCGCAATAATTATTCTAGGAAAGATATTCGAACTACCACCAACCGCTACGCCAACTCTTTTCCATGGCAAATACCCCCATCTAATCCTAATTTCCATAAACGAGCGTATCTGCTCTTCATTCAACGTCACTGTTTGTATGAGCAAGATTCCCGCCAGGAACAACATGAAAACCAGTTTAAAACCCAATCTTAAATTCTCAGGCTACTTTTCCATCAAAGACCGCCATCATCTAGATCTGGCTCCTAGCTCCTGGTGCCTACCAAATTCCAGGTTGGTGCGGTAATGTGTACATACATCGGTGAAATACAACGATCGGTAAGTTACTGAGTACGAGCGTTGTATACGGTTGTTAGGTGTAGCCAGGTCCGCGCTGACTGAGCATTGATTCTTCCCACATCTTGTCTCACAACCCTCACTATCATAGTAGTGGAAATTCCAACTGACTAAACCTCTTAGCATTCATTGATCTAGAACTTTTCCACTCTAATGACCCAAAACAAGCCCTATATAAACCCCCTACGAAATAAATAGCGTTGAAGACGTAAACTTGGTCAAAACGTTAGTAGTAAAACCGGATGATGCCATACAACGCCAGATATTTTATTACAGTTGAATTCCACTATAGTTACTCCATTCTTCCAAATAGTTTGCAAATTAAATTTTATTTTTAATTTAATGATTTAGTTCTTTCTGTAACTCAGTGTAGCTTCTCATATTTAACAACTTTGGCAGCTGTTTGGGACAATTACTCTTAAGCAGCTATCAAAGTTGTTAAATGAAAGAAACTATTGGTTTGGATGTTGCTTCTTGAGTGTAGATATATACATAGTGAAATACTTTTGATCGCCACTGTGTATAAGACGCAACTAACCATCGTAAATCGACCTCTAGAAGTCTTCACATCACGATCTCCAATTCACTGATTTCAGGAATGCATCCACTAGGGGAAACACTAACTAGTACGCCATGCTCCAATCATACACATAGAAACAAAAAATCGAACATCGAATCAATCATTGGGTATTTTTGGAAATTACATCCTCAGGAGAACATAATATCTCAATTTTCTTGGGCTAATAGGCATTGTACGTCTAATAGAAACCTCAAGATCATGCCGTAATAGCTTTCGTTTCATATATCACCAAATTATAGTTCATGATTTATTTTCCATACGCGGCATTAGAAGGTGATCCGTTCTACGTTGTAATCCGCCTTGTTTTTTTTTCCTATATTGGTACGAGTGACCTTTAGTACTGTAAGCTTATACTATGGATCTAATTTCTAATTTAAATTTTTTAAGGTAATTGGAGTCGTAAGGAAGTACTACGTATGGTCAAGTGTATAGCTACACGATGCTGATTATTCGTTGTTGCGGTATAATACGATCTCTAATCTTATTTGTTCCTATGAAGGCTACTTTAGCGAAAATCGTTACCACAGAAATAAATGTGGTGGTTTACACGATGTATGTTGCATTAAAATTGAATGGTGGTAACGTCGAAGGTATTTCTTGTAACTGGTGTGACTATACATAATTAGCGCAAAATATTACCGGAAATTCAAAAATTCCGCGAGAACCTTATCCGAACTATTAACTACGTGAAAATATTCTTCACTCTACAGATTAGTTAATACCCAAAGTGAAAAATAAAATGCCCAATATTGCGAAAACTGTGGTTATTTGGGCAAATTGCAACAGTAATTTTTTCCTGTGAATTTCCAAGGTAATATCTTGCATTGCTATATTTACCGATTTACCAAAAGCATCATACGGTCATCATTTAATGTTGCGATTAAATAGTATTTTCCAACATACTTCATCAACAAAAGTGTTTCCCAAGGATCTGTTTTGGGTGCCACACTCTTCTCGATTTTGATCACTCCTTTGCCTTGTTTTTCTAATATTCGTGATAACTAAAGTCTTTAGATTGAAGAAATTATATTGGTTTCAAGTAATATGGGAGAAGTCCTTCAATTCATCAAGAAAAGTGTTTCCTAAGGATCTGTTTTGGGTGCCACACTCTTCTGGATTTTGATCACTCCTTTGCCTTGTTTTTCTAATATTCGTGATAACTAAAGTCTTTAGATTGAAGAAATTATATTGGCTTCAAGTAATATGAGAGAAGTCGGTAGAACAACATTCATGTACGTGTTTGGGTACTTTTGTTGACGACGACTTGAAATGGAATAACCACATTAACAGTCTCTCTAATGAATGTTATCCTTGGAGTAACTTGAACAGATCTTGTATTTTAAAGGATGTTTGATGTTCCTTTTTTTTGTATTACCAGAATGAAGGTATCTCGCTCCATTACCCCACCTCGTATACTGAAAAATAAACTTCATACTTTCTTATACCCAGAAAAAGCTTATATTCGAAGAATTCGGTCTGCCATTCCTTCACTCGCTTTTATACTATCTGAAATTTATATCGGCGGCGCGCCGACTTCAGCGAGTTTATTTTATTTAAATGGGGAGAGCGTTTCCAGTAACGTCCAATAACTACGAACTGGGACACACATCAGCGAACATGCCAGAAATGCAATTTAGGCGAATAACATAAGTTAAAGCGATTTTCATTGTGTAGCGACGACGTTTCGTAGTGCTCTACCGCTAGAAGGAGATAGAGGTACGCGACGTTCCCAAGACATCGCGTCTACCTAACCTATACACCTTCATCGTTTACATTTTCAGTGTCAGACTGCGTTAACCTAGTTCCGTCGGTATAAAGTACTTCCTAAATTACCGACAGTTCGCGGGAGCGTCGGGTAGATTAGGTTCTCGGTCGGTAAGCGCGGAATCTGTCGAAGTGAAGTCATCTCGTGGCGTACGCGAGCGTCGAATTTATGGCCGTCGCGATTTCAATGATTCAATGAGTCACAAGTGAAATGGCTCGGCAATGACTAACACGGAAGCAGTATGTTACCGACGACGTTTGAATGTAAATTTCGGAAGGGAATAGAATTATATTGGGCGAGAGTAACTAGCGGTAGGTAAGGTGCTCCCACTTCAGGAAAGAAAGTTAAAAAAAAGCGAAGAATTGATGGGTGCAGAGAGTGGTTTGTAGCGATTAGATTTGTGACAAATGCACGTGATTATAAGAACAATTTGCTTTTAAAATGTATTATTAAGGAAAAATAAAGGATGAGCGAATCTGATGGCCTGATTGATGGTGTTACCGTGTTTTTTGCAATTTCTTTTAACACTAGCGTGTATATCGTAAAATGCAAAAAGAATGTAACTTAACTTTAATTTAATCAAATGGAATGATTATATTAAGTTTCATAAATACAGCGTTTTCGAGAATAAATCCAACCCACGTGATCTCTTTTACGCAAAACGAAAAGAGCCATAGACACTAGATTCAATGAGCACATTAGGTTCTACAGATACAGATAGGATAGAATCGTAAAACAAAAACTTCAAATTGATTAAGAACGTAACTTCGCCGTCTGAGTTAGACGCTTACTAAGCTATTTAACGTAAATTCGATAAATAGAGAGAATGGACCCCTATCCTATTCATGTCTGTTTGATTTATTAGGTTAAAGTTAAGGCGAACATGTTTTACGTTTCATGCTGCAATGAGAAGAGACCCTTTCCTCTATTTTTCTGTTTTTCGCATGTCTTAGCTTTAAGATATATAAGCGGCAAAGGTACATACTTGTAAATAAAATAGAACAATTGGAGTTCTTTTCTCGCATCATTCGGTCAGACGGTTTCTAATGGGATCTTCGAAACAGCTGTACCAAATTAATTAAATAGTGTGCAGACAATTTAGTACTGTTTGCCATACTACCCCAGAGTCCTCGCTACCATTATAGGACGTTCTATGGTTTTAACCTTATTCAGTCATTAAATTTACAATCAATGTTGAAAACATCTTCTATCTTTTTTAAGCACACGTTTACTCCTCGCTTCAAATGACCAACGACTCATAGTAATTCTTCTGCACTCTTCTAAATAGCCGACTGCTTCTACTTCTACACCGACTTCTACATTATTGGGCATTATTGGGCCTATTTCAGTATACTTTATTTTTTGAATTTCCGGTAAATGAAGTAAGATTTGGCGAAAGCGGAGGTCATAATTTGCACTCTATTTTCATATCAAAGAATCTCTCTTCGACCTTACAGTCTTAATTTGGCTCTTCTGAAATTATCGAGTTCCTTTTTTATTTCAAAACTCCCAACACCAAATTGACGAGCTAATTAAATGCCAACATAATGGCAACAGCCATATTTCGAGTTTTATTGGTAAATCAAAGTAACTTCGCTTGAAACGTAATGAATATGGCAAACTTAATGGATGTTTTAGATAATAGAGCTTCCCCAACTTCGACTGTTAATTAACTTTAGGAGGAATTGAAAAGAGTTGCGTCATACGTCGAATCAAAACGTTTGCACAGATATGGTTCACCTTAATTAGCGTATCGGTTTCGTTAATGTATAATGAACTAACAGTTAAAAGGAGTAGGTCCCTTCCACTTTACAATTATTTCTACACTTACAAATTCGATTATCTCGTCCTCAAATTTCCTGTTACAAGAAGAAACATTGTTAGCAACATCTTTGTTATCTAAGCTCTTTAACACAAAGTTTTATATGTACACTTGCGTTTCCTCCTTCCTTCCTTAATACAATTTCCAAAAGTAAGTATTAAATAATTTATCGCGCCATCATCTCTGTGTGTCCCTCTATTTTCCTAAACTTGTTAAGCGAGAGTAAGAGTATACCACCCGAAACCATCAGGAAATTTCGCGAATATGCCGGCAAATTCCCCTAAATAAGACCCGGAAGGTTTAAGATCCAAAGCTCCCTACTCCACACCCTACTCTAACAAAAGATGGGCTCCTTTTTTAATTTGCATACATTTACTAACATGTAATCGATGAAATTTCCCCTGCATGACGTGGCATAACATTCGAGGATTTTATATATGTACTTTGTAATAAATGTATTCTATGATAATCTAAGGGAGTTTTGGGGAAGTAGCTTAATTATAACGATCGATATTTTGAGTAAATAACCCCAATTATATTTTCTTTTCGTTCAATCTCGAGTTGACCTTTTCAAAATTCCGTTATGGATCTTTATTTCATTATTTGCAGGTTCCCAGAAAGCCCTTCGGTATGCCTTTGTTGTTTACACATACAATTTTATCGAGTTTGTTCCATCACTGACGATTTAAATCAACAATCATGGCTTGGCTTATTGTTCTCAACTTCTGCCTTTAGGTGTGTTATGTTTCCGAAAGCGAGGCATATTTTTCGGAATGTTTATTTACTTTACGAGATGTCCTTGCCTTTTCAAACGTTATATTTCATTTAATTAATCAATGTATGAAAACATTATTTTATCTCTGGTGAGCTGCAGTAACAAATAAATTGTTTAAAGAACAGATGCTTGAAATATTTTGGGTATTTAGAACCGAACAAAAACAAATATAAAGTGTATGTCATGCTTGTTCTTTTGTCCTTAAGTAAGTCTATTATCCCTATTCTACAAAACAGAAGGTAATATATCCTGCGAAATAGGAAGATTGTGCTTTTGTGAATGGAGATTTTTCAAAACGGTTCCTCTTTCTTGTTATTAAGTCTGATTAAAATTATATTCACGCTAAATGTAATGATCTACTAAAACTAGTGGTCTACTACCGAAGTAGTAATAATTTCGTACATTGAAGAAGCTGAAACATCCTAAAACTAAAAGATCAATAGAATGTATTAAGTGATCATTTGTGCAAATTGCGACAACGGATTAGTCTTGATCAGCTTCTTTATTTAAATTAATGAGAAACACGTGTTGAGAATTAGCCTATAATTAGAAACTAAAAACCTAACAGGCAGTTGGAATTGCCAAAATCTCCATTTACTAACGCCGCCATCAAATATGCATAATACAGCTTCTTCTTAAATTAATCGATCCAGACTGTTAGAAATCTAAAAGATCATTGCAAGGATTCACTTGTAGACAAGACAAATCATAAATAAAAAAAAATGAGAGAAAACAGCAAAAGAAGTACCAGATCTTGACATAATCGAGCTAGAGGCACAGCTCACCCTTACCCTTGAAATACTCTCGGTCGTTTGTCACGATTAGCGTTCCTCTCCGACCTCGAACCCCGGACGATTCCAGGAGCGCGGTCCGCTGCGACTCCGGGATTCCGAGACTCCGGTACTCTGGCGTCCCGGACGGACAGGTGGCGCATTTCCCGTGGTCAGCCGTGGCGTCCTCCTGTCGCCTATTTACTTCCCGACTCCCAGCGTTGCGAAGTGATTTGACCCAGCAAACACCTGCCGGTTAATGGTCGGCCACATCCACCCTGGTTCACTCCCCCCATTCCGCAGTATAAGCTCGGAACGGAGACGAGATACAAGATCGAATGCTCGGAACAGAGAGGGATAGAGGAAGATCGACCGGAATGTCGGATGTCAGCGGTCGTTTCCTAAAAGATTACTCTTATCGGTACATAAGGCCGATTCGAAGAAAACGGGCTGGTCCGAAAATAGATAGAAAAGGAAGGTAAAAGGCTAATACTGGATATGGAAGACGGTGGCTCACGTGTACGTGATCGGATTATCGTTTTCCAATGCGATAAAGGTGCAAGATGAGCCCTTTGAACTTAATTAAATTCATCTTTAATGTATACGTAATCTTATTTCATGTTTGTATACAGTGATGGACAAAAGAATAGGTCTGCATTGTTAAGGTGCTATACCAACCAGACAAAAAGTCTGGAAACGACAAGGTGTTTATTGCCTGAATTCTCCTTGTATTTCGAAGTTTGTGTTACGTGTGGTGGTCAGAGAAAGCTGGGTTCCAGGAAGAATCATATAAACATAGTGTTTGTGTTGGAATTTCGCTATGTCATGTTAGCTCTTGTTTCAATTCTCTAATATTCCTTTAAAATTCATTGATCGCTTTCCATTTGTCCACACAAGCAAAAATATAAAAGTCAAATACATTCCCAAATATTAACTCAATCGTTATCAAAACAGTAAAAAGAAAACAAATTCATTCACGTTACCCCCATTTCCACCCCCAAATTAAAGTAATAACACTGTCTCACGTCGATGCTATTCGAAAATCGACCGATTTCCTTCCCCGTTAGGACCCGAGGTTAAATGATAGAGAAAATTAACGAGTTCCACGATCTACCCGACGACGTCCTCGCTCAAGAACACCTCCTCTTAACGTTTAGGACGGATTTGTATTCAACGGCTGTAGGAGACCCGCCGTAAAACTTTAATTTAACGTCTGGGAATATGTAAAGGATTCTTCTGCTTTTTTCCGGGGCTGCTCGAGCTCTTGCAGCCGATCCTTCTCTTTAAGGAGGAAGTTCCGCCAGGGATAAACGTGTTTGTCGTACCTCGAAGTGGTGCGCTTGTTAGGAAGAGATGTTTTGGAATTAAATGCTGACTTTTTGAGTTTCAAAAATTTAACATGCGTGATTATGGAATCGATAAAGTAAACAGTAAACCAAAGCATCCACAGTGTTTTGGGACCAGAAGCGTATTGAAGCATTACGAATATTGTTTAATGCTTGAACCTTTAGATAATAGTGAATTAATTTTTTGGCAAGATTGGAATCTATATTCTAGGGCTTGAAAAATATTCGGGCATTCCATTTGGAATTAGAGCTTTCTATTGGTTTTTTACCTGCAGAACAGGAAAAATAATTTTCTTAACAATTGGAATCTTTCTCAGCAAATATCTTGGATTATTTAAAATTCTCTAAATTTGATTATGTGGAAGCAAGAGGTTCACTTGTGCAAATGAATGGAAAAGTTACATCAGAATGATACAATAACCCTCTTTGCAAAATAGAGCAGGTTTTTTCTACCTTTTCCAAATCATCCGTCAGCCTCAAACGCTATTTATAGAAAATTGACAGCTCGATGATGTACGATCTTAATGCGCGGGGTTAACGGATCTAACTGGAGGCCATCCCTGTCTGTCATTTCTGGAGCGCGACATCCAGGACCGATCGAACCCACGGATATCATTAGTTTATCATTCAATCGGGCTTAATATCTCGACCAGCTTGTATGATTGATATCGCCGATCAATGCATCATCTGACACAGACAGCCGGTTGCTCCCTTTCCAGCGTTGCAGTTACGTTATCGTATGGACGTAGTTGAACGTAGTATATGGCGAGAGAGTCGATATTATATTGATGTTCTTTGACGAAGTGGTAGTGCTCTAGGTTATCGGTTTTATCACGGATGGCAAAGTATGGAACGTTAATAAGGAAATTACCGGCGTTATCTTCGGTAATGATTATTGGAAAGCTTTCTGTGGGTGTTGATAGTATGGTAATTGCAAAGAATCTAAAGCCATTTAGGTGATTAAATTAGATTGGCTCTCTTGGTTCCTTCATCTCTAAAAGAAATCAGTATTGGCCATATAACGTTTGTAGTATTGCAAACATATTTCTCAAAAGTAAAGAGTTTTCATTGTTGAACAGTATTTTTCTAGTCGTTCATATACATGTGTCGTAGATGAATTCCGTGAGAAATATCCAGACGCCGTAGTGTGTAACAATTCAACGTTAACGAGATTAATCGCCCGTTTCCCTGAATGCGGATCAGTTGCAAACAAGGAAAGAACCGGGAGACCGGCCATTTTGGTTGACGCTAAACTGGTTGATATTAGAGATGCGATGCTATGTTTGTCTTCAGGACGGGGCCAAATTTACACATTTAATGAGACAATGCATTTCTTACTCCAGTTTTTTGGCGAGGGTAGCATCTCCAAGGGACTATGGTCCTCGCATCTCCCGATTTAGCGTCTCCAGATTATTAGCTTTGGGGTTACCTTAAAGGAAAGGTTTATAAGGACAGGTCGCACAGATCGCTGAAGATGAACACAACAACGGAAATTAACAACATCTGTGTAAACGTGTTGCATAGAGTTATATTTCAGCCACCTTTCGCATTTTCTTGTAAAGAAACAGATTTCCACTAATTTTTTTTATTAGTGGACCACTTCAATTAAACAGTAATTTATTTTAGTTTTGCTCATTGGTAAGCACTGGGCGCGTTTTGTTTGGTTGTCGGCACCACTTAAAACGATTCAACGCTCTTATATAAAAATAGGAACAGAATTAGATTAGTACGCGAATCTTTGTAAAGTTGCTAAAACATGAAGCAACGTCAATAACTGCTGTACAAAATAAAAGAAAGCTTGCCAGTTAATAATGTCGAAATTCAACAAACGTTAGACTCTCCAATATACACACCACCCCACCCTAAAACAACTATTACTTAATATTTTATGCAGATCACGCTCTTCCCTGCTAGTCTTCACATTCCGCCGGCCTTTAAACTAAAACGTTTTAGCTAAACATATACAAAAACCATAAATCAAATGCATCTACCTTTAAGAGAGTCCAACGCAAGAGTTGTTATTAATCTCCTTTCGCTACTTCTTTTTCCTTTTTGGCTCGGTATCCCCGCATTCTAATACCGTGTTGGACTTTTAACGCTCGACTACTCTTGTCTATGCTCTCGCCGTACGCGTAGTAGTCGGTAAACTCGAAGGAGAGCTCCGAAGATCATCAATCTTCCCTCTGTTCGGGTTCTTTTGCTGCCCGGCGTATGCAGATTGCCATGTGTACGCCGAAGTTGCCCGGAAAAGCATAGCGGAATTGTGTTTTAAACTACTAGTTTATCTATAGCAGAATCGCTGTTGCATAGAGCATGTTTTGAGAAAACTAAGTGGATACTTCCTATTATTACGAATACCATTAAAATTAGTTTGGAGTTATTTGTGTGAGTGTGACATCTATTGCATACTTTAGAAGCTACAATGGCAAGTAGATTTGTCAGAATGCAAATGGTAACCATTTAGAAGCGTTCATGTAGAATGGAACAGCTCTTTTTTGATCTCTGATTACAAAGTTACAATTTAAGTTTACGATACAGAAAAAGAATAGACTAATATGTTCCGCTCCCATCTTATTGGTAGTACCGAGGCTTGTCTCTCTACGCACATTGTATATGAATAACAAAGAGTTAATTAAGTTCTGAATGTATATAGAACAGTCGAAATAATGGGAAACATCCATTACGAAGATATCTTATTCAACCTAATCTTTAATCACCAAATATTTTGTATGTTAAAGAAGTCTTCATGCAGGTAGTTAGTTTGACAATGTAAATCAGCCATTAACCGTCAAAATAAAGGAATTACACTCTATAAAGGGTACAGCAAACTGAAAAGGTATTCTACTTCTTTGAAGTAATGTATCCTCAAGGCGTTCCATATGTCGTTAAACGTGAATGTCATATTATCGCCGTAGTACGGAACCCATTCAAAGACGGTTATCGCCGTAATGAATTTTATCTCGAATTTAAAACGACCTCCGACAATGTCGGCGTAATCTGTTCGTCGTCCATTGTCACTAACGTATCATAATTACCCCCACCTTCTTTACTTAACCATTCCCGGGCCATAGCCGGGACTTAACTGCCACCAATTTAGCTAGTATCGACTGTGCTGGAACGAAGAAGCGTCAGCCAAAGCGGTTCGCTGTTTTCGACAAAGTATGAACGTCGATATCGTCGCAAAACTAACATAAAAGAAAATTGCTAATGAGATGCGCCATTAGATGCATTCAATTTTTATAATGGCCGACGCGATACGCTATATCGCCGACAATAAATCTCATTATTTCGGGCTATAAAGACGATATATTGGAAATTGGCGGAGCTCAATGGGCGGTGGAAAGTTTGTTGCGAAATCGCGATAGCTGTGGAGGATTTACGATTTGCGGGTTGGTTCATTTTCGCGTTTGTTTGGACTATCATGAGGATGTTGGTAGTAAACTATGTGATGAAGTTAAGGGCGATATTGAGGAAATTGTCATTAAAATATAATGAGTCTTTTCACAGTATAAAGAGTCTATTTGTTGGGTAAGGAACTATAAATGCACAGCAGAAGAAAACTTATCGTACAATTTTCATGCAGTATAGCAAAAGATCTAATGTAGAATCAAAAGCAATTCTTCATATCTTGGATGGAAGTAATTAAGCACGATAACGCTACTAATTTTATGATACTTACAATTAGTACATTGTCCGAGGAATGGGCTGGAAAAATAGCATTCCAGTAAATAAGAGTGCACATTTATGCATGTTAAACGAACAAAGGCAAAGGTAGCACAATCACTTACGTTGTTCTCAATCAAGCTCTCGCGCTGACTGCGCTAAATATCACTTATATCAGCGTAGATACGGGCAGCGGTAAGTAAAATTAACGCTGACAAACCAAATAATGTTTGAAGTAAATGTTATTATGTTATTAATGTTCCTAACTATTTGGAAAATCCTGGTGAACGTGTTTCATATTCCAGAAATATTAACATACCATTATTATTTTTGCAGAAATTAAAACGAATTCTAATAAAAAGCCAAGCCTGAAATGCCAATAAACAAATAAAATATAGATATCGATTCTAAAAGATGCAAGAGTAAAAGAAAACTCCGAAATCATTAAATAAAGGAGATGTATAAGAAAAACTAAACTGATTGATTCTGAAAAATATAAAAATTTTAATAATTAATGTAATAAAGGGCATGTGGGAAATATGAAAGCTGTCGGGCACCTCGTGCAGCCATTGTTTCAGGCCTTTCGCGCTGACGCTCTCTACATTATTTCTTTTAAATAACTCCAATAGAACAGGTCGTTGGACGCTATGTTGGCGGATCTAGGAGGCCAAAGTATATTGCCTCACGTACTGATGTTATGCTGGGGGAAAATAAATTTATAAATTATTTAATCCGGACAATCATCTTGCTGTAACCGAAGATCCTCCAAATTATCAATTATGTTACATACAGTGGTAATAACATCATTTTGCAGAAGTTGCAAGTATTTTTCGCCATTTAGATTCCCTTTCAGGAGAAACGGTCATACCTAAAATATCCGCCGACATTCAGCTTTCTAGAATACTGTGCTTGGTTGATTATAGTTAGGTCTTCATTTTCTCGGACCGATACTCTATGGCAGAGAGATTGTGGTGTCCACGAAGTGAAAATGATGTTTCGTCCGTGACAAGATATTTTTGTTTCTGGACAACTTTCTCTTACATCGTTATATCCTCTGCATCATCATCAAATTTCTAGACCCTTTTTCAATTTAAAGCATTTATATTTATTCCTGTTTGAAATATCTTTAACTTTCTTTGGAATATTCACAATGTCTGAAACCTGACGGCTTGAACAAGGTTCGTTAGCCGCATACTTCGACCTACTTTTCAATTCTTTTCTCGGCAAGTGGCCGTTCATTTCGATTGCTACTGTTACATTTTGAGCAACCTGTAATACATCGCATTTTTCCAAACTTGTAAACAGTATTTAAAGATATTTGATTAACAAGAAGGAAAAGATAAATCAACTAATAACTTTTGCTGCGCTCTCAGATGAACAGTGCAACTTAATAATACATGTACGTTCCTCTTTTGTATATACAGACATCTTAAATATATCGATAAATAAAATATTACGAGGAGTTAGGAGAACACATGAGAATGAACGAGCTTCAACAATGCCCTTTCCTAATCTGTGGGTGAACTGCCGCTTCCTCACACGCAGATTCGTCCCATAATTGAATGCTGTTTCGAGAGTGAAAAAGTGCGTGATATGCTACTACTGCTGCTTCTTTATTAGTAATTGAGCGAATTATCCATATGGCTTACAGTGCAGAAGAAAGCCTTTTAGAGGGAGGTTCAATTTCAGTTCTCCAGGTTGATCTAGTGTCCAAGATTACTTCTAGCAGTTTTGCTGATTCAGCGCCCGCAGGTGTCCTATTTCGTTTAGATGTAAAAGTTGATTGATTGGTTTTTTCTTCATTAAGAAGAAGTTTGTTCGACGAAAATCAAGAGGTAGCTCGGCACAAAGTGTGGTGTCATCAGCATATTGCACTAGCTGACTTGAAATGTACTCTGGAAGATCGTTGACGCAGAGAGAGAGAGCAGGGGAGCCGAAAGGAATCCGTGGGCCACTCCATGTTTGATTCAATTCGCTCGAATATACCATTCAGATATACCAATTGCCTGCGGTTTTCAAAACAGGAACGTACCAATTGCGAGATATGACCACGGATTCCGTAATGTTCTATTTTTTGAAGTAGAATATCACACTGTACGTAATTAAACGCATTGGACAGATCGCACATAAGCATTATAGCATTTTTCTCGTCTTCTGTGGAGTCCCAAACAAAGTTTAAAATTGCCATAACAGCATCCGTCGTAAAGGGGCTCATATGAAGACTAAATTACTTGTGGTTTAGTGTGTTGTTCTTCACGAAGAAGGATACAAAACGCGACAGGAGGGAAGCCTCGAGGAGCTTCAAAAGTACAGATAAGACTTAAATAGGTCTATACTTATACATATATTATTTATTTGACAGTATATTACTTACGACTACTCAAATATATAAGCGTAAACTCCACTATTTCCACTATCCACAATATTCGGATCCTTCCAGGCGGCTAACGATTAGATGCACTGTAACAAAACGAGTAGTGGAAAGGCCAGCTCCTAAGACACCGCCGTGGCAATCGCTTCGAGGGTTGATCGTGTGTATCCTATACGTAATATTTTGCTTATCAAAAGGTATAATTCTTTCTGTGAATACATAAACCAAGCAACGTTCGCTATCTCTTGTACTCCGAATTTCACTCGCGCAATGGATTTTCCCCACGTGCCAGGATTAGAGGGACTATAGTGTAATGTTTTGCACTAGGTACTACTACTATTACTACTACCACTAGTATAGCCCCTCTTGTCCAAGTCGTAGTGTTACTTGAGTGTTCAATAGTCTTATTTCTTGCTGTGCATCCTATTAACATCCAAAAAGTCAAAGATATGTTATTTGACAGATTCATTTCAGTTTTTCAACGATGTTTATAGCCTGCAAAAACAAGCACCTACATCTTACTAAAGAATCTTTTTATGTGGACATTTTGCCAAATAGGAGATCTTCGCAAATGCAAAAGTAATAAATAAGTCGTTATATATTGATCGGAGGTTGTCGTTAGGACTATTGTTTAATCCCCAAGAGCCATTTAAGCCTCGAAGTGAACTAAAAATCTCCAACAAAACATTATTAATGCCATCGTTGGAGATAATCTGAATACAAAATATCATCCTCCAGACGTTAATTCAATTTAGAAAATCGCCGTTCCGATATCAATGCGATAATATTCGTCTAACGGTGTTTATCGCATCGTAGTAATCTCAAAACATCCATCTTTAAGCGGCGGTGACGGAAGAGCGGCAGTGCCCACCATTAATCAAACCGGTGCGTTTGTGTGGGTACGCGTGTAACAAAGGCGCGCAATAAAATTACATCGAAACAGAATAATCAATCAACGTATTAGCGCTGACATTGAAGATGTCTTAAATAGATTTATCTAGGCTTCGACGTAACGATTGCCAGGACCGCGTCTGCTGATTGATTCAAGCAATTCATTCGAAGGATGCTGCTATACAAATTTTTACTTCAAGACAAGGAATGTAATAGCAATAATAGTACATATAAAATTGACTTACGGGTACTAGAAAAAAAGGAGACTAACTACTACCATCAACATACCGATTGACAACCAAATCTGATTTAATGTCTATGTGTCTAACAGAGGAAATATTGTAGTAGGAACGTCGCGACGTATACCTACGAAGTGATCTTTGTTAGATATTTATGTGGCTAGCAACTTTGGATTTCAATAACAACCGGTATGTACTAAGGAGCAGCACCACATATTATCTAGGAAGAGTCCCTACGGAAATTGTATTCTGCAATTCGGTTACTTTGACACCAGCCCTCAAACCAAGCTAGAAACTCACCCTCCATCCTTCATCAAAGAAAACAACTCGACCAAATGGAATGTACGGGCCTAGATAATTTATAAAGAAAAAAAACATGAAATTTCCGCCACATGAAACTATAATGAACTAATCTGCTTTCTTAAAAAAAAAGACAGTCTTTAAACAAGAACTTCGTTGTCTTTGCGAAGCTATAAGTTTCACAAAGATGGACCTAGGTTAATAAGTAGCCTAAATGGTTTGAATACAAATAAACAGGAAATGTAGACAAAAGCAATAAATGAAGATCTATCATAGTATTCGACAGACCTTCATTTATTGCTCATTTTTAATTTTCGACTATTTTTAACATTTCAGTAAGTTTCTTCGGGATCTGGACTTTCCAGAAAAGGAATTTACTCAGGAAGTTGTTCAAGTTTCGCAGCCCAGCTTGAAATCTAGGCAAAATGTTCTAGAAACGCCTTGCTAGAAGCTCCGTCATCCGTTGGATAACCAGCAAACGGCTTTGAAGTGGGTGATGTTCAACGCTTTTTAATTTTAATTGAATTTTCTTGAAAACCTGGTGAAACTTCAAAATTACACATGCATGTTAGCTAAGTTCCTCATAATTACTTACTTGCTCAAAATAAGGCTCGCAAGGAAATTATCGAATACTTAAACCCTATTCCTTAATAACATCAGAGTTTAATAAGCTATTTAAATTAACTACGGTGGGAAAATTAAACAAGCGCTTTGGTGGAGGCGTCGGTTTTGTAAAATTTATGTCGAACCTAGGCCATAAAATCTAACGTCAAATAGTCCAAAACTGTACGTTTTTTTTCACAGAAAAATAAAACAAAAGTTACTAAATCCCCCATTCGCTGCGATATTCCTCCACAGTTACACAGGCACCAGACATTCCTAAATCTGCTTTAATTTCTGCGCTATTCTCGCCGAACCGAAACCCATTCCGTTCCATCGATACGAGATCCAAAAGACCCGAACGCACCCGAAAAAGGGTAGAGTCGGATTAAGCAGACGCGTGTAGTACGTAATTTGTAGTTATCCTCTGTTGCGATCGACCACCCTCTAATTTGACGGCGAACGGGCGCGCCCCCTACCGAAAAGGATCGACGGTATTGCTAAAAATTAATCGCGGTAGTCAATTAATGACGTAGAAAGTTAATTTTTCAAAGAGCGTTAAATTTTACGATGGCTGGTGAATCTCGCACTTGTACAATGGGTCCTGAGTAAATTTGTTGATATTACGATATTGAGGGGTGCAGTTGTTCGAGCGGAACTCTAAACAAAACGGTTGGGGGAGGATATTAATGGGCAAGCAGCATTTAGACCAGTTTATGTGCAGTTTACCGAACGTAGAAAGATTTTTAAGATATCACGAAGGCCTTTTTGACTTGGCAAAATTGCAATTTCATGGTTTTTGTAGAAAGTAGCTCTTGAAATTTCGTCTTCATTGCACAATTTTACATGGTACTGCGTTTGATAAGAATTTTTATGTTTGACATATAGGTATTGACTCATTCAACTTTCATTTTTAACCTCTTCTTTCCATTAAAATTTTGGTTTTGTCGTAATTAAAATAATGATCTACCAAATAAGTATGTTCCAATTAGAGAAACAGCGGACTGATTAGGTCGACCGGGGTGAGAATGGTGTTCTTTTGAACGCTCTCACCTTGGTCGGCCTAGATCAATCACTAGTCTCCGCACCATGCAAGTATTATTGGATTAATTCGAAACAGTCGTTTCAAAAATTCATGGATTCTCATTGTCAACCGTAAGATCGGTCTTACTAGGAGAGAAAGATACTTTCTATAACAATATCACAACGAATGGTATTTGATGAAATGGTATATGAGGACATTTCTGATGTAGTTTGCCGAACGTGACCTTAAAGATGCTCTATAAGTCTAATCGTTTAAACAATAATCAATAGCAAACAACAAGATTCTTGTATCGTGAAGCTTATCCTTGATCGGTTCTAGAGTTCATTGAATTGGTTGGTTGGCTGATTGGAGAGGAGGAAATTAACGGTCAGTGAAGACAAGAGTGCAGCAGTTATATTCGCGCGTCTGTGAAGACGCCTTTCCGACATTTAGATCAACAGAAATAGTCCTCACCCGAGACATTTTCATCCACTTTTCTGATGACTTACTAACTTGAGATCCATCGCAAATAGCTTTATTCGGCAAAATAGGCATTTATAAGCCTAAACCGCGCTGTAGCTAAAGGGGGGCGACCCAAAAAAAAAAAAACAGTACTTCTTAATTTCGTTTCTCTTCTTGCAGACGCATCTTACACTCTTCTTCTAATATAGCCTATTGTTAAGAAATCGCTTTCCAGGCCTCGTCCTCCACATTGCAAATCAGAATTAATTACCTTTACCTCCACAATCGATCCTCGGACACGGATTAACCGCGATAGGAAGGCCAATACAACAAACGTGTACAAATACATCTGCATGGCATCAAACGCCTCACTTTCACGGCGTAGGCGTCAGTCGTAATTTATGCCGCACCACCGGACAGAGAATTGTAAATCGGACGCCGGTTGCGTCTGAGGTTGAAACCTCGCAGATTGCCATGAAATATGGTCTTTCATTCACACGGGACGACGGCGTACGGCTGCCGCTAGCGCCGGACGGAACCCCTAGCCGGTGGTCAACGGCTATGCATGGTCGATTACAAATTACCGGAAAGCCTAGGAACGCGTTTAATTCGGAGGAAAGGGAAGATCCTGTCGATATAAGCAGCGGAATTACGGCAGCTATCGCCCTATTTCGGCCAAGTTCGATTACATGATGATGACTTGCGTTAAATACGATCGATTGGATAATAATCATTAATAACGGGGGTAGTCGGTGAAGACATCTGAAAAGCGGTGGCGGTTGTGGGAAGGGGTTAGAAAGAGACCGATATTTGACGTGTTATATATAGCCTGTGTAGACGGAGACTGAACGAAGAAATCCAACTTAATCGGTGTTGACATTATTTGCGTGGTATTTCGCATGTTGTTTGTACTGCGATGACCACAGCTTTTGTGCAGAAACTCCACAAATGATATATCTGATAGGATTCTCCTTTACTCAAAAATAACATTGCTTTCGATTGAGTTTGTCTTTATTTTAGGTGGCCTTTGCGTACTAACAGAGCTTCATTCATCATGGAAAACCTTTACATAGGCATTTCCTCCAATGTCTTGGTGGCTTAGGGTCCAAAGCCTGGCGTTTAATGTTACTAGCATCCTATACCCGAGATTCTATGACAAAATCTCATTAATTCATTCAAACTTACTTACCACATTTAATAATAATGCAAATCAAATATTGAAAACAAACCTCAAAAAACATTTTTTTCTGTTTCGTCGCTAATTTCTTTTAAAAACAATCTAACATATTTTCCGCACATCCACTTCGAAACCCATAATTCCTCCTCATTCATCCCATGAATACCCTTAACGATACGGCGTCTAATTTAAAGTAAAAAAAAAACGTCTGTATTCGATCATACAGCTATTGGAGAAAACTTGCGGAGGCCGGGTTATATTGGGTGCGTCTGCAGCGTTCACAAAGAATCCGATAATCAAGAGCTCGATAATTACCAATTGAAAATTTCGTCAGACGCGTTCGTTTCGACCCCGAACCCTCTTTCTACGTCCCCAGAGAAGACCCTTGGGAATTATCGCTCGCCGAACTTGTTTCCATGCAGCTCTGCCCTTTACGCGGCCTGAATCGCTGAATATCTCGTCGTCTAGCTGTAATGGGGTGAATTAAGCCGCGTCGTAGCTATGGTGTAGTACTAGAAAGTCGCTTCTATAAGGAAGTGTCGGATTTACGAATGTAGTGTACGTACAGTATATATTTCCGTTCTATTTCTGTGTAGGAAGTTGCATATTTTGGCTTGTAGATTGCGCACTTTAGCAGCAGAGAGGAAGTTTAGTTTTTGAATAGAATTCTGAATTCAGGTGAATATAGACCGGGAAAAGTGTATTTTTAAGTATTCTGCTATGGTATAACTTGCAACAATAGAAATAGCTCCCACCGGAGACTACAGACACCTTCTCCCACTTCCATAATTTTTCTCGTGATTTACTAATCTAAGATCTATCACAAAAAGCTCTATTCGATAAAATAATAGTTATTTATAAGCTTAAAGCTGGTTCTAGTTAAAGGTAGTTGCCATTAAAAAGAAAACATTATCTCTGGACAAATTGTATTTAATCTGATACATTTTTCTTGGTAAACACATCTTATATTCTTCTTCTAATTAAAATATTACAAAATGTATCAAAGGCTTTGTTAAGATGACTTCAAACGAGATTGTATTTCTCGGGTGTACATAAAGTATTGCATCACAAGAAATTTCACTACAAGCCAGACATATTTTTATTGCTTCAACCGGAGTAGATGGAACAACGTCCTTTCTCTTTCCCTAATAAGAACAACCGCTGTCGCCCCAGATGCCTTCGAACGTAGGTTAGGGTAGCTTCGGATAGAGTATTAGATTCCCTCGCACGTTCTCCCCCTAATATAACATATCTCCACTTTTATCTTCGTCTATTCCTCGTCAAAATTGCTCACTACCGACAGCCACCGCGAAGAGAAACGAGTTAATAACACATAGAAAGCTTGCCGACTGCAGCTGGAAAGCTTTCCGGGAGTACCATCTTTGGGGACTTCATTCGTGTCTAGTAATCGTATGTGGCGTCACTGGTACTCATCACCGCTTTCGCTATTCGTCCCTAGGGGGAGGTACGGTGGTGCTCACGCTCTGCCGCGACCGCGTCGTCGTTCGGGATGACGAAATGGTCCCGGAGGACGGAATCCTCGTCCCCGAACTTAATACTATATCTCTATGAATGTAATTAATATGAGGATGATGAGCACTAGTAATGTATCCCTCCAAAAATGAGAGGAAAATATATCTCTGACGTTAATTAAAGTGAGAAGGGAGACGGTATTAATGCGCGAGAAATCGTAAAAGATTTGTTTGATGTGGTTACGATGGATTTGCACTTTGCAGTTGGCAGCTCGGGACTCTCATTGAGTGTGTATATGTGTAATAGATATATGTATTTGATGCTCGGTCTGTAACAGATTCGCTTTCATTACGCGAATTTACTGGGATTAAGGAGTGATATGAAATTTATTATCCGTATATATGACGAGCAGGCATTTCATAAAGTTTGTCAATTATGGAGGTTTTACAGTATTACCACTAAAGGCTAAGGCTAAAGACTAAAGTCTTTACGGAAATTGCATAAAAGATAAACGATTGAAATAATGAATCTTCTTAAAGATAAAGATATGCAGAAGAATCCCTGAAAGAACTATAACATTTACTGGTCAATAAAAGTCCTAAAGAAATCTCTTAGTCTATTCCAAAAGATAGAACCTCAAAGCTCGGAATTCAGAGTGGGTCTTATATCTTCCAGACAGCTCTTGAGTTTTACCACCAAACTTGACGATTTCTTAATCGGTACCATTTTCGAAATTATAACAAAGATATAACTGACTTTATCCTGCAAAAAAAAAATGGAGAGAAGACGACTTATTCAGAAGTTTCTTCGATATAAAAACACCGAAAAAGAGGTAAGAACGACTTTGAAGCTGATTGGGACCTATGTCCTTGTACATTCTTGTGTTGCTCTAACTTTACTGACCCAATTTTTATACGTTCTTACAATTGACGTTTCATTGGTAGTTCATCATCCATCCAGAGTGCCCAGTTGACTTTATTCATAATATAAAAAAATAGAAATCAACTTTTGCTTCTTTCTGCATAGTGACTCAATAAATCTGATTAGAGATCGTTTATTTTGATTAAAGATTAATGACCAAGGAAGTAGTTCACTATACATCAAACTTCCAAATTTAGTTAACTCAGTTGAATCTCACAGCTCTGTCGACTTTAGAGTAAATTTATTGATATTAATATACAAAGACATAAGCCTAAAAGCTATTAATTTCAAGCAAATTTAATCTTCCCTTACCATTGATGATGAAGCGGTATGTTTGTTAAACTTCGTTAATATTTTCAACCAAATTGAATATGCAGAGAGCAGGAAGGACAATATCATGGTCATCACCGTCAAAAGTGCTCCCTCCTATCCATCGTGTAACATCATCTCCCACATATTACGACCAATTTTCGGCAATTTGAATTTAAATAACTAAGGTCCCTTCTTCCTGTGTTCCTCTCTATAGTGCACTTGGAGGATAATCTTCCCTTAATCTGGCCGAAAGTCGACTCGACCAAAAAGGCAACTTTGCCTAAGCGGATTATTGCCTGATATATAACTTCGCCTATATACAGGCGAAGTCGCTTCGTTCGTACGGCGGTAATCGTCCATGTAGACGATTTAATTAAAAATAAATGGAGGATAAGCATTTTATTTGAAAGCCCTCGGTCCCGCCCTGAAATAATCCGGGTTTATGTTGCGGTATTACAACCTGAACGGTTTTAATAAATTCCCGAAGCGCCGCCGCCACCTACGACGCTGAAGTAGTCGCGATTTGAAGGGTTAGGAAGATCTATAGCGACTGTCATGGTGAGAATCGTGATACGCAGGGCGATCCGAGCGTTTGCGGATGTTAGGCCTTTCCTTTTTTCTGGATGATTTGCGCCAATTTACAAACAATTTATCTCAATAAACGTTCTCAAATGATGCAGAAATCTCCCTGTAAGTATTTTGAACTACACCACTGTATAATATTTTAACAATTTCGTAGAACATGTAAAAGTATTGTAACACTTTTCAGATTTATAAACTAAACTGAGTTAATGATACCTCATCCATTAGTGAGTTGTAAGTTACCACAAAATATTGAGAGAAATGAATTGATTCGCACAACAAATCGCGAAGTGTTGCACGCTTATGTGTTTATTCAACACTGACGGGTACATCCAAATTACCTTTGCAACTTATCAGACTTCACTGGCTATGGTTCAATTATTTTTGGTCAATCAAACCAATATTTGTGTTGGTTGTGCCCCAAACCATGACTTTTGGATCAACCACAAAATTCGTTGCACATAACAGACAAATAGAGTTCCATAAATCTTTATTTAAGATCACAAACATCCACAATGGCACAATCGGCGTCTGTGTTTATTTTACTTTCCATTTTCAATAAAACTTATTTCCTTATACACACATGTTCATTTTTTATTCTACGCATGCTCCTTTTTGCTTTCTACCAACAGCTTGGTTGAACATCCATTTTTAAATTAATCCAATTTAAAAGGTTGAACCAATTGTATGTTGTTCTAAACAGTGTGAAGCGTTGAGTAAATTTAACAAACCAAAGAGGTTGAGTCCATCAATTCTTGGTTGGCTCAACCAACCCTTTTTCTCGGTGCAGAAACGTCCCTATGTCCAGTTTATGGCTATTGAAACTTTGATTACACAGACTTGCGCTTTTTCATCTTATTAATTGTGAAGTACTGTTCTTAACTGAACCTATAATTTGATGTCCTTAATTTCAAATATGTATTTATCACGTAAAGTTCTGTGTCAACAAAACAGAGTCTTGTTGTTGTAGACTTCCGCGGTCGTTGTTTTCTTTTAAAGAATTTGAGTTTCTCGTAATTGCATGAGAATGCCGACGTTTCGCTCTCAATTGTATGGAGCTCCATACAATTGAGAGCGAAAAATCCAAATTCTTTAAAAGAAAAAAGAGTCTTGCATGTGTCAATCACCTTCTACAATAATACGAAGGGAGATGTGGATGCGATCAGTCAGATGTACTCCAATTGCAATTGAGCTAGAAATCCTCGAAAATGGTTATAGTTTACTCCACACTCGATATCGCTGGAATCAATTCGTACAGGAAATAACCTTAATGTTGTTATTTCTCGTTAGGAATTCCTGCGACATCTTGTAGATAGTAGGACCTCGCCCTCAAGCACGTCTTGCAATACAAAATTTGCCTCGTCAAATAAGACTATGATCCAAAAAAGAACCGTAAAGCTCGTTACTTTTGCTGCCATTGCCATAGATGCCAGATGTGCTTGGAACATATAACCGTCATTTGTGAAACTTACTATAAGGAAATATCTAAAAAATAGTACGTTTTATACAGCTTATATCCATATCTATAAAATCGTAATCGTAGTGCCTTATATATTGGCTCAAAGTAGTTCCAAGCGTGTACTCTAGAGTTAAAATACTGTTAAAAAAATGATTCCACTTGAACTAACAAAATATCAAACACCAGATAGCTACCAATAAAAAGAAATTTCAGCATAAAGATTGTTTTCTTGTTGTTCAGTGAACGTAAGCATTCAATTAAAACCATATTTAGTGCATAGAAAAGGTTTTTGTGAATTAAGTTGGTACAACCGTCCAATGCATGCATAAATGCATTTTTTCTTCTTGAAAATAACATAGACCGCTTCACATTTCCTATTTCTCTAAAAGTGCTAATGCAGTACTTATTTCGAAAACAATCTTTAAAAGAATGCAAGTATTGTAAAATACTCCCAAAAAGGACGTAATCGATTACGTACAATGCAACAATCGCTCATTTTCCAAATCCTACCCTTGTGAAGGGTAGATCCAGCTTGAGGTGATTCAGTTAGCCACCCGACTTATCGCAAATTGACTTTTATTTGAGTCTCGCACGAAACCTTGAGGAAACAATATTTTACGTACCCCTGAAGTTTTTTTCATTACACCAACACGTGAAATAGGGGAATTTCGAGAACCCCTACGGCGGGTAACTGAATGCCTAAACCAATCGTGTGGATCTACGGAGACGCATGAAAGTTTACAAACTCATTATTGCATTAGTCAACATTTGAAGAACCTAAAGATAATTATTCATTGTACCTCCATATCATTGTCTGCGATGAATAGATCCTCTAAAGGAGCTTTCTCAGAGTGAGGCGGCTATATTAGATTTATTATGTCGTCGGAATTCCTTTAAAAAGTTTAATTCGAAACGCGAGATCCAAAACTTTTAAAATTGGATTCGGCAAACCATGGCGAATACTAATTTTTGAACTCCCGAAGAGCCAGGGCCATAGTCGCGTCGGCTCAACTTTCGCGAAACTTAAAAAACTAACTTTCGCTTTCGGCATGGGCATCGAGGACATGATGGTTTAGTGAGGAAAGAGAATCGGCTCTGCTTCTTTGCTTTGTACTTTTTTTTTCTCGAGTTCTGAAGACAAGATAACAAGCGTAAAATATAAATTACTCTAACTTGATGAGGAAATGGTTTTCGATCAAAATAGTTGTTGTAGCTTACCATATGTTAAGATATTTTTTACATATCGTGGATTTATCTAAAATAGTGACTACTGGACAAACATTTATAATGTAAATATTATAATACCGATGAGCATAACATTATATGTAAAGTTGGCATGTTCATGGTGTTTATCAATAATTTTATGCACGTCGATGGAAATATTTCGTTGTCTTTCTGTATTTTCTATGAAGTTCAGTTATTTTATATTATCGCTGGCCATTCTACATCATCATTTGTTGCTTCGATATTAATTATTATGAAGATTTAACATGAAAAACTATCTTCGAATAACACCAGGAAAGATTTTGATGAAACCATTTTGTAATGGTTTTCTTTTCCTAAAATTTCAAATTTATTTACGATTATGGTAGAGAAAAGTATACTACGGACGATAATTCCCTCGCTGTTCTACAGTTTATGGATTCCTATTAGCTTAATTTGAAAAAAAGCGACGACAACTACGTTATTGTTTCTTCACTGACATTCTCCCGTTCCTTTAACATCCAAGGACTGAAAGGGTCTAAAAGATACATACCAATTTGTGCAGCTCGCGAAACGGTTTCAAATCCCTCCCGAACAAATAGCATGACATTTCCACAACGATTTTCGTTATCGGTGAATACCGAAGACACCAACAAGCCCAGGCCAACAGTACACAGAACATGCAATGCATAGTCTGTTGCATAATTAAAGTGCCAACTCGAGTAACAAAACAGATAATGCAATGGCAGAGAAAGCAACAGGAGCGTGTGAAAGAAAGAGAGAGAGGAAACTTCTACAGTACACACCAAGTTACTTTAATAATACATATTTAAGATAGTTGATAGCGTCAGCGCACTGACAATTTGGTAAATCCATTGCAGCGTTATAAACTAAATTATTACCTGCGCGCAGAGAACTAAAACTTGAGCTTTCACACAGACTCCGCTAACCTCTTATTATCTCATTTTTAGACTTGTAAACGCGTACCGTGTTTTCTCGATTCAAACGGTGATGCTAATTGCTACGCAGGTCGGTCACGTTGGATGCACACACACGTGAATAAAGCTTAATCTCCAGCCTAATCGTCGACCCTCCAAATAGGTAAATTCTAATTGCTTTTAATGTACGATTTTGACGAATTAATGAGACCCAATGTCCGCGGTGGTTGCGCAAAGCGTCTTCTATATAACCCTGTTAGTACAGTGTACGTCTGATGAGAAAATTAGAGACCGAAAAATGTTACTTTGTTATTAAAGTTCTGAGTTATGAACGCTCATGAATATTGAGATTATGAAAAGCAAGATTACTACAATCACTGTTTATGCTTGAATAACACAAGAACTGTAAATAAGATGCTAATCGGTGTATTAAACGTAGAGCAAGGTGTACCTAATACAGGTCTGGATAGAAACTTTTACTGAAGAGGAACAGAAATGTATTGACCAGAGTGCTGTAAGAGTTGATACTTCATGGAGTTTCGGTTTTATTATACAGATGTAGTCAAAAGTATAGAGGCACTCTTGATTAGTTAATCTAAAAGCTAAATCTATTGAACATCCACTTCACCTAATAGGAAGGAATTTAAAATAGCTCTATGAGTAGTCTAGACAAAGCAATTTTTGTTGTGCATTGGAGATGATCACTGTGATCATTCGAGACTACCTTATGGTGTTGTGGTCTAGGATGAGGTCACCGATGTATTTCCTCCATTGTTTGTATAGAAGGATTGTGTCATAGCAGTGTCTAGTCTAAAATCGAGAGGTACTTTCGCTGCCTGCTGTGCACGCCTTTACGTTTACATTTTTTTTGTACTAATAATAAATAACAGAATTGAATTTGTTAGTTGTACATCTTGTATTGTTATGTTGTCTTGTATTCTTTATATAGTTAATAAACTTCTGCTATTATTGCTATACAGGGTGAGTCTGAAGGAACGGACTAAACTCCAGGAGTGTATTGTACACATGAAAATAATGTAAAAAAATTCATATAATTCATGCGATTTTCATTTGTTTTCAAGTTGTAGCGTAATAAAAATTAGTTAACTAGCATTCTTGTAAATTGTCCAAATTTTCGCTTGTTTTCGAGTCAATACGTCCTAAGTAAGATCAAAATATCCTTGCATTTAGTACAAAAGGTCAGGTACGTTCCATATTAAACATTTTCTTCGCTTCTTACCACACAGACAACGAACCGATTATCTGATCCCTTCTAAGCCTAATATATTGTGATGCTTATTTTCGAGGACATTATTCTGTTATTCAAATTTAGAATATGCAAATGTGGCGTTTGTTTATGTTTTTTGTAGTGGGAATGCTGTAGTTACTGTTGAAGGCTATGGTCGGATCCGAGATCCGGATGCTTCCCAGTACGTTATATCGCAACATAAGGCAATAGCGGTATTTTTGAACGTACATTTGAACGCTACGATTAGGAAAATGTTAATGTATGAAATTTCGTTTATTTGTAATTACGCTGTAACTTGAAAACAAATGAAAATCAGATAAGAACAGATGAGTTATTTTACATTATTTTCACGTGTAGAATAGTCCACGAGTGTTTGGTTCGTTCCTCCAGATTCACCCTGTACATCAAACGATGCTATCCTCAAAGTTTAATCAACTGGCAAATGTACAGTACAATACAGATGTAGTGCTGTGCCTAGTCCGCTTGGCTATCATCTCTGGATACCGCTATGGGTCACTAAATTTGGCAATCTCTGACGATGAATACCTTAAGAAGCTCAATAATTCATAGCCGACAAATGTCCGCTGTATTTGGCGAAAGGTATGAATTATTATTATTCCTATTTATACAAAAAAAAATAAATAACACAATGTTATAGCATTTGTACTTGAGAGCTAGGTGGTAGTTTAACTTAACTATTATTCCCATTAGTTTTCTGGCTAATTAAGCCACATATTAGTCGGTCCATGCAGCCCTCACAGATCATGATAAAGGTTCTCTTATTCATAAAGGTTTCTACGTCATCCGTATTCAGTCGATTGACTACCACCTTCCACAACACTGACGAGCTGTTACACAGCGAAATGCAAGTCTGTACGTAGTGGTTAGGTAACTAACTTTAATATTATTCTCATTAAAAACAAATTCTTCCCTTTATGAGCATTTTATACGAACTTTGTTAAAATTTTCATATAACGCTTGCTTACTCTAATCCTGATGAGAATACAGATTGTGCATGATAATAATACAGGTATTTCTTTTTAATAATCCTTTCTTCCTTTCATTACACTTTTTGTGTCTCCCAAAAGATTACTCCCATTTCGAAAGTGAATTTTAAGCAGACGCCAGTGCCTTATAATCTTACATCTTGTACGCACCTCATCTCGATAACTATTTTCATAAATATTAAAATGGGTAAATTATAGGGGCGACGCCGTCAAATTGCCCCGGTTCCAATTTTCTCCTTAGCATCTCCAAGCCCTTGCGTAAATTTTATTTACACAAAATACTTTTCGCCGCGAACGAAGAAGAAGCGCAAAATCCTACCACGTCTGACTTACACACATACGCACACCTTTATCCGCTTCGTTCCAATTAACAACAGCGCGCAACCGATCTTCAACAAATACATACAAATATGATTATACGTTGAACTGGCAATAATAACATAGCGCTAGACACCGAATTAAATTGGCTGTTAAAGGCAAACAAGCGTCATTAAATGGGCTGGAGCCTTAATTTTCTTCATACGAGGCTTCTCCGGCTTGTTTTTTCACTTATTCGGCTATACAGTGCCAGCAAAATATTGTACTACCTCAGGTTGCTTACGTAAAAAAAACTATCACCAACAAATAATCAATGAGACACTCTTATTTTACGTTTACCTTCAAGTTTACTACTTCTGAGATTGAGATAACTCGTACTAAGATAACGTACCTTTACCGAGATAACCAACCTCTATTTTCAAGTTTACCACTTCTATTGAGATAATTCTTACCGAGGTAGAGAACTTTTACTGAGATAAGGAAATTCTACTGGGACAGTGAAGAAACAAAATTCCTTGATGTAGAATTACAATGAAATCTTTTACAGTGTCATGTGATACAACATCTAAGAAACCTTTGATTTGTGTAAAATGATCCATGTTTTTGCTATTACCGCTATCACGCTGTATAAGGTGAAGGGCAGTTAATAGTAATAATTGTTAAAGTTATTAAGGGAATCCGCCACAACCTGGTAGGACTCCTACACACACTACGTAATTGTGCCACATTCAGGTACAAGCTCAGTCGCCGTTTATTTATTTAAAAAAGTTCATTTTCGCTGTCCAAAATCTGAATAACCAAAGCAAACGGACAGTGGACTGATCGCCGCAGTACTAATATAATCCAGATATGCAACCAGTTCACATAGAAAGAGGTTTACAAATTTTAAAAGGCTGACAGTACGTTGTTAGAACGAAACTTCTTGACGCTAGTGTACTTCCTCCAATTTCTTTACCTTCCCTTAACACCTCGTTTAGCTCGCCTCTTCCGAGAAAACCGGTCACTGGCTGCCTGGCATCGACTTCGCTTGGTAGAACTAATAATGAGTCCCCCGATCCTGACCGACTCTTCACGTACCGTAGCTCGAGTGGTAAGGTAAGATCGCAGATAGTCGCGGTAAGGTGTTATTAGGAGCACTAAGCAGGTGCCGAAAGCGACGATCTTCGTGCCCGCTCATTATCTTCAATGGGCGCTGCCTCATTATGTTGTTTGCGAGGCAACAGGAGAAGAACAATCACAATGGATAACCCGTATGCGCGTCTGTATCTGTTTGCGTTGTTTTTGGGCTGACCGGTATGTGTGTGTGTGTCTTGAAATCGTTATGAAATTCGTGCTCTGGCTGTTTTCTTCTCTTTGTCTTCGTTTCTTTTTTATGGGAGGTTTTTGCGGTGCAATTTCGACGGGTTACGTTGAAGCGCTTGTTATGGGATGTAATAGATAATTTTGTGCAAGGTCAATGAGATAATTGGTGTTGGAGAAGGAAGTAAGAGCAATTCAACAGCTGCTGTCTTTTAGGACGTAGATGACTTTTGATTATTATGCCGATGTTTCCAAAGAGTACTTCAGAGGGAAAGAAAAGGCGTTCCAAGTTCATTCTAAAATACAATGCAATCTCTACAAATATATTTGAAAGAGGGCAAGGTGTGACGGGAATTGCTAAATCTTAGGATGTCAGAAAATCCACAATAGATTTCATTAAAAGAAAAAGAAATGAAGGCGAATTTGGTTAAAATTCAGATACCGAAAGTACATTTTCTGCATGGTTTTTGCAACATTCCAATATAGGTGACCTGGATGGACAATTTCAAGAAACGTAAAGCTATTCGTAACATACCAGATCATCATCCACTGCTTCTACAGCGCATTAGAGACGAAGCATTTCTACCATAATTAAATCATTACTTTCTCCAACAAATACCATCCTTGAAAAAAAAGCAAGGAAAGGGAAACTTAACTTCCACCTCATTCTTAGAATAGCCAAACACGTTCCGTATAGGCAGCCACATTCGTGATGATGTAGGTACGTGTTTTGTTGTGGATAAAAGTTTAATGGTTGCTTTCAAATAACAAAAGCATTTTGCGGATAGCGTCACGTCCCCATGCATAATAGAGCAGACAGCCCAGGTGGACTGCATGTATAGGACGTAAAAGGCGATAAATTTTTTACGAGGATCAATGCACGAAATGTATGTTGAAATATTTATATTTTAAAACATTTATGTGGAGGTGGTTGTGTTTAATGTCTTTTTGCTTTAGATGTAGAAAAATGTTTGTAGGCGGGTAAGTTTTCAATATTCTCATATGTTACTTATGGCATTTCCTCTTTTTTATATTGGCGGCACTTTTTACTGCTAAACAAGCGTTTTGTCCATGTAACCAATAAATGCAGCAATACTTTTGTGTTTCATATGGCGACGGCTCAACCAGGAGTCACTTTTATATCCCCGGAATAGGTATAAAAAAAAAGATTACATCAATAAAAATTTATTTTTCAATATATATAAAAAAAATCATTTGATTTGTCTCCAAAATATTCTTGAACAGCCGCTATAAATTTGTCATCGTCCATAAATTTTGTTCACTTAGTGTTCTTGTGAGATTCGGAAACAAAAAGTAGTCACAGAGAGCTAGATCTAGACTATTAGGTGAACGGTCAAGTTTTAACGGTTTATGAAGTAATATTGAAAATCTTTACTTGTGTACGGGTGCATTGTTGTGGAGTAACAGAATACCTTACGTTTTTTCACTTTAGTAGAATCTCTGGGGCGATGCATTAAGCTTGCATTATACGCTCCTGTTACCATAACCAATCAATAACATTTCTTGATAATTCCAAACCTTAATTACCATTATGTTTCCTGCAAAAGTTAAACTTCTTTGGGGGGATCAATCATATCCACAAAGTGCCAAAAATTGTTCACACATCTTCAACCAGATATGCATTTGAAGTGGGGAGAGCATTCGCGCAACCCATCTTGCATGTTTGTCATTCATGTAGAATTTAAAGGATTTTACGAGTTTAAAGATATGCCACTCCAAACCATAACACCTCCACTGGCAAACTGCACATGTGGAAGGTATGTTTTTTACAAGATATATTTCCCCCCGCCTCCTCCAGACTAAAACTCTGTTATCAGAATGATGTAGAGAGAACCTAAACTCGTCAGAGGAAAGGTATCTTCCCAAATCACAAGCCTCCTACTGTAATTGATTAATTGCTCACTACTTCCTAGCGATAATGTGTTGTCCCGTGAATAGCGGGCGTATGGCTTCTAACTGTCAGACTATACCATATACAACCATTCCTGTAGATGTAGAGGAGTAACGAAATCTTAAACGATTGAAAGCCATTTCGTCTAACCTGGAGTCTTAAATGTTGATCTTGTACAGGAATTGATCTTAGAGCATTGTTATTAATATCTTCACTAGAGACGTCGTATTTTTAGTATTTAAAGCAAGATAAACAGTTTTAACTCAGCAACGAACTGACGTATGTGAGTTAATGTCATAAAGCCAATGCCAACCTTTCATCTTAGGTGAAATATTTCAACGGCTAGAAAAAAATTTGTTTTTTTTTAGATTATGGGTTGCATCCGCGCCCCACTTAGCCTGTTTTCCCCTAGGATTCCCATTAGGGAATCTACCTTACGGGAACTACAATTTCATTTTAGGCGAATTACGTATTTACTTTGCAACTGTAAATGATTATTTTACGCCAGTACTTACAGTTTTATCTTAGGACAATTTTCTTTTTAATTTTGAATTCAATATCAACCAAATTCAATTGTATTTTGGCAATTGTGTAAATTTTTAGTCAATTTTTACGTTACTTTGGTTGTTGCTTATGGGGTGTGTTTGCACCCCATATAACACTCTGCGTAACACATGGTAGCCTTGCCTAAGAAAAGTTAATATACATAGAATTCGTTGAAAAGTTGTACTATTCTATAACTTTTTAAAACCATACCTCGTTGGTAGCTGAAATTATATATTTTTTTAACACCTTTTAGTATTGCACAATAAGTATGTTAACAAGCATAAGAAGGGCGTGAAGGTTGACAACGTTTGTAAATGGATTTTCTAGCCAAATCTTAGGAAATTAAGAGTTTATTTAATTGAATTCTAGTACTTATACGATCAAATATATATCCACTAGTAACAAATACAATTTCAACTTTGTCGATTTCGCTATTAACGTAACCGTTTTGAACGACGCCGGTGTTCGCAAGGGGCAAGAGACGTAAGTTACATTCAAAATTTGATTAATTAATAACAAGTTTACTTTGCGAACGGCTGTTTACGAATGAGCGGACGTCTATAGCTCCGAACATGACTGCGTTAGCCGCGTTTATACAGGAGCGCCCATACGAATGGTGGGGTAGCAAGAGACGAAGGCAGGAAATTGATAATGTTGGTCAAACATAATCTGGGGGAGAAACGCGATTTAATGTGCCGATCGTGACGTATTACGGCGAACTTTCTGCTACCGCCGCTACCACCAGCGCCGCCACCATCGCCATCCAGCTCGTTAGCAAACACAGTCCCATTGTACAGATGCGATAGACACAATGCGGTAGTTAACACAGCGCCCTCTCCATGTTTACTGCAAACTAATATGTATTAGATTTTAATAAGGAGGCGTATTAATTTTCGATATGCTGCGGATTGGGTTGCGCGGCGCTCTCTACCGAAATATAATACATGTTGAATTGATGCATAAGTGGATACGACAATGGGAAAATGTCAAATATGGCATGCTATAACAACAAATGGCATAAAAATTAAAAAACCCAGTACATTATTATGAGATTAAACCACTAATCGCCTGCCTTAAGTTGAGATCGAAGTATTGCTCTTATGGGTAGGTCTCAATCCACTAAGGGAACGAAGAAAATCTAAACGCAGATAAGCTAGCCAAAGAAGCAACGAACATGCCTTTCATATGGTATATCCAAGCCACATAACCATAGATTACTGGCAGGATTTTTACAGATATTGTAGCCCTAAAATATCACTCATTTAAACCAAGAAAAAATGAAGATCAAATCTGTTGTCTATGCCATGAACATCTGGAAACTGCAAAAAAACATTCTATGCCATCAGTTGCGCACGACATTAACATTTCAGTAGACCTTTCCTTGCACCTACTGAACTGAAAGGAGAAGATCAGATGACTATATTAATAATAATAATAATATATGGAACGAAAGGAAACCAATTTGAGCGTTCTTTATTCTTATTGACGTATAAGTTCAAAGGCAATTTTGTTGTGTTTATTGCATAATCAAAACAAATCGCCGCTTAATGCTTTACTTACCTCATCCATGGCCTTTCTCTTGCGTTTCTGTATTGCAGCCTCCTCTTTGTAAGTGTTCATGGTGGAACTCTATAACTTCTTTCCTATTACAGTAATTGCTTTGGCAACAGATTTCCTCCACAGCAACTCCAAATAAAAGGAAAAACTTACAGAGTTTGGCAAATCACGTATATGTGAACAAAATAAGCGTGTAACCCTTGGACTAAAACCCGCAAAATAAAAGATCGCCGTCTTATTCTGAAACAAGAGATTGGTCAAAACGGTTTCGAATAGAATACGACACAAGAATAAGGAACGTTAATAATAATAGTAATAAGCAATTTAGAGAAAAAATGCTGGTTTCAAATTATTTTTTTTTTAGGTGTAGAAGGAGAAAAAATTAAACAACTATGTTCCTCCTTTAATTTTTCACTTCATCTAATATTTTATATTGAGCGCCTGTTAGCTAGCCTGATGACGAGGTTTTTTACTCGAAACTGGCAGATTTTCCAGAGATTTGGACGAATCGTTATTTTTTGTACCTAATATTGAAAGAACATCAGTTTTGTCATCAGCAAATTGGAGGATGGTTTGCAAGCCCATCTTCCACACTATGCCTACTTTCAATCCAACGTTGAAAAGGCGAAATGAAGATTTCGGTGCTGCTGAAGATGTCTGACCGTCAGTCTTTGAATAATCGCTAAGAGCAAGCTGCCAGGTTTTTATAGGAGCTATGTAATGGATAGATTGCCTAATCCTGTTTAAATTTCGACACACCTAAAAATTTCCTCATGTACTTCCCTCACTTTTCTACTATCCCTCTGAAGAACCAATGCAAACAAAAATAGCTTCTGCTAAAGCTTTTTTATGCTTGGTTATGATTTGTGCGTATGTATTCTCCCTCTTAATTACCTGCACTTTATGGCGACAGGGTAATAGTAACAAAGCTATGGGCAACCTTATCCACACCATTTGAACACTAAAGGCGTGAAGTTGCAACGAGCACTAAGATTACATACCTCGTTGGGAGATCTCCATGAACTTTGTTGGCTGCTAACTGGTACCTTTCTGAACGTATACTAGATGAACGAACTAGTATCAATCAAATACATGGTATATCCTCCAAAGCAATATACGCAGGAGTTTTTCTGGAATGTCGGTAAATTTATTGTAGCTACAATATTTAATTCTTCGGAAAAAGGAGCTGTTTTTTATGCAGAGATTATTTATACCAAATATCTTTGTTGTATCATACAGAGTACTTCTGTAAATGGTAAATATAAACGAAGATAAGGCTCTTCAAATGGGAAAAATTTGCTTTTGTCGAGTAGGACTCCTCGTATATTTTTGTGCCTTTAATACACGAATCCTTGACCTGCACCTATTCAGTAGCTCATTCTATACTGAAACCCTATAAATTCTATGTTAGATCAATGTACATAGGTCACGAATTAGAGTCACCACAAGCGATTCACATCGCGTACAACAAACGCAACCCATTATTTTTCCGGTTTTCCGCGAAAGATAGTTCCGTATTATTGGCAGCGCATTCATTTGTAATTTCTATACTTCCGGGGTAGTTCCCACATCGAACGCAATCAGATCGAGGACAAATTCTGCTCCTGTCTACTCCTAATTGATCAATTGCGATAAAGCAAATCGGAGATTCTAGTCGCAATTAACCGATAATTCAGTTCGTAGAATCGTATCTATAGTTCAACAGGATTCAGGGCTGGCGTTGTAATCTAGATAGCGCGCTGTACGCTTGTGCTATGTTTTTTATTCGTTTTATTCGTTTCAAAACGTAGCATGTGGAAGCAAGTAAAAAGTTTTACATTATCCGGGTCAATAGGTGCTTGATTTAGTAGATTAGTGGATGTTGAAATTGCACCAGCCATGGTGTGATTTGTAGGTGTTGGATTTCCCGGGCTACAACTGTAAAGGGGTGATAATGGTTGTTTGCGATTGATTTTATTTGAAGCTTGAAGTGATATTCGCGATATTTGTGACTAAAACTTGGCATACAGTATTAGATAAAAAAAAAACAACCTTAGAGCGTGGAAATGTACGTATATACAGCGTATCCAATTAGTATGTGGGTGGAAGATCATTCCTTGGCTGAGTAAATTAGAGAAAAAGTTTTCAAACAAAAAAATATCCGATGCAAAGTAATAAGCCCACTTATAATCTCACAAAATCGTAACTATTATCTCTCTTATCGACTGACAGATTCTGAATTTTCTTGGCAGTGCTTCTTCTTTCCGCCTTCATTACATCGACCTCCTTTTGGACAAAGCATTGTAGTAGGGAATCATAGTTTCATCCCCTGTGACAATTGCTTTTATCACATCCACAGGGTTTTCTTCATAGAGCTCCAGAAACGATTTAACACGACGGTGGCACTTAAGTGCTGAGAGGTATTTGAGCATCCACTTTCCGCTAACTTTACTCGTATCTAAATGATCATAACGGATATACAGAGATGACAGATCATCAGATACGCCAGTTTATAGATAAAACTAATGGCTTACTTAAATATCACTCTAGTTTTCGTAAAGACAAAGCGTTTGACACAGCCCATTATGATTATCCCAAGAAGAAAATTTAGAAAGAAGTGAAAGAAAATTCATCACAAGCGCGAGAAGAGACTGGCCCTTCTTTGAGAAATCGAAGAAGGACATCCTCTGAGCTCACGGCTGACTTGTTGAAGAGCTCTGGGAAAAAAGTAAAATTATTATTACTTGTCTTTTTCGTAATAATTTTAGATGTTTGAAACAGCGGGTGCAACCTATGCTAGACCCAGAGTACGCGAAGAATACAAGTTAGAATGTGTAGTCCAAGTGTAAAATCCAAGGAGAAGGTATAATAGTCTGAAGTTGCGTATCAGCAGCTAGAAACGGCAAAATCAAGGTGTGTGTTCAAGTAATGGAAACCATCTTTACACACAATATTAGGCGACACCAAGATGGATGGCGTTCGTTTTTAGCAGAACAACGCACCGTGGCATAAGTCACAAGTAACCATGAAGTGGTTCTCAGATAATGTAGTGAAACTCCCAGGTTGATTTCCTTAGTTACCGGACCTCAACCCAAAGGGGCACTGTATAACGTCAAAGAATTCACTAAAACGTGTTTTGATTAAGGTGTAGCGAGCAATTACTTCACGTGCGAACATGCGTCTTTGATGAGGAGTCCCATTGCAGAGATTAAGGAAGATATGACCGACATAGTTCATGATACCATGTTAGCAGACCGCCAGGTAAATATTAGAGAGATTACTAATATGGTAAGCATCTCAACGCAACGTGTGCAAAACATTCTTCACGAGAAAACGGAATCGCGTGATAACTTCAAGGCAATGTTTGAACATGTTTAAGCGGAATACGAGTGAGCTTCTACGGCATTATATGATTGTAGATGAGACATGATACATCACCGCACACCAGAAACCGAAGGCCAGTCGGAAAAATGAGATTTTCCTGATGAGCGTGCTGATTTATTATACATCTACATATATACAGGAAGACCCCACCTAGCGGATAGAAGATTCGCCCCTGCCCACACATTGGCGAACTAATCTGAAGGGAAAACATTCGCCTACTGTGATTTCTTTCTTTTTCCAAATTTGAAAAAAAGGACTAGGAAGGCGGTTCACGTCAAATGAAAGAGGTTATTTTGCAAACATTACTTCCTTAACACAAGTATTTATCATGCCACCCTCGTATAACATTCAACATTCCATCAATTTTACGAAGTACATACAGCTGCGTATTCCGTTATTTTCTGAAACAATTATCCTGTTCGAAAGCTACATGTTCACTTACAATTAGATCTACGTTCGGTGTAATTAGTTTGCTAAACTCAAGTTAGGAACTCTTCTTTCCTTAATTCTTATTGCACTAGGATACAAATGCGTTACTCGAGATTCAATCCCCTTTGTTTCTAGTTTCTAAGCGCATACACGGGTGCATAATTGAAGTTACAATGTATAGAATTCTGCGAATCGCATTTTCCCTCGAACCTAAGACATTATCTCGACATCGCGTTCGCTGGTTACGCTATACATGCTTGCATCCTTTCGAGATACGTTTCATGAAGCGACGCGTCTGTAAAAGCGTAGAAGGCAGGCCGTGAAGTGCCTAGACGAGCTGAAACGCCGTTTAAAACGCTTCAACGTTATTGTGTTAAATAAATCAATCATGTTTTTGTTATGCCTCTGCCTACTTCCCTTTGACTATAATAACTTTGTTCTCGTCACTGTCGTCGAGTGGAATACATCCATTACAACAATGACGATATGCGATGATATTCAAAGCCCTTGCGTTAGTTTCATCAACGCTTGATGTATCCTATTCGTCGGGCAGTATGCACACACACACGCACGCATGAACTCGAGCCGTGTCGGCATCTCTCTGTAGTGTAATGTCAAACAGTAACTAATTTCGTGTTCCCCGTGCCTTAAAGCAATCGCTGTATGTCACGGAAAGAGCTGTGTAACGTAATTCGATGAGATGAATTCGTGCGATGCCAATTTGTTCGATAACGTCGTCGTAATGGCTTTTGTCGGTCTTTAATTACTGGCAGATGTACGGAGGAAGTGTTAAAAATATACCCTATCTAATAGTGCATTCGCAACATGAGAGAAGCTCTGAAAGCTCACCTATAATCAGTTGCGCCCACACAAATTAAAATTTAATCCGGAATTAGCTTAAAACGCCAGGTAAAAAGTGAAAGTCCTTCTGCTTAATTGACTGCAATTGTCACATTCCGCCTGCCACTTTAATTTGGCTCGAGATTAAATTTTAATTCCGGTACCGGTGCAAGTGGCCGTAAGTGCTTAATTACCTTTTACTATTGCAGGTTAAAGTTAATCATTATTGTCCTGATTGGAGGTACATAAGCACAATTCACTGTTTATTCATACTTATTACATTTGACAGCGGGGTTTAATGGAATTTTACGTCGTCACGGACACTTTATAATAATATGCTAATATAGCAACAGGTGGTAATGCATAACAGAAATTGACGATTTGGACAATTAAATTTATTCGAAATTTTGGGCCGATCAACAGTTAGAAAAATATTTTAGTGTTTCTAGTAGAGAAAATAGCAACATTTAGCTTTTGCCTTTCTAATTTGTGGAGTTAGTTGACGGTGATACCTTTTAATTGTGACGTAGTACTTCGTTACTTTTGAAAAAAAAAAGTAAATAAAGTATATTTCACAACTGTTTAGATTTAGAAACAATCTACTTCGTTTGAACAAAAAAGCATATCGAAATACATTTCACATCCACGCAAGTACCTTTCCGTTATCTAAATCTATACGTTACAAAACCACCTTTAACTACCCGCAAGGATGCCTACCATCGTATTTTTCCTTTTTTTCCATCGCATTCGATTACGGTGACACAAAGGAGACGAAAATATGTAGCTTTTAATTTACACCGATGAGCTTTTAATTCAATAAACTCGATAAGAGCAGTCGTAGAAGAAGGAATAACGAATTTAATTAAATGAACTACTCGTTTCAACCGGCCGGAGGATTAGATATCGTTAAGGCGGTGATCCAACGGTAGGTATAAGGGTACCTGAAACGTGAGCGTGTGATTTTATTCATCGTCGTCGTGTGGTTTTAATCGCTTCGATAATTTACTGCCATTCGATGCTCGTGTGGACGCGATAAAGAGGACAAGGCATGCGATGAATCTGGGTAATGACAACGGAGAAACTGGAAACGGATTGGAAGAGAGACGAGAATGTAAAAGCTTTAAAGTTACTCGCACACTTTCATTAAGACTTAATAAGAATAAGTAAACTTGTTCACTTTACCAGTATTAGTTATTGAAAAGATTAAATAGAGATAGAATAAAACTTTAATGATGTTTTATTTTGTATTGTACTTAATTTTTTCAAGGGATATACAGTATATGGGTGTTCATTCTTAAGGCACTAAAATGATTAAAATGGCAAATTACAACAATATAGCAAATACTGGTGGGTCCCGTAGGGCCTTCTCCATAATAACCGATTCAGCGCGAATGTTTAATTTTGAGAAGCCAACAGACCAATTGGAATATCAATTAGCGTAAATTTATCAATCTGACGAATTTTAAACACATGCTTTCTTATATTTCACATAGTTTCACTGTGACTGAACTAGTTGCAAGTATGCCTACTAGCATCTCACGCCAGCAGTGTGTGAAATACATAAAAAAATAATATATGATAAAATAGATCAGAGAATGGCTAGAGACAATAACCAAAAAATAATGCTAATATAGCTTTCTCATGGTATTGATGGAATTACTCACGACAAAAGCAATGTGAGGAGAGAAAAAACACATTAGCCCACGAACACGTTTCTGCCTATCCTGGATCATTCGCGTGGCTCCGAGCGTGTTCTTCTCTACCGCACACCGTTATTTTCCTCACAGCTCATAACATTTCCCTCCTAAACGACAAGCCGGACGTTCCTTAACGCTGTATAGCGCCAGGCTCAGCGTTTCGAAGGGAAATGATGTTAATTTTGAGGTAATAGGGGTCTTAGGTGGAGAAAACACGGTCGAAGCCACGCTGATAGCGCCGCTGATATCCGCTAATGTGTTTTTTCTGTCATTACATTGCATGATTCCATCAATAGCAGCTATATTAGCACTATTTTTTTATTATGTTAAAATATAACATTTTCTGGTAGTGATGGACAGGAATTTATTATAGTTTAAGAAGAACCACCTTCAAGCAAGTATTGATTCGAACGAAACGCCTCTTTTGTAGTAATGTACGGCCAGCATAACCAGCTTAAGTGAATAGATTTCACAGAGAACAGATCTGCTCCCTTTATCGCAATATTAATCCACTTGTTTTATTTATTCATTAATTTTTTTCTTTTGGTAAATTACCCATGTCGAAGCTTTTAATTATATCTTTATTAGCCTTCTTTAGATGCATGTACGCGGCGATATTAATTTAATAAGCGTTTCCATTATATTTACTACGGTGTTACAAGTGTCTCGATAACGCCTTGCTCATTCTTCAGATAGGAGAGCTAGTCAGATGATCCACTTGTAGAGCGACACGAACACAGATGCCAAAACTATTATCGCGTAGCGACACGGAGTTAATTGGTGACACTTGAGCCGGTTGGTACTTAATTAGAGTCTACGCTTTTAATGAAAAGTCTTATACGTGTGTGAAAATTGCAAACTTTAGTACTTTGGTCTCTATAGTTGGCGTTGAAGTATGATGATTTGAAATGATTAGACTATTAAGTTTCTTTAAAGCAGCATTGTTTGTTTTTTCTTAATTAGGTACCGGATTGCAGAATATTTATATTAAAGTCGTAATAATAAATAATGATGGTAATGATTGTTGGGTGGTATGGCAAACATTAAAGTATTGGCACACTTCCCTCCACACAAATTATTTGAATATATTTTTCTGGTTTTCAAGTAATCGATCCATTTAATGAGTGGAAAACGTAACTTTTACTGATAATAAAAATCGAAGACAAATGTTGTTGTTCAAGAAATTAAATGATTGTTTCCTTTAAATCAAATGTTCAAAATGCCATTCACCAGTCTCTCGGCAATAAACGAATCTATGGACCTATTCATTTTGCACAATACGAATGACGTCAGAAATTATTCGAATCTGCTCGATTTTGTGGTCTACCAACCTAATTTTTGTTTAAAAACTCGCAAACAGAACATGCAAAGTACACCATCTCGCTGAAGCAAAATATCTCCATTAAGTAAGTCAGAATCATCTTCATTTCTGCAGGAGCAGGTACAAGTGCATCCCTCAACAAATCCAGATATAGCTTCAGACCAATGATTCTATTCAATCCAGTTAGGATCCTCTCTACTTCAGTACCAGAAAGTTTGTCGATTTATTGTTCCATTTAAGCAAAATAAGCTTTCATCCATTCATTCAGATATAGCTTCAAGATAATTTTGCGAATGAAGTGCAGATTATGGTTGCAATATGGATGATATTTTCTGTTTTTAATGCAGGTATTTAGCGATCGCAGAGAAACTTAATTATCTGGTGCAATTGATCGAGATACACCATGGCGATTCTCACTCACACTTAACGGGAATATCTTACATTTCATCAATTTTTTTAGGACGCATTGCATTTGAAACGTGAAATGCACAGTTTCCTTACATTTTCTATCGATTTTACTCACTGTTTTGTTATCGCCTCATCCAACAAAAATTAAAATGTCTATGCGCCGAGTTTCACTTAAATAATCTAAATAACCTCTGAGGAAATAGGTTTATATTTTTGAGAAGTGTTATTACAATATACAAATTACTTAATGAGTTCCCTATGTCTAACCTTCGCTTAGTAAACTAAATCTTAAGGCAGTTTGGTGCAAATTTCAAAGCATAATCTGCGTGTGAGTTCATTAATCGTGAATATCTGTGTATGGGGATGATTAACTTCAAAAGAATATCATCCTTCTGTATGATACAAAGACTATGGTTATATAGAGGCGTGAAAAGAAATAAATTCAAAAAGCACATGTGCAACTGGAATCTCCATAACTTCTTTGTAACACATCTTATTGTATTTCAAACAAAATCTTAACCAAAAGAGCCACCCTTTTGCAGTATATTTTTCTGTAACGAACACGATACACTTTGAAGCACGCAAAGATGTCTTACATTTCGAACAGACACAGACTTTTCAAACACATCAGACATATCTGCATTCATAATACACGGAAAAAGAAACACAAGAGCCACCCATATACCAGAACTCCCTCCTACATGTTTATGAATATTACATCGATATTTTACTTTTGCCGCTTCTTCCAGCGATATGCTTATTTTCTCTCTACATACGAAAAGGGCGACGCTGCTATCGGATTCCGCTTGCTTTATTTATAAACAACATGAGTACTTTTTATAGTATCCTATCGGGTGAGATCCGTTTTCAATTTACAAACGAAAACTTATACCTACGTACTTGTACGATATGTCGATCTTTTTGGTTAGTGGCGCGAATAAGGTGTGCTATAGGGTTTCCAATATCTCCCTTGTCTGCTTCGTCAGAGAGAGCTCCGTCTTTTCACGAAAATGCACTTCTACCTTACGATTTTAACGAGTTGGCGATTTTACGAAAAGTGCTCCTGCTTTTCGCACCTTTCCAGAGCTTCGAGTCCAATTTAAGCTGCGGTATTTATAGAAGTCAAATACTTTTTATTGATATTGTCGCTTATGAGGCGTATATAAAATTCGGAGTTTCTGGATCACCGACTTAATGATCCATAGATTAAAGTTGTATCAAAAATATAACTAAATTAAATGTTCATTCAGTCCCTATACGACTTGACAGTGTCCTACACGTTCCCAAATTTACAAATAGTATTTTAAAGCACGTTAACTGACATGGCTCGCATCTCCCGTCTAATTTTTATTCTTAAATCTTCTTTAAAAGTGTTTAAGGAGAAAGCTTTGGCGTTTCTCCTTAAACACTTTTTTTTTAAGTGACCCCACAGAAAGAAGTCGAATGGGTTTAAATTGGGTGACCTATTTAGTAAAATCCCAACGATCAGAAAAAATTGTATCCAAGTATTCGAACATTAATTTTATGTGGTGGAACCCCATTTTGTTGTAGGTCACGGTTTGGCATATCTGGTTATTTACCATTAGGAAACATTCAAAGTGTCTGGTACAATATATATAAAAAATATTTTTTTTTGTTACCACAAAAAGTAATTTGAACAAAATCACAAATGGTGGAAAATAGTAGAAAATAAATAATAATCAGATGCGTTAGTTTTGCTGGACCCCGTATAGATTTCAATGGATTCATGATGATTGCTTTAAAACCAAGAACTGTTATGCGCTACACCCATGCTTTTCGAATAAGGCAGCTTGTAGAAGTAGTGCCACCATAAATCGACACAATATTATAAAAAGTACAGCGAACAATAATCAGCAAAGAAAGCGAGAAAAATTAGTTGATATACCTAAAGCATAGAACACCAGTTTGTTAATACAACAGTTCGGAAAGGGGGACCGAAAAAATCCACCAAATTATAGAGGTGTGGCAGTATTAAGCGCGCCAATGAAACTCTGTACAAGCATACTGGCGATACAGTATTGGAATTTACCACGATGGATGACGAACAACATTACTTTAGGAAAAATTGCTCCACGGCCGATGTAATTTTCAAATTCAGAGAGATTGTAGAAACATCCTGGGATTACAACCTTCCACTATACGTCTAGTTTGCAAACCTAATAGAAGCATTTGAAGGTGTGCATCTTAAAGAGATTGTGCAGATTCTAGATTCCTTAATAAGAAAAGTGATCGACAATGGCAGACAACAGAACAACAAGTAGAAGAAGAAGAAAGAGAAGGAGGAAGTGGAGGAGAATGAGGAAGAGAAGAAGGAGATAAAGCAGAGGGAGGAAAACGAGGACAAGGAGGAGAAGGAGGCAAAGAACGAGAAGAAGAAGAGAGAGAAAAAGAAAAAAGAATAAGTTCGCAAATATGCAGGATATTCTGTTCGAAATAATTAGGTTATACAACCGCCTACCCTTAATTGTCTACCGCAAGATTTAGCCTCTGATAAATATTTTGAAATATCTCTAAAACTATGAGGCTAATTGCAAAGTATAACTTACCTCACACAAAGTACGCAGAATGCATCGGAGAATACGGTGGGTTACAAAGCATTTTATTTTTAATATCGTCTTTGAAGGATCACAGGATTTTGTTGCATTCGAACTTACCGTACTGTATTACTCGAGGAGACGTAATGTTCAAGCTTCTAAGACGAAGGATTTATACTTGTTACCTGTTACCGTTACCGCATCCTCCCAATGATAAAGAATATGACAGTTCTTAAGGCCAATTTACATTTGTAACACGACCTCCTTTGTCGTTACAATAATCTCAGCGCCGCAGTTGTAATTTCAACGTTCCTTTTTGTTCCTTTTTTCCTTTCCTCTTCCACTTCCATTTCTAGATCTTTTCCCATTCCTTGTGCGGTAAGTACCATATAAAATACAACCTGAAATTTATTACGCGTCGGCAATTTTCATTTCTTCTCTGATAGGTAATAATGCCGACCCGACACGTTCGTGAGTGTAGCTCCGCCACTTTTTTTCTCGCCGTTTCGTGGGCGACAAATAAAAACGGTGTAGACGCGCCAAGGTAGACGCTAAAAGAGATTTTATTGCTAATGCATCACTTTCTCCTCCACATCCAACGGGAGTTCCATTTTCAGCCCGTCCCTCCACCTCCCAGAACAGCGTCGCTAATGTCGCCATTTAAATGCATCAGGTCGCTCGTCGTCGTAGGAATTTTGACGGCGTCGCCCGGAGATAATAACAAAAAATTTTATAAATAAAGTCGTCATACTTCGGACGAACGTGCTGCAGAAAAGTGCGTCGAATAAATTGCCAAAGTTGCTGGCGTATATTACCGTTAAAACGAATCGCTACGACGCTAAGAAGATGAAATAAAAGTTCTCATCTAGAGGCTAGAGATATATGTATGAGTTTTATTCATTTATAGGTCTTCCTTCCTTTTCTTATATACAAATTAGTTTTCCTTTCCTTTGGAATAAGAATTTACAAAAGTCTTGTGATTTTAATAATTGTTGGTTATATAATATCTGCCAATTAACTCGGAAAATTGTAAAGATGATACTTTTGTCATCTGGCCTCATGGACACGAATTTTTAAACAATTTCCTAACGTTGCTGAATTCCCACCATGACATACGCTTCACCACGGGGGTCGAATTAAACGGTTGCCTGCCTTTTCTGGATGTTCTCGTACAGTGACGTCTTGACGATGCGTTCGAACATTCCGTTTACCAAAAACTTATGCGCATAGATAGATAACTCAATGTCGTCTCACACCATCATCCAGCCCAAAAACGCGTGTTATTAATTCTATTATCCAAATGGACATTTCTATATCTGACCCCACTTCGCTTCCTCGATGAAACTCTGGTCCCTAATACTTACTCTAGAGAAGATATTCAAGCTACCATTAAGCACCGCATCAATCCTTCTCCACAGCAGCTGATTAAACCTATTAGAAATACCCGTAACAAACCCTATATAAACTCCACCGGAACGGATAGTCCCCCGTCTGTGTGGAGTAACAGCCCTGAGAGTGCTTCATAGAGTGAAGACGAAACGTTAGCAGAAGCTACAACAACACCTCTATTCCAACCTGGCAACCAGGGCTATAGTGTCAATAAACCTAACTTTATTTAGAACTAAATCAAGTTCAGCTGGGACCTCTTGGAAACTAGCAACATTTTTTTCGTTGTGACCCTAACTGATGTGTATATTTCAAAAAGATATAATAAGAGCTATTTTTTTCATTTTCATTGAAGAGTAACCTGTGTAGAATTGTCCCCAATAAACTAAGTTTTAACTCCCTAATATCAAAAACCGTTAAACTAAATAGTCAAGAAATGGTTGAAAGCTTCCGCTATTTCCTACCGACAACATTATTCGGCAAATTGAATGTTGCGTATACATGAATAATGGAAAGGACCATTAATGCATGTAGCTATATATTTATATTAGAATTGGGGGAAGTAACGGGTACTCGTAACTATCAAACTCCTTAATGGCGCTCAGAATTGGACCCCATCAATCATAAAACTGGACAGGTAAAAAGATAAATTTAATTCTTTATTGTTTTGTTACCAAATTTTCTACTTTGAATAAAGCCTTCATCAGGGCGTCTGATGGCAAGATAAAAATAAAAAAAAAACAAATTAAAGTTACTTACGAAAATTGAATTAATTTATCCAAAAATTAATCGTCAACTCGCATTTTGTTGCCAATTGATGAAAAAGACATTAAGATTAAGACGGGAACTGAAAAGCAGGCAAAAAACAGCACAAGGCTACCATTTATTACGTAGACGGCCATGCGAGATGCAAACGCATCTCATAAGTAACGCACAAATTGTCTAAAAAAAATGTTTAAATAAAATTCAATTTGGTGCATATTGGGACTAAAATTGAAGAGGTAATTCCCCTAACATAAAACTGTAAGTACCGGCGTAATGAACACATTTATAGTTTCAAGGTAAGCACGTAATTCCCCCAAAAAATGAAATTGTAATTCCCCTAAGGCAATCTATAAATCTGAGCAATTCTTGTACGAAACGCAATAATCACAGCAGGTCAAGTGGGGTGAATATGCACCCCCGTCGCAAAAAAAAATGTTTGAATTTTAATTTCTGAAGCTACTGAAAAGTTCAAGTTGCAAATAAAATATTTCTTGGTAATTTCTGTGAAAAATTCAGAATCTGCAACTGTACCCCGCTTACCCCGAGGAAGGTTAAGAATTAACAAGAGCTAGCTTAAGTTGGGGTTTGAAAGAAAATGTGTTTTGTGCTGTATGTTTAGAAATAATTTCCATCGTTAATAGCATTTAAATTTAATTCCAAGTTTGACTTGAATTCGATCAAGGATGTACAAATATTATAATTTTGCGGTTGGTTTATTTTCAGGCATTAGTTCATAATTGAAAGATAGCTATTCTTTTAAAGAGTATCTACTTGATATACTGAAATTTACGCTAGAGAAATCTGTATAAAATTGATGTAAAAATCTAAAATAGGACGTTCCAGCATACACAATATCGCGCATATCTTGTATAATCCTAATACAGTTGACGTAATTCCATATAAAACTCCGGTCTCTAGTATATGGTATAATAGAATTTAAAACTATGCGTATTTTTCTGGATTATTGCTATTGGTTTATTCATCTTTCTTGAATCATATTCGCATATCAACGTAGATTTTAGATTTACATTAGATGCCATTCTACTTTTCCTCACAATAATCTCAGGAAATTGTCAAAGCACTAAAACTTCTAGATGTAGATCTTCTTAGTCCTATCTGTAGTAGTGTTTGTATTGTTTTAAAACGAATATAATTGAGATTACCTTCCATTACTTTTTGTTAATTACTAACAAGAACAATTAAATACTGATTTTCTAATATTAAATTTGTAACAGTATGATGATAATTGCAAACATGCAAAAATCACGAAGGAACCGGTGCTAACGTGGGCAAAATTCTAGCTACAAAAAGCTGAGGATTGCCATCGGAGAAGCAAGTTAAAACGAAATATCTCAAAACGTTATAAACGTTAATCTGGAAATAATGGCGCTGTCATAAGGTTCGGTATCGAGATGATGGATCTACCCTGTTAAGCGACTAGAGCGAGACGGAAACCACCATCAGTCTAGACCTGAGATCCCTTATAGAACAGTACGTGCAATAATTTCGAGAGAACGTCCTGCAATTATTCCAGTGTAGCAGATGTCTGGAGATTATTGCGATTTGGGAAGCGGCATCAGAGTTTCGTACTCTAATATCGGCAGAGGAAAGCGACTTTCACGCACGTGGCGCACAATCAGGGCATCCTTTTCTCCGTCTCTCTTCCATTATAATACGTACATAGATGTGTACAACGAAATTACTGATTAAATGCAAAAAGTTACGACGATGCGATGGCGAAATTTTTGCCGGAATGCCGTAAAAAGATAAAGGGTTTTCGAGCTGTTGGGAGAGGATGTCGGCAGGTGTCCTTAATGTTGTTGTTTAGTGTAAAATTAAATAAAACTTTTCCTTTTCGGCTATTGCGAAGAGGACAAACGGAAAGTTTGACCATTTCCACAGCTTCTGCAATGCGGGGAAGGATTCCCAGGGAACCATCCGAAACCGGCAGGGAGACTAGGGAAGGGTAGTTGTAGTTTTTCTCCGGGAAAATGGAAGAAACTGCTCTTTGTGATTGTCTTTGAACGGGTGAATCCGAGAAGGCCGATACGTATGTTTGAATGTGCGCGTGCGATCTGTGATATGGGACTTTTGAAACGAGATTTCGCAGTAGACGATAATCATAAACGTTGAATACGTTCCATTCCATTTATTGCGAGCTTTCCCTTAGATCTTCCCTTTTTTATGTTTGGGTTTTGTTTCCTTTTTTTGTCTAAATGCTGACTTTATTAGAAAACTTACGCAAATAGATTTTCATGAATTAAATTCAAGGAATGATTTGGGGGAAATTGGGTGCAAGTAACTAATGCAAAACATTTCAAATTGCATTTTGCTCCGATTTTTAATGGATTTCGAAACCAACCTTCTCATTTTGTTTTACAATAGATCTACTAAGGACTGAAAGCACTTGTGCCACGGCGCAACCATAAAAATAGTAATTTCCTTATTTCCTTCTTCTACTGATTTAACCCTTGTGATATCTAATTTAGAGATAATAAAATATTTATTTATAACATATGATATAAATTGACATAAGAAGATATAGTTGATGCCAAGTACCATTACCCTGAAATTTCTCTGTTGTTCGTTTTATATATAATTTGTTAAGGCATTAAATAAAGGAAAAGTGTACAGCAGAATACTTGGTTGGTACAATGTTCGGCCCCGATCACTGATCGCTTGGTTCGATTGCCGGCATTACATGAAAGTGTGAACACTTTTGGCCAAACATTAGCTCGCAACGTTCTCGCATACTTACTTGATCTTTGAGCGAACTATCCATTTTTGTCGTGTACCGACTTTTAACGAACATTCCCTAAAAATTAGCTGAGCGTGCCGCCACATACCGCTTGATAACTGATCTTCAACCGACGCTGCACCGACTGAATTACTTCAACATCGACTTGCTTATGTCACTCAAGTGTTTACTGCCTAGCGCATCTTGATTACCATTTCCCGATTGTCGACCGACGCTTAATTGATTTTACTGATTTAAAGCCAACCGATACTCAACGTTAGAAAAGTCCCATTAGTTACTGACATTCTACCGGCCGTGACTAACCGTCACGGATATTACCACGTTGCACCAACCGTCACCGAACCAACTATGCCACTACGTCTTTTATGTCAACAGGTCAGAAAATCTGTCGAAAACAAGGTCAAAAGCTTTATTCAGTAAAGTATCGTTTTTTGCCATTTGATATTTTCCATAGTATTTGTATGAAACATATATAGGTGTCTAAGACAACACTCCTTCTTCTTCTTCCTGAAGACCTTGGTACCCTTCCAGGCTTTCGCATCTTTAGCGAGGCCTCTCATGTCGTGCATTGTTTTTCACTTTTCAAACCGATTTCCTTACCTTTTTCTTTATTCCTGCCTCTGTTATTCTTTTAACTAGTCTATTTTGTTACATCTTCACCCAAATCAGTCAACTGCCTGCTCCTTTTTAAAACAAAAAAGGTTAAATATCTTAGTTGTAATTGACCTCTACTAATCGATCTTCTAAGATATGCATTTATGTATCAAAACGGTAGTTCTTTATCATTGGTCAAAATGCACGTGTTGACGAAAACTTTTTATTTTTCCTTATTTTTTCAATTTTTTTCCGTTCACTTGTTTTTGTCTTTGGAAACTGACGATCTTACAAAGAGTATGGCCAGGTGTTTTCGCGAATGTATTAGTCAGCATAAAGTTCCTACAAATTGTCGATTTTAATAGCAAAGAGAAATCAATATTTTCATTATCATCGGAATCCTTACGTGTTTACCAATCTTCATTGGAATCTTATTTTCTTTTAAGGAGAGATATATTTTCAATTATAAACAGTACATATAGGATTTAATAGGTCAATTTTATTCCAATTTCTTTTACTTCCACTGAAATAAGATAATAAACAAATTTACTGAATAATGAATGTTTGAAGTAAAGCGTTCGAACAGATCTAATATCAAGAGACAATTTTATTTTATATAGAAAATTGGACATTAATATTGTACTTCGTAAATCAACCTCTTTTTGTATTCTCTAAACGTATCTCAAATATTAACATAATTTCCTGAAAAAAAGTAATACGAGAAGAAACATATGAATAGATCATCCCCAATTTCGTCGGCTTTCTCCATTTTTTCCAACTTGTTTTTGCCCTCGACATCGATACCATACGGTATAATTGCTTTCTAAAAAAATGTGTCTGCTGTAAATCTATGTACATGAAGCGAACGCTAAAGAGAGAAGCGTACATCTAAAGTAGATAATTACATCCAACCGAAGACGCAAAATTGATAGGATTCTTTTTTGAATATGAGAAGAAGGTAAACAAATTTAGGTATGGAGCAAATGACAAAAAGTCCACATCAGCGCGCTTTATTACAAAAAAATATATATACAAAAATGTTTGTGAAAGCCAGTGTATGCGTCGAAACCTTCTAGAGTAAGGGGAGGAAACAAATACAGACTACGCGTGTAGGTGGATGAAGTCTGTCTGATATATTGCGCGGGCTGTGGAAGAATACCACGGGGACGTGACGTAACAGATATATTTACTTTGAAAGTTATGCTAAAGTATTATCATAACTTATTTAAATAAGTTACTTTTAGCAGCATCAGTTGTTACATGCATTAACCCGGTTGCAAATTAAACAATACATATTGTAAGAAAAAAGTAGATAAACCGCAATGTTAAGTACACTTATTGAACGATATGAAAGAACGCCAGAAGAAAGCTCCGCGAGATTATTAGTTGCTGCAACATTGTAATAAGAGGCATTGAAAAATTAATTTTACCAATGACAGAAACAGACTCTGAAGTTGTCTTTTACGTCACCAATGATGATTTACGTGATTGTGCCTTATGATACCTTAGAATAGACCGTATAGGACGAGATCGGAAGGTTAAAGAACTAAATAGGACGTAAAAAAATATAACGAAGGAAAAGATGGAAACCCGTGAGTCGTGCCAGCAAGAAGAAATATGAAAAGAAACCAATAACGTTTCAGTATTTCAATAATGGCTGTCAGGTAGATTTTGATGATTTCCAGATGGTACTTATAGATTTATAGTGGTCTACCAAGATCACCTTACAAAATTACAATATTAAGGCTTGCAACAAAATGCAACAAAATAGCATAAACAAATGAAGTAAAAGCATGCAGATTGTTCAGCTTATGAAAAATGGTGCTTATCATTCTGCGATCAAGAGAACCAGTTTGTTTGTTTGCTGTAGATCCAAGAGTTGGTTTAACAAGTTCTTTTTAGTTAAAGGATATAACAGATCCATTGCAGGATGAAAGAGGTTTGATAAACTTTTCGGATAAACCAAAAATAATCTTAATATAGCTTCCCCATGGTACTGATGGAATCACTCACAACAAAAGCAATATCACCACAGAGAAGAAAACACTAGTCTACGGATATATTTCTGCCCACTTGACGTCACCGGCGTGGTTAGGCAGTTCTTGGACTTTGTCGCTGCTTTCTTAACGACAGGCATGTACGTCTTGTTGGTTGTTTCGAAGGAAAGTGATACAAACCGTGAGGCAAATAATGGTATTAGGTGGAGAAGCACATGTTCGGAGCCACGCCGATGATGCCAAGTAGACAGAAACAAATCCGTGGGCTAGTACTTCTTTCCCTCATAACACTGCTTTTGCTGTTAGTGGCGGTTAGCTATTAAATTATATTTGGCAGATGCAACAAAATATTGTTGTAGATCTCTATTCATCGTATTTACAACTGCATGCCAATCAAATTGTGGAAAAGGAAAAATAGATAATCAACTAAAAATTAGAGACAAAACATTACATTATCGAATAAAAGGCAAATAATTCAACCATACTGGCAACATAACTATAATAACGAAAACAGCATTACCCGACACCAACGATTCCTAAAATTATGTTAATTATAAATTAAATAATCTAAACAACGCAATACATAACCCCGTTAACACATGAAACCTGCGGGCGCAGTAAATCACGCAATTTGCCCAGCAAAATTTGTACGTTTCAATGATTACCTGTACCCACGTCAATGGATCTATATTTGACGCGCCAAATTACGCTGATTACTAATTGGTTTGCTTGCGCGTGCCTTGATCGGCTGATGTCCGAAATAAATCACGTATTACTTATTAAATGTAGTTTTTTGATGTCACATATGCATGTAATAATTATAAATTGTATTTCCGATAAATCCGCTACAATATGACGTTGTATCTGGAATACACGTAACGCGTTTCACAAAATTACACCCGCTGCTCGTCATAGACTTTATTACCTTGCGTAATGATTAATAAATAAACGTTATTTGTTATTCGAATGGTTAATTTTAATAACTTTATCGATTGTAATTTACTAATAAACGTTATTACTTCCATGGTAAATCAAACACCACTACGAATTTCACAATGCTTCCGCTATGGGAAACTGGGATGCCTAATAAGGTCTTTTGTAAGATGCTGTTTCCGTTGTTCGTAGTTGGATTATGTAATTAATGTCCATCTTGCCTTCAGTGCAATCTCAGTAGCGATCTGCTCTTAAATTGATTCCGTGTGGATGCCCTTGAGATTGACCATGGCCAAATTACATTCTAGCAATCGCAAGATGAAGGAACCTGGATACAGCGCAATTTTTGTATCATTGTTTGAACTATACCAATTACTGGACAAGGTAATCCGTCGCCCCCTCTACATTACTCTTATTTCTGCGGGCCCGAATTCCCTTGTAAAGAGTGTTCATTACATGCTTCCAATGTACTTTGACATCATTATCAGGTTAATCTTTTATTATCCACTTTGAGAGAGTATCTACTATATCGTTGGGGTGGCGTTGACGTGTGGGTTGATTCAGGAAAACTTTATTTCACAGACATACCAGACGACGCACTTACTGCAAATTTAGATATCGCCAAAAAGGAATGAATATATATATATATATGTCTATCCCAAGTAATGTAAAATTATATAGAGGGCGCATTGTAAAATCCTTTGAAGATGATATAATATCGCTGTTTACATCACAAGAAAGGAGATAGTCATTAAAATAATTAAAAAATATAGGAATTCAAAGAAAAATGAGATGAACGTTCTTGATAAAGAATAATTTGTTAATTAATTTGTTAAAATTAATGTCAGCATTAGTGACAATAATTGTTGATGAAAAATCACACCCATTTGTTAACTTGTACATGTGATGAGATTAGCGCCCTGGTTTTTTAATGCTGGATATAAAGTTGTGTCTTTAAAGGATGTCTTTGGTTGTAACCTGTTAATCAGTAACTTACCATACCTGAAAAATGTCTTCATCTGGATCATTCTGAACAAACGATTCATTTAATCACTTTACTATTGCCGCTTATTCCTTGAATGAAAAAGTCTAACCATTTTGTAAACCATCACATAATAATACTCATCACACCATGAACCCTAAAAATACATCCACGATATTTCACCTGCCCTATTGGTAAATAATAACCTAAAGAACGCGTGTAACACTTATGCCACACGCACATGGCACAGAGTCCTTTATTAAAACTAACGAAGAAATGATTAAAAGAGTACAACGCTCACACATACACTGAAACCTGCCAACCAACCCGAAATGTTATTATCCTCACCCTTAATTGAATATTCCCATGGTTGCAAGCGGCTGGTTGAGCCGCTGCGGAATTTTTAAGAAACAAGAAGAGAGCTCTAATGTTATAAATTATCCCGTGACATGCTTCACTAACGATTCTTTCATTAGGTAGGAACCCAGAATTAGCCTTGTTAGTGACCGGATGTGTTTCGGGGGTACCTATTTACGAATCTGAAACCTACGTTTCCATGGAAATAAGCTGGAGTGACCGATTCCGCCTATTAGTTCTATAATTTAAGGATCTGTTTCATTTTAAAGGTATTTCGACCGGTACTATCATTGGAATTAAAGCTAGTTTTACCCTGATATATCTTTCGACGGTTTTGAATGAAAAAAAAAACTGGTCACTTAAAATAGTATTTAAGAAACACCATGTTACATAATCGCAGAACAACTACATCTTTCGTCTCTTCCGCTTAACACTAACTAGAATGCAAGGTGCATATAAATCTGCACACGCCTTTTCCTCAAATTTGCACGAGCATGTACATGCACATCTTGCTCCTACAAGACGCCCGTTATCTCCACGTCAAATTACGTGCAGCAGCCGTAATAGGAATGTGTACCTTAGTATGATGATGACGACGACGGCGACATTAGCGTTGACTTCAATTAGTTCGTATTGACACAGAAATACCTGCCTTGAATACGTTTATATCGCTCCGACGTGCAATTCTCATCGTGATTAATCTGTAATTAGTTAAAAAGAGACGGTACGGAACGTTTTCAGGTTTGATGTAATACTTCTGAAAATTATACGTTGAACTAATTGGCATTAATCTGATTGTTCGTCTTTAATAATTTGAGAGTGTTTTGTAGTTCCTCACCGGGAGAGCAGACCCTCCAAGATGACAATATAGAGCTAAATGTTACGAAAAAAATTGAAACGTTAACAAATCAAGCTAAAACAAGAGTAAAAGAAACAGGCTGAATATATACATTAGGTGATAGACAAGACCGCTCGCTATTGGTAAGCCGTTGGTAAACGCTTCAGCGGCACCTATTTAACACAACCTAAAGCAAAACCGTCGACGTTCCCATAACTCGCTCCAATGCCCGTATTTATGGTCCCTACTCGAGATTCTGCTCAAACAGCGCTTGTGTAAGTAGAACTTATCGATAATATCTGCTCAAGCAAGTATTGTGCTTTACAAACCAAACTTCGGGTAATCTCATGAAAGGCCGGGCTTAAGCACCCGCTTTTAGGGAATTTTAATAGGTTGAAGGCTTTTTTTTATCGAAGTTTCTAATCAATTGAGTGTTTTCATTGGTGTTGCAGAACTAGAAGGTGTGATATACTAAAATATTTCAATAGTTTCTACAAAGCCGGTTATCTACTCAAACAAAGAAAAAATGTTCTAGGCCTACTTCCATAAAGAAAATGGCATAGCATAAAGCAAGAAAACACATAGTGCCCCATTGACCGAAAACAAATAAAGCTTGGGAACTATAGCCACAGAGTTTTCTACAAGCAAGTCGTGCTGTGTAGTTTATCATTATGGTGTGTAGTTTATGAGAAATTCTTCATTATTCAAATATTGATAACTATTTTAAATAGCAAAGGTGTTTATATAATAAATATTGGCTGTTTTTTCATTTTAAAGAACAGATAAAGGAAATGTTTGGGAAAAATACAACAGACCAATTGTGTAGGATAACTCTATATGTTAGGTTGAAACATTTATTTATCAAGTTGCCTAAACACAATGAGCGAAAGAGCCAGGGTTATTGAATCACCTTAAAAATTTAGAAATATGCGATGAATGTGAAACCTGCTAGTTTCGCAATCAAGCGGTTCCGAAAATTCCATCTTCATTGAGCATCAGGAACATTCCGTACACCTATTGGTTTAACTATGAATATTATCCCTAATCTCTAATCTACGTAATACAAAGTTCCTGTTGCTCATGTGAATGCTAGTGAAGTTTCCAATTTTGTTTGGAGGCCTTGCTGAAGACCTGGAAACGGTTTCTTCCAAATCCCAAATAATCACTCCGCAACATTCCTCGTTCTGACATTGTCAACAACAAATATGGTTGAATACCACTTTATAGCTGAGTTATAGCTTGACTAAAAGTTTTGGTTAAATTTCTTCAAGATCTTGAGATTCGTTCGTCCGCTGGCGCTTGAACAGAAGCAGCACCTCGAGCACGAACTATACATACGACCATAGCTCAGGTGCTTAAGTTTACATATTAATAGCAAGTAAAAGAAATAAATATATAAATATAAAAAAAAGTGAGATTCTAGATTATATTTTAATGACCTCATAGATTATAGTTGTTGTAAGTCAGCTAGCAAAGCATTGATTATTTTCGGAGAAGTAATGCTGCAAGTTCTAAATCCATTTTTGTCTGTGTATGAGATTTTTTGCTTACTTGTAACAGGTTATACGAGTGGAATAATTGCGATTTACTTTCTCGTAAACATCCTGCAGAAAGTAGCAAGATAATATCACACGGTATTTCTATAAATTAGCAATTGCTTTCTGTTAAACAAAGCATTTCCAGCATGGGACGAGATTAAGTCGCATTATTGCAAAATGTTTATACATAGCCTAAAACTGAAATCAACCCTGATCACAATCTTCGAGGTTTTCTTGGACCTAGAAATAACGGATAAAAATCGTGCTCCTTCGTCTGTTTTTAGTTTAGCAAGCGATGTACGTCCGTACATCAAACACCGCCTTCTACATCCCGCATTACAGCAAAGTAAATACTTCGCATGGCGTAGACATAGAGTAAACAAAATCTCGGTTTGTTAGAGAATCTAGCCGGTATTATCCGCGATTACAGCAACCGAATCCATCAAATTACCTGCTTAAGAATTGTACACAACTCTGCAACGCTAGAAATTTCAATGATGTACATTTAATTTCCTTGAAACGGATTGTCTATTGTACCTATCGAGTACAATACTGCATTCAACCCACATCGTCTTGTAGTGAAGTCTCCTTTTCTGGTTAGTACCGATTTTTTCTTTTTTTTTAGATCTCGTCTTGTTGGAGAGTTCATGTTCCGACTTTCGTTGAACCTAGCCGGACGGAGAACGGTTACGTTGATTTGCTTTAGGAAATTTCGTATGGAAACAAAACGTAATCGATTTCCCTTCTTCGAGTTTCCGTTGACAAAACGAAGGAATCCAGCGATGCTGCATCGTACCGCGGAGGATATAAATGGGAAATCGTTCCTTCCGATGGCTTCCACTCCCGTTTGTAATTTCTTTTGCTAGCGAATTTGCTCGGACGTTTTACAAATTAAACCGAACGTTGTTAGCGTGGAAGTCCATTTAAGTTCGCTTTCGGAAAGTAGTCGAATCACGGATTGAGATCTGCAACGAGGTAGGAAAAAACCGCGGTAAAGTTTCAATTAAAAGTGAATCTAGCCCGTATTCTATTGCAAATGGAATTAGTTCTAAGAGTTCACTTAAAAATCTGATATCAAGGCAGATTCTTGGATATTCTTTTTGTCAGTTTCTCACACGTTTTATTCTCTGGAATATATTGATGATATTACTTAAACTAACATAAAGTTTTCGTTACCGGAAGCACTATCGAAGTACTACTACATTTATCACTCAAGACTTTTTGAAAATTGAAGTGTTTTCAGGGGAATATGGACAAATTAACTTTCACATGATTATCCTTCACTATTTAAAGAAGTCTATCAATTTTCCTTCTATTCTTTTGTAATTTTTGCATTCAACATCTAACAAAATACTAGGCCATCAAAAGAACCTATGTTAACGATTATGAAAAAATAAGTGTTATTATAAGCTCGCAAAATTCGAGAGAGCAGACCCACATTTTCAAGTGCCAAAAACTATGCCTACGTGTGGCACAAATGAAATAAAGCATTGTCTCATGCAAAAGAGCGATTGCATTGACTTTGACCATTAATTTAAAATATCTATAAGATGTACTTTAGATGCCGAAGTTGTTCTGCCTTCACGGCCGTTTGATGGCATTATTGACTGCAACAATTTAGATCGTCTATAAATTAAAAGGAACATATGCAATGTTAGTAGAAATGTCTTTCGGGTGATGTCGCGTAGTTAATATTTTACTTGACGTTTTGCTGACCATTCTGTCAGCTTCTTCAGAAGATTTCTAAAGACTGGTGTTGTTGTCTCTTGCTTCTCGTTATATATCCCATTTCTGTTCCGCTTTGCTGATCCATAACCGGTCCGTTCCGCTGAGTCGCGTCGTTCGTTGTATGAGGACTCCGTAGTGCCTTCCACGTGTTGCTGATCTTGTATCCGTCTTCGCGATTGAAGTTGTTGGTGTTCTTCATTATTTCTATCGATTCGCGTATTATCCTTGGGTAGTAGTGGCTGGTCCTGGCTAATACCTTAACTTAGCACTACGGAGTCGTCATACAACGAACGACGCGATTCAGCGGAACGGAACGATTATGGACCAGCAAAGCAGAACAGAAATGGGATATATAACGAGGAGCAAGAGACAACACCAGTCTTTAGAAATCTTTTGAAGAAGCTGACAGCATGATTAGCGAAACGTCAAGTAAAATATTAACTACGCGACATCACCTGAAAGACATTTCTACTGTGGATTACGGTCGTGAAAGCCTACACTGAAATATGCAATGTTCTATGCGAATCACATATCCTATTCTATTGTACTGAACAACAATTACGTCGTAAATGTAAAAAGAATATGCCACTCTACTCACATTTCCTCCAACCAGAAGTTTCAGTAGATTACAATAAGGAAAAACACCAAATATGAAATTATTGTGGCTTATTTTGCTATGAACATATGAATCATATGCCTCAATGGCTCAATAGTAAGAGAACCTACTCCTGAGTGTAGCGTTGCCCGTTCCAGTCCACGTAGAATCAAGTGGCAAGTTGTTCTAGTTGATCCGGTACAATGATCGAGCTAACAACTGGGAAAATACAAACTTCACTATACAAAACACCACTAAGTGCGCAAAAGATATATAAAATGCCAGTTTATAAATCTACATTAATTATTAAACAATTCCACTCATGTTACACTCGCTAACCGGCAGCTATTATTCGACTCAACATTTCCAGATTTGTCAGTGTTGTGACGGACAAGAGGGCCTTTTATTTCGAACAGTAGTTAATTTCATGGTCGGTCAAAGTTGGTAACGTAATCTAACCGTAGCGGGTTTCCGGTTAAATCTCGGTAAATGTGAATATTCAATGCACACAGAGAGTGCTCCGTAAGTTATTACATTTCTCGACGACCCAGCTTCTATTTCACTATTGTAGGGGTTTTAAGCAGAATTACTTGGTGGAACTTGTCCACTTGCAAAAGTACAAGTGCCAATACAAGTAATAGTAGTAATTCTCCCTGGATGGATTGGACGTTATTGATCTTGTGTGATATTAGGGCGATAACAAATTTTTAACAAAGTATTGTGGAAAAAAAAATAATTACATCTTGTGACTCTAATTCGAAAACGCCCCTCTGCACGTACACTAATTACAACCTGATGTTCTCTCATTATAGACGTTATTATATTGCCACTCTAGTGCGCCCCTCACTAACGCTCAATCGCAATTAGTCGTAATTAACACATCGGCACTTTTCATTTAGCTGAAACAAAATGGTAGTTGATGTTAACCTAATCGATCGTCTACAACGCGCAGCATGTGAAACGATTGACATCCTCGCTGAGAGCAGAGAACTCGCGAAAATCAATTCTACTATGATTAATTTCCCACGAGTTAATTACGAGAATTGACGGCAGGGAGAGCTGCTATCGAATTATGTACAAATTAGAATTAAATTTGATCTTACCCAAGCTACATTAATCAACAGTTGTTGTTTGATCCTTTAATCAACGTAGTTATTAGGTACAAATTAAAGGTCAGCATTGTAAATCTAAACGTGATTTTCGGCATGCGCCTAAGACTATCTGACGACTTTCTGTCTAAGCGTTTCTAAATAGAATCGAAATCGAAGAATCGATTGCTATCGCCACCAATTAAATTTTTTTTTTTTTTTGAACTATGACACCGGAAATGCGTGAGGATTCATGGAAAATCGGTTACAGTATTTTTGATTTGTGTTCTTGTGTGTCATTCTTTTGAGAGGATCACACATTCCCTAAAATCCTCCCATAACATAACATACAACGGAAGGTCTATTGTACTTACAAACATGTAATTTAAGACCTTGTATTGCAGAGACGTTTATCGTTATGTAACTGATGTTAATTTCTGCGGCAAACACATTGGAAATTACGTTACACTCTGGTAATCACTAGGATGCAAACAAAATTGTGGCACGTGCTATTGAACATATGACAGTAGATTTATGATGCTTCTATAACAACATTTATCTACCAAATTCCAAAATAAATTTATTATAAAATAATGACATTCAAACTCAAATTTCTTAAAAACCATTGGAGATACCGCAAAATGGTCGTAATCCCTATAATCAGCAGGTCAAACTACATAGGGGACCATCATCAAAATAAATATTTTAAAACATCTTTGAAATCGTCAAATCGTCCGTATTTTCAAAGGGTTACTTACCCCTCAGAAATTTTTTTCATAATTTCCTTAATTTTTCTATATCTCTCCAATTAACAACTTCATTTACAGATTTCAATGCACTGAACTCACAAGTTATTTCGATTTTCTATCTGTTACGGTAAGTTTTAAAATGTTGGAAAACTGTGATCCCTAACTTTTAGCCTTTTTCGGTGTGTAATTAGAAAAGTAAACGAGATAGGTAAATGAGAGTAACGGGAACCGATTCTCCGAGTCTGATTTACTCAAAAACATGTAACTGAAGCCTTTATATTGCGCTGAAAGGTCTTCAATGGGATTTAGAGTAAAACACGAGAAATTCAAATGTTAGTTTTATGTTGGAATTTATTAAAAATGCCAAAATTGCCAATTTCGCGTGGTGGTATCTTAGGATGATTTTTTTTTACTTAAATAAAGAACCAAATAATTCATTGAACCAAGAATATATTTATTTATTCAGTTTTGTTCTTCCATGGAATACGATTGTATTACTTGCTGTTCCGAAAATACTCCGCTATAAACATTGCATCTATATGACCTCTTCCTTAATTACAAAATATAACTTACCGAAACCGGCCGGACCATTAAAATTTCTCTAACCCTTTCGAGCTTGTCGATCTGCAACACTTCCTTTTTGCTTCTTCCCCGGCGTTCCCATCGGCGAACTTGTTCGATAAATCTTCGAAGTTACGAACTCGCGAAACAAACTTCGATATTGTATATTAATTTCTAACTCGTCGCGACCGGGTCCCGCAGGCAATTTTCTATTTATTTTCTCGATTTTCCTGCGTCTGCTGGAGCGCTGCGATCCCGTAGATGTAAATTGAAGTTTTATGGCGATCTTAATGTACGCTAATTTTGTTCTTTTCGTAGAGACGCTATAAGTAAAATTATTACGTGAAGTAAGATAGAATTCAGCTTCGAACTTGTTCCTTACTCGCCTCCCTTTGTTTGTTTTTAGTTAATTTTAAGTTCGCCGAAATGGATTATTTATTAGAACAAAGTTGTAATAATCCAGATTTTAACGTCGTTATCCCATATTTTAGGAAAGTCAGTCCGTATACGGGAAAGAAGAAATTAATCTCAATTTAGATTCCGGATCTAATATTATAGCCCTTTATTAAAGTTTCTTGATTACATAGTTCCTGTTGCAGAGGAAAGCTTGCTAAAAATTAACATACCTAAATGTAAAATTAATGCACCGTGCATTCATGAAATTATTCTCAGTGTACTTGTGAAATTGCTTTGAATGTATTAGACGTTATGAAAACGCTCTCTTTTTGAATGCGTGGTTATTAATTTTGGTAACACAATAAGAAAGTTCATTATCGCAAAGAAAATTGCCAGCAACCAAAAATATATGCGAGTTTAAGTTACACAAAGAAAACTGTAGGAGAGTAGTCTGAAAGTTTGCAATCTAACACATAAATACAAGAAGTACGAGGGTAATTCAGTAGTAACGAGACAAATTGCTGTAGCTCAAAAATGGCGTACTTAATCAACACAAAGCTTTGGCTACTTTTCTTCTAATTTGTATATGCCTCTGGCATAGAATTCTTTTGGGTTGATCTCGAAGCAACTTGTGCATTTGATATTTAACTTCATTATTGCATCGGAAACGTTTCCCAGGTACAGCCCCGTTTATGGGATCCAAACAAATGGAAATTCGATGGGGCGAGATTACGGCTATAGGGGAGATGTGGTAGAATCTCTTATCCCAGTTTTTGAAGTGTATCTTGAGTTAGGTATACCGTATGTAAGCGCGCGTAATCATGAAGCAAAATAAACAGGCACCTGCGAATCCCAAAATACTGTAAGAATGACTTTACCTACGGATGAATTTCCTCCGCGTGGTTTTACTCAAAACTTTGCCGCTTAGACTTAGACGGCTCAAAAACTTCTTGTATCGCATCTTATTCTGGATAATGTTATGGACAGTTCCAACACTCGCGTCCACATTTTCCGTTATCAGTTCAACGGTAATACGCTTATTGTTCCGAATTAACGCGTCAATGCGAGATTCGAGGGAAGAAGTTGCAACTTCGGCCGTTCGTCCATTCCGTTGCTCGTCAAAGACACTTATACGGCCTGTTTGAAACTGTTCCACTCATTTGTAAATGTTCGAATAATTCATCGCACACTTCCAATATTTTTCCGTGGAACACCCTGAGGTGATACTCAGCGATCAGATTGAAACTTGGCAGATTCGTACAGTCCATCTAGATACTTTTCGTTTTGTTGGAATCTCACGTTTAGGGAGCGAAAGCTATTCCCTGAAATGTTGTTATATAAAAATAGAGTTACATATCTCATAATGCGCCTTGTATAGATCTACCAAACTAGCGCGAATTAAATTCAACGGAACAAGTGATCCCTGACAAATACCATTTACCCGTATATACATACTTTCTGTCCCCTCACTCCTAATTACTCCGAAAAAATAAATAGTTAACGGATGTTTTTACACTGTATAGCGGAACGCCGAGAACTCTGCTCAACTCTTGGAGTAGCCACTATCCTGCGAAATTGCAGACACACACCTATCGATAAACCTACACATATCCTGACCATTCCCAAGAAATCCGGAGTGGTCCAACCGTTGGATGTATACGGATCTCGTGTATCACTAAATCCTGACCACTCTGTATAGTTGCTTCTCGCCGCATACGATCCCTAACGACCTCTCTACTTCCTCCAAAACCATAAGAGCCTTCCTCGCAGTCCCTATCAATACCAACCTTGTAAATAAATTCCCTCTTAGAGCAAATCCGCCGCGAAAATCGCATACAATATACAACCGGTCCCGAAATAATATATTTTACGTGCCGGCCGCGCAATGAGTTATTGCGGGAGATATATTAGAGACACACCGACTTCCGCTTCCCTCGCTTCCGGAAGTGTGACTCAAGCTACTAACGCCGCGCTCCGACAGATCATTAAACTACAATAAACACTTATCGCACAAAGGCAGTTATTGGTATGAAATACTGGAGGCGATGGATGGCCGGGGTGAGTAAGGAGTATACGTGTGCGTTTGTAGGGACTTTATTCCGAAGCACAACCCCGTGATTTACGACGGAGAGTCATAATTTTTCTTCTTTGGTCCCTTTTTGTATGTTCACGGGACCATAAACCACTACTGCTTGCTTGTATATGGCAAACGATATCGGAATTATATTGAGAGCTTAAATTCTTGGTGGTACACCGAGATTGCTGGAAATGTAATAAAACGACAGTGAATATAGAGCTTTTATTTGTTGGTTAGTCGTGTTAATTATTTTATGACGTTATTGTTTGGCATGTGCAATAAGAGACTCTTTATATGGTAAGTTAATAACTCAAACTTTATGTTTTTGATGAATAACGTGATTGCGGAATCTCCCTATTTTCTTTTGCGAATGGAAAGTAATAGAAAATTAAACAACTTTTAGTGCTCACGAATAACAGTATTTATTTTGGAAAATTTAAAAATTATTTTTCTTTTAGCAAAGATTACAATATTTTTTAGGTAATGACAGCGTAATCCCTAACAGCCGGCTGCTAAAATATTTTTGAATAAATTTGCCTGATTGAAATATATGATTTAACTTTAAATTGATACTTTCTAACTAAACTTTCTAAAATTTGGAATTAAAGGTAATTAATTTAAATCTGTTCATCTTTCTTCTTTAAAATTTTTACAATCAACCCGCAAATAATCCCATCCTCTTGTCGTAACAACCCCAGAAGGAAACAAAGAGTAAAGGTCGACAATCGCATCAACAACGGAGCTTGTCAAAGAAAATAGATTAACTGCTTTATTATTCCTTTCGCCATCAATCGTCTCGTTTCATTACCTCCCTTTTGCAACGGGATATCCTTCACTTGAAGCATTCCCAATACAAGTCGTTTACCCCCTCATGATCTGGTCGACGTCCTCTGCTTCCTTATTTACGTCTAAGACGCTTCACTGCGAGATGAAGATGGTTGTTTATGCGCCTTCTCAGGCCTCGCAAAATAAGAATGGAGAATAGGAAAATGAGTTTTCTGTCGACGAGGAACGAGGTTAAATACAAAAAGCGGAAAAGGAGTTTAAACAAGTATAAGGATTGAAGAGAATATAAAGGAACATAGTTGACGTACAGGCTTCTTAATATCATTATACTACTACGAATGTGAGTCGTAAACGAGGTAGTTTCTTGAAATCTGCAGTATTTAACTGCTGCCAACTCAAGAATGATAATGCAAGATTATTTCTATTAACACGCACATAACATATTGTTATTATCTAGCCAGCATTAAAATACTTCATATACATTAGCTTCTGTTGGTAAAATGTGAAAATCCATGATTTCCTTAATATTTTCGACGTAACCTCGAACCTGACACCTCCAGCTTGCGAAACAGGCGTACGAACCACTACACCTCAGGTGGATGACCTGCGGTCGCGGATCGCATTTTAAAACCTAAAACCCATCGACTCCTCACCGGGGAAGGATTTTTTCAAATATTTAATCGCACCGGAAGTACTAAAGAAATCAAAGATTTTTACTGAAATATTTATTTATTATTTATTTACTTATTTTTGGCTAAAGAACTTCCTCCATTGGCTTTTCGGTTACAGAAGTTCGTACTGCGTTGCACGATGTCTGCACTGCAGTATGATTATTATTATTATTAGAGGTGTTCTGACAAATTTTGCGATTTAGGTATCTTTACGTGTCTACGTCACCCGTATTTATTCGATTGACTACCACCTCCCACAAACGCGCTCTGTAACGCGCGCGTGTACATGGCGATTAGGTGGCAATCTAACTTCGTTATTAATGTTATTATTACTATTATTATTTAACCCGGAGGAGAAGTACTCAATCGTACAACATTGAGGAAAAACTCTTCTTCTCATTATTGTTAGCGGCATCTCACTCCAGCCGCGTCAAAGTGATATGCAGTTGGAACTCGTCTGCATCAAAATGGTGGTGAGCTATTTTCGTGGGCCCGCAGGACGTGCAGTGAACCAAGAAGAACATACTTCTGCATCTGCATGGTAAGCGTATCGATTGATTATTCACTATGGAAGCATGTATCCCGCCAAGGACTCCGATAATTAGTGGGACCAACATGATCTCGTAGCCTGGATATATGCGTTGGCTTATGTTGGTAAGTAAGATTCTGATATTTTCGAATTTTCTCTTTTTCTTATTCTATTATAAGCTTTTCTCCGGGACAAGACGTTTCCAGCACGTACAGTTTCTTCTCCTCTGGGTCTTTTTAATTATTATAATTAACATATTCGGCTTATTCGCAGCGATTTTAGCGATGGTGCTAAATGCAAAATTCCAAAAGATCTTGGCACTTGTCGTTATGATCTGTTGTTGATGGTCGAAAATTTCCATGCGATAGCCGTTGTCTTTCATCTAGTCCATATAGATATTTTAGGTGGTATAAGATAACTGTCATCATGCCTGGTAATGTAAAGATTTAGGGCACACTGTCAACAAATGCATTAGAGTTTCCCGACTCGCTTTGCTGCCCGGCACGTTATATCATCAATAGGCAAACCAAACACATCTCGTCTGTATTGCAGGGTGTTAAATACGCTATCCTGGCATGCCATCACAATCATTATTATTATTATTATTATTATCAATAATAACAATAATAAAAGAACATTTCTCCTTGCTCTAAGCAATATACATTATACATATGTATTGTAATATTAAAAGTAAGGCTAGTTAGTCGCTATGATTAGCTCCACGACCAGCGCTGCTTAGCGTGCATTCTGATTCGACAACTATCAGAGTGATACTTTTCCAACGCCGAATCTGACCTCCATCGGTGTATATAGCCGAGTAAAACGAGAAAATTCTGGTTTTATAATCTTTAGTCATTTTAAAGATTGATGTACGCCTCTGAATAGAGGGAGTCCGTAAATATCAAACTAAAATGTTAACTTTTCAATAAAAGCAGATGTTGAAAATAGTCTCCTCGGGTGATTCGATACACTACTGTTTTTCCAGCATGCAACTAGATACTCGAAAGGACGCATTAATTACGAACGCGAAAATTGCACACTTGCAACGCCTAAAGTGCTCTAATTTGTATCGAAGTGTCGTAACAACAACGTAAAACTCTGGTAAATAACAACGACAACGTTAGCAGTAGTCTAGTTTCGTGTGATTTTTATAGCTCGTTCGAGGAGTTCTCGGCTTTGAAATACTTCACCGTGTTCCTTCTCACTTAATTAACAGTCTCCGGTATTTTCAGGGCGATTTATTAGCCGTTGATCATGTAATGGTGTTTGGAGAAAAACGAAATTACTGAGTGGGCAGTGTGAATTAATGACGTAGGTACCTGTTGTCAGCGATTGAGGTTCATTTTTTGCACGCCAGGTAGCATAATTGACGATTGGATAACCTTATTTGTACGAAAGAAACAGATCTAATTTCCTTCTGTAAATATGTTTATTATTAAAATATATTGCGTTGTTGCAACAATTTTGTACACATATCTTTGAAGTGATGTATCCGAGGCACCCAAGTAACCAGAATCTAAGAATTTTCATGTGATTTTGTTGTCGTTACTAAATGATAATTTCTCAAAAGCTGGCATCATACCAAATCAGCTGCCTGGTTTGTGGACAATTTAATAGAGATACGATAATAATTGAAATATTTCAATCCCGATCGATACCTCGACTCCAGGATCAACTATTTCTTTTGCGAAAAACAATAAAATAACCATATCAATTATCATTTAATGATTCTGCGCTTATTTAGTAGTTTCGAACAACGTAATGAAGTAAAAGCGAAACGGATACCCATTTCTACGACATACAAACGCTATATTACCTTTTACAACGTTTCAGAACTTGCCCGCATCCCCGTAAACAACCTACAACATTAAAATGTTTACCCATCAACGGAGTTAGCGCTCCGTAAACTAGAAGCGTTGCTTCCTAACATAGACACGAGGAACATATAGCATGTTAGCTGTTGAAACAGTTGCAATTTACCGCACCTATACACTTACAAACACCACCGTCGGCGTTTGGACCGCTTGCCTTTAGGAATACGTAGAGAAATTCGCAACCGTGCATTCGCAAACAAGACAAGCAGTTATTAAGTTTCGAGCCGGTTGTATAATTATAACGCGAGAGGGGATCGAAACGGAGGGTGCTGGAGGCGAGAAGGGAATGTAAGAAGACGCGGTGAGTGGATGCCGTAGCTGATTAATTCCGAAACGGCATGCTTAATGCATTACGTGGGTCTTAAACTAATTTCCATGCATTTCGTGAGTTCCGCGATTACGTACATGTGTTGTGAGTGCTTGGATAGTACTTAAATAACAATAGAAATACGCGAAAATACGTAGAGAGACAATTAAATGAGATATAGGAAATGATTCTACGAAATAGTAAAACTTTTTTCAATTTTAACTACTTTTAGAAGAATAGTAAAGCTAGTTGATTTCTATTTTCTCTACACTAACCTTTGGAATATTCGACAGCGCGATTTTATTTCCGGTTCTACCGGAAGTGAGAAAAATTATTAATATGTTTTAAGATTAGCTCTCTTGGATGTGATCCAGAATTGTCCAGAAATAGCAACATTTTTTCTTCTGAAAACCCGTTTGTCCAGGTCCAGAAGCCAGTCGGTCATTTTCTATTTGAGATCCATATGACCGGCAAACTGGCAAATGGCACATTTTTCAGCGCCCGTGGTCGAGCAGCTTTCCCAGCTAACTAAAAGCTTCTCTTTTTGTCCAGCCATATTGACGCAAAACAATACGGTCAACCTTTCTTTTGACAATTTACCTCCAATAGATGTTTTGCCTTTCAATGTTAGTTTTATCAGGTAAAGCTCGAAAGTACAGACCACCTTCATCCGCATTGTAAATGTTTTCTGGTGTGTACTCCGTTAACAGTCCGGGCAACTTTACCAAAACTATTCAACATCTTCTCGATTAACGTCCGCTGACTTACCTGATATATACTTAGAGCTAGTGTTATGCTTCTCTCTCCATCTTCAGAGCCACCCATCAGATGCGCTAAACTTTTCATGCTTTAATTCTGTAGCCGGCTCTTTAGCCTTGGCTTTTATTAATGATCCTAACATGGGAATATGCTGGCTTTTAGCAGAAATGAAGCACTCAAAGCATACTTTATCAATCCGTGTGGTTTTACCTTTAATTTTCTGCTTTTTTGATTCAAATTTTCCTTGTGTTTGATCATTTCGGCGGCCTGAATTTTTGCCTATGTTGTTAGTTCTCTATCCGGTTTAAAAACTTCGGGAATCCTAAGCTTTCGAACAATATAAGGAATAAACATACCTTTGCCCCAATTGCGAACATTCAAATATTTTTGCTCAGCAACATTAATCACTTCCATTCTTTTGTCTTAAGGACAAACAGCTTTTTCTAGACGCCATGCTTTTGTTTCATACAGCTTCCAGCTCTATTTTATTGTGATTATTTAATGATGGCAGGCTTCTTTAAGTTGTGGTTTCAGTTTTTAACAGGCAATGCGCTGTTCGTTACTCTCAGGAACTACATAGGATGTGTATTTACAAACTAAAAGAAAAATTAATTACCTCACTTATTTTCTAAATATTCTTGATACTTCCAAAAGTGAATAAAATCATATATGGTAAAGCTCGCTCTTAAGTAGCTACCCTCCTCACTACTGGATGGCGTTGAGGATCTCTATCCGCTTACGGGAAATGAATTTCTAACTGTCGAACTTGATGGTGGAGGTTATTAAGCATACTTTGTGGTAGGAGTTCAAAAAAACCTTAAGACAGCTCTAACCGCCGGCGTTGTAGTAGGCAAAGAACCCATCAAAGGCACGTCTCTCGCTCAGCGAAGCTTCTAGAAAGAACAGGAGGAAACTCCTGTACATTTAAATTCTACATGGCTTTATATGTTCGTTTCACGTATCATTTATTGTACATAGCAAATGGAAGAAAACAATGTCGACATGTAAAACGCTTATACACTATCGCTCAAGAAAAACATACAGCAGTTTCGTAGTAAGTAAATGAAAACATAAAGGTCAAACAAAGTTGAAAACGCTATAAAGACATAAAAATTATATTTTAAAGTAAATAATTTTATCACTTTCTTAAGTTTTAAATTTGTGTGGACGGTTACCAACTCACCACAATACTTGCTTTTACGATGACGTCCTAGATATGAGCACTGCTGGATGTAGAGCCGGAAATAATTGAAAGAACTTTGCATTAAATAAATAACTCACAGAGCAGATAGCATAGAATCTAACGCTAACTACTTTGATAGAAGAGAAGATTCGAATTGTTGAACAATTTGTTTTGCGAAATGTGTTGCCCGATTTGCTGAATTTTAAAAGTGGCTTAATTTAACTATGAGTTGCGGAGGCAGTTTTAAAAGCAATAACACAAAGCACCTGAAAAATAGGCACTTTATCTATCGATAACTGATAAATTTGAACAAACTTACCATAATTAATTAATCGGAACAAAGTTTGATCAAGCGAAGAAATAAGAGGAGTTAATATAAGGAAAACTACTAACGAAAGATATAGCACGTAGGATTTAGTAACAATAAATAATAAGAATAATTTACTCCTTTTACAATTAAGGTTTGACAAGTGTTGCGGTTACGTTGCCTCATCGGAGACAATACAACGCTTACACCTAGCCAATTTTGCAGAAAAACAAGAACAAAACACGATAACCTTCATTACTGCATATCGTAATATATGTTAAGCTAAGTGCAACATAATCTTTAATCATCGCCATACTCCATGCTAAAGAAGTATCGTAATCCGCCCTTCCTCTCCCTTCTTCTCCGTAGAATACGGAATATCCTCACGGAAACAAAACGATGAAAATTCGCGAACAGCTCCACTTAGAGTTCTTGGTATAACCAACATAATGCAGATAGTGACATCAGGTGTAGCTATCTGGTAGAGGGCGGAACACGAATTAATTTTAATTTGAATAGTAAGTACATGGAGAGAAAGCGAGAGAAGTAAGAAGAAGCGAACTTAGTTATCTCGTTAGCGAAATTACAGTTTTAATTGAAATGTACGTAACAATTATTTCATTTTAGTCAACGACGATGAACGCTGCACGAACTCTCATTGGAGCTACATAAGATACATAATTATATATACATATTCTCGTGGAACAAGTTTGTTTTATTTTATGTAAAAGTGGAAGCGAGCATATTTCTCTATTAAAAATAGGTTGTGCTGACGCTATAGGTTTTTTGTAGTTTAATAGAACCGGCGCGTCCACCAAAATTTTAGTTTATTCTTGATTCCGTTGTTGTTCCGTTCTTGTGTTCCGTTCGACGTATATGTTAATTACGTATGTATTCATACTCTTTGTTTTTATTTTTAATTTTAAATTATGTTGCTTTTACTCCCTATAGATTCTATTACGTGTTACACAGCTTCTACTATTCGTGTCAACCGCATCTGCGAATCGTATATAGGAATCTCAAACAAACGGAACTGCATTTATTATACATACAAGGTGCTACAGCCCCCTTTAATACCGAAACGAAACTTGATGTAGGAAATTAATTAAAGTTTCGAACCAGAAAGATATTTCGCCCCGGTACTTTTTGCAGCATCAAGTTGAAACTTCCGTTCCGAAAGCTTTGATATTGCCAACGTGCAACTTTGTTATAAGCAAAAGTAGAAGTAACTTAGGCAGAGGAGCAAGTAAGGGTCGTCTTATCATCTTTCCGAGACAATATCTTGATAGGGGTAGATAGTTTTTGCGCGCCATCTTGTTACAAGTAAACTTGTATTAAGTACATACTAGCGAAGTTTCTGAATATATTAAACGGAATTCAATGGAGGTATTATAGTTGATTGATGTTCTTTTTGCTTTTGTTTTTCCTTCCTTGGTTGTTCGCTTTCACTTATCCATTTTAATATTTTGATCTTTTTGACTTTTTTTCCTAAAGCGCTTTATTGTTTTACATGTTGCCATCATCAACCTTCTTACTTCTCATCGACGCCATATTGGATTTTGAGATCCCCATGGAGAGGGTCGAATAAATCAACCTGTAGATTACAAAGATGTGCCTAAAGAGTTAGTTTTCGAAGAGACAGCATGGCTAGCCTACTGTAAACCATTTCTCGTGAGATACTTCTCATAAGGAATGCTGGTAGATAGCATAACCTCTTAAATGACACTGGATGTAACTCTTTAATTAAAATAAGAGTATTAACTCTAAATATATTTTTTTCTGGTCTCAATCCATTTGCAACCAATAAATTAACCACTGCTCTATAATTTTATTAAACTAAAGCAAAGAATTTCTTTTCCACGAATACGTTTTACCAAAACTCCGAGTTGACATCCAAAACTGCTCCATTAAAGCTGTTCACGTTGAGCTTATTATTTTTATTTCCGCATAAAATCCTATTACTGCAATATAAATTTCTCCAAAGCATATCTGCAGTAGAGCAACAAACTAAACGACTTTCCTTACTCCTCCCGATAATTACATCGCTGCAATTGCATCCAGAACACCGAACATCCGAAAGGATAATCATAATATTTCAGTTCTCCGGGTTTAATCTATACCAGGCAGCCGCTAAACTTGCAGCAACTCGTTAAAATTCTTCCGCAATTAAAAATTAATCGTTCTTCCTCCTTCGAGCATCCCCCCTCATCTACAACACTGTACTCCGAGTAACTCCGGTTTTATTAAAATTGACCATTATCTCGAACAAACACATTACGGTCGGATACTTAATCCTCGCGACTAATAAACAAACGTATACACATAGGCACACCATTTCTAAGAATTAAAAATTAAAAATTCAAGATTCCCTACCCGAAACCGCGGACCTGTTAGGAACACTGTAGGGATTATATTTTTTTCCTTTTTTATGTTTACGTTTACCACAGCGTTATTATAACCTGCCTTTTTTTAGGGTAAAGATAAACACATTTAATAAAAGCGGGTGGAACAACGGCCAACGTACGCATATACGCTCGGCGTTAATTATTCTTCATTTTGTCGGAAGCTATTTTTACTGCTGTGCAGATAACAGTGCTAGTATTACTGGTCCCGCTGCTGCAGGTTATTGCGGTTATATCGGTTTACTGTAGCAAAAAGAGATGAGGCGGGAGATACAAACAGCAGCGCCCTCTATATTTGAATTTTAATTAAACGTATCAAATGTTATTAATTTTATCTAGCTTAATAGGCAGTTGGGCTTTTATGAATTTTCCCGGTATTTTGTAGGAATTTTATGCAATGCTTCCTTTTTTTGCTGAGGATATTAGAAAAGAGCGTATTACACATCTCTTTACGATCATTCTGACCTGCACTAACAGCAAGTTAACAATAAAAATGTATTTTACTTTGAGGATACGTCAAAGTTAACCCGACATCATTGTTGCCTCTACTGGGACGTAGAAATTAACGCTCTAACTTGAAAAAAATCTAATATAATAAATAATCTTAACGATACCAACTCCCCCATGAAAATTATTTGCAATTTGCATCCGGCTTTCTTCTCGTTCACCAATATCGTAGTTATCGAAGCAATTAACGGAAACGGAAACTGCCCTGGCGGTAACACGTGACAGTATTGTCGTCACATTTACCCAACCTCGAAACGGCGGAACCAACTTATCTACAATCGTGTGCCTCACAAAGCCGGTACTGGGGTTGATCGAAAGTCTGAATCATCTCCCTCATTCTAATATTGTTTACCAGTCGCTTCGTGAGGGAATAGGAGGCGATTGCTACGCTACCAAGCGGTCAAATTAAACTGCGAGGACAAGTTTTTCGAAACGACAACTAGAAGGCTCTGTTGAGATTTGATATTGCTTTTCGTAAACTTTTATCTTTGCTGTTGTTGAAACAGTGGTAGCACAAAAATTGCCCGAATAGATTGTTTACTGTGCAGCACCATCAGAAAAGTTTGTTAAATGCTAATATAAATAAATAAAAGAGAAATGCTCAAGAAATACTTGTTCTTTTCGCTATACTGGTGATGTAGCAAGGCATTGTTTTGGGGGATGGAAGAGGAGTTAATGCTGAATGGTGTATAATTTGTTTCCCAGAAGTCATTGATGAAATCAGAAAAAAACATCCTTCACGGAAAAAATATTTCCAGGGTTGTTTCGAACGCACGCAAGACAAATGTTTGAAAAAATGAAAATTACTGCTTAAGCGTATTTTAAGAAAAAAAATTGATATAGTTTTCCAAAAATTCATTGTAAATATAAAATGAAGGAAGAAATATCAAAACATATGCCAGATAGTTCGTAGAATTATCTGTATCTTCCAAATTACTGACAAATTCCCACAATACACTTGCTGCGGTTTCAATCTCTTTCAGTTTCAGTCAAAATGTAATCTTACTAAATAACATTCGTTGCGAAAAACATGAAATGGCGCAGTCATTAGGATATGCATGCAACCATGTCGTATTGTAATAAATTCCAAACGTGTTGAAAGAAGCCTGAAACCCCATGACATCATCTGACGTTCATTTTAATTAATCGTCGTTTCGTTGTCCCAAGACGGCATCACCTGAACTTTTTTTTAATTAAAAGACGTCCTATTTTAAAGAACATTAGCGGCCGACGTTGTAGTTTAAATAAACATCCGGGAAATCTGCGAGAGGCAAAGATTAAATGAAACCCTGTCGACAGAGCGAGACCGCAGAGCCCGTAGACTCACTTTGTCGTATGCGGAAATAGCAGGCAACAGTGGCAGAAGCAAGGAAGCAGAGGCTGTCTTGATTTATTAACGCTTGCCGCACTTAGCAAGAAATCTCTTCGTCAACTCGCTTGAGACACATACTCAAAGTTTTATGCGGAAATGCTAATACACTTTTAGCTACTCCGAATGTGGTGGAGTTGGTGGGAAGCGAATTCAGGCACCTCTGTTGGTGGGTGGAGGCTCACACAAGGGAGACGTGAAAAGGTTGCATAATTGAATTCCTTTGGATTATTCTTCTTCCTTTTCAATTTAGGAATAAGAAACAGCAAAGATTAGAATAGCCCTCCCGGCGAAACTAACTGAAATATAAGTTTTATAATAAATAGAAATTACCGAACGGAGTCCATGTTAATTGAGAAGTGTACAAGTTCAAATTCCAACGCTTAGTTTGAGGTACTGAGGCGGAGTCTGGAAGCAATTAGAAGTGCAATGCGCTAGGGTGCTATTAAAAGTTAACGTTCCGAGCTCTTGGACCGCTTTGACGAAGGCGGCGAACTATTATAGTTTGTTCGTCTTGTAGCTTTCAACGCGCGAGCAACTTCGTTTATGGACATTTGCCGAAGTTAGTGATGACGGTCTTAAAGGTATATTACAGATGTTCCGGAGTGATGAAGACTGGAGCTTTCTAGATATTTTTTGAGGTAATTGCGTACATATCTGTATCAATAAAGCTTTAAAGTAAAAGCGAACGACAAAATGTGAGTAAGACGGCAGAGATAAATTTGGGATGTGGCTTAATACTTGTGGTACGAGAATTTTATTGGCCAACGATGTTATCTTTCATCAGCAGTCATGCGTATTTAAAAGGTACGCAAGATAAATAAATGATGTGACTGTTTACTATAATTATTGATATTTGGTGTACTTGAGCGTGAAAAGTTGCGGGTAATTAGAAAATAGAATATAAAAAGAATATAAAATAGAATTAGAAATAGAAAATAGAGTGTTGTTTATTACGGATGTTTCATTCGTTTTTTTTTGTTATTTTTTTCCAACATTTTCTCCGCATTAAACGAACATCGCAATCATCTTACGTCTACACGTATATTTCCACCAGCAAATAACTAATTCAACTAGATATCCACCTTGTGAATTGTTGTTTGTGTCAACACAGATAACCCGAGAACTAGAAGACTAGAGCCTAGATTTGCTACGAAATTAGTTGGGGGAAAACACCCGAAAACTTGGCCTTTCTTAAAAAGTTTGGGGATAGAACGGTATAGATCGGAAAAAAAAGTTTTCTGCTTTGTAGCTCCGCCAGGCCGACGATATTACTTCGTGTAACTAATTTAGAAAGTTCGTGTTTTCCGGTAAATGGTGATTTATAAGCGATTCTGAAACAAATAGAATTCTGAATATAGCTTTATCTATTAGTTAGTTGAAGAAATAAGAAAAATAGACGTAGCATTTACCCATACATTCTCTACTAATAAATTTGATTTAACGCTAGCTCCTAGTTTAAAGAGTTTCATCGCGATTCCTCAAATTAAATACACCACCACACATCGCTTTCAGCGTAATTCTACTCAACCCGCAATAAATGCTAAAATAGCTTTCGCACGACCAACACTGTTATCACCTGATCGATTAATCTCGTAATTAAACGCGAGATCGGGTCACCGAGCATTTGCAGAAGTCGTATTTCACTTGCAGTGTTACAGTTATATGCAAGTTCAGGTACAGGAATTAGTATCACGGATGTCTGATTCCTAAAACAAATGAGCAGGTCAGATCGACCTTTAGCGGAAAAAATCTAGAGGAATTGCTAAACAGGATGGAAAAGGTGTTTAAGAGTAGTTTCTTCTCGTATTGTACTTGTCTGGTTATAATAATTTGTTGTATATTATTAAACTTCTTTGGTAAGAGGTTATTTTGTTATGTTGTCTACCACACAAAACTAAATAACGTCCTAGGTGTAGTCTAGGACAATAATTTAAGCTTTAACCGTGCACTTCCTGTATCAATATCCTTCTATTGGCTTCTTTAAAAGCTGTAGTCTTAAAAACTAGCTAAAAGACGCAGAACAAAATTAAAAATTAAAAATTTGGGTACACAGTGTAAAAAGCTATTGATATGGGCCACTGTAGTCGATTATCTAGATATCCAGATGCAATCTAGTTACCATTAAAGACGATGCTTTGTAATATTACATAATTCACTATCAAAATTAAGACCATGTGAGCATTTAATTTTTCTTTATTCCTTGCACGTAAATTACAGAAATATCGCATTGCGAAGTCTTTCCCAAGTCCTGAGGAAGGTACTAAAACGGAACGGTGTGTTTTGGGAGACAACAATAAATCGTCCTTATGCTCCTCCTCGAGTGCGAAATTCGTTTCCGCATTCCAGGCAACTGAATCTATAAAATTAGGTGACATTTTTTCAGTTTTACGGGACTTGCCTCCATTTTCTCCGACACCATTACAGCCACCGCTTCCCCGATGTCGTCTCTTATTCTTCTCATTTAGATTTATCTAACGGAAGCGAACGATTAATGCGTGATGCTTTCCTCATTTCTAATTAACTTTCTAGCCTTCTATTGCTTTCTGTGTGCTTCTAGTGCCTTGATAGAGTAAGGTGAAAGCCGGATTTCTCTCGGCTCGACATTGGTGGCGGTGCCGGTGCGGGTGCCGTTTTAAATTCCGCATCGGACGACAAGACGCCACATCGCTCTCCCGTTCCGGTTATTCTTCCGGTTCTAATTCGTTTTTAATGATCTCGACGCTCCCGCTACGTTCTCCATTGTTTAATTACCGAAACTGTTGCAGTTTTATTGCGAACGGAGGGATATTAAGCGCGAGCGTGGGTCGGAATGCATCCGTACGCGACAAGAAACCGTTCCAAAAACACTAAAGGTGATTGTAAACATTTTATTTATGTACTGGAATGTGAAGGCTTCAGTATGTGTTCCGAATTTAGTTGATTAACTTTAAACTTTAACTCTTCGAAGCATAAAATATTCTACTTGACGGTTTCGAAATTCTAAAATCTATCCGAGATGGCGATTTCTCTTTTAAATAGATGTTTGATGCGATAAATTTTGGCTTTGAGCTGCCTCATCAGTAATTCTCACCTGTATGTAAAGTTGCATAATTAAGTCCTATTCACAAACATTGTAATAAGATGAAATTTATTAATTTTTAAATTACATCAAACTTTCTTGTAGCCTCTAAACGGAAGGCTTCACTAGTGCCTCCGGTTAATGCAGGGATCAAGGTAGGATACGATAAAGATTTCCCTAAGAGGAAGCTCAGGTCCACCGAAGATAAAATTTAATAAGGGCACCGGGAGCTCTTTTAAGGAAAGCTGCGAAAAAAATACAATTCATTGGTGGAAACATATAAAGCATAATCTAAAATTTCAATAACAATTTTACTGAGAAGCAAAACAATACTCATAATAACAATAATAGCAATGAATAATCAAAACCAGAAACAAATAAAAAGGAGAACTCCTGTAGAATAACCCAAGAAAGCGACGTCCCTGGACCTGCCAGGATCCTTAAAAGTTCCGGTGATTGATAGCGACTTTGTTCCACTCGGTATGGCTCTACTCTTTTGCGCAAGACTCTACTCCAATGGGTAAAACTCTGCTCTAATAGGTAAGGTTCAGCCCTAATGCTCAGGAAAGTTTATCTGAGACTACAAATGCCTGGAAGTGCGAAAGAGCAAACAAAGGGAAGCGGAAAGAAACAAATGCAAGGAAAGCAAAAGTTTTCATGCACATAATAAATACTGAACAAAATAAAAAGAAATAGTAACGAAGTTTATAATAATTTATATATTTATAGGGTGTCCCTGTTTCAATTTCAAATGGCATGAAATATAGAACCAAGATAATCGACCTGCATCTGAACATCTCAAGGTGCTTACTCCTAAACAGCTTCTGAGGCGACAAACAAGTATAACTTGCCTATAAGCGCACAAAGGCTGGGTTTAAGTATAGGATGAGATAAGCAAAAGTAATTTTGCATCGTTTCCCTAATCTTCTACAGTTGCTCATAAAAAAACATCGAAACATAAATAATTTCAATTACAACAAGTTCTAGCTAGCAATAACATTAAAGTTCCAAATGATCCAAATTGTTAACATTATGTTTTCCTTCACTTACTGTGTTCATTAGCGCTCCCTGTTCGCTGAAGACCCGCAATCTCTATCTCAAAATAATACACCAAGAACGAGATTATTAATTCACGTTTAATTTTGGGAAACGATCATTCGCGTGTGCCTATAATTGACCTCTGGGAGGTTATCAATTGAGGTACATATACAGGGTGCGTTGCGACCTGATTAAGGACGACTCGTAGCAGGCTGCTGCCCGGACCGCTGTAACCGGATTTTCGACCCCGGACGGACTCCGGAATTACGCATTATCGTAAACAGCGCTTCGTCATTAAGCAACTTGTCCATTAGTATGATGGCGATGATCCGGGATAATTCGGGGACCTACCGCGTAGTGCCCTTGGGGACACTGGCGGCCTGCGACGGGTAGTGCGGAGATTTGCTGTTCGAACAGTCGAATTATTCGGCGCAATATTGTGTCGCGTAAATATTGTCGTAGGACTGGCGAGAATTTCCGCTTGTTGGCGTACATCAGGGCTCGACTAAATGGTGCGCGAGATATGTTATTGTAGTCGGAATACTATTTGGAAAGGATGAAAATGAATTGCGGTAGTCATGTTTTGGATCATGTGGATTTCAATTTGCTTTTCTGTAATCTACACTTACAAACCAAGGAAACTGAAAGGTTCCCGAGAATATCTCGTAAACCTCAATATAAAAAATAACATATTATACGCACAACATCTTGGAAATTATCGTAGGAATTCTTTTATCATTAAAAAGAAAAAATTCGGTCAATATTCAGTAAATCGAAATTTTACTATTACCACCCCAATTTAATTATGTTGCTTTCCGAGCATGTAATTGAAAGTACTTAGTGTAATATTTGGAATCCTAAATTAAGAAAGAAGTCAAGGCAATTTCACTGAATAGGAATATTTAGGTAGTTGCCCTATTTAATTATTGTGAGGCAGGCATTCGATTTAGGTAAAAACAAGTGAAATGGAAATTTTTGAAAGAAATCGAAAATCTAAAAAAAAATATTCACGAAGAGATGCTGCCGGGAATGATTGTCCTTCAAAGTCGATTATTTGCGCATGGCCAAATTGTATAAACATGGTCGAGAATCGCTGGGCAATGATCCCCGTCCAACTTGGCTTGTTGGTGTGATCAGCTCCTATGTTATTGAAAAAAACCAAGTGGTTGGTACTGGAGGATGCAGATAGAAGAAGCCACAATTAGTAGTTTTATTAGGAGTTTCAGAATTCTACGATGTATGTCCGGATGAAGACGTGTGGACAACTTTTTGCGCCTTGTGGGCGAATGACATATAATTATCAATCAATTTGTCACCGAAAATGAAACCTTCGTCCATAATTTTAAGTCAAAACAAGAATCAATGCAGTGCACAAAAAGTCTAATAATAGTCACCCCTTTCGCAGGCGAAATGGTGCCAACTATTTTTTGGGATTGTCAAAGAATTTCAATGGTTGATTATCCAATAAGGATACTACGTTAACAGGAGAGTGTTGCACAAGCTTAACGCATCGCTTCAAAGATTTGATAAGGTAAAATTGATGCAAGGTGTCCTGTTGCTTTACAACAATGCACCACTCCTCAAGTTTCAAAAGATGCCGTTGCTGAATATGGCTTCGTAGACACTAGTTATCAACCTTATAGTCCAGATCTAGCTTTCTGTGACTATTTTTTGTTTCCAAACCTCAAAAATATTAAGGGGAAGAAAATTTATGGACGATGATGAACTTATAGCGGCTGTTGAAAGGTATTTTTCAGGCAAGCCAAAAGAATTTCTTGTAATGAATTAGAAATGTTATTGAAACGGGGTAACATTTGTAACCAAAAGCCTATATTGCGTCTATACTGAAAAATAAATTTTTATTGTTGTTCTAATTTGTTTCCTTTCATGTCTAGTGCAGGAATGTAATCTCAACGCGTACTTTTAGCATACCTTGATGAAAAATTAGAGAAAATAAATCACGGCTTTACTCTGTTCCATCCGCATAAACGACTCCAAATCTAGTTCTTGATGTGGTAGTTTTGTTACCCTGGAAGGTAACGTTTACGGTGTTAAGCGCCATGGTGGTTTTGAATCTTTGTTTGTAACGGAAAGATATAAACGGGTAAATTAAGGATAAAAGTAAAATTTCCATAAAATTTTGGAACTCACTTATCATGCTTGTTATTCAATGATTGCGGGGGGGGATACATTTCCTAGGAATATGGTTTTTAATTTTGCTCTTTTAATACACTTGTTTGCTCACCGGTGCATGTACAAGCTTTACGACTTCTAATCGTAAAACCAGACACATCTATCCCTGTTGGTTTCAAAACGAACCGCTCAGATAACATCGGAGCGTATAAATCATGTAGCTATAACGCTCATATGTACCTCCGAAACGTTACCTATCCTCTTCGACCTGTCTATATATATACACGATATAGCTCGTTTAATATGGATTGCTCAATTCGGATTAGATCATTAATACCAGCCGTTATCCTCGCCGCCACCGCCATCGCTACCCTGATGCATGCATATAGGAATATGCCTACATCTACCCGTCCGGTCATAACTCGAATCCAGCCTTGGTGTGAGGATCAAGTTGCCGGTACGGAACTGGCCCGATTCAATTCGGTAATTAGGTCGGGTTGCTCTGTGATGGTGCGGCGATCGTCTAACCGTTGACTGACGTCATGAATGACGGCTTATGGATGCCGCTTCGTATAGGTATTACTGTTGATACGGCTTCCAGGCAATAATTCATGTCCAGCCGCCTATACCAGGCGTATATTATACCTATATACCAATTGCTAACGTATATGCGAGCAAAATGTACAGGATGGTTGGAACGGTTGCTGGCCCAACGTTGTTCGTAATATTTCAGCGGGATTGATTGCAAACTAAGTGGATTGCGAACCCAGCAAAAACCTTCTGTTCCATTACATACAAACAAACGGGAGAACTGATAATTAGACAGCTAATACAACAAAAGGAAACTAACTACTGTTATATAAAATTGAAAATAACATGGTACGAGCGCGAATTCCATATAAGAAGAATATCTAATACATGAACACGAAGAATTAAATATGGTAAACATACCATAAAAGTACCATCAACAGAAACAATAAATACCTTCAATAAACTACAAACATAAATCGAGAAAATTAAGTACCTTAGCTACAAGAGCTATAAGAAGAAAATTACAGAAATGAGCAGGACCGAGAAGATATAAAACATACACCTAAGAAAGAAAGCTAAATGAAACAAAACCTAGGAGTCACTGCTAATCCGGGTGGAAACTACTTCCGTAACCCGTGATGAAGAAGAGGACCGTACGCCGTACAAATATACGTATATGTACTGTATTTATGTGTACGTATGTAATAAAATACTTATCTTTGAATACTTAATGAGGCTCTTTCAGAATTTCGGAGCTTGCACCTTTATCGGATCGTGTGGTCCACGAGTAATGAGTAGTCATGTGCCAAAGAATAAAAGAATTGATTTCAAAACAACGACGAGAACAAATATTAGTAATAAAAATATTAGCTTTACAAATATATGATTTGAATGACTCAGAGCAAAAGGTTTAAAACAAATATGATTATGGGTGCGGTCTATTGGCGGGAAACTAGCAGCGTCTTCTCGCTGTCCTGGTGGCGGTGAAGGCACTGGCTCGCGAATATATTTCCTTTCCGCGAGATAAAGGGGACTTCTCGGGCAGTTGGGGTTATTTATCCCTATATAAGAGTCACTTAGCACCAATCACACCGCGCACAGAATAACGCATGGAAAAAATCAATACTTTTCTCTGATTCACGCACTTGCCTATTTCTTACATATAAAATGTTTAAAAAAACATGCACTCAACATACAGGGGTAAACTAAAGAGTAACATACATTTCAATTAAATAGTGTAATGTTTTACGAGGGTAAATTTTGAAGAAAACAGAGATTTATGATTTTGTGAACTTATTTAGATAAAATTTAGAGTCGTGGAATTTAGTGGCTCTAAAATACTCTTTCGGCAATTTAGAATTGATTTGAAAAGGTAAATTGAGTTTTTAATGGATACTGCGAAATTCGAGTACATAAACGCTACGCTTATATGTTTTCCTTTAAAAATAGGCCGCTTCTAACAATTAATACAACTCACTAATTTGAGTTCTTCAAATTAGCACCTTTTTATTAGATTAATGATAGAAGAAAGTCTATATAGAAGTAATAGATGTACAATAGCAACGCAATATAAAATTACTTTGTATGTAGCGCCCTGTATATAAGTATACATTTTATTTCCGGTAGAAAATGTAGGGTCAATTATAAATTGAAAGTATCTCACAACGCAAAACATCATCAGCAATATAGTTGATCATATCAAGTGCAGTCGCCGGCTATCTCCACTCTCTAGTAATCAGGTGCTCGGATAAGCGGCTATTCTGCCTCTCGGCTAGTGTTTAAGCCTCACAACCACGAAAATCTCACAAAAGGCTTTCCAGCTTATTATAGTTAAGAGTGGAAAAGGTACAAGTACGTCCATAGCCATTTATATTTACCCACACAATATTTATAATAGACGCCAGATGTCCTTGTATAGCGAAGCCACGTTTGTATCCTCCTTTCGATTTATTTAAAAAAAATTTCTTTTAAAAAAATCTACTTTTTTAATGCAAAGTCAACAAATATGCTGATATTGTAACTACTAGATTTGCTCGTAAATGTGCAACATTCATGTGCATAATCGATATGCGTTATTATCTAGACCTGCATACAATGATTCTCTCTCCCGAAAACGAACAATGAATGATGCAAATTCAATTAATTGGGCCGGATATCATATTGCTACCTTGTAGCTTTGATGCAGTTTCCATCAACTGTGGCGAAACGCAGCAGTAACAGTGCACTTCATATATACAATTACGTTGAGGCCAACAATGAATAGAAGTACCTATATGTTTGGACACGCAATCCAATCATCTTTATTGCTGAGCCTAGAGAACTCCCATGAATGTATTTGTTCAAATTCTCTTATTAAAACGGCATCATGGAATCCTGGAATCATGGAAAAGGTACTTTTTGGGAAAACAAATAAAGCCAACTACATCAAATCAAGATATTTTGACAGCGAAATTCTGCTTTTCATCGAGACAGAGATAAATGAAGAAAGGCAAACAGAGTTTTTCTCTTTTGTAATACATCTACTACCTGCCTGTACATCCAACTCCCATTTAAACGTAGTTCGGAAAAGATTTATAGTCGGATGGTTTTTTAGCGAAATGAAATAGATGCAGAACTAGGGAAAATAGGGTCGGATTCAGCAAAATCCAATTTGAATATAAAAGCAAATTATCCTCTACTCCTCCACACGGTAAAAGATTAATGCATTGGTTCCTTTTAACAGGAAGCTTAGTTGGATTCTGAGAAAAATTGTAGATTAAAAAGAATTCTTTAAATAAGCATGTTGGAAAATTAGAATTATGTATTTAGTTTCTGAAAAAAAACAGCATCAACATGGTATATTTGAAGGTCCACAATGTAAAATACCGATAAAGTAGAACAGGACAGGCTGGTTAGAAAGGGTTGGTTTAAGGGACGCTATAACATACTGTTAAAGATTACGTTTCCTATCGTTTTATACGGTAGTGGATTAACAAAGAAAGGTTCCAGTTCGGACTCAACTGCAGTCTTGTATCAATGATACCCGTTAAGATAAAACAATTTTGAAAACTTCTTGAAGAGATGGGATCAAAATAACTCCTTCCATGCCGCTAAAGTCGCTTTGATTGGGCTTCTAATTGGACATTGCCTGTTAAAGAGTCACATCTTCAAAATAGGACTAACAGTTGACCTGTCATGCAGGAGTGCCAAGCTTAAGAACATGCTGCAAGACACTTCCCCGACAAGTTTCTATGCTAACGTCTAACCCATATTTATAACTTCACTTCGAACCGTCGAAATATCGTCGTAGTAGGTCACTGTTTCGTTTCAGCGCGATGATAACCTACTTTCACGAAGGTTCTTCGACGAATAAATGCAAATCCGTATTTTAAAACGTACTTAACATACATCCGCTTCCCCCATGCCTTCGCTTCTAGAGTACCTACACACCTATTCAATTTTTCTTACCGACGGATTAAGGAGAAGTTTCCGGAGACGACGACGGGAGTGGCGCCGCCTACTGCCAAAGGCGTGTAATAAAACCGCACTTATTCCGCGAACGACGTAGAATAACTTTCCTCGTAGCCGCAATTCACACGGTAAAAAGTGTCAGCGTCAGGCGGGGTAATTCCGACAACTCGCTGTCACAGTTAAAGTGACGTAAGGCGATGAGTTTGCGAGTACTACGGCGAGGTAAAGCTACGAATTCGCTTGCTGGATGGATCTTGGTAGAGCGCTGGCAATAAAAGGGGTGTGCATATCCCGTGATGGAAGAGGCATATAACTATTACCGGTTGAAATTTATGTGCGTATCGGGAAGTTGATACTCTCCCCCTATCCCCAAAAGATGTTTAATCAAGACTGAATGTCTTCGATAATTACGAACTGTTATGGTATTACTGGTACCTAGCGGAGAAGCGGTGCGACTTGATGAGGCCCTTGTTTATAGCTGGGAGGTTATGAATATAAGTGTAAAAGTGAAATATCTAATTCTGTTTTACGAGTATAGTAATCAGCAACGGTATAAACCTGTCAGAAGAACTTTGGATCGTATCGCTTTATGGTGTACATGTAGGGAGAATTTACACACTACCCTTTACTGAAATTGCTGCGCCATTAAAACTGAATTGCACTTGCTCTTTTCCATCTGAATGGAAACTTGCCAGAATTGGTCCTGTTTCTTTTAAAGTGGAACGCAGAATAACATTAGCATTTCTGCGCAAACTTCAATTTTGTTTAATATCTCAAAGATTTTTGAAATAATTCAATTGTGATGAATTATATCTCCAATATCCAGCATGGCTGAATTATTTTTGCGCAAATGCTGACAGTGCTGTATACGAACAAGTTTGTTGCAGATCATACGGAAACCTCGTTTTTCGTTGTAATTGTTCATCCTTGTAACATATTTTGCAGCCTACTTCTGGAGCGGCGCTTGTAATAGGCGCAGATATCCATGGCTGACCAAAATGCTTCATCATCTGCGCATTATTCGTACGTTGCTCTACCAAACTTATTATAAAAGGACGACGTTCATCGGTAGCTCGTGAAGTTAAGCCTAATTCTTTGGCTACTAGTAGAACGAGGCAAGAAGCCATCTTTGCGTTCGGCGCTTGCAGGAGTATTTTCCTGCTCCATGGTGTCAATACCAACTTTTGCTTTATTACAAAATAGAAGAAACAGTTTCCTTGAGCTTCCGCATGGTGATGCACAATCGATAACAGAATTACATCCTTATTTTTCTTTGGAGCATAAAGCACAATAGTCACTTAAGGAAACCAAACTAAAACGAATATACGGTACGTTGTCTATTAGTTAAGTTATCAGCTACATTGCTTCTACCTAAAGGATTATATCGGTTTGTTCACTTCTTCAAAATTCTTTAACCCCTTTTTGTGGGTCTACAATAATCCTCCCAGTGGGTAGCTGTTATCTGCATTGCAAGCCCGCCACACCCGATTTTGATGGTGTAACTGGGTAGACTTAGTACGCCCGAGGTAGGGAAACAGTTACACCGTTATTGTTGATTTTAGTATATACGTGTAATCTATCATTGAAGATTCTCTTTACATTTCTGATTGGCGCAACTTTATCAGAGGCCTGGCGTTCAGGACGAGTTCTTTTGTCGTCAAAACGAATGAAACGACATAATTCTCAAATCCGACAAATACTCACTGAAGCTCGATATATCAGCGCTGTACTAGTTTGTTAATATGATTGCATTTTCACTTTTCCAGTGGCTTGCCCGAACATTGTGAATTGATCTGCGTGATGCTGTTGGTAGCAATTTCTTCCATTTAGTTCCATCTCTGGCCAAAAATAACTCTTCTCATTCTTGTTGGATTTGGCGCTCTGCGTCGATTTCTGCGTGCAGTTCATCTATTGCTCCTTCACTACTACCGTCCTCCAGTTCACTTGGTCCCTCTATAACAATCTTATCAATAATATCAGAATCATCATTGTGTGGAAAATAATCACCAGATCATACAGATTGTCAATTTTATTTTTTTTTTATTTTAAGTTAATAAAAGATCGCCAGTTGCTAACTTTGGGAATTTTGTACAGTGTCTCTCAGAAACATTGGGTGCTCAAAGGATGACACGCAAATTTTCCGTATCTTACAATGGTTTGAACTCGACAAATAGAAAAATAGCATGTGTACAACAGGATTTCAATTTGGGACCATTGCTGTTTTTGCTGTTACCTCAAACCGGGATTGCTTAAGACTGCAGACAGATCTAAGATCGATATCTAACTGGTGTACATCGAATAGTTCAAACTTAAACATATCAAAGTGTAAAGGAATTGGAGGTAGTACGTCATGCTCAGCTCTCTTTCGCTAATCTTGTTGTGAAGTACACCACAAAAATGTTCACCAATAAATTTCTTTTGAAAGCGTTCTATTTCTCCTTTTTACGTTCGTACGCAGAGATCATTTGGTGTCATTATTACGACGTGGCCATGAAGGCAATCCTTCAGTGGCGAATCCTTTTGGCAGATTCAAAAACTCATCGCTAATTGAGAAATTGACGATGGTTCAAACAGAAATTAGACAATCAACGAACACGGTTAATACACTCGTAGTTTTCGTGAATCCCATAACTGTACAAGAACTGTAGCGAAAGCGGTAAACGATATTATTTCTGCATCTGGTAAAGTGAGTTTTGAGGTATTCTTAACTACGCCGCAAAGACGCCTAATCCAAGATATTGCAACGAACTGTTGAAGTTCGTCCGACTAAAAGACTGTTGTTTTTAATTAAGGTGTACAACACAAAATAAAGATGTTTGTTAATAAAGTATACATTTTTAACAAAGAAAGGCAAACAATCTGAGATGTAATTACGAAAAGGGAGAAAAAGAAAAAAAGGAATAAATGTAAAAGGATTCTTATTTAAACGGCACAAACAGCAAAACCCCAAAAAAAGAATTTTAAACATTAAAAAAAATGGAAATAAAGAATATAAATATTCATCTTCTGTAATCCATCTTTAAATCATACCAGAACTGATTATTTTCAGCAAGAGTGTATATTGCTATATTATATTGAGCTTCAGTGCATATGTTATGTAAGTTCAATCATTGCAACGATGTATTTTAAAACTTTATTTGTACGCGTCACGTACAAGGTCGCAGTACCCTATGAACGAAAAAACTGCAGCTGCCACAAGCTGGGCAGAAGCCCACAGTGCCACAACTGATTCGAAGTTGGGGTGAATCGGGAATGTACAGGACCCACTAAGAAAATTTTTAATCCTAGCGGGACACACAGCACCTAACTCTACCCAGTCAAGCGCAAGCCCTCTTACCATTGGGCCACCGAGCCGATGGGTGGGAATTTGTTTCATAATTGGGCGGCCTGAATCTAACTTTAATAACTTTATCAATTTTGGGCAAACACTGGAAATTCGCAATTTCGTTTGTTATTGTTAATAAAATTGGTTATTGTTACTTACTTTTCTTTTTTTTGTTGAACATCTGGACATAGAAGCTTCCGTAGGTAAAGTTGTTCATGCTTAATTGAAATCTCAAGTCATTCAACTTTTCTTAACTACTGAGTCCGCAATCACCTTTTGTTTTACTTGACTATCCCGGACATTACTTATTTCATATAACATAAGGGACAAAAAGGGAGGTTTGTAATACTTGCAGCGATGTCGTTACGCTATATTATAAAGCCAATAATGAAGAGTTCCTCTCATCGAGAAGTATTAGAATGTGTTCGTTAGGCGAGCTTTTTTCTTGTTGTCATTGCTTACGTTACATAGCAACCATCTGTACCTAATTTTTCCCACTCAATTCGCATTTTATACCACCCCTTGCTTACACCTTTTCTATCGAAGCCCCACCAAATAACCAAATATCTACTTCGATTGCTACTCAATTATTCAACGTAACGCCCGCTTCTATAATGCATGATCCGATATGTTCCGTGAAACTCTATATACGGCCGAAATTAAACTCCTAATAGCTGGAAAATATTTCCACTCAAGGGATTGTAGCACCGCTATACAATAACCACCTAAACATATAGGAAGCTGAACAAACTTTCAAAGCGCTAATTAAAACCAAAGTTTCAATGGCGAATCAATAGCTGTTCGAGACAAGCTAAAATATTTAAGAAAGGCAAACGTGTTTTGGGGAGCGCGGCTAGGGAGATTTTTGCTCGGTAATATCTATGTGTACTTGTGTATAATATGCTCAGTTACGCTGTTGTTATATTAATGAGGTATATGAAGAAGTTCTTAGTTTGAAGAGGTGAGTTAAGTGGAAGCATATGTTTTGTTGAAGTTCACTAAACTTTAATGATAGGTTGATAAGCGTTATGTTACTTCGTTTAAAACATTTTAACTTGTAATAGGAGAAAGAGATCTATTTGTATCCTGCTGATTGCGCCAATTTTATATTAAACGTGCCAATTTATTTCATCAACCATTTCGCTACATTCACCAGTTTTGAATGTAGTGTCCTTCCAGTTGGAATAATCCGTAGATCCATAGCGAAATGATTTCTGTAAATTCTTTTAGAAAGCTCTGGTACGTATAGTTACCGAGCATTCACAAAATTCGTTACGATAGGGTGCATTAGGTACGCACCTTTTAGTGCGACAAGGGCGTATCCGATTACATTTCCCAAATTATCAAGCTAACACGTGTTCTATTGCAAAGAGGGTCCTTATTCCATCAGAAAATCGTGGGAAGATATAAGATGAATCATTGGATTTTAAATAACCATAAAACAAAGCGCTTTAAAGAACAAACTTTTATTTAACAGGGAAACGTTTCATGTAACTTAAAAGGGTAAACATTAAGTGTTCCACCTTCAATTCAGTTTAAAATCTCGCACAATATCCGCGAGTTTTAAATTAGATCTTGATCTGGGTGCGCTACGTTAAGAACGAGATAAGGTTTATGTGTTTTATCAGCAATAACATAACTTTCCGGTGAGTATACGGCTAAATCTCCAATTCTCGATTAAATGCCTTGCGAAATAGGATCTTATTCAAGTTTTCGAATTGAAAATGCTGGGAGTGTTAAGGTAATATTTCGGAACTTTCTTCTAATACGTTTAAAGTCTGCTATTGGAAAAAAAGTTATATAATACGTTAACGTCAGTTCTTTTTACTCCTTTTAGAACGTCCATATATTTGTAATGAAGGTAAAAATGTTATTTAAATGTGCTTTTAAAAGAGGAACATTTTAATGTTGAATTTACTCTATTTAGAATTGAGCAACAAATGGTAAAGACGTCAATTATACTTTCTCTACGTAAAAAAATTAATTCCAATTAAATTTTAAACCGTAAATAAACCTCCATCATATCAATTCTAAAACTAATTTTTTCGCGACCGTTCCCAGAGTAATGAAGGGAAATAAATGAGTGCGAATAAGTGCTTAAAAGAGAACATTAAACCCCTAAAATTCGAGCGGGAACGCCGGGTTCTCTTAAAGCAATCGTTAAAACTCGTACAAATCATCATTGCTACCAACTGTCGTTGACTCCCCGATCATTTTACAGTGGACTTTAGACCGAGAGAACTCGAATTTACGCGAAAACTAAACACTGCAACTCGAACCGGAGGCGAAGGCGAGGGCCCTGCCAGCCTAATATATGGTCCTTAATAATGACTTTTATTGCCCGTGCCGTTCGAAAACCCTTTTTAATAAAATAAAACTTAATGGAGAAAATGAGAGACCCCGAAATGTTAGGAGAGAGAAACGAAAAACAGCTTGGCTGCGCTCTTTCTGAAGTTTGGAAAGCCTTTGGTTTTTGGGGATGCCTAGGAGGAGGAAGAGGTTTAGCTGCGGTGAATAGGAGATGGGTGCGTAAATTTGTGGCTAAAATAAGTTTCCTCCCCAAAAAGGATTTTGCTTCGCGTTGGTGCCGAAGGAATTTATTATGAGAGTCTTCGAGAAGGACCGTACTAACATCAAACAATCGAAAGATGTGGTGGGGGCACGGAGTGCGGCGATGGAAAGAAGTTTTTATTGTAGAATTTCTGCTAGGATCAGCTACTTAAATCAGGTTGGAAAGAGCGCCATAAAATTTCGTGTTCTTCAGATTATGGTAGCAAGTAAAACGTTATTTGTGGGGAGTGAGATGAGTGGATTTCAATTGAATGTCAATATCTTAAATAATACAAGGAAAATATTAAGGGTTTGAATTGAGAGTTGTATGGACCCTCCAATTTTTTTTATAAATATAAGAAGTCAAGCATTTCTACAATAAATGATTAAACGAGTCATTCTTACAATTTACGAAAAATTCATTTGCTAGCAATGCAATTTATTGCATGGTCAGCTGTAAATAAACCTGTTTACACGAATTAAATGTACCAATTTATTTGTTAGAAATGTAATTTGTGATTAAATCAGAGTTCATTTGCGGCAAATAAACTATTGGTCTCAAGTCACTGTTATTATATTATACCGTTTATCTATTATTCCAAGTAAAACTTTCGTTCCCAACAAAACCCACTAAGTCAGCATTTTCTTTTGTCACTTGTCGCCATTCACAAGTATTTACATTTCTTGCCGACTGCAGTTGCAACTTAGTTTGGTTGATAACGTTTCGGGTGTTGGGAAATGGGTGATGTAATGCCTACAAACCGGCCCTAAACATGAGGATTTCAAGTATTTGAGTGCATTATTCATCCTGTTTACATTTTGTGTTTACGTAGGCACTCCCACGGTATGTAAATACCGCCGTAACACATTCTATGCTGTCGGTTGCGGCTAATGCCGCAATTTAAAATATCAGTATGCTCATTTCAACACAATTTTTGTGTCAAACAGCCAACGTTTCTCAAGATAGCAAATACTCTTATTCTAGTACTAAAAGATTATTTGTGTTTTGCCCAGTTACGCTCGATAAGCATTCACGGTTTCATACGTATTTTTTGCAGGAATCATATATTGTTTTTCTTTGCTGAAATTACTATTCCTTATGCTTCCTCTCCTTTTTACCAACGTTACCCTCTTCGAATGCATTCCAATATACACAATATAGAAATAACCTCCAGCTTGCATATACAACGAAAAAACGAAAAAAAACCAAATGTGATAGAACGGTCTCCGGGCCGAAGGCCACCTCACTGAAATGTAGTAATAAATTGACTACTTACTTATTTGAGTACTTATTACTTAAGTGACGCTTACGGCTTACAAGACTCTTAATAGTTACTCGTAGCACGTCGTGCGAGGGGGTAATTATTAATTAATAAAAGGAAAAAAAAAGAATTAAAAAAAGAGGCGATTACATTTAAAAATAAGAAAACTACAACAAGCGAGAAAACATGTGAAACGAGATTTCACATTCTAAAATTGGGCCTCCAAAGGTAATATAAAACGAATATTAAATTATAGCAAACAACGAGAATTTACATTAACCAAAATACACAATCTTGGCAATTCAGAGCAAAAGATTAATATGAATACAACAAAAATATTATAAATAAAAAAAAATAGCGTGTTATTTGGCTTGATTGGCCGATGTCTTTTTTGGCGCTGACGTGTTGATGTGTCCCTGCAGTCTTCTTAGGCGGAGAATGGTGATCTTGGCTAGGGACTCCTAGGCGTCGGTAACCAATTTCTTTTGTAACACACATTTATTTACACTGCAATCACTATTGCGGCTGTGGTGCACCAGGCGACTTGACTATGGTCATACCACGTGATTCAACTAGGTGTCTTCTTTGACCACCCTAATATACCATACTATGGAAGATAATGGGATTTGATGCAGCGAACCACCGATATGATGGTCGCACTGGCTTCCTGGTCACTTATCGCCAAGTTACCCGAAGACTTATTGAAGATTAACTCTCCTTCTCATATGGATGCAGGGGTTTTTATCATCTCGCGCCTAGCTTTTTGCACATCCATCTTGCACCAATCACGACCCGCACAACACATCATTCGAGTGAAAAAAATCAATACTCTAACTAAAACGATGCACTTCATAGCACATATGGATATTTGGCTAATTTATAAGAAAAAGTGGCATGCGCAGCAATCGCTTAAGTGCTTTAGCAATGACGTTTATTAGTAAAAATTTAATGCAAAGTATAGACAGTTTTGGCGAGAAAGGATTTCATTTCCATGAAAGACTGTAAAATGTACTTTAATTACAAGAAATAAATATTGGTCGAGCATGTGTATATAACAAGTTTATAATGAAGTAAGTGTTCAAGTATCACCGTGAGGTAGAATGAAAGATTTTATCGTAGCCTTTTCTGCAATAGTGCTCCTCCCCTCATCGTCAAAGAGACACGTACCGCCACTGTTGGTAGCGCAACATTTGATTTACTGTACAATTTTTTTCCAAAACTTTTGCTTTGGTTTTCTAATCAGTTTGTCTTTCTTTCTTCTCCTGATAATTTTTATAATGTTTAACTTGTAAACATTTGTTCCAAAGAATGATTTGTTTCTTTAACTTCTCCTCTTATTTCGTCGTCCCTTCTTATTAATAGCTTTTATACTGCCACATGCCTTCTCTCTCGCGTGTAATAATATTTCTTTGAGTTTATTTCAACCTTCATCTAACCTGTTCCTTGATGAAAAATTCCTGTATATCTCTTCTTCTACCTCTTGTTGATACTTCCATCTTATTTTTGCTTTTCTTAATTTACTCTGATTTCCTCGTTGTAAATATTTTCTCCTTTGTCTTCTGTTATTGTTCTGACTTTTATTCACTAGCAACTTTATATCCTCTCTTTACTCGCATCCGCAATTTCTCCTATTTTGCCGCCTTCTATAATAATATTATTGACTCTATTGGCCACTTTTCTGGTAAATTTATGCACGTCTTTATGCTGGAAAGGTGTATTCGTTATCACTAAATTATTGCATTGTAGTCAATTATTCTGTCAGTATTTAGTATTAAGTGAAAGGGTACAAATTAGTTTAAAAACGATTTAGAGTTGTGGATTAGCCAGATTTCGCCCGATTGAATACTTTCCTTTCTTTCAATGTATTGAAATTGACTTTTTAGACATTTGGAATCTTCTTGGTGTAAAGACCGGAGTGGAATAAATTTGCTAGAATCAATTAAAGAGATGACACTTTTTCTAACTTATCCATTCTACGTTTTTTTTTTCTCTCATATCCCCTCGATAATTCAAACTTCGACATCCGAATCGCTCCAACGAAATTGATTAGCAAGCATCCGACATTAGAATATAAATTGATATTAAAGAAGGAAGCAGGATGACAAGACAAAAAGGATCAAAGCGGCCGGAGACGACATTTTAAAATTCAATGCCTCGCAGTCCTTCGCTTCCCTCGCCTAGAAGAATATAATTCCATAAAACCTGACCGATTTCCTGCGAAATAATTAATCTAATAAATCACGTCAGTACAGCGTAAGGAAATAATTCAACTCAATCTCCGCTTTGCCCCAGCCTTTTCGGTTTTCCCACTTCCCACTTCGCGAGTCCCTGCGTTCATTCTACCGTAGCCGGGCAGAATTCAACTTGACACTAATAAAATAATTTGTATGCAGCTTCAGTGGCCTGCTTATATCGCGCGCACCGCAACCATATCTGAAATTGTTAACGAAAAAGCACTCGAAGACCATTTTTCGCACTTTTCTCTACAGTTATAAGCAGAAGAAAATGAAGAATATGACGACCGCAAAGGAATAACGGCCACCTCCATATATGTGTACGTCATGCGAAAGCAATACAAAGTAGCTAACCGTGCTATGTTAGAAATGACGGGGCTTTTTGAAGGTAAATTTAGCACCACTTTAAAGTATAGCAGAATCCACACGAATCGACGCACACACGTCTGGCAGTCGCATGCCAAGAATTTACAATTTGTATATGCGAGAATGCGATGGATATACCAGTCAATAAATATATAAACTTTATTTGGTTTCTATTGCACCTATCAACTGCAAAAATTGTAAATAATTGAACCGGAATATTTAAAAAAGGTTTTAATACAAATTCAAGATTATTATTAATAATTTCTAGAATATCACATAAAAATGATTCCGATCCATACCTACAGCGCCATCCATGACTAGCTAGCTGAGGTTTCATAGCAAGAAGAACGCTACAAATAAATTTCTTTCTTACCAACAGATGATAGATGTGTATTGCAAATCGATCTGTAGCGACATCTAGCCACGGTTCGCTCAAATCTTACAGAGACATGAATTCTAATACATCATATATCCGATTCCGAACAGTGCTATTTTTAAGTAGAATAGTTTTCCCTATTAGTAGCATGATTTAAATATTCTGCTATGTTTAATAAGGTTCTATAACAATATATTGATCTTATTTACAGTTATTGCAGATATCTTTTCCTTAGAATTGCTATTAGCGGTTTCTGAATTACCGATAAATTAACCTTTCAATTGCAGATGACGCTGTTTATTTAAAATTATAGCTTATATAGCTTATTATATAGTATATATATATATATATATATATATATATATAATCCAAAGCCTGTCTACCGTTAAACGGTGTAGGCAGTATCTCTTCTTCAGCTGTTCACAAATTTCTTCCATTTCGCCCTGTCCTTTGCTATCTTAGCTGCATCTGTCCATGTTACACCTTTCTTTTTCAAAATTTCTGTAATTACCATATTCCATGTCTGTTTTGGTCTACCTCTTCTTCTATTCTTCGCAATTCTTGCTTCCCATATTCTTTTCGGTTGTCTTGTACTGCTCATCCTTTGTAGATGTCCCCACCATCCTAGTTGTCTTTGTTCAACAAACTCTAAAATTGGCGTTATCTCTAGGTCCTTTCTTATGTCCTCGTTTTTCATTCTATCGTATTTGGTAACTCTTCGTACTCTTCTCAGATATCGCATCTCAGCAGCTTGTACTTTACTTTTCTGTCTTTGGTTCAATATCCATGATTCACAGCCAAACGTTAGGATCGGTCGGTAGATAGATTTAAATATCTTCATTTTTGTTGTACTAGATATTTCCTTTTTGTTTATAAATCTACTGCTCATAGCATAATACAATTTCGTTGTCTTTTCTATTCTTTTATTAATATCAGCTTCTTGCGACCCGCTTTCATCAATTGTAACTCCCAAGTATTGAAAAGTTTTTACTTGTTCTATTTTTGTCCCTTCGATTTGTATCTTCATTAATACTGGTTCTTCTCCTATTGCCATTACTTTCGTTTTATTTTTGTTTATTCTCATTCCACTCTCATTCAGTACAGAGTTCCATATATCCAAATTTAATTGTAGATCTTGTTCGTTCTTTGCCATCAGTACTACATCATCCGCGAATGCGCCTTCTGAGATTGCCACCCGCTGTAGGTTCATATGTCCTATTGTAAGTTTTTTACTTCTTCTGGTACATTCTTTAAGTATTTCATCCATGTACGTAGTAAACATGACTGGGCTCAAGCTTCCTCCTTGTCTCAAACCTTCTGTTGTTCTGAAGGTTTCCGATTCGGTGTTATTGTAGATGACAGCATTTATGTTGTTATTGTATATTATTTGTATGAGTCGTATTAATTTGTTATTCAAGCCCCTTTTTTCCAGAATATCCCATAATTTCTCTCTTGGTACTCTATCAAATGCTTTCTCCAAATCAATGTATGCCAAGTATAATTTCCTCTGCTCTTGTGACATCTTTTGTGTTAATTGTTTAATAGAGAAAACATGGTCTTGCGTGCTCTTGCCTTTTATGAACCCACTTTGTGGTTCTTCAAATGTATCTCCTATTGCTGTTCTTATTTTCTTGTCTAGTATTCGTTCCATTATTTTCATAGCAGTGTTTACTAATGATATGCCTCTATAATTGTCACAATGTCTTCTATCCCCCTTATTTTTATATATTGGCACAATTAACGTTTTTTTCCATTCGTTTGGTAGTTCTTCTTCTTTCCATATGATTTTATATATGTCTAGCATTATTTGTTTTCCTCTCATACTCATGTTTTTAAACATTTCTGTTGTTATCTTATCACTTCCGGGGGCTTTCCCATTCTTTAGTTTCTCTATTGCTTCTTCTAACTCTTCCATGCTGATTTCTTCATCTACTTCTTTGTTATCAACTTTCTCTCTTCTCACTTGTTCCTTCTTATTTTCTTCGTCTCTTTCATCTTGCAACAGCTCTCGAAAAAATTGTTCCCACCTAGCTATTATTTCTCTATTATCTGTTAAAATATTTCCATTCTTACTTTTTATGTGATGATGTATTTCTTGTGCTTTCTCCTGTCTAATTGATTTCAGAAATCCATAGAACATCTTTTGATTTTCTTTACTATTACGTTCCATCTTCTCCCCGAATTCTCTCCATGTTTTATTTTTGGATTCTATTATTATATAGTAAATGAGAGAAATTATAAAATTCAAAAATAAAAATCTTTTTTTTTTTTATTTAAACGAATTACATGCGCTAAGTATGTTGTACTTTCCATTTATTTCGATACCCTTTCATGTTTAAATTTTTAATTTTTTTTTATTAAATTATTTAATAATTAATTAATTTTTAGATGATGATTTTATTTATATTATATTTATTATTATTAATATATTATATATATGTAGTTCTCCCAAAAAAGACGTTATCACCTGCAAAAATTATACTAAATACACACTCAAATATGCAAGTATTACAGACACGACGTAATTACAAAATAAATACGCCAGCTGGATCATTTTACGGCAGTAATTTATTTGTCGGCCTCATTAACGCTTCGCAAATACGCTTAATTACATTGTGTTATATAAATTTCGACAGGCCGAAAGCAAACATTGAAGTAAATTTGTTGGGTTATTTATGTGTGCGTGTACTGTACGCGTGTTTCAAACGAATTTCACTCCGCGGGTGCTTGATAATTAGTTGATTGATCTTCGTCTAATATTTGCACGCTTCCCCTAATATGTAAGCTTAAATCGGAACTTGTCGGAATTCGGAATATGATTGGATGATGTTTCTTGTCGCGCAGCTATATATTAGTATTGATTCATCTAGAAATTCTTATAAATATGTACATTGCTGGAATTTGTAGTACCTGTAAGTCGCTGGATAAGTTCATTGTTTAATATATCAGACCGATGTATTAACTAATAAAATTAAAATTTCTGAAGTGTATTAACGAGCCCGAAGGGCTCAAGGATCATAATCTGTGAACTGGTCCACAAAACCGAAATAATTAATTACAATTAATAACAGTAAACGTATTTGAGTTGGAAGAAATTTCATCGAAAATCACCAAGAATCAGGTTCTAATCAAATGCTTGGTGTCTAACTGTGAAATCAAAAATTGTTTAATTTAAAAAATCATTTAAGTGGCGGAAGATAAATTTCCATTTTAATAGAAAAAAGATGAAGGTAATACAAGAAAAATAATTTTCTCTCCTTGAGAATTAGTCTCAGTTTAACTTTACCTTAATTCATTTTCCTAACGACCATTTTATAATGAGGAGAGAACCTTAAGTTAGGAACTGAAACTAACCACAATTGATCCACTGTGGCTGCAGAGCTGCACTACAACGCTTTGATTCCCTCGTGTATTTTCGTCGGATATCATCTACATTGTACAATGCAACGCAAATACATGAGAAAATCAAAGCGTTATAACTGGCCTCTCATTTGCCACTCCACCAGTTGCCATTGGTCGGAACCTAAAGGAATATCGCCCAAAATACATTCTTACGTTAGACAACGGTCACAAAAGGTTTCTCTTAACTTGTTAAATATGAGAGTTAAGTTGCGTTTGAGTCACTACATGCGAGAATTTTTTACGCAATGTACTAAAAAGTTTTAGAAAAAAATTTTGGAAATACATGATTTGTCGAAAAATTATATAATTAATTTTAGGGTTATTTTCAAATTTTCGCTTGTTTAAAACATTACAGCAGATTGAGTTGAATTTTCGCTACACAAAGAATTTATTAATTCTTAGTACAAATTGTTCTTATATTAAACATCCAAGGCTTATTGTCTCGGCATTTTTCTCTGAGTATTTTACAGTTTTTTACGGACTGGTTGCTAAAATAGTAGAAATGTCTTTCGGGTGATGTCGCGTAGTTAATATTTTACTTGACGTTTTGCTGACCATGCTGTCAGCTTCTTCAGAAGATTTCTAAAGACTGGTCTTGTTGTCTCTTGCTCCTCGTTTCTCCTTTCTGTTCCGCTTTGCTGATCCATAACCGTTCCGTTCCGCTAAATCGCGTCGTTCGTTGTATGACGACTCCGTAGTGCTAACTTCCACGTCGTTATACAACGAACGACGCGATTCAGTGGAACGGAACGGTTATGGATCAGCAAAGCGGAACAGAAAGAAACAAGGAGCAAGAGACAACAACACCAGTCTTTAGAAATCTTCTGAAGAAGCTGACAGCATGGTCAGCGAAACGTCAAGTAAAATATTAACTACGCGACATCACCCGAAAGACATTTCTACTATGGATTACGGTCGTGAAAGCCTACACTCAACTATTGGTTACTAAAATCTTCATAAGACTTATATTAAATCAGAAATTTGACTCTTATTGGATATATACTTCAAATAAACGGGCAAGGTGATTTATTTAAATTTTATGCGAAAAATCCGAGAAATATAATTAAAATTAGCTTTAGTCTGTTGGTAAAGCTGGAATTTAACACAATATTATTCTAAATTGTCTGGAAGGTGCTTTCTACTTCTAGGCTTGCAACATGCCAAATTTCGCTAAACAAGCCTTGTTTATTCGCATATCATTAAGAAATCCTCAAATAAGCAATTTTGAAACAAGAACATTATCAATACCACCATCAAGATTCTGCTTACAACAAAAAATATACAAAACATTGCATGCACTCCATATACCCACTCTAACAACACAGCATTGCGCTGAGCGCCTGTTACCAATACGCGTCGTGGTGGGGATTAAAGAAGGCGGAGCCATGACCATCGCAACACCCGCCGAACAGCTGAGGAGCAACAGTCTGTCGTGGACTTAGTTTCACGTAGACATTGGTTGGGAGTGGATGTATCCAGCACAGAAATCTTGAGAGTTCGTCGCGAAGAAACACGTTTCGCCTGTAATGTTATTGTTTAACACCGCGTTCATTTAGTGAGTTTAAGACTTTAAAACCATGTTTTGGTCGTTTGTATTCATCTCGAATTTAATCTTAGTGAACTCTAGATCCTTATCAAGCGTTGAAGATCTACCGCGAGGATGCGAGTGGCAAACGCAACAATCTAACGAAGACGAAAGCGCCGAAGAGCAAGTGTTAACATGCCAAATACGTACAATTAATGGAACCGACGGTTTGGTGATAGGTTTAAGTCAGAATCAAGCGGATCAAGTGAACGCGTTAAAACTAGAGTGTAGTGATGTGTTGTTTTTTGAAAGTACTTTAGAAACGGCGAAACCCGGAAGCTTATTTTCGACTTTGCGCAACCTAAAGGACCTTCGCGTTGAATTCTGTAAAATTCGCAACATCCCAGCATCTGTGCTATCGCCTCTTAGGCACCTAAAGCACATTTCCTTGCGTTCGCACAACTCCGATTGGTCGGCGATGACCTTAGAACTACATCCGGAAAGTTTCTTGGGGATGAGCCAACTTCGTACTCTCGACTTGGCTGACAACAACATCTGGAGCACGCCCCGTGACCTCTTCTGTCCTCTCTACAGCTTATCCCAATTAAATCTTATGAAGAACAAGTTACAAGATATCTTAGCGCTTGGATTCGGAGATTGGAACAGCGGTGCCCAAAGTTATATGTGTGGAGGGACCTTGGAAACGTTAGATCTTTCTGATAACGATATAATATCGCTGCCCGAGAATGGATTCTTAAGCTTGAAAACTTTGGAAACGTTAAAATTGCAGGACAATTCAATTTCGAAGATTGCAGATAATGCTTTAGCTGGACTAATCACTTTACAAACTTTAAACATGTCTAGCAATTCTCTAAACACTCTTCCGCCTGATTTATTTCGTTCTTCACGTGATATCAAGGATGTTTACCTTCAAAATAACTCTTTGACGATATTAGCTCCAGGTTTATTAGAAGGATTAGACCAGTTGCAAGTCTTGGACCTTTCGTTTAATGAATTATCAAGCCGCTGGGTTAATAGGAACACTTTCCACGGTCTTGTGAGATTGGTGGTGCTAAATCTAGGTCATAACAAGCTTAGTAGGATCGACGCAAGTATCTTCCAAGATCTATACTCCCTGCAAATTCTAAATTTGGAGCATAACGTAATAGATTTCATCGCTGAAGGTGCTTTCGGCGAATTAAAGAATTTACACGCATTAACTTTATCTCACAACAAGGTGAAACGGATTGAATCGTATCATTTCAAAGGAATGTACGCCTTAGGTCAATTGCTGTTAGATTCTAACGAGATAGAATATATTCACGGACATGCTTTCGAAAATGTCACAAATCTCGAAGATCTAAGCCTAAATGATAATGATTTGGGACGCGTACCCACAGGTATTGGGAAATTACGTTTCTTGAAGACTTTGGATCTGGGAAAAAATAAAATACAATCCATCAATAACGCCTCATTTGAAGGACTCGACTTAATTTACGGGCTAAGATTAGTCGATAATCACATCGTTAATATTTCGAGGGATACGTTTTCCACCTTGCCATCGTTGAGAGTATTAAATTTAGCTTCCAATCGTATAGATTACGTCGAGCAAAGTGCGTTCGCAAGCAACCCAACACTTCAAGCCGTTAGATTGGATGATAATCAACTGACGGATATCAGCGGGGTGTTTACCAACTTGCAAAGCTTGATTTGGTTAAACGTCTCATCGAATAACATTTTATGGTTCGATTTTGGACACCTCCCAACCAGCTTGGAATGGCTCGATATCCATGACAATGAAATTTCAGAGCTGGGAAATAGGTTCGATGTCACGAATTCGTTGAAGATTAAAATGCTTGATGTAAGTTTTAATTTATTGACGGAGATATCCGAAGATTCGATTCCAGCGAGTATCGAGACATTGTTTTTGAACAATAATAAAATTAGAAGTGTCAAAGCGAGGACTTTCTTTAAGAAAAATAATTTGGAGAAAGTAGTTTTATATGGTAACGATTTGAAACACCTGGATCTAGCTGCATTGAGCTTGGAACAAGTTAGCGATGATAAGGATTTGCCCCAGTTTTACATCGGAGGGAATCCCTTTTATTGTGACTGCAATATGGAATGGTTATTGAGGATAAATCACCTGAGTAACCTCCGGCAATATCCCCAACTATTGGATCTAGATTCTGTGATGTGCGAACTAGTTCACGCGAGAGGTTCTCTAACCAGGCCATTATTGGAGCTAAAATCATCCCAATTCTTGTGTCCGTATGAAGCGCATTGTTTCGCCTTGTGCCATTGCTGTGACTTTGACGCGTGTGATTGTGAAATGACTTGCCCAAATAATTGTACGTGCTACCACGATCATACTTGGTCGTCGAACGTTGTAGACTGTTCTAATGCGGGATATACAAGTGTCCCCGAAAAGATTCCGATGGATGCCACGGAAATTTATCTCGACGGAAATAATCTAGGGGAATTAGGCAGCCACGTGTTTATCGGTAAGAAAAAATTGGAGGTGTTGTACTTGAATAACAGCAACATACTAACCGTAAATAACAGGACATTTAACGGTGTTAAATCCTTAAAAGTGCTACACATGGAGAATAATCATTTGGATAAATTGAGAGGTTTCGAATTCGATCAGTTGGAGAAACTAAACGAACTTTATCTAGACCACAATAAAATAAACTTTGTCAGCAACAATACCTTCGCGAAAATGCACGATTTAGAAGTTCTTCATTTGGACGACAATAAAATTGTAAACTTTACACCTTTGCGGCGGCTCCAAGCCGGTCTAGCTGTGCGCGTTTCATTGAACGGCAACAAGTGGTCGTGCGATTGTGTCACCCTCGGCCAGCTCGAGTCCTGGCTGAAAGACTCCGGTTCGGATCCGGCAAAAATTTTATGCTCCGACTCCGACGAGACTATATCCGATTTTGTCAAACGCTGCGGTAATACGGACAACGCGATCGCGACATCTGTCGTGCAAAAGGAAATCTTCAAAACCAATCAATTATTCGGTGGCAATTACGTCCCGCTGTTAGCTGCTACGTTAGTTGCGATTTTAGTCGTATGTTTAATCGTGGCGTTAGTGTTCGCGTTTCGTCAAGACGTGAGGTTATGGGCACATTCCAAATATGGTATTAGGATTTTCCAAGATGGCCAATCCCTGGAGGAAAATGAAGACCGCGATAGGCTTTACGATTGCTACATGGTTTACAGTCACAAAGACGAAGACTTGGCTTCAAGAGCTCTAAGTCCAGAGCTGGAACAAAATGGTTATTCCCTGTGTCTGCATTATCGAGATCTCCATCTGGTGGGGGGTGCTTCTTATCTAGTGGATGCCATGGTTGGTGCCGCAGATGCCTCAAGACGCATCGTCTTCATAGTTTCCCCAAACCTTCTATGCAACGAATGGACACGACCTGAATTCAGAGCTGCTTTACAAGCAGCACTTACCACCTCGTACAGGCACAAACTAATATGCATCTTATTTGGTGACCCCTTAGAACCAATGGACCCTGAGTTGCGAGCGTTGTTAAGAGCTTGTTCCGTCACTAGATGGGGCGAAAGGAGATTCTGGGAGAAACTACGCTATGCCATGCCGGACTTGATTAATAATCGCATTGATAGGCGTGGTAAGAAATCTTCTGAATCGAGATGCAAGACCAACATGAGATATTCAGCGGCCCCAACTGCTCCAGAGACCTGGTGCAAGTACACAATGCCGACAGTCCATGGTGCTACCTTGACTCCAACCCCCACCCAAAGCACTTATGTTTCTGGAGATTCGGCGAGAAGTACTGAGGATGAGGGCTGCTCCAGCGCAAGTAGCCTCCATTATGGATCCGATCAATTGAATCACAGCTACGTTTCGATAGATGGTCGACCTCCTCAATATAGTCAACTACCAGCGTGTAGAGAATCCCATCATGTCTACTCTTCGATTCCGGAAGGTCAACCACAGTCAAGGACTTATTTTGTTTAAATGTGAGTGTTTTTTTTAAGAAATAAGGCTGTTATACTTAAATAATAGTGAATTCATTCGTATATTGATCGAATAAAAGAAATCCTGGTTAGCTTTGATTGACTTGATTAACTCAACCTCACTTTTTAATATGCAAATAGAGGTTAGTGTAACTTCGATTTCTTTTTAGGTTCGAATATACCCTAAAGCAATTATTAGTGAGTATCTTGCTGAAAATTAAGTAAACGCAAGATATCACTGAATATGTGATTTGTATAATATATACTATGTATGTATTTCGATTATGTTTGCAATTTTGATGGGTTTTTTAGCGCAAAAATACATATTTTTTTTTGCTATTCAACACCGTAACTATGTGAAATGTAAATACAAATAAGTATATTGAACAGTCCTTTTCGGAATAAAGTAAGAAAGGGACGGATTATCCGACATAATTTATTTATCTTGTACATGTTTGTATATATTTATTAAAAAAAAGAAATCTACTATACGGTTTTATTTATATTGATAAAACTTATTATCGAACAATACACTAGGTCAACATTTGTTTGAAATGTGTACTTGAGTCATTAGCGTCTAAGTCTTGTGGGAAACGTTTGTAAATACCCGATTTTCCTATTCCTATCCTATACTTAAGATGATAATTATTCACTAAGACTGTTAATATGTACATAAGTATATATATATATAATTTCCTTTTTGAATAATATAATGATGATAACGAATACGATGATGAATAAAATAATTTCTTTTTATGAAAAAAGGACTTAGTTTTATTTATAGTGGAATACCCTTACCTAAATAAATTATTTATCTACTAAATCGATGGATATCCAATTAATATTTAAGCGAGTTCTGTGCTTGAGTATGAGACCGAATCAATAGAATTTTAGTCAACTTATTAAAGGTACTGAATCCTTTATTTTACGATATTCAAGATTATTTAAGACAACGAACTATGCTACGGAATATATATTTTTAATAGATTATAAAGCGTTGGCCTACTTCCTCAAAGAAAAAATTACAGTATTTATTAATTTATTTAATCATAGGCAAAGTAGTAAGTAAAATCGTTCACTCTTCTGCATAGTTTCCTCTGTGAATCTCCGAAAAAGAAATATTTTAGACTTTTATCGAGCAAACCTGCCTGCAGTCAATGTGATCAAAAACAACAATGAAAAAATTTTTTTTACTACAATTCATTTTATTTTTATCAAAATATTTACCATTAACAATTATACACTTTTGCATGAGTTCGAACCAATTCTGGAAACATTTTTTGCCACTTAGAGGAAGGTATTTCCCCAGACATGGTTTTTAAAGGCTTCAACAGCTTCTTGAGATGATAAACGTCGTTTAGCATTTATCGCTTAAACATTCGGGAACAAAAAGAAGCCGATAGGCAATAAATCAAGTGAATAACGGACAATGGGACGTTAATTCGATGTTTTTATGCATCAAATAATCGGTTGTTCCACGTATTGTGTATGAGCTGGCATTGTCATGATGGAAAATGATGCGATGATTTAGGAGAACTCGTCCTCCCGTTTCTACTTCTATGAGAATACCATGAGTTGTATCGAAAATAAGCTGCGGCTATTCTTTGTGGCTCAAATCACGCATTCGATTATTTTCAACTCGTCAATAAGGTGTTAGGGGCAAAGCGGGGCTGATTGGTTTCCTGGTGTCCTATTTGAGGGCAGCTCGCAATTTGTGTGAGTTTCGATCAAGCTTATTACCGACATTCGTAGGAATACCACGAGTTCAATTTTGGGTCTGGTACTGTTTGCCCTTTTCATTAATGATATAGTACAGTTCTTACGAGATTTTGTATGCTGACGATGAGTGTGGAAAAAGGCAGCTAATGACCGTTTCTTTAAAAGGTAACATAATTGCGGAGGTGGTCCAGTAATAAATTTCTGGACCTTGATCTTGATATTTATTTGTCGTGGGAAACTCATTCACTTTCAAATACTGACACTGAAGCATATTACTGGGTTAGAGTCTGTGATGAGGCTGTATTATGGGATTGTTTATCCGAAGTTGAGATACGGTACAGAGTTGTGGGTGCCTCAGTTGATGCAAGAAAGGTTCTGCTAGTAAAAAGAAGAGTTGTACGAACTATTGCATGAAGGTCTTACGAGTCATGCAGACTTTACTTTAGAAAATACAACGTCCTCACTCTATAAAGTATACTTGTAATGGAAGTACTAATATACATATTTAATGACAAATCTAAGTTTAAATAAGATAGCGACATGCACTGCTACAGCATCAAAATTTTCAATTGATGTCCCAAGGTATTGTGCCATATCACCGTCTCTATTTGTTTGGGATTGCGATTATTGAATTTTAAATACATTTAATTTATAAATAGTGTACATGTTAATCAATAATCCTATGTATAATTTAGGCTAGCTTCTTTCTGTGATTGGTGGGCGTTCCGGGCGACGTGCCTGATCATTTGCAAGCTTTGTTTTTGCAGTAATGTTTTCCTGATTTCATCAAAGCTTTGCAAACAAATTATTGTATAGAATTCAACGTTAACTGTTCTTCGATCCTCCAAAGCAATACTTGCAGCATGTCTAATACAACGAAAGAAAGAGGCAGGAAGTGCTTCGAATTACTTTAAGTTAGCTTTTTAAAAAATTAACTTAAAGTAATTTATAATGTTGTACTTAATCGCAAATCTGGTATTCGTAATTGTAGTTTCAGGACAAAGAATAACCTTTTCCAGGAATTCAAACATTTCAAGTATTTATTTTCTCACTACCAAACCAAGTGTATGAAGTTACTTATCACTAACACATACGAAGCTAACAACTAAAGTACTGTGTATTAGTCTCTCGAGTAACTGATTTTTTTCGCATTGAACATGTTTGCATACGTATATTAATGTAATAAAAATTTGCAGCTTGCGCAAACTCAAATGTTTATTTATGATGTATCTACTATATTCTGGATGTATTTCGTTGAAAATGTATCGAAAGTAAATAGAGATAGCGGGTCACAACTAAATATTTAGCTGCAGAAGAATGTTGCATTTTACAAAACGGCGTCTATGATCTTTATTCCTATAGATTCGATAATGTAAGAATATCACATTGAAGATTTATTGGAAGTTTGAAAAGTCAAATTCCAAAGTAAGCAGCAATTCTTTTCAGATGTGAAATCAGGGATATTTGCTGGATTTTGTTTATTACAAATTCAAGCTGCAGATAAATATACTTTGTAACTGCATTCTAGATACTTGATATAAAGTGAGAAACAACATATGTGGGTAGGTTTGTGATGGTCTATTGGTCTATTTTATTTTCTCTTGTCTATTTTTATGTTCTGTTCATTATAATACCTCAAATATTGATTTTGCGAGGCTACAGAGATAATCAACGTTCTTATATGGGAGTTCTACAATTATTTAATGAACTCAACTAAGATACTCAAATTACTAGATCTGCAGTTGCGAAAACTTTCTATCTACGATACAATCATGTAAATAAGTAATAATAAAAAGTTAAATTTACTATTATCAATTGACGAAAGCCCTAAAACTTCAATCGTGCGACCAGCCCTTGACCATAACATGAGACCAGTTGGAAATCCAGATGTGGAGATAATCCCCATTAGATGCGACGCAGACTCAGTTCCTGCAGAAAATAAGCATGGGGGCATGGATGGACAACAATGTTATTGGACCTTTTTGATCGATGATAGTTGGACTTCATTTTTCGGGTTTGTTGTGTTTATCCTCACTGAAATTTGAAATTCCCCTGTCTAATTTTTTGAGCATTTCCTTACATCAATTGATACGAACCTCGTTTGTGCTTAGGTCAAATTTTGCGGAATCCAAGAGTTCAATACATCCAAGGCGACCACGATGAAATTCCGCAAACCAGTTGCAAGCAGCATTTTCTGCTAGAGCTTAATCGGCGAAACTTGAAAGAAGCTATTCGAGGTGTTTTTGACTAAAGTCGTAAAAAGTCATCCAACTTTTACAATTCAACAATAGCAAATGTAAAATTTTACGAAAATAGTAAGGTCAAGTCTTAATAGTGCCATCCAGTGATTGTTTAAGACGCTATCCCCGTGCGACAATATTATAACATAGCTTACCAAATTGAAAAATCATAACTAAAGTATTTCATTTATTTAAAGCAAGCCACTTAACATTATACTATTTTAGTATTTCTAAGTGGTTAAAAACCAACTTACTTGAAAATAAACATTTAAATTCACCTTTTATTTTTAGGTTATGTGAGTTGTGTTATTAAAATAAAAGTTTCCCAATTTGTTTATTTCTTTTCCAACATTTTTTTCCCTTTTCTCATTCCCACATCACAGATCAATCGTTTTCTTTTACACTGCAAAATAAACAATAAAATAAATTGAAATATTTATTTATTTTTAATTGAGTTTACTTTGAACTTTATGAACAAACATGCTGTACACTTTAATTGGTGCGAGTTTAAATTTTAAAATTACACACACAATTGTAAAATTGGTAGTACTTATTTAAATGATACAGAATGTTATTTATAATTTTGATATCACTAGCCGGTCTTTTTTTTTGTTAAAACAAGGAACCAACGATAAGAATTTAATTGTTTTAACAAAAACCGACTAAATAGAAAAAAGATGATGAAAATAAATTTAGTGAGAAAACTACGGGAAAAATGTTAGAATTTTTCGCAAGATTCCTGTTTTGAAAAAATTTATATAGAATTAAAAAAAAAGACGAACTTGGAGTAATTTATTTTTTTTTACCTCCTAGTATCTGATAAGTAGCTTTTTACAGTTTATTTCTATACCTCTGAATCTGGCGGTCCTTAATTAATTAAAGGTACAATAAGTAATGTTAAATGATGCTATATATTTCACATATCGCACATATAAGCACTTGTGACAATTAATTTGCAACAATTGTAAAATTAGAACAAATATTTGCTCCGAAATAGTTGTATTTAATATAAATAATAAATAAAAAAAACTGGTTTCTTGGTGTTCTATGGTGTAAATAATAATTGTTACATCAAAATATGCTGTTCTAAGGAAATAGAATTAAAACAATATTTGTCTCAATTTCAAAATGTGTTTACCGGTTTGTACCCTCACATATATTACATTATTGAGAAGATACACGACAAAGAAAACAAGTGCTTAATACTCGATGATGAAATATAACTCCTCATACAGAACAGATAAACCATATGCTGTGACCTTATAACGTTTCAAAGCCATTAGCTTCTCGCGTTTCGAGTATATCCAGATTGTAGCCTATATAATTTACAGTTTGGAACGTCTGGATTTTGTGGTTGAAAATTGCCATAACTGTAATGCCAAGGAAACGTTACGCCTTGCCGAATTTATATTTCGTCAAGTTTACTTCGTAAATTCTCAAGTTGTAAAAACCAAAATCTTCCTCCCACATTTCGCGCTGTTATATTTTATATTTATGCGGATATGTGGGTACATTAAACAATGACTTTAAACGCAGAACAACAATGCTGTATAGGCAATCCGAAGCGATTACTCACGTTAATATAGTTGCAACTTGAACTGGAGAACCGGTATAAGTTTTCTCAATATACCAATCGAGTCAGCTTTCTAAAACAAAAACTGTACTACGTTATATAGCTTGCATAACGAAGTCTCTCACAATAGCGTAGAACTAACTCATTGTCAGCGCGATCTGTATAAAATAGCAATTGCAATAACGTTTCTATGGGAATGCGGTTTCTGTTTCATTTCTCCGGGGCCCCGGAGCAAATTAGCGTTATGTTAACCTGCACCATTAATATTCACAAGTAGTGTGCATCGAAAAGGATAGGTTCTTGCGTACCTGCCTATTATGATGAATCTTGTAATATTTGTTAATTAAAGGTTTTCATTACCACTGTTAAAATGCGCAGTATGTTCTATTTTCCTAAGGTCAAAGGAAATAAATAAATTGGTAATTTCCTTTTTGCATTTCTCACCCACTGTATATTTCCCATTTTATGAGTATACGTTTGCTTATTGTTTAATTCCGTGAGAAATCTTAATAAAACGAAACTGCTATTGGTAATTTATTCGTAATTGTGTTTATTACTTGATATGCAAATAATGAAAACTGTAGATATTTATTATTTCCTATTAACTGTGCGCACTCGTTATTACATAGATACGTTGCAGTTATTCTAAACGAGTTTTTTTCCTTTTACTCGTACTTCTTGGTCATGAAATATTGTTCTTTAATAGAACTATACTTGCCCTACTAGTTGTAAAGAGAAAGTTATGTTCTCGTGACAGAAATGTGGATTTGTTGGATGAATAACTTTCAAAGTTCTTCTTCTGTGAATTTATTGAAGTATTTACTGTACTTGCTATACTCTATTTTTTAATTCGGAGGAGTAAAATGAAAAGACGCGTTACCACACAAAGGAATTTTTCAAAGCTACTTTTTGGCGGCAGTTTTAAAATTAGCTAGGATTTTATATACGTTGTAGTTGCGTAATTAATTACATATTAATTACAAAAATAATTAATTAATTAATTACACATAAGAAACGCTACAGAATAATATTTATTGATCAAATACACATCATAGTAAAATTCAACTTTATATATGGTACCTTTTTTAATGGAAGTTTCTAAATGTTGTTCTATTCTACTATAATTCTTATTTTTATATGATTATTTATAAGCGAAAAACAATTTAGACTAATGTTAAATATAGCGTATAAATATTAAACAATAACTGGTCCTTAACATTACGTTACCTTCTAAAATAATTATTCACTATCACTTTCCTTTTCACTTGAACTACTATTTTTACCCACTAATATAATAAATGGCTCGATATCATCGATTATTCCATCTAATTCATACATTTTTCCTTCTTCTTTAATCGCATGTTCTACACATTTTTTCCAATTGTCGGTAGTGACATTCTGGATTTCCTGTGGCAAAAGTACGCTCACATCTGCTAATTTGAATGAGATATCCTTAGTTGCCACTTCATTTTCTATTTAAGCCCACACTAACTCGATTGGTTTCGAGTCGCCGTGTAGTTTTGTTGCAGTTTCTGGCCATCTCATATGTCACTTGTGTATTATATTGGTCTTTGTTAAGGTGAATTAAACGAAGAAGTTGTCTCTTCATCGTACTCGATATTTTTTGATTTCAACCAAGCCTGCATATCGAGTTTTCTAGATGTTGTTGTGGGAATTTTTTCAATTTTACGACTATGATATGTAGCATTATCCATAGCAATAACAGCATTGTTCAGTAGCACTGTCAATATTTGATGAAACCATCTTTCAAAAACCTCGGCATTCATTTCTTCATGACAATCGGTTGTTTTTTTACCTTCGAAGAGCAATAAGCCATTCTCCACAAAACCAGTGCTCCTATGTGCAAAATAATGAGACGGCTTCCTTTCCACACAGCATTACTTAGGCCTGTAATTAGTCCTTCATTAAACGCTTGCCGTCGACTTTTTATAATATCGTCTACCCAAACTTTTTGTTTGGTATGACTTTTGTTTAGCCATGTTTGGTCTAAATAATAAATTGACCGATTTTGATGACGATAATCTTTTATTGTCATCAAATACCTTCTTGTGCACCTGATTGTATCATCATGTTCTATTAAAACACTTTTTCGATCTCTTTTCATGTACCTGCAACAATAATTATACTTACTCTAGCATATCAAAGTATGTAAAATATAAAATTGAGTACCTATACTCAAAATTTGTTGGATATTAATTAGAACATTTGCACTAACCTGAAGTTTAGCATTTTCATAAATTTGTACAGTGTTGAACGGCACATCTGTGGCAAATCATCACGCTGTTTTACTTCATTCACCACTTCATCAAGTATAGGAAGTTCATTTTTATTAAAAAAAACCTATCAATTAATGTTTTATAGAATTCTTAGCAGTTTCATCGTAATCAGCAATTAAACGCTTGCTTAGGCGGGGTAACTTGTTCTTTCTCCTCGTATTCTTTTATGGTACAATAGATAGTAGACTGCGCCACTTCTAAAAATACAATAAAATTATGATATGTAATGTATTGTAACACCAACCTATCATGCTTGATAATCTTGCGACAATGGCAGTAATTCTCATTTTGGGTTATCAGGTCGAAGTGCTTTAAATATATTCAATATATTCTGGTTCTCTATCAAAAATAGATGTCTTAACCTCGGAAATTTTTGCCTTCTCGGCGGGGATGTCTGAGTTTCAGTAGCTGCTACTTCCTCCATATCCATGAAAAACGCTGTGAAGATGTTTTACACGGAGAATATGTCAGCCGATTAGTTCTCAGAAGAATTTTTTTATTATTACAACGCAAATTTAAGGAGAAGAATTAAATACAAACGTACTCAGAAAAATACACGCTCTAACAATATGGCGGTCGGCAATGTATCAAATTTCGCTCGTGTGATTTTTGCCGAAAGCTGACCAATAGCAAGCCTACTTTTCAGCGCTGCAATTTAAAAACACTCCTCCGAAATAGAAAATAGGGTATAGTTTCGAATTTAGACGTTACCGCATCCAAAAGGAATATTTTCCCTGGATGCTGCGTAATTTTTTGGAATTTCCCGGAATTCAAACATTACAAGTATTTATTTTCTCACTGCCTAAACTATGTGTAGTAGGTTACTTATCACTACCATATTGTACAAAGCAAACAACTAAAATACTGTATATTACTTTCTCGCAGCATCAGATAGCTACGTGGGTACATATGTTTATGTAATAAAAATTTGCAGGTCGTGCAAAATCAAATGTTTATTTATGATATATCTATATATGTTCTAGACGTGTTTCGTTGAAATTGTATTGTAAGTAAATAGAGATAGTGAGTTACAACAAAATATTTAGATACAGGAAAATGTAAGAATATCGCTTTGAAGATGTGTTTTTTTACCCAATTTTAATTATAATAATTGCTAATAAATCTGGGCGAATATTTGCATTTTTGTTTATTACCTACATTATGAAATGTATACACTTCATGGTACAAACAAGTTTCGTTTTGTAAAATTTCTTAACTTGCCTTTCTTCCGATGGTGTAATGTTAGGTGTATTTTATAACTTGTAATTTTACCAATGCCTCGGCTACAAGATCCCTAATCTATTTAATGTAAAAATTTAGTTTTAAAGCTAAACATGTTCCGGGTTCGGGCCGTGGTTAAACGAAAACTTAACGTTTCGTCCACAATCATATGGAGCTTCTTCAGGAGAGGGAAAGATGGTAGGTAACAGTTAGCACGGTAACTTACCTTTCCCGTATAGGTTCCCTTGTAATACCACATGTTATCATTGTACTATCAGCGTATCAAGTCTATACTTGATACGCTCTTCTTTATCTCATTAATAAATTCTTCTGTGTACTGTCCTTGCCTGTAGGAAAAAAATGTATCTTTCATAGGCTGTATTTTCTATACCAATAAAGCGCTCTTAGAATTTCCGCAATAGTGGAGGTAATTTATTTTTCTCATCCTTCATCACTTATGCAACATAGAAGCTGAGCATGTGGCGTCTGTTCATCCGCTTTTTATGTATTTCGGACGAGATTGAGTAATTTTCAAAGCGACACACTGGTTCGTTTTTCACTTAGACTACGATATGTGATGTTTTGTGTATTTTATAACTTGTAATTTCACATGTATGAAAAGCTGGATTTTTTTTATGACAAATTCTCTACACTTATTCCCGCAAGGACTAAATGAACTTTACTCTAACTAGTTGATGCAAAGTAAGAAACAATCCACGTAGGTATGTTTGTAATGGTCTACTGATTTAGAATAAGACAATTTTTTTGATTTCCTTGTAATATTCTAGACACAATGGCAACTCTCAAATACTCTCAAAGCAAATAATCGTTTTAGCTTTGTAATATGTATATTGTCGTAACTTCATTTACTTTGGTTATTTATTTTGTGTACTGTCGATTATGGTACTCCAAATGTTCTTTTTGCGGAGCTGCGGGGATAAGCAACGTTCTTACGCAGGAGTTTTACAATTATTCAATGAACTCAACTAAGGTATTCAAATTACTAGATCTGCAGTTATGAAAGCTTTCTACGTTATCTACGAAACAATCACGTATGTAATCAACGTAAATCAGAATGACCAAAACCTTCCACAAATGATAGATTTACTGTTATCAATTGAAGAAATCTCTAAAACGTTAATTGCGCAGCCTGCTCTTGACCATAACATATTTCAGAGGCCAGCTATAAATATTTTGAAGTATGAAGACCTCAAGCCATATAAAAACCATTTCTACCATGACTTGACCTACGCTGAGTCCAAGGTGTATTGAAAATCCAGAATTTGTCCGTAAAATTATAAACGTAGAATAGATTTAAAAAGGGAAAATTACCGTATTTAATGTGGAGAGAATCACAATTAGATGCACACAGACTTAGTTTCGGCGGAAAATAGATACATGATAGATAACGACGTTGTTGGATTCCTTTTATTGAAGATGGTCTTATTGGACCTCGTTTCCTGGATTTATCTTTATCTTCATCCAAGCAATCCTCTAATTCCTGTCAAGGACATGGTTTCAGCGTAACGGTGCGCCTGCGCATTATTCTGGAATTGTTTGAGAATACCTGATTGTTTCCCCTAGACCATGAATGTGGAAAAGATGTATCCTGATCTCATGTCTCTGCTTTTCTGTGTGTGGAGTTATCTCAAAAACAGTGTTTACAAAAGCAAGTCTGCAAATAGCAGAATAATAGCAAGGACTGTGAGGTAGTAAGGCAAACTACACTAAAGTATCGGTACACTCCGCACATACGAGTTTAATTAACTAATCCAGAACAGCTGTGTCAAGGGTGCGAGTATTCCCATTATCAACTCTACAACCCTGTGAACGTTCTTTTCCAAAGTTTTAGTATTGTTTAGAACACCATCAGTCATCAGAAGGATAACATTTTCAACATTTACTTTAATCTGTAATTTTTTAAATTATCTATTCAATAAACGTGTTGAGGATTGTTACGATGATTTTTAAATGTGTTCCATTTTGAGGTGTTTGCATATCCACAATACTACACCAAATTAAAAAATGAAATATTAGAATATACAGAGTGCATCACTTCCGATTAAACTGGAAATAAAAAAACTAAGAGTAATATAATTTTTCGAGTCCTTGGGTCTTATGATATGGGAACACGCAATTTGATTCACAACAAATGAACCGCTGCATAGATACTTCAAACTCCGTATATTTCATGCAATTGGTGTAAAAAATTTTCGAAATAAACGATTAATTCGCTTGGAAGTAACTTACTAACCGTTTTATTAAGATTTAAAGTAACTTAACAAAATAACAAAACAATAAAATAATGTCTAAACGTAAGAAAATTGATTGCTTTCTTTGAAAATTTGAAAAAATCATCGAGAAATCTAACATATTGATATGTTATTCTTTCGAAGAGAGCACGTAACATTTTTCATTAAAAATAGTTTAAAATCTCAAAAATATTGGCTGAATATTGTCTATTTCCTCAATATGGTTGTGATACTTTTAGCACCAATATGTGCTCTTCCTCAGTCTCAATTACACTTAATTGGAGACTAATTCCCCGTTAAATTCTATTACACTCGCCATAACTTCGCTTATTAGCTCTAAATTATCTACTTAACAACTATGTAACTATATAAAACAAATGAACGTGAAAGTTTTAGTAATACGGCTTCATAAATTTGACCTTTAGATTACTTATTAATTGTCCGTAACGACTCCGCGTTATACCCGCTTAATAAACTACTGAAACGTTGTTAACGCAAAGTACCCATATACTCATCTCCTAGTACACCTATAACTACCTAAATTTACGGTACGTCAATTAAAACCGACTGCAATTCCCACGGATAATGGCGTATTAGACTTTTACCGCGCTTAAAATATGATAGGAAGCTTTTATTGTCGTAGCGAATAGATGTTTCGCTTTTACGGTAGATTCTTGGAATAAGATAGGAGGGACGGTATCTTTAAAGCTCGGATTTTGGTATATTTAAGTGTAAAAATCGTGCTGGATATTCGGAACACGTCCGATGCACATTTATGTTAAGATTTCGGCAAGGTTTGGCGACATCCTGGACCAGAAAGCCGCAGAGGACGTGTCAAGCGTGGAAATTAGCTTTTTAGAATTATTAAAAGGGATCTGACTAACGTCAAGACAAGATGCATCTTTTTTAAGTGTATATGTACGTCTTCTTCAGTTCAAAAATTTTCCGCAGTAAGGTGAAGTATTTTGTAATAATAATAGTAATAATAATAAGATAATAGACAGATTGGATTTAATTTAAAACTATTATGACTGTATATACAGGGTGACATCGAAAAATTGCAATTCATAGTACCACGCGATACTGGGGCGTAAAAAAGTAATAAAGGAAGATCTTATATGCTAATATTCCTAAGCCTTTTATAGCATATATCAAATTAATATTGTAATAATTTATTTAAGCCTGTCGTGTTCCTGACGTTTTTGTTTGGTTCTGTTGTTTGTCGTTTGTTTAAATTGCTTTTAAAAATGGTTCTGTACACTTTTGAAGATTACAGGGACATGACTATGTGTTATGGCGAAGCTCTTTTAAATTCTTCCAAAGCTTAACGTGTCTATTTAGAGATAACCATTAAGACATGTTCCTAATGTTAGAACATTTATTGACGCGCATGTGCGTTTAGGAGAAGAAAGCTGTTTCAAAGAAGCGAAAACTAATAGTGGGGTTACGAAAACTCATCGTTCTGTTGCAAACGAAGAAGCTGTTCTGCAAATAGCGCAAAACAATCCGAGAATAAGTTCAAGATGAATAAATTCGGCTGTAAAGAATGTTAACCGTGAACCTTCAATGAGTAGCTACTTCACCCGTTTCATTTCCAAAAAAATCATCGCCTACTAGAACAACACCGTGTACAATATTGCAAGGGCCAATTTTTCTATGGGTAATCTTGTTCACCGATGAAGCAGGTTTCAGTCGCGACGGTGTCTTGATACTACATTCACTTTTGGAGAGATGAAAACCTTCACAAAATCGCACCAATGTGATTTCTTTTTTATTAATATGTGGGCAGGTATAATCGACAGTTACCTAATTCCTCCATTGACAGACGAATTCTATCGAATGTCCTATTGAACATCATTCAAAAAATGCGCTACATGCATGACGACGTAGCAACTCACTTTTCTCAAGGAGCAAGGGAACTTTTGCAAAAACGATTTGGAAATAGCTGGATTGGGCGCGGAGTCCCATTGCATGGCCAGACCACGTAGTCCCGACCTTAATCCCACCAAGTGTTGGCAGTTATGTATAAATTGCTGTTCGAGTTGCCTTATTTAAGATTAGTTAAACTTCAGCGAGAGCTTAAGTTGCATTTCGGTAAAACCTTTTTGCTGGAACAAAACTATAATTTTTTTTAAAGTTTATTTGGCACCTGACTGCCCATACATACATACCTGCGCTGAGATTTCGTTCAACTGGTTAGCTGTGTGGCGTTGTAATGATCAGTTATGGTAAATGGCAAAATTGATACATAAAGAATTTTCTATCAAAAATAACTATTTTTCCCTAAAACTCCAATTCGTAACTTTAGAGAGAAAGAGTATTTTATATTTTTCTAAACCTAGAAAATTATTCTTTTCTAAGCATATTTTTCATTTAAAGAAATTTGAAATGTAGTTATTTCTTTGTGTTTAAGAAATATTTATTTGACACTATTGAAAACTGAGGTAAAGTATAATGCTTTGAATGAAAGAAACCTTTCTACCAGTGTACAACATCAACTTTAGAATTCATCTTAAATATTTTATTAATATAATCAAGGGTTACAAAAGAATCAGGGCGTATAAAATGTAAACCTGACACAAAATACCAACATCCTCTTCTACTACAATACAATTTAACACTATACGTATTAAAAGAAACTGCGAAACTGTTCTCAGAATCTGCAGATTAACGGGAAACTTCCTTAGAGCACAACAAACCAACACTTGAGGAAAAAAAAACAAGTAATATAGCCGCAAAAATAAGTCCAACTCTTTTCAATTCTTCTGCGACGACACAGAAGGAAATATAACCCGTTTGGATGCCGCGCTATGCTACAGTGCCGACTTAGATCTATTAGTATGCGCGAAAAGTACTAATTCTGTTTGAAGTAATTCGCTTGGGCGATAGCGCGAAGAATAAAACGTAATTATCGAAGACCGGTGATGGTAAGAATTGAATTCGAACCCGTCCGTCTCGATTCAGAATAAGCAGATAAATGTTATTTGTAAATTAAAAGAAATTCGTAAGACGTTTTAATACATAGAAGGTCTCCAATGAAGCGGTTACGTTGTAGAACATACAAATCTTTGTTTTCATGGAGACTTCGTAGACTTTGGTTGGGTTCATATAAATTATTACTGTTGTAAATTTGACCGCTCTCTGACCAATTCCACCATTACAATCGTAGATTCGTCACTCAGAAAAATCTACAACTTCACGCTTTAATTACGTTAAGGAAGGGTCAGCCGCAGTGGGTTTTAAGTATCGGTCGAAGTCATTACTTTCTTTGCACCACAGAGACCGTAAATGTGTACTGTATTATATGTCCTTGCTACCCTTGCTTTGGCAACTGTAACAAAATGATTATGCTGCACCGACTGCGACGAACCGGTGATTCGAAGAATGCTGGACATATATTTAAACCGAGCAGTTCATTCACTGAAAAATTGAGAAGCTGTATGCGGGTTCTAATTTCCGTGTCTTTTTTGGATGCAAGGACTCCCAAAATGAAACGTAGATTGTTTTCTTCTTTCTTTTATTAGGTGTTTATGATTGTTTTCAATGTCATTGAAATTGTTTTATTATTCAGCCAGCCAAGAAGCTTGGTTGAACAATAATCAAAGAGAGTCTTTTTTCTGATCTAAACAGTTGATAAAAGTATTTGATGTTATGTATTGCTTTAATTGGCGAAAAATAAATTTTGGTATTTCAAATAACGTTATTAAACTTCAATACGTCAAATATTTCAATTGTCACCAACGAAGAAAAACAAGATATGTTAAGTATTTTTTATTCATTGAACCTAAATATAACAATAGCGAGTACAATTGTACCCAGAACGACAACAGTCGCATCGTATCATTTTTCTAGATCTTCGTAGAAGCTTGGTTGACAATACATCGTTTACTAAGAAGCACAATGTTTATGTCAACTGGAATTTAAATAAAAATCTTACACATGGATGCCTTTATCTCAGTTAAGAATTCCGATGCTCCTGTTTCCATCATGTGTGGGTCCGTGAAGTTAGATCCCGCACTTTCGATTTGTGCCGTAAAAATTTAATTTTGTGGTCATCTAGTTCTTGAGATATTCGAGAATGAAAAACGTGAGTCAACATTACGCAGATTTCCCACTTACATCTTTTCAAAATTTGAACAGGCTATCATTTTATGCCCGTTTTGGGCTGATTTGTGTCGTAAAAACGTTATTTTGTGCTTATCCCGTTCTTGAGATATTTGAGAATGAAAAACGGGACCCAACTTCACGCAGCTCCCCCACTTTCACTTTTTCAAAATTTAACCAGACCATTGTTTTGTTCCCGTTTTGCGCTGATTTGTGCCGTAAACACTTTATTTTGCGCTCACCTCCTTCACGAGATAATCGAGAAACAAGATATACGGGAATGAGGGCTGCTCAGATACTTATTTAGTAGTCAGCGCACCAATTTGTCAACTTTTGAAAATTTGATAGTGGAATCGTTTTGTGGTCGCCATGCGCCTATTTATGCCGTAAAGATTACGTTTTATGCTTGCATAGTTTTCGAAATGTTTGAGAATAAGGGCTGGCGCAGACCTTCATTCGATAACACCACGCGCCAATTGGTGCGGGTACTGTTGAATAAGGGTCCGCACCAGCCTTCGTTCTCAAATATTTCGAGAGCGGTGCAAACACAGAACGAAATACGAAATTTTTACTGCACAAATCAGTACAAAACGATTGTATTTTTAAATTTTGGAAAACTGAGAAATTGGTGCGGGTGCTGTTGAATAAGGGTCCGCACCAGCTTTTATTCTGAAATATTTCGAGAACAGTGTGAGCACAAAACGAAATTTTTACAGCAAAAATCAATATAAAATGAATAAAAAACGATGATGCATCGCATATGTGCTCTGGCATCTGGTGATCTCGCACATTTATATTGTTTTCGGAAGAAATACATAGTTAGTCGGACTGCATGAGGCCGATCATTATCTTGTTGGAAATTCCGTTCGGAATGGTCTGCAAATAGGGTAATGCCACAGGCCCCAGGACATCCTGTATGTAACAGGCAGCTGTTTCAGTGCCACGATTGAAGCAGAAGTGATAGCGCCCCAAATCATCATGCCAATTGTAGGTACTGTATGCCGGCGAAAAATGCACTCTTCGTTGGCTCTTTCTCCAGGTCCCTAATCCTACGTCATGGTGCCATAAATCGTGATTCATCACTAAATATTATTGAATTCCACTCATCCAGCCACTGATGCTGTTCCGAGCAGCAGGCTCGTCTAGCGCGCCTATACTCAGTTATGTTAATGTAATGTTAAAAGTAGTCGCAATAGAAAATGCTGGAAAACAAACTAGACCAATGCAATATGAGAAATAATCGTTTAAATTGACCTTCAAAAATACGTTTATAACATTTTAACGAACCTACTCCAAGTTAGAGGTGGCGCATTTTTAGTTGCCGCCATTGTATTACTTTGATCAACTCTTCATAAACTACAGCCCACAGGATTTAACGCAGGAGAGTACAACTACATACTACATACACTATTTCCAATCCAACGGTTTGGAAACTCTTGACTTAAGTAGTATAATGTAGGCCGGAACACCGCGGCATTCCGGCGCGCCGTCTTGTTGCCACCATAAATGCTCTAGTTGATTTTATGGAATATTGACGTCTAAAAGGTTGTATATGTATGTACGAAGAAGGTTTTCCATTTAATGATTCTTCATACATACAAACTTTGTTTGGGTTTCTGTGCTATCCAATAGTACTCCGTTTTTCTGTTAGATTCAAGAGTTGGTAAATTTTTGACCATTTGGCCAGAACATTTTGTTTAAAGAATGCTCGCTGTTTTGTAATCTTCCCACTGGTTAGTTGCAGCACTCCAGTTGTCCTAAATTATCATCAAACTGTGGGTAACATGAATGGTTGTTTGCTTTAAACTTATTTCGATCTAAATTTCTTCATATTCGAGTCTGTCACAAATCCAATTCTAACGCCATCTCGTCCGTAGATGCTGATAAATCGATTTACCTAAAGTCTTTGTAACTTAAATATTAAGCTACCCATGATTACAGATGTAAATTCACGGAATTGTTTTTTTTGTGATTTCGTTACAAGCGCATTTTTCTCGTATGTTCCGCTGGAAGATTCACAAGTTTATAATACCTTTCCTAAGCACTCAGATTCTCGTTTAAGAATATAAAAAACTATCCGCGCATCCGATGCTGTTAACCTCATAAATTATCTCTTGTTTAAGGCATATTATCTCTTCCAAGTAACTCTACATTCAGAAAATTCTTTCTTTTTTGCTCCCATACTCGGCAGTAAAATGGTAATCGCGAAATTATAAGAACCTAAGCATTTGGTTATTGTATAGAAACACTACAATTTTCTTTTCGCTTTTAAAATTTACGACCGCAGGTAATTTATTGCCTGAGCTCTGGAATATATGTGTACTGTACGAGTTGAAAAAAGAAGGGAAATAATAATACGTATACGGGAAAAAATACACAACATATATGTAGAATACCACCATACACAAACATCATAAATCAAAGCATGATCCCCTCTACTTTGCGGTCCTCGGAACGGAGATTCGTTGGGCGGTTGGGCATCGTTAGGTAAACAATAATCGGAAAAATTATAGGTTTTGATATTATAATTGAATTATAAACCTTGGCATCTATCTCGCGATATTTATTAGCTTTTTATTCATTTGTTAATATATTCCACCCACACGCAAACAATCTCCGAAGTCACCGAAGCATACAGGAACAGGTTCTCCTGTGTTTAACGTCGGTACCGGTGAGCGTAGTGTTTATTCATTATCAGGAGGTGGATTGGTCGTGTTTATCTTAGGTTGGCATCGATGCGCCGGCAATGGAGGATTCCCACCTGGTGAATGAAGTTTGGAAAATATAAGACTGTTGGTTAGAAGTGAATAAGAAAGGTGCAACACTCTACAGTGCTCTTACAGCTATTAACATTAACAATAGTTGCAGCCGTAGTTAGAAGCAATCGTTGATATTAGGTTTGTACATGTAGTGAGAATGGGGGAAATAGATTAGTTAAAAGAATAACAGAGGCGGGAATAAGGAGAAAAAAAGAAGAGGAGGACCAAAGAAGACATGGATGGGGAGAATAAAAATAAAAGAGATATGTTTGAAGAGGAAAAAACAATAGAGGACATGAAGGGACTGGCCAGAGATAGTAAAGAATGGAAGAAATGGGTGAAGACAACCGCCCTTAGGGCAGCAGGGTCTCGAGAAAGAAGAAGAAGACCTTTCCCTTTTGTATTGCAATAGATAATAGTGCATTTTTGAATTCCTTGATTTCTTCTTTCATTCCCTAAAAGTTACACTGAACGAAAAGGCATGAAATACAACAGAAAAGTACGTTCATGTTAACTTTTTTTGTCAAAGTTGGTTCAAGGGACGAATTCATCATTTTAATGAATGAAGTATATGTTTATCATATCGATAAACATATACTTTCGTATATAAACTGTATACAGCAAAAAGAACGGATTTATTGATGTAAAGAATACAGTAATTAATGTTTAACGAATAATCCCTAAAGTTTGTTTCGTTTCGCACAAAGTAAGTTAATAAACGGGCACTTATTATATGGACAAACAGGTTTCATTGACATAATAAATCTATCAGATAATAGAATAATGTTGCATGTTATTTTAAGAAAATGAAGTCAACGAACACGATGTATTGAATTATTTTTTCCTAAACTACCAATGATTCATCACGACTCTTCAATATACAAAAAACTTTCACCTAAAACATCTTTACCCCGATAGGTCTCTTCTAACCAAAAATATTAAAAAAACTACTATGTGAATCGCTTGTTTTCTCTCAGTTTAACTTTTGCACGCCACTGTACGGTTCTGTTATTGTTAGAGCTATTGCAAATGACTCAAAATGTCGGTTTTTGTTATATTCACGTTATCCGGAAATTTCAGTACATTTCCTTATAAGATAAAATATATTGGCTGGCTTGTTTTTATTACAAAATTTTGTTATTGGAAATGCTCTCAACACCTACACAACAAAATGACATTTCGGGCCCACGTTCACAGCCTAACTAATTTGCTTTCGCCAATTGATTGCTTCACCACTCCACAATACCGCATGTTATGATAGGAGCTTAATTTTTTCGTAGAAAAAACGCAATCCCGGATGAATTAAAGAGAATCGGCAAAGTACGCAAACAAAGTTTGTTCCGCCTGTATTTCGCCAAGCGACTGAACTCCAAGAACTGATTTTTCGCTCGCAGCTTTACTTCAGTGATCAACACCTTCTTCCAGAATTTGAACTGAAGTTCTTTCGTCACTATGCGACTCACTATCGGGATTCTGTATTTAATATCACCGTTATATTTGTGTATTAGGTACAATAAAGCCATTTATTATAAACCGACTAGATATACAAAAATCTAGGCATTACTAGTGAACCATCCGGTATAACGCTATAAATATTTCAAATTGTTAATACATTACACATTTTTCAAGAATGCGATAATGATTAGTTTTGATTAATTCTTTTAACAACAAGAATTTGTACTCTACAGATATCTAAAAAGAACTCAGGGAAACCAATTGCCGCTGACCTTGTTTGACCTCCTCGCATACGGAGAAGAGAATATGGTAATTAATACTTTGTTTTTGCGTAACTTCGTGACATGCTAGTAATTGGATGCGTTTAATTGTGCATTTGAGAAGATATCGTGAAATATGTTTGTATATACGGTGAATAAGAATTAGGTAAAAAAATTAATTTGGGTATTGTAAGTTTTTATGGTTCGAAGAACAAATTTTGCTAGTCGTCTGCTTCGATATATCTTCCTTCTGAAGAGGTAGGATCCGTTGCCTTTGTTTAGATATATATAGCGGTTACATATTTATTTGCTTACTCAGTTACTCTCGAAGTGAAACAGGGACGGGGCGAAGACAGTTCCAGCCATAGGCAACAACTATGCATAATCGCAATACAAATCACAGTTAACCAAATACCTCCGTTATTTCGCATATTTGCTATACCACCTCTATTATGTATTGCTCCGCAGCAGTACTCTATGTAAAAGCGTTAAAGATGTGAACCACGTATCGTGCGGTGTATAAATGTTGTATTACGCAAAACCGAAGTAGCGACGGATGGCAAGTGTTGCATTTCGTGAGGTGCCATAGGCGTATATAAGAATTATGTATCTCCGTAAAGCATCCACATTTGTAATGGGTATGCTTTATACTTGTTTAATTATGACTTGCCTGTGTACAGCCTTTGCCTACATTACATAGTCGCCCTACTAGCTTTTAGCTAAAATTCGGTTTCGGACAGACATTCATAACATCATATTATTTTTTGTATTATTAGTTGTATTATTGTACTGACTATAAAGACCTTTATTATTATTATTTTTATTATCAACAAACAACGGAAACATCATAACACCACCACCACCTAACACTTCCTTATTTGAACGTTCTTTCAGTTGTAGCATTCATTCGTTACGGAATATCGAATTCATTGAAAACATTGTCCTTGGCAACATTTAGACGTATACTCTGTATTTATATTTCTGCAAATTAATTTGTTGAAATCGTAGTTCATTTCTATGGCCTACGTTATTTGAAGTAATTATTTTTTATGTTAGGTTTCACGTTTCTTGTCCTGAAAATAGTATGTCGTAGAATAATTACAAGTAGTATTGAAATTAACATATGCACACTCCTCTTTCTATTAGAGCCACTGTGGTGCTAGTGGAAAGGCAGGTAACGGTGGTTTCAAAATCGCTGTCTTGATACGTCTCTATGTTTTTGATGCAAAACTTATAATTTTAAATAAATATAAATTTATTTATTTACAAAAAAATAAAACAAATAAAGTGACGAATTACAAATAAAATAAATAAAATGCTAAATGTCCTTAACAATAAAGTAAAATCCAAATCAATATAAAATAACATATACGGGTTGACTTCCTTTACCTTGTTTATACCTTTCTGTTTATCTCAATTCTTTTCTGTTGTAAAACGTTTACCACTCGAGATATTCTTTAATATAGGAATTTATTGTTTATTGAATTAGCGCTATTTCAACAGCAAGGAACTGCACTCAACATTCTTATCAAAGTAATAAACAAGTTCATTGACTGATCCGTACATGTTGACACTACAGAGCCTCCTGTCTTGTCGATAATTCAAACATTTGCATTTTATTAACTCGTTTTATCAACTTCAATAGCTTGTTGTAACGATTGCATCCCATATACACGGTCTAGCTGGATCGTATTCTGATAATAACGTAGTTTACGAGGCCGTTGTAACCAATTAATTCCAATCTTCCTTTTTGTGTCCTCTTAAATCATTATGTCGGACAAGATGCGACGATATTTAGGTCAGAAAACAATAAGTTGATACTTTTGAAGATTTTTCCCGACATGCCGATAGAGTTTTCCCACTTTGGTAAACTGGGATAACAAATTAGCGTCATTTAGCCCAGAAAAGCGATGCAGTTTAACCTCTACGAGGGACGCGTGGATGTTAGAGGATGGTTTATTGCGTTTAATAAACAGCACGAACTAGAAACTTGTGCGAGAGTGTATGTGGGGATATGTGGGAGCATGTGAATAACTTGTAGTACACGTACATGTTTTGGCGAGGGCGTATTTATCACTGACAGCCGTTTGTTTGGTTTCCTTGTTAACGTGAACGCTTAGGAATTTCATTTTGTTAATGATACGAAACGAAAGTTATTTTTCTGTCGTTTATGTTGTCAGATGCTTATTTAACGTTAGATACGTACTCTGGGTGTACAGTGTTTGTGCAGTTGTCAAATAAAATCCAATAGGAACGTTAATGTTATACTAAATTTTGAACACTTAGTACCTATGAGGGTAGTTCAAAAAGTCCTTAGAAAATCTAAGAGATGGTGCTTGTAATATGGAAAAATGCCTTATTTCTAGTAACGATCATTAGTTACTAGAGAGGCATCAAAGTCTCAGTTATATCCATCACACGGTTTTATTTTTATTGTCGATTTAAGCAAAGATTTCTTGTTTATGTAGAAAAATGGAAAAAATGAGTTTCGAACGGTAATTAAACACTTATATTGAAAAGGCTTAACATTGGAAAAGATCAATGTTGAGTTGGATGAAGCTCATGGTATATCTGCTCATGTGATAGCAACTGTTTACAATTGGGTAAATGAGTTTAAACGTGGCCGTACGTCCACACAAGATGAACACCGTTTTGGACGTTTAGTCGAAGTAACTTCCCCAGAAATGATTGACAAAATCCATGATATGGTTTTGACTGATCGATGAGTCAAAGTGCACGAAATAATCAAGGCCGCACGCATATCGCAAGGTGCGGCGTTCTCAATTTTGCATGAAAAATTGGGTGTGAAAAAAATCTCGGCTACATGGGTACCGCGTTTGCTTTCAGTGGAGAATAAACGCAATCGTGTGGTCGACTCTAAGCCTGGTTTGACGCTTTTCCATCGCAATGCTGACGAGTTTCTCCGTCGATTCATAGCTGTGGACGAAACATGGATACACTACTACACTCCAGAGGTAAAAACAATGGGTCTTTGAAGGCGAACGGGCTCCGAAGAATGCAAAGACGGTGAGATCGGCCGGAAAGGTAGGCCTCGGTTTTTCGGGATGCACGCGGATATTCTACACCGATTACCTGGAAAAAGGGTAATCAATAACTGAAAAATATTATACATCGTTATTGGACCGGTTGAGTAAAGGAATCGAGAAGAAACATCCTCATTCGAAAAAGAAGAGCATCCTTTTCCATCAAGACAGTTTTCGATGACCAAAATTATGAAATTAAAGTTGGAGTTAGTATAACATCCACCGTATTCACCAGACTTGGCCCCCAATGACTTCCTTTTATTTCCAAATTTGAAAAAATGGTTCACCTTGAACAAGTCATCCCCCAAGCAGATGCCTATTTTCCCAAATCTTACTTTTTGAAGAGTTTAAAAAGTTCGTTAGACGCTTGGAAAAGGGTATAATGGTAAATGGAGATTATGTTGAAAAGGAAATATCCTACAGAAAATACCTTGTTTTTCTATTTTTTTTCTAAGGAGTTATTGAACGACCGTAATTGCACATTCCAGAAAACCTGACTAGCGCAATGAGAGCCAGTCAACTAATATCTATCTATCTTAATTATTTTAAGCGATTTTTGGCGAAAAACGGGTTTGGTATCTCCTTTAAATTTATATCAACTTTTCACAATATTCTCATCTTACCTTAATTGCTGAGATAATTTGAAATTTTTGCGAAATTGCCCTGGTTCTTCAACAGATAAACGCAATGATTACCAAGGCAGAATTTTAACGCAATAACAAAAAAGAAGAAGCCCTTATATTCGCTTCAACGGAGAGAACATTATTTGGGCATCACAAGTTCCTATTATGTGTGGCATGCAATATATTCGATCACAGGTTTGACCTCTAATTGCCAGCTGCACTAACACGAATTAATTTAATCCTGAATTAAGCTGTTGACAGATTGAATGTGATAATTGCAGTTACCTAATTGTAGAAGGACTGCTGCATGTTAATGCAATTGGCCAAAGTATTGTGCCAATCGTTAGAAAAATATTGATTCAATCTTGTAATCGAAGGATTCTATTTAGTCATTTCATTATTTGTTCCTTGGATGGTTATTTCTTAAATCAATATTTAATGTAATAGATAATATCACAACTATTATATGGAACTATGGAACTTTTTTCAATATATATAACTAACGAAATTAATAAATTAAAATAAAAAGCACATCAAGAAAAGATGAAACTGAATCAAATCGCGAATCAGAGATATGTTAACACGTTCCTCTAAAATATTTTATCCTCATCACATCATCCATTCGTTACGAAATATCCCGTAATAAAAATCAAAGGATTACATGTAGATTTTATAACTCCATTCACATAAAACCGAATTAATGGTCTCCGTTGTTCAAGTCAGCCATATATTACTGTCAAAAAAAGTTGAAATTTCGTATTGCTTTATAGTAATAGTAATAATAACTCGTCGTCATATAGTACGTTAATATTTAGGACCGTTTGAAGTAACGGTTTCGATGATATTTGGTTTTTGTCGTGTTGTAAACTTAATAAAACGTAACTCAATGAGATGCGTTCATTCCATTTAAGCAATTTGTAACAGTAAATAATGCGAGAATGACATTCAATGAATTCTAGCCTTTCAAGTGGCTCAGATATAATTGCAGTAAGTGTTATGATGCGAGTCGAATAAATATAATCGTGGTTAAAAAGAATACATCTCTGTTAATGTAGTTGATGAGCTAGTTTAGTATCAATAAGCAACAAGAGCATTTATAAAATTAATAGTCAAATACCTAAGAATCCAAATTAGTACAACAAGCTTACACAGTCGCAAAACTCTAGAACTTGTGATTGTGGAACACGATACAAATCTCCTTGTTTTAGTTATTCAAGCAATGCAAGGCAGTTTAGCAGTCTTCAGAAAGATTTTAATAAGTTACGATAACATCTTCTCTGTAATATTAGCAATATTCTTGCATTCGAGAACATTAATATAAACGTTCCACTGCATTACAAATTCATCAAAGCGAGTGATTTTGCAATTTGATTATTGTCTTGATGGTTCTATCCATAATTTCCCTCATGCCTTGCGAGTATGGATATCAATTACAGTAGAGCATTTGGGATGAATTTCCAGGTACAAGTGGATGGCAAATCCGATTATTTCAATGACCGTGTCAATATAAAGATTAAGGATAATAAGTAAGACCTTCATTGAGTTTTATTACTTCTATTCTCAAAACATTTCGTTGTAGTCAATTTAATATGAATTAAATAGTGTATACCTATCGTTATATTAAGGAGCAGCTCATCAATTTGAAGGCGTTCGATCATTTGTACCTATTAGCAGTATGCTTCCATATACTGGGTGACATTGAAAAAATGATAGTGCATAGTACCACGTGAAAGAGGACCATGAAATAGTAAAAAAAGATCGTATACACAATAATAAGCCTGTCTCTATTAAGAGAAATATCCATTAAATCATGTGCCTAATGTTATTGTATAATTATTGACGTGCATAGACGCTTGGGGGCAGATAATTGTCTCAAGAAAGAAAATGTTAGTAGAGGGGTTACCAAAACTCATCGTACGGCTGCAAACCAAGAAGCTGATTTCCAAATAGAAAATAATCAGAGAATAAGCGCAAACTAACCATGAATCAGTTAGACAAGCTCTCAAAGAACAGCTTCCTCACCCATTTCCATTCAAAAAAAGCAAAATTTTTTGTCACTAATTTTGTTCACCGATAAAGGAAGCGTTAACCGCGATGGTGTTTTGAACGTACACAATATGCACTATTGGAGAGGTGACAACCCCCATCAAACCATATTTTGGAATCACTAGTATGTGTTTTTTAATAATGCGTGGACATATCGGCTGCCAGGCAAACTCTATCGAAATTATTTGGAAAATGAACAGAACACTATTAGAAAATGTCCAATTGAACGTTATTCAAAGAATGTGCTGCACACATGATCATGCGCCAACTGACGCTTCTCGAAGAGGAAAGGGAATTTTTGCATGGACGACTTGGAAATAGGTGTATTGGCCGTGGTCAGCTCGTAGTCCCGACCTTAATCCCCTCGTTTCCCTCATTTTTTGGGGTTTGTGAAAAATGAAGTCTATCCCGTAGAAGTAAATAATGAAGAGCAATTATGGAACAGAATTATGGAATCTGCTAACAGATACGTAATAATCCAGGCATACATCAAAGACGCCGTCAATCATTAACACAAATATTAGAAAAGCGTTTCCAAAAAACAGGGCCATCAATTTGAACACTTTCTTGTCATCTTGAAATATCATTACTATGTTTGCTGTAGTGGGCCCCTTTTCCCAACGAGATTTATTGTTTTAATTTGTAAGTTTTTGTATGTGTAAATTTTTATTTTACCAATTCTTTTTATATAACTTTAAGAAGACACAGTTTATTAACTGAAAATTACAATTGCGCTGCTAATGTAGAAGCACTTCCATATAATACACTTTTATATTCTACAATTTCTCCATATTTGCACTTATTTTTAATGAATTACCTATTTTATGTTTATTTTTTATTTAATAAATTTTGTAAGTCAAATGTTCTTAAACCAAATTACAAACATCAATTACATCGTAACATTGTAATTTTAAATTTAGCGCATGTACACTGCCGTTCAGAGAAGTTCGGTTGGTAAAAAACAAGAAAAGGTTACAGGAACAAACGAAACTAAAAACAAAATGCAATTTTATTGTATGTTCAGGTAAAAAAGACAAGAATAAATAAATAAAAAGTTATTCTGGCCTAATATAACATACTGAACATTATTTTTTTTTATCGAAAAAACCTCCTTTGCTGTTAATCACCGCTCGAACTATTCTAGGCATTCCTTTGATAAGTTTTGTTAAAATGGATTGTGGAATATTAGTCCATTCATGTTGCAGAATATTCCGTAAATGTTCTTGTGAAGTTGGGAATATTTTTCGGATCCTCCTGTCCAGTTCATCCCACAACAACTCTGTAGGGTTCAAATCTGGGCTTTGTGCGGGCCATGTTATTACTTTCAGGGTGTGCTGTTCTTCGTGCTCCTTTAGATAGTTCTTACACACTAACGCAGTGTGTTTTGGGTCGTTGTCATGCATGAATGTAAAATTACGGCCTATTATACGCAATCCTGATGGCACTGCATGATTCTGGACTATTGCAAAATAATTTTCCTTGCCCATTACACCCTGCACTCTGCATAAATCTCCCGTCCCAGCAAAGGAGAAACATCCCCACACTAACACAGAACTACGCCCTTGCTTCACTGTAGGCACAATGCAGTTCGGGAACACTTTTCGGTTTTAGATCTTCGGACATAAACTCGTCGATTTTGTCCAAAGACTTCAAACTTTGACTCGTCACTCCAAAGCACGTGGTTCCAATCATCTAACGACCAATCTAGATGAGAACGGGCCCACTGTAGCCGTTTTGCTCTGTTGTCCCGACGTAATAAGGGTTGTCGAATGGCAATGCGTCCATGAAGGTCCGCTTGTTGAAGTCGACGTTTTACCGTACTCGCCGAAACTTGTTCTTCACGGCCGCGATTGACTTCGTCTGCTATTTGCGGCGCTGTTAATTTTCTATTGTGTTTGCTTAATAATACAATTCTCAAATCTTCAGCTTTTGTTGTTTTCCTAGATGCTCCAGGACGAACACGATTTTCTATAGTTCCTGTTGTCCGATATCGCTTTATGATGTCATTTACTGTCGAACTTCTCATATTTATTTGTCGCCCCGTATATCCTTCTTCAAACAGCGTAATAATGCGTGAAAGTTTTTCTACACTGGTAGGCTTTCCACGTGCCATTTTGAAGTAAATTTTCTTAAATCTTTCGCGCAAAAACGACAGATGCACACCAACACACGTTTAACAGTAAAATGGAGCAAATTTATATCTTTACGCCTGTGATAAATAAACAAGAGTGATACTGCGGTATATTTCCTAAATGTATTGTTCGTTGATAATCCCCAAACGACCCGTTTCCAAAGATCGGTACTTCCGAGAAATTCTTGGAATGATAATAAAAGGGACGTTATTGTGGTTGTCGCAATATTTCTACTTTACATAATAATTTATGGCTTTAATCCCTTAGAAAAGAGTGTATGCTTAATATTTTTCTAATTTTATGTATTAATAATTGTATACAGTGTGATAGAATAAATTTTTATTGTATGACCGAACTTCACTGAACGGCAGTGTACACCATTCCCAACATATGTCATTAAAGGAGTTATCATTTCACAAAAAAAATATCTGGTTTTACTATAATCAGTTATTGTTGTTGGCCTTGGTACTATGCCATTGGCCGCACAATAATTAGATAATCTCACACATATGTGCACATATTTCTATGTTATGAAAAATTCAAACGTACATTTTTTTCTAACCAAACCTATATATTCCGAATGATTCAACAACCTCCCAACAAAGTACTAAACCCGAATCCAGCTCCTCAAGAAGTACCCGCGCGTGGTATTACGTAGTGCTACGATAAATTGATACTAATGTCGGAGATTAGTGTATAAAATTTTATGGTTTCCAGATGACGTCGTAAATATCTATCTTGAGAAAACGTCTGATGTCTCTTATAAATAATATATTACCTCCACGGCTGTAAAGTCCGTTTTACTCTTTCTATGTATACCATGCGGTCAGATCTGTACGATGCAACGTATTACCCTGTGTACCCTACGTGTGCGTTGTTAATATTTATTGCAGACGACCAAATAAATGATAAAATATGGATTAATAAACTGCTTAATAGGTTTATGTATGCTTTTGGAATTATCGGAAAATTAAACCGAAAGCTGGTGCTTGATTTGAGTCAAGAATTACCGACGTAGACTTAAGTACATAGTTAAAGATCAAAGGAGGAGTAATTTGTAAGTACATAGTTAGCTAAAGTCTGTTTGAAATGATTGGAAAATATTGAAGATCAAAACAAGGTTTAAGCTGTCGTTTACTGCTTTTTATTACATAGAACACTCTCCTCGTTTCGAGACAAGTACTTAGATACTATACAAATTTGCTTTCGGAGGTGTCGTAAGATTATTAATGAAGGTGATTAATTTAAAATGAAGAAATTTTAACGGTCATTTATTTCTATTTGAAGCAATTTATGCGAGTTAATGTTATAATTACAACAGTGTTTTGATTACGCGTAAATAAAGCTATTCAATGTTTGTCAAGGTTCAGGAACAATCCGCTCGATTCGTGATAATTAAATGAAATGTTAAGATGTTGTTGCACCTTGTGACAATCAGCAGGACCTTTAATACGGGAGGAAATCTTTAAATTGAATTGGATAAGGCAAATACTTGGAGAATTTGAAACAGGTACTAATGTCATTAATATAAACTAGAAAAATAAGCGGCCCAAGCGACACCTTTGGAGTATCCCCAACGTCGCAACTTATCGCGACGAGACCTTGGCGCGAACACTCCCGATTGGATCAAAATATTATGATTAATCGTATCAATATACCAAGTCCATAAATGTTATATTAACTTTCTTTAATATTCCATTCTGCATACCCTTCTAGATTAGTCTTTGAAATAATTGATAGACCAAAATTTGAAAATTGCCACAGCACGCAAATTTAAGTAAAAAATCTAATATTTGAGATTCTAACTTAATAATACAAACGCCTACCTAAATGCGCGTTTAGTTGCTTCATTGGCCATCACCAATGCGTATTGTGTGTGGTGTGTAACAGACATAGAACAACACACAAAAGAAAATATCTTGATTAAGATTTTTACCGAAGAATAGGGTAAATTTCCGTATGACCAAAGGTATAAGATTCTCGGAAGAAAGGTATCATAAGATTCTTTGCACTTCAGTCTTATATGGAGTTAACAGCCATTCCAATAGAAATACTAGCGTTGGCCGTTAACAAACATATTAGTTGCTCTTATTCTCAAAGGACGGGTTTCAACACCTGAGACGAAGCTTACGCAGCTGAAGATTCTGATAAACATGCTGGATTGTTGCCTCTGACTTTATGTTAAGTTCCATGGAAAATTTGGATGTATATGGTATCTCGAGTAATAACCGAGATTTATCCAAATAGGGACAAGATAATGCACGGTTTTCGTCGATTATATCTATTACTGCAAATCCCCAGAAATATCAACAGCAATCATCGTGGTAGGTTTTAAACAACATCCTTGTAAGCACTCATGGTTTGCGCAGCCTTTTGTATAGCGCCCTTAATATTATAACCTGAAGAGATTCTCACTAACATAGCGTTACATATTCCATTACTGAAGCCCAGATTTACCTTACAATCCTTTCCTAAGTTCAGATTTTATACCTACATGTGTAAAGAGGCCACTAGCATTGCTTCGCCTCGCAAATTTACAATCACATATAACGTTGCTTGTTACCGTTGTAAAGAAACCGTCATATTCGGTATATCCGTCATATTATTTATTTGTCAATTCTTTCTTCTTTTTTCTGCTTGGTATGTTTCATCATTGATTTAAGTGTAGAATAACATATAGCAGTAATTGAATGGATTTACGTGCCAAAACCGAATAGATCTTAAAACGATGCAATTATAATAGTTAGAAACAAGCTTCGGAAATAAACTTGGTCGGATGGAGTAATTGGTCGGCTATTTTTGGAAGAAAATATAACATGCGATGGGTATTTAGCATTGTTACAAGAAACGATAATTTCAGCAGTTCAGTCCTTCGGACAGAATACTACAACGAGATGGAGCGACTACTACCACTATGCTAGAGAGGTACGTGAATTTTTAGATGAAATGTTTCCGGAATTCTGGATAGGAAGAAGAGGACCAATGGAATGGCCTGCGAGGTCATGTGATTTGACTCCTCCAGACCACTGCGTTTGAGGAAACACTAGACGTCGGGTTTTCCTAGATGTTGCTGTTACCCCTCCCTCAAAGGCGGCAATTGGAGAAGTTTTCCCAGTAATATTTGCCCCTGAAGAGTGCACGAAAATTTGTAGGAGTGTTGCGAAAAGGATTCACTTTGCAACGGTACGCCTTATTGATTATAGACTAAATGAAATGGTAATAAAGTGACTACTTACTTTTTAACGATGCTTATTCTTAAACGAGACTCTTAGTAATAACTCGTAGCACGTTATAGCAAGTTATCTCAGGTCGTGCGATTCTGGGATTAAAAAAGTAGTCAAATATTAATGAATAAAAGAATTGATTTCAAATATTAACAAAGTTCAAATGAGACAAATTATATTTAATAACAAGTTGAAAAAACAAGCGAAAAAAAAGGTGAAGGAGGATAAAGGGGATAATTACCCTTTACCTCTTTTTCTCGGCAGTTTGGGGTTTGTTACAGACAATCGCTGTCATACGTCCACTCGCCTTCGCCACTTAGAGAGGACTTTTTTCTTAAATATGGTGCTGAGGATGATATCATTCTCATTTCGCGCCTTTTACCCCAGAATATCGTTGCTCTCGTCATCTCGCACTAATCACGAGCCACATAACAAACAGATGAAAAAAATCAATAGTTTAACCGAAACATACATTTGGTAAAATATACAAGTGAAATCAATTGCGTTGGGTACCATTGAATAAATATTAATAAAATAGTACTGCACATGGGAATCCCGTTACAAGTTATGTATTGACTACGAAGTACCAGGCACTTTCTAAGGCATAAATAAAATACACTGCTTGAATATAACAATTTCCAAATAAAAATAACATTGGATTGACTATTTGGAGGTTAGTGTATTGATATTCCTCAACTAAGGATGTAGTTTTTTATGTATACAAATACTAGTTGAAAGTCTCAAAATTGTTCCCCTAACGTATTTCTTTGTACCTCATTAGCCGAGTCCTTCACAATAGCGTTACGCCTTAAAATCGCTTAAAAATGGAACACCTCCACTCGTCACTTTCTTTCTACATTTCAAATGGAAGCCGGAAACAGCACAGCCGTCGGTGCCATCGTATTGCTATTTAGACTTCTGCTCTAATTGTACACTTCCTTTCGATACCTGAACGCGATTGGTTGGTCCGTGAACATCAGGCAGTGCCGATCTCACATACTCGCGGCTGTTACAATTCGAAAATCCTCATTAAAATTACCACCGCTTGGCGGTAGCTACAACGTTTCTATCATGGCCTCGCCTAGTATATCCGGTTTCGGATGTGTGCGCCTCGAAAATGGCCGAATATCACGATGCACATCTGCAGTGGGTTCCCCTTCCTTCGAATTCGTTCGTGTACCTTTCCCTCTGTTCTTTAATCTAATTTAATTTAATATGACGTTAATCCGGTGCAATTAAATATAAATTAACAGGATTATTATACCATCTGCATTCAGTACACGGTTTTCTAGTGAATATGTGACTTAAATCGCCTGATACACTTCATTAAAAAGAACCGTTATTACGATGGAAATAAAAAAAAGTTTGAGCTGACTACGTCGTGGTCCGACTTTTGATGATCTTCGGGAATGTTAATGCTTTCGTTTGGTCGAACATTCGTCCTCGTGGACATTAAAAAAAAGTATGGTTGGCAAGGGGATAATTAGAAAGAGAAAGATGATGAATAATATTGTGGAAATAGGAGAAAATATAGCAGAGATAGAACTCTGCGTAGTTTGTGTTTCCCAACAAAAATCTGCAAGTGTTGTCTTACAATTAGCAAAAATATGCAGGGAGACCTACTCAATCTCATGCTCTTGAATCACAGGAAGAACTCGCCTACAATCGTTTGATAATAAATCATATCCTGAAATAAATTTAAAAGGCTCTCAATTTAATTCAATCGTATTTGGAGGTTACAAAAACTCTTGATGTAGGAGAACTTGCTCATAACTACTTTAATTTTGCATTGTATTTTTGTATTTCATGTAATAAACCATATATTGTTTTGCAAAGTTTTCTACTTCCTATGTTTTGCATTCAGACTGGCCTTGTATCATTTCAAGGGGGTTTTTAATTACATAACTTAAAGGTTTATCGCTTATTAGTTTTCTAGGTTAAAGTAGCTGAATAAGCTCATAAAGTTCGGTGTTTTGTATGATGTTAATAATGCAATTTTACAGAAGTTCGACGGATACAAGGATCTAGGGGCATCCTTTCTGATTCAATTTATTGTTCTCTCACTACACCTCTGAGATTTGCGCTGCTTCCATCAAACCACTATGCTTTATGGTTAGATTCCGTAACGAATTCTCCTTTCTTAAAATCCCCGTATTACGCATTTGTAAGAAGCAAATATTGCACCATTGCGTGGTTCCCACACTACGTTTTCTAAAACATAGCCCTTGAAAGAAACGATGGATTTTATCTTAAGAATGAGACTAATTAGGGCGTTCTATTATAAGGACCCAGTTAGTAAAAGGCGGGACCAAGGCAATGGCAAATTTCTTATAAATGTCAATTTAATTCGTGAATCATATCGATCCGGGGTTTCCAACCTTTTTCTTGCATCGACCCCTTTTCTAAAATTGTTTTTTTTTCCTCGGGCCCGTTATATTATTTTCTATAACATACGCAGCATTCAATTAATCAATTAACAATTTAATACAAATAATTGCGCATAAATAACTTACAGGTAACAATTACAAAAATGTAGAAGAAAATTGATTATTAAATTCATGTTTTACAATTTTTTGTTAATTTCTAATTTCCAAATAAATAATAAAATTAAAATAACTCATCAGAAACAGGATCTTGCACAAAGGTCGATGCGTTGATACATCTCTTTTTATATTTCTCCTAAAATTGGCTAACTCACTTCATATATTTAATCCACTTCTTGTTTCCCGTGGTGAGTTATTGATTTAATTAAAGCTGATCACGAGCTTATCCATCGTATAGCAGAATGTTGCGAACCCGTGATATAGATTGTCCATCGTTGCTCTTCTAAGTGATCTCCAAGGTGCCATCTAGGTCAGTTGGCAGCGACATTTAATGTGCTCAGGGCGATTATGAATTTTTTAAATGTGGTCCCCGTAATTCGCATGATGAGAAATGGGAATAATATGAGAATGGATCCTATTTTGTAATCTTGGAAGACCTTTTCCTTAATTTATCTTCATATTCCGTTTTATTATCTGGATTTACACATTTTTTTTAATCATTTGTTTCCTTGTATTATCAATTTTATTATCTGTTTTACACCTATTTATTTCCATCTTGCTGGTGCAATACGTCGTAACTTATTGTATATATGATTTTTTTTTTAATCCCAACTAACTAATAATTACACCTAAAATAAACGAATATAACTAAATGTTATCAAATACGAACAAATTATATAATTGAAAGCGTTGAATTCCAAATAATAATTTAAAAATCTCGGTTATCCATAGGAACAAAATGGGCAACCAGCTCCAGAAATAGGATTATTTTAGAAAAAAACCATTAAAATGAATGAATACGCACGTAGAATTACGCGAGATAATTTAATTTCTGATTACTGTCCGCGAATAAATAAAACATGTACTATTGAATGTTAAATCCGTAGCATTGTTTAGCTAAAACTAATTTAATTTTTACCCCGTTCAGGTATTGTAATGTTCGGTATAATTTAGACTCGGATAGGTTCCCTAACAAAAAATGGTTTATCAACGTATGAAACGAAATGTTATCGAAATAATCTCTGTTCATTTCGAAAGCGTACATTTATGTTAAAAAAAATGATAATAAAGGGAAATTTAATATCATTTATATAAATTCCACCCAACATTCTCCACCGAACATTTTATTAACTCTCCCGAAGTGTTTGCGTGATATATTACCTTTTGTATGACGTGACTAAGTGATATCTCTAAACAATTCAGCCACCTTACACCTAATTCAATTTATATACGTTTTATACAAGGTTAGCCAAATAAAATGCATTTTAAAATTTCGGTAAGTCCGTGTGTAAAGTCCGCTTTTTAGATTGAGATAACTTATAGCTGGTAATAGGGATTGTTCGGGTGCCTCCAGTGATACGTGGGACCGAATCGTAACAAATCGATAATCTTTTACTTCTTTACTTCTTAGGTGTCTAAGTAATTTTGAAATAAGTCTAAATATATATAAAATATAAATTAGGAATTTCGCTGTTTCAGTTGCTATCATAATTATCGTTTCGTTGCCAAATCTTGTCTATGAGAAGGGAAGATTGTTAGCATTTGGTTAATAAAAAGTGGAGGGTCTAAATTTGAACCTACCTTTCCCCCACCTTTAACCGAATAATATTTGTGTTGTTTGGCCTAATTGTAACGTAACTGTTTTATTTTTTTAGGTTTTTTTAATGGCAAATATAAATGTGACAGAATCACCAGTCGCTCTTGGTAGAATCAATCAAATTTTTTGTAGTATTTTCAATAACCTTGCATATTTCCTAAAGGTGGGTCTTTTACTCCCACCGTGTTGTTCGACTGCTAGAGATGCATCTTTCTATGAGCGAGCACAACAAGATAATCTTCATTCGTCGTAGGGTGGTTCAGTGCTTAGAACTCCGTCGAAGTGGAAAATCTCAATTCACAGCAACTTATCCATTAGGATCACTTCATTTAGATGTTGGTGTAGTCCAACCTCCTTCCAGCACACTTAGCACTTCACCTCAATTTACAGAATAATTTGTGATTTCTGAAAATGGTGGACTCGCCATTTCTTCTATCAATCTTATTGCTCGAAACCATAGCTTCCTTGCTTGTTTAAAAGTGCGATGTTCCAGATTTCTTGAAATCCCTGATGAGGGTGAAGCATTTTAGAGCCTTTGAAGCCTTCAAGTCCGAAGTATCTTTGTATCTTTTTAGATAATTATTCTGTGGAAAGATCCTCCATTTCTTTGCATTCATTGTGTGTGTTTCACCATATCTACTCCAACCTGAAGACGTTTTGTAACTTAGCAACCACTTAGTAGGTATTAACGTCACATAGATTTTCAAGCTGTAAACTGCATAAGCATACTACTAAATTATTTTCTCTCGTTACGAATAACCCTGTATAACGTATACACTCCAATACATTAAAATAGGGAACTGTACTTTTCGTATTTCGTTTCAGAAATAAGTTGACAGGTATATTTAGGTTGAAAAAGCGATACATACGAAATTACACCACCCCTAAGCCTTACCTTATCCTCTATGGCGTTCTGAAGAGGGCGTTAGGATCACTCGGCGAAAACGCACCCTGTTATTGAAATGTCGTTACGATATACAGTTTAATTAAAACTTTCAACGCGAAATTCACTACGTTCCTTGTTTTAAGAAGGATATTTGCAAGATCCTAATGAAATTACGGAACATTTCGATGGACTCTAACTGTTACAAATTAATTTTATTTCGTTTTCGTTTTTAATGATATTTGCAAGGGTAGGATACTTCAACCCTCAACACATTGTTTACTTAATTATCTCAATTCAGCTGTATGTAATATAACAATCTTATCGCGAGTCAAGATTTAAACTTGAAATATTACTTTCTAAATACTAATTCCTAATTTACCAAAATTAAGCATTGGTAAGATTCTAAACGCTGCATATACCTCTCTTAAACGTAAATTCGTAATCTATTACATTTATCACGACGTACAGTGACGTGGATAATAAAACGAAAAATACGAGCAAGAATCCTACAAAAAGGCAATTACCAACAATCCATCTCGGAAAAAATAAAACATAATTTATAATGTCTGCTTAAGGAGGCCATTCGGAATCAATAAAATATTTCAAAGCGAAGTAACTGAATGGAAGGGTTGACGTTTATCGTTATGAGCCATCTAACGACTTACCCTGCCGCCCTTTTCAACAAGGGCGGAAATTTCACGGTAAACATACACTTATGTATATTCCAAATTAGAAAACCATTCGCTCCAAGTCGGGACCTCACAACGAGCGAAGTCAGCTGTTTTAGTTATACGTAAGTCCCTCTGTTGCTGTTTCAAATGCTTCTTTTTGTTTCCTCATTGATATTCAAGCATTAAATGATGCTAAAATGAAGTTTCCTTGCAACTATAATAATTGAATATGCAAAAAGTGTAATTTCAATCTTTCCCATGACGATTATTGAAAGGAAACGTGGGTACGAAGCTACTATATCAGAATACGTGTGATGAAATGGTTAGAAGCAGAGAATTCAAATTATAAAACGGTATATCAGTTGATAGTTAAATGAAATATGGGAGGAAATAAGTTTGGTAATTTTATGTATTCATACCTGTCGCTGTTAATTCTTTTTAATATCTCCCTATTGTTTTTGGTAGCTGTTTCTTTTTTCGAAAATGTTTCTAAGAATATGCTGACTATATATTATCGAAAATTAAGTTTCCTGTGAAAGCTTTCTAACTAACCTTTTCGGATAAGCGATGGTTCCATTAGTTCTTTTCAGGAGTCTACCAGTGTCTAGTTTGAGACTAACTGCACCAGTATAACAAAATTTAGCAACGCAACGGACAATTGACAAACTGAAAGCGAAATGCATCCATATGTACTTGCTTCTGTTGCTTTCGTTGCTTACGAAAATAATTTTCAGTTATAAATGTTGGGTAATCTATACTATAAGTAGAGAAAATAAAAGAAAAGAGTATGCAAAGCGGTAAAATAGTAGGAATACGTTTGCGCTGCAACGCCATCATTGAGAACTATAAAAAGCATTATGTCCGATAGGTATTGTAGGTCTCTACAGTTATAAAGCGGCAAAAACGAAATTTAATGTATATGATTCCTAAAAAGCTACCTACGGGTACATCTGAAAGAAGAGCAACTTCCTAAAAACAAAAGAATTTATTATAAAATAACAAAACATTGATAAACAATAAAAAATTAAAGTCATTCAGGAGATGCATAGTTCATATGTGCATGTTGCTGGGAACTTGCCCTAAAACTATAGATCCCAAGCCTCAAATTACATTTTAGTCAAACACAGCAATAGTTAGAGCGATGATTACCTCTTTGGCGCCTCTTTGGCTTTGTGGCCAGACCAACTCAGAAGACTGTGCAACAGCAACATCAACAGATTCAGAGGCTTGTCTCAACATCGCAGGTGTGATGTGTACGTGTCCTACAGCAGCGCTGTAGGTCCTTCTGGGATTAACGTCGCTACACATCCACATTCAGAAACAGGCTATATTGAGCGCCTTCACTCTTTACACTCTTTGACAGCAGCCTGGGGATCCTAAAGGATATCTCAGAATCCTTGAAGATCCCAAAATAAATTACCTCATGCACATTGCAAAGGACATGATTACCATGCGATACAATTTTGATCAATCATATAAGGTGATCATTGAAAGCCATACTGACATTCGGGCAGCCTCAAAGCAAAAGATGCACCTTGGCATGGTACACGAACGGCTGAAGGGTAAAAGGTGTTGGAACAGCTATAGGCATTGGTGAGCCTCACTACCACCTTAAAATGGCTACAGGACTCCACATAATCATATCTGTCGTTTATGCCAAGAAGATCTGGAGACGGCAGAACGCATTCCATGCAAATATCGCTCGACGACAGCATTTCAGTAAAACATTTCTCACATCTACTGAACTGAAGGAAGAAGATCCTAGAGTATTAAGGTTATTCAAGAGACCTCGCCTATTTTAACACATATAAGGGCACTTTGTCACAATAGATCTATCAAAGTCGCAGTAACTAAAGGCATCTGTGCCATAGCCCATTAATATTAATACTAATGCTAATATAGCATGATTTATTAAACCATCAAGCAAGGTTGATACCTTTTATTCTTGTTTCCCAATATCATGCTGCATCTGGTAAAGAGGTTTGCAAAACTTTTACATTGGCAAGTAGCTCTTTCACCCTCCATTCTACACGCTCAACTTTTCCCAACATATTTTATCATCCAACAACCAAATTTTAAACAAGATAAACAAAGGAAATAATTAAGAATATCAAACGGTTTTTGCAAATTTGAAATGTCAGTATATCAGTTGTCATTCAGGATATTTATAGTTTCAGAATCCTCTGTTAACCACCATTCACGAATGGAACACAATATCGAACAGTGTGTTTTATTAGGTTGTCTCTGATCTGTACTAAACATGATAAGATACATCAATAAACATCAAACGTAATTTGAAGTTTCAGACTTGGATTTAAGTTAGTTGCAACAGAAAAAAGATAATATTTATAATTCGTTCGTTGATTTCAAATTGAAACGTCATAAAATGTCAACGTTACACTGCACCCAACTACATTACAACGAATAAAACATCCAATTACCCACGTCAATCGGGTTGGCTAACAAGTAAGCCTTCCGACTTCATCTCCTCGCTAATGCAGCTAAGAATTGTAAAAAGAAAAAGAAAACATACCAGGTTATACACACTGAGCATATTCTCTTACTATCGCGTTTGTTTCCTCCTGTTTCTTTCGACTCTACGATGAATTAATACAAGCTTTCCGTTCCGCGACGTGGCGTATTATTAAAACGTCAACACCATCGCGATCCCCAAGACTTGCTCCGTCTGTCCGTCAAGGTTCGGCCCGTCCGTCAGCGAGTGAGACGTCAGGCAACAATAACGAGGAGTTAATTCCCAACGAAAACAGACGAGGACGACGACTACGACGGCGGTCATTTGCGCATCGTTTAAATCGCACGAAATATGTTATTATGGTAATGGTGCCGTTTTGCATAGAGGTGGATACCACTTAAGATCGTTATCCCGATCGATAATATTTGATTTGGTATTATTTCGCGGAAACGGCGACTTAGAAGCGGAGGTTGGTTGAGGGAATCATAAAGAACGTGCAGTATGAAGCAGATAAAGTATCCATTAAACTATTGGAGGAAATACTTTTATTTCACTCTCATTAAGGAACTGATGTAAGAATTTGAAAACTGGACGTTTAAAACAAGACAAGTTTAACTTTTTACAACAAAATAGTTAATTAAAAAGGTGATAATCAGTAATAATTAGAAAGGAAGTACATAAGGAATTGCTAGTAAAATGGATGGCAAGAAGAAACAAAGAGATTGCTTGAGAAAGTCGATAACCATTAGCGACGAAACGTAGCCACGGAAACGAAGGATAAGAAAAGCAATTGTTTTCCTTTTGTAAGACCTCAAATCCCAATATTAAAAAAAATGTAGAAAATTTTAATGTCAAGAAATAATAGGTGGGCCAGTTATATTTTCATTAATACTGATACTGATTATATTCCAGATGAATGTTGTGGTACACTTTGCTTCCACAGCAAAATGCCGTTTTGGTGTTTCTCATTAAAACTTGATTGAAAATTTTGTACTTACACAATTATGTATGAAACAGAACGGTTTTTGCTTTAACAATAAATTCTACAAACATTTGGTGCTGCCATGGATGCCGTTTTTGGCAAAACTTTTAAATCATCCAAAGTTGGCCGGTTTTTCAAAAAAAAATGGTTACGTTATATGAAGGATGTTTTAAAAGTTATAGATGATAATTCATTTGCCGAAAAAAAACATAATAACATTGAATTTGGCATTTACAGAAAAAAAAGCATGCTAATAATTACATCCACAGCACTTCCTTGCCCTTTTTATAAATATAAAATTTCCGCGTTTAACAGTTTGTTTTTTAAGCTTTTCCATGTTCCCCTATCAAAAGAAACTTCTTAAAAGGAGTTGGAATATATTGTTTATCTCGGAAAAATTGATGGGTTACACTGTTGAGTTTATCGCGAAAATTTCAAGATATATTTCAGCAACGAATAATAAAAACGAGAATAAGAGATTTGTAAAATGAACCTTTTGTTGTTTATTACAGTTCAACTATTTACATTTATTTAAGAAATATAATATATATCCGGATTTTCCAAATAATAACAATGTTAGAAATGCGTAATAATGAAATTAAAGAGAAACAAGGTTTTATGAAAAAGTCAGGAATTTACAAAATAGATTGTACCATGTGTGGAAAATGCTACATTGGCGAAACTAAAAAGGAATTAGAAATTAGTTCAAAAGAGCACTACATATTAAAAACAGAAATAGCCACAGACCGTCGTAATTCTTCGTTTGGCCAACGAACATTTATTAAAGAGTGGCAATTTGGACATGTTTAAATCTGTAATCTGCACTTATACATACCATACAGTACCTATAATGACTTTTTTGGCGTATGGGAGAGGACGAAGGTGCGAAGGCTCTTTCATTTAGATTACAATATTAGCATCGCAACAAATAAGGCATTGTTTGATAGTAATTGTAGACTTTTTTCTTTTAAAAATATTTTACTTTACAATAGAAGGATTGTCCAATGAAGTAAGAATGATATTAACGAATAATGGGAGACTAATCATATGTATCTCTTTCTAGGATGTACACGACTCTCGCAAAAATTCTGCCGAATCTGTAAAATTTGTAACCCCCATATCCGGGATCACCTTTCGGTTTTAAAAACAAAAATCTATTTAAACTTACCCGAAAATTCCGTAGCAAGATATTATCGTAAACCGTCATTGTTATGAATTTTCCATTCTATAAAATAACATTTTTTAAGAGTTTACTTTGTAATAACAAATTCTCTCAAAAAAAGCAGAAAAGTATCCAACACATCGTCATTATTGGAAACAAGTCATTAAAATCTATAACGCCATCTCCCTCCAGACACACAATCACCGAAAATGTTGAATACTTAAATATGGAGGTCCCTTTAGAGAGGGGTAAACAAACAAGAAGAAAGAGTAATTTGAGAGACAATAGAATGACATTTTGAAGAAGTTAATTTAAAGAGCATTTAAATTATGAAACGGTGTTAAGCTAATCTGGAAACTAAGAAAGACAAGAAATTGAGCATAATATTCAAAGTGGGACTGAAGAGTGCTTTGCGCAATCTAAGCAGGAACATAAGAGGATGTCATAATGCACGCGTACTTTATCAACAAGGAAGTAAGTAGTATGGTCGCACCTACCTTCATCGGATATTCCAGAATGGTAGAGGGGATATTCGTTCATTATTTAGATATGTTAGAACGTTAAGCAGACAGTTAAGAACGTCTCAACCTGTATATGGAAAAATATAAAAATGATCTAATTAATAACGATCTGAATCCAATGAATAATGTTTTATTAAATCTTGTAAAATTTGTTTCATGTTTTCTTGCCACTTTTTAGACATTTTTAATGCTTGTTTTTATTAGACTTTTATCTATTTGTTATATCTCGCTTTAGTTCTGTATATACTAATGATGTATGCAATGCCCACGAAATGTACATTTAAGAGAAATTGAGTTCTTTTCTCTACTTACAAAATTTGTCGAGAATATGTGGTAGCAAATAATTTGCTAAACCTCAATTAAAGGAAATATTCTACATCCTATCAAAGTAGTCTATTTGCGAAGCTAAACATTGCTTGGACATTATAATTGTCATCATTTGTACAGAACAACAGCGCCTCAAAACGGAATTCCTGCCCAGTAAAAAGGAAGACAAAGTAAAATAATAACAGAGCAATCTAAAATTATACGATGTCGTCGGATTAATTACAATAATGAGCCTTGTTCTGCATCTTTTTTATCTCTATTTCATGCAAATCGACTAGAATTTTACGAAAAGATACCCAATCAACAAGCATTATCTCATTTTCGTCCCATTCGAATTCCGAAAATATGATTTTGTATGCGTACACATGTCCAAATATGAAATTGCCACCCAGTACGATTGTTCTGGTTCGATTTTCTCGAAATTCACGAAGAAGTAATGCGCATCAACGTAAATACGTTACATCCATAATGTACAACTGGTAGATATGCATGCACAAACTTCAGCGTTTTATTGGAAAGTGGGCTTATACGTACAATATACGGTGGAGACTGGTTTTTGCAGTGTTTCGTTGTAGGTCCCCATACGTCAGATGACATTTATTACACAGTAATTTGCGTGTTCGAAGTTATGAAAAAGCCAACCATGCACGATTTTAGTTATGAGTTAAGTAGGTATGACGTTAAGTACAATGCATAAATAAGTATGTAGGTGGTAGTAGTTTCTTTGGCGTTTAAGATAAATTCTAGACGTTCATTTTAATGCAAAATATTTATTATGCGTGTAGTAGATAAGCTAAAATACTTACAAAGTGGTCCCACTTGAATCCTAGAATATTCAATGAAAATTTATTCAAAATTGGAATTTAATTTCGGTGTCGTTGACCTCAAAAAGTTTCTACGTCCATCAAAACTTCCTTCAATAGATCCAAACTTATAGAAAATTTGTTTTCTGGTTGTAGGCTTCTTCCTTAGGGCGACTTTAAAAACTGCTAATATTGTCATTAAAAGCAATGAATCAAGGAAATAATTTACGCATATTTAACCAATAAGGCCAAAATTGCCCTTAAAAGAATAAATTTTTGAAAAATAAAAGAAACCGAAATTGATAAATTTACACAGTAAATCTAAATCTAAAGATTTAAATTGCTGATCTCAGGCAAAGTAGTGTAATGATTCTTATTACAACCACATTCGCCCTTGATTATTTGATCTCATGCGCAAAACCAAACCGGAAATGGAACGCCTTTAGGATAACCTTTTCTCCTTTTCAGATAAACTTTACTGCCAACTTTCTCTACCACGGATAGGATACACATTATACTATTTTACTGAATTAGCTATCCTTGCCGGAAGTAACTGTAAGAAGTTGAATTCAAACTCTACATTAGATTATGATCTTCCAGGCGCTTAAATATTTGGGGATCAACATTAATGGAACACATCCAGCGGATCCGTCAACAGACTTTCATTTTCCACAACGTCGAATAGGTGCTAACGCTGCAATACGCTCTCATAATGAGTATTTCTCGCAAACCGCCAGGTCTTGATAGCGGTTTAATTATGTTACACCACCTTCTCGTGCGGATAAAATTAATTTACGATCGTAAGATTGAATTATCCAGGCGGTTAAACGGCGGATAACCTTAGCACTTTTCGTTACTTTCCTCGGCGAGACTAGAACTCATCGTTATAGGTATATATATGAACTTTAATAAAGATAAACTAACCTCACTTTAACTAACCGTCTAGGGTGTTTAGCTGTGAGAACGTCTAACATTTGCCTGGCGAAACTTTTATGGTAACTTTAGTACGTAGAGCTTTAAACTGGTATTCGTTAATAAATTTATTATTTTGCCCGAGAGGAATGAAGTAAGAACTAAATAATGGGGAGAAAAACTATGCCAATTGCAGCTTCTCCTTACATTTTCCGGGTAAATTAAGTTTTCTGTTTCGGCTTAACCTAGTCCATGGAAGAGAGATGGAAAATATGTTAAATTTCTTATGATACGCTGTTACCGAACCAATCTACCTTTTAACCTGTTCCGTAATATAAAAAGCTTACAAGAATTAACACTACGTGCCTGGAAATCTGCAATATTCCCAAGATGGCGCTTGTACGACCTCAGTTTACATTGGATAGAAATGCATAGGGAAACATCCGGTGTAATGAGCAACGTTCCGGTCTGCTAGCAGGACGATGACGCCCAGAACGCGTCTACATTGCTTAATTTCACAATTTCGTTTGTAAAATTCCGAATTAATGGTCAATTTGGGAACGAACGTGCGAGGTGGAGGTGGAGGAGATAGGGGAAGGTTTAATTAAACGAGGCAAAAAATTGCGGATCTCCGTTCAGATGCTGCAATAGGTGAAACAGTAGCGTTTATTAGAAGGCAGGGCGAAGATCAAGATGGGTTTATTAGCATTTAGAGGTAAGTACGTGTACTTGTTGCTAAAGATATAGCGGGTGATTTTTTTTATTTGGAACTCGAAAAATAAGCACCTTGCGAGAAAATGTCTGCAATTAAAATTTAATCATTCTGTGAAGGAAATACATTGGTGCTAAAATTAGCCTCTTATCTAATCTAGACTTGTCCGAAACATTTTTTCAATTCATTATAGAGGAACTCAATTTGTTTCAATTTCTCCTACTGAGAACCTATGCATACGATTCTGCAATAAAAGAATGGCACGCTTTTCACCCAGGCATGCTTTTTATAATTGAAAAAACGGAGAATAAACGTATAAAAGGAAGAAATAACTTTAAGAAACAACTTATTTTTGCTTAATTTAAAGAATATTTCGAAAGCTAAAACACCCAATATCCTCCAATGTCTTTATTTATTTTTACGTAAGCTTCTATTGAGGTTTATATAGAAATCAAGGAAATTTATACTTTGAGAAAGTATTAGTAGGTTAGAAATTTGTACCGGTATACTAAACTCGAAATTCAGAGAAACGTTAAAGCGTAAAGTGACCACAACAGGGAATGTGGGCGATTTCAATGAAGAATACCTAAATAGGAAACCAATAATTCAACCTATTCTGAGCAAAACTTTCGAGTGTTTTAAAGAAACGATCATGCGAGGCTTCTTCCCAAATCTGGAGCGCGAAATGTTGCAACTGACGAGAACACAGAATTAGGCGTATTGTTACATGTTACTGAAAATTCATATTCTTCTGCGCGCCAATTGTCTTTAAATTATAATGAAGGAAAGCAACCTTCGCTATTACAAACCTATTCTACTTCAAGAATTACCCAAAGAAGATTTTAATTAACGAGCTGAACATTGCGACCTGATAGATAAAATTAACAACGTCGTACATACCTATGTATATTTAATTAACAGGATGTTGGAACATAATTTTTTCTTAATTGTAGTGTTGCTAGGTGTAAATGTGGATACGGGAAATCTTCATCAAAATAAACACTTGGATATGAATTTGTGCTGAGTACATTATCAATCTTCTCTTGATAATCCCAAAAAATAGTTACTTCTTCCTGTAGAAGGAATGACTTTAGACTTCTTGGGGTGCTGGAGCTCCTAATATACCACTGTATTAATTCTTGTTTTGAACTAGGGTCAAAATGATGGACATTGGTTTTATCTCCAGTGATAAGTCGATAGATAGTTAAATCTGGTTCGTCTCCACAAAACTACAAAAATTATTCATAAGTCTCTATCCGAACACGCGAAAGCCTTCGTGGAACCAATTTTACACTAATTTTTGTCATTCCAAAGTATTCGTGTAGAATTCTGAAAACCGTGGTTTGTGAAACTCATAATAAAGCAACTAAATCTCGCTTCTTTAATCTTGCCATCTCCACTACCAAATACTTTTTTCATTGGAAGTGATCACGGCAACAGGGCCACCTGAACGGGAATCAATATGCAGTGACTCTTAGCCATGTGTAAACAATTAGTTGCAAATAATCGACTTTGAAAAACAATCATCCCCGTTTACCGTACCACATACACAAGCTTGAAGCAGAATATATTTCTGGTTTGACAACATTGGAGAAATTTAATAAGTTTTTGGAGCGTTGAATACCATAACGTTAATTCTACACGATCGACTAAAACTCCGCGATACGCAGCATTACGAACGCCATGACGTTAGGAAGTTTCTGATTTAACTAGGGCGTTTCCAGAATTTATCCATTTTCAAAATATTCTCGCCATTCAGGTTGGATGATTGGAACAATTTTATTACTGAATGGTTCAAAAACATCCAGTGAGAGAAGCGAGCAACATTGGTGAAATTTTCTTGATTATTTCGCTTGGAAATTTTCATGTTTCCTTCAATAGCCATAGAATGTTTCTTGAGAGATCCTTTCATTATTTTTTCCGCCTCCAGTTTTCTCTTATTTTTGTCAGTAACTCGGTGACACGTGTCTCGACAGGCATTTTAACCGCTCCCCGTGCAAAATCGATGTAATACATCTGTTGTTAATTAATTTGAGCTGAAATATAATTATATGGAAACTGAAGGCATTAGTTGCTAAGCAATGTTAAATAGAACCTTATTAACTGCTACGTAAAAGTACGTATGTTAATTTAAACATTATATCCTTTAAGTCAACACGTAAACACGTTTTAAGGTTAGCAAGGTATTACCTAGCAGTACTTTACCCTGTTCCATGTTACTTAATAGCAATTAAGGAAAACGCCGAAAAGCATATACAGATGATATATTTCGCGGAGATAACTGCTTGTTTTCCATGTAATCAGTAGGAATTGGTTCGTAGCGTTGTATAATGAACTAATACCGTACGATTGCTAATAAATGACCTTCCTCGTTCTTCGCCTGCACTAAAGCTCCAATTATTCGAGAATTACGTTAATCGGAAATGCAGCTAGACGCGTGCCTATTATATAAACTCAATAAATGAAGTTGTACGTCGTACATATTCGAATGTGTGTCTCGCGGAATCCTCTCAGTAGCTTCAGGAAGCTTATACAATAACGTAGCCTTCGATACGATTCCACGAAGCTCTTCTGAAATTTGTAATTAGGTTCTCGAAGTGTGTGTTAAATTTCAATAGGTTTTAGTATCGTGCGTATAGATGCATACAAGGTTTCTATCTCTATCGCCCGCGATTTCCTATATGGATGGCGCGGTAGATAAAGGGAGACTAGAATAGTTTGAGTGGCTACTGAAGACTACGTCGCGTCGTCGAAATGCTGTAGGTAAGTTAAGGTATTCTTGCGAGGCAGTACAGGGAAGCCAGACTAAGTAGACGAACGTAAGCAGTAAGGTAATGTATAATTTATTTTAGAGACCTGACAGTATAATTTGTAGTTGCGAGCGCTGTTCGCAATGTTTACCTATAAGCTGCCATTTGGTAGGTTTTATCGGCGGATAAATGGATGTATTAAAGCGCATTCAACAAGCGGTTCACGCAGAAGATATATAGCCGTATTGGCAGATAAATATACGGACCTCTAGTATGTAGTGACTATGTAACTCTTTGATAAATATACATATATACACTAAGAAACGAGATTGTATTAAATATGCATTGCAATATTTTAATTTGTGATGTATGTACATTTTCATGGAGCATAGAATATATTAGGTACCGGATGTGTGATGCTAGTGGCAAAATTTAGAGCAAACGCTATGTTCTCGTGTTCAGATTCGACCCCAGGAGACTACACAGTGAGGCCTCAAAATAGTGCATGTACACTACTGTTCATATATTTGGGGACGATTAAAAAATACAGTTTTTTTTTAATTCGAATAAAAACAAAAAGTTATTTGTAATTTAATTTATTTCTGTACATTGAGTATACTATATAATAAACTAAAAATATTCCAAAAAGAAATGTTGTACTAATTACAATTAGGTCTATGCGGATTTTTCGTCTATATGTCCACCCTTTGACTTAATTACTGCGGTACATATTCGTGGCATTCTTAGAATTAAAGATTTCAAAAATGTTGCTGGGATCTCGGTCCATGCTTGCTGGAGCTTTCTCCATAAATCTTGTGAACTAGTCACTCCTTTTTGGCGAATCCTTCTGTACAGTTCATCCCATATTAATTCGATAGGCGACAGGTCAGGAGACTAAGGTGGCCAAATCATTCTTTTTAAACGATCTTCTGCTTCCACAGATGCTAGGTAATTTCTGCATATACGAGAAGAATGCTTAGTGTCGTTATCCTCTTGAAACATAAAGTTTCGACCTTGTAATCGTTCTCCACTTAGTACAGCATTCTCTTGTAATATTTTGAGATAGCCCTCTTTACGAAGTATTCCCTGTATTCTTACTAAATCACCTACAGCTGTTCCCGCAAAACAGCCCCGACCCATTACGTTACCTCCACCGTGCTTCACTGTAGGTAGAATACACTGTTCGCTAACTCTTTCACCAACCTGTTGCCTAACAAACGTCCTCCGTTTGAAGCCAAATGTTTCAAATTTGGACTCATCTGTCCACAGCACGTTGCACCACTGTTCGAATGTCCAGTGTCTGTGTTCTTGTGCCCACTGCAATCTTTTTCTTTTATTTTGAACTTTCAAATGCGGTTTTCTGGCAGCTACTCGTCTCTTTAAGCCTGTCGCAATTAATTTTCGTTTCACGGTCGAATGCGAAATAGGATTTCTTCGTGAAACATTGACTTGCTGCGTTATTTCCGGAGTCGTTAGGAATCTGTTTCTTTTTGAAACAAGAACCATGAACTGATCCTCAGCAGCTGTTGTATTCTTTTTGCGTCCAGAATGTTTCTTATCAGCCAAAGAACCCGTTTCCGCCACCCGTTTTATTGTTGTAAATACACCATTTTTCGATATTTTTAATTTTCTCGCAATAACTGCCATTGAGTATCCTTCATTACGTAAAATAATAATAGCAGAACGCGTTCCGATGGAAATTTCTTTTCGTTATGCCATTTCAGCACCACCCGTTTATTACGATAGTTAAATTTAAACTAAACTACTATCAAGATCGATTTTATTTTAAATACAAGACGATATCTGCTTTGTTTGTTGTACTAAGTGTTCTGTGAATCTCACATTATTGCTTTGTGGAAATATTCGACAATATTTTCAAGTTTACGTTTATAACCCCATAAAAGGGATTAAGAGGAATTTTGCCTGAGGCTGCGGTAGAATATAAATGCGTTATAAATTTGATGGGATAGAAGAGAATATACTGTTGTAAATTATGTTCATACATATAGAAATGTATACTGTTTCATATAAAACACAACCAATTGTCAATATTTCAATTTTGCTTATTTTTCGGAGTTTTTCTTAGTCGTCCCCAAATATATGAACGGTAGTGTATATGGCCCGTTCGTATCAAAACTATAATTAATAGAGTCTAAAGAAATCGTCCTGATATAAAACTGCATTGATAAGAGGAATATGCTATTGTGGGTTACACCTGCTGGAGAAATGGAAGTTCCATGGAACTTGAAAGAGATGATAGTTGTTCTGGTAATACTTGGTGTCATGGGAGAGATTCCTAACTGTTCCCTGGTTATGTTGGTTGTATTGAAATTGTACTGGTAGCTCCAGGAGATTATGTTGCTCAATACATGTAACATAGTGTGTAACACTAATGGATCATAATGTATGGTTTGCGTACAATTTATGTGTGAAGCACTTCATAATGACTAAAGGTTATAACAGTATTCCCCAATTAAGAAGAGCATCAGCCATTCACGAAATTTTATTACGTCTACGCACGTAGCGTGCTAAGATGTTCAGATCCGGGCTTTGAACCTTTTGGGACCTCACGACTGACAGCCATACGCATTAGACATTGCGTTCCCACTGTGTACGTATGAATCTTAATAAAATTAGAGATTTGAATTCAATACATGGTAAGAAAGAGTGAACCTACTTCAAAGATGATAACGAGTTTGTTTGCAAATTTCACTAATGAAGATATTCTCTAATGTATCGTTAATGTTTTTTATGTTTTAGAGCCCAAATTCAGCTCACCTTCTAATTTAATTAACAGTTGGTATCGGAGTCTCCTTGCTGGTGTGGAGGTCATATTCAGTGAGGTACCTGATGGTCAGCGTAGCATCCTTAAAACTAAGAGCACTAGAAGTAGGTTACGTGGGGGAATTTACGTAAATATATGGAACGGAGAGCATGTTTGATGGACACCCGCTTACATTCTTCCTTTTCGGTATTTACGTAGAGACTGAGCACTACGGTATGTAACAATTCATATTCCCCAAATTTTTACCGAATCCAAATTGAACTAATTCTCAGTTTCTTGTTTCTTCACAAAACTCTCTGCTAGTTCCTTCTTACACCTTTATATTTTCTATTTATACTTTTTTTAGTTTTTACGAGTATCAAATGCATTTTAATTAACAAGTATATTTTTCCAAAGAGCATTTGAAAATGATACGTAAACAAACCATGTATAACAACCAAGAACTTGATATACCTAATCTATAGGAACAAATATACAGGATTGGGATAAAGGAACCAAATACCGTTAAAACAAGAACGATGATATTGACGAAATTCTGCAAATAAGTGTAATGACGCATAATGACTCCGAATTTGTTGTTGTTACTGTACTTTCGGTATAGCAGGAAGTACCTTTAATTTCTTAAAACTTTTTCCGAATTCATCCGCACTGGTTTTAGTATCACTATCTATAAAAGATTGAAAGATAAGGCACTTCAAATTTACCGATTAGTTTTTATGGAGAAAAGCACAAGCAACTTGAATTTTGATTTATTATTAAATTCAGCTAAAACACCTTTTTTGTCATGTAACATAACATGTAACGTTACGCAAAATCTTAGCTGTAAAAATGGAGAACATTTACATCAAAATGGAGTGATTTGTAATAAACTAATTTCTAAGGTGTTGTGCAATAAAATGCCTTCGAAAATTAATTTCTTTGAGCATCAAGGATATTCCGCGCAGCTATTGGTTCATCTATAATCTACAAAGTTTCTATCGCAAATATGATTGCCCCCGATTTTTCCAGTTTTATTTGTAGGCTTCGCTGGACGTAGAAACCGTTCCTTCAAAATCCCAAACTATTATTCCATGATATTTCTTGTTCTGATATATGCTGTATTATATCTTTTTTTTTTCATTATCTGCAATAAATACGGATGAATACCAGTTTACAGCAATGGCGAGTTTTATTGTAACAATATCTGTATCCAAATCTGGTGTGAGATGATTTTTTGAAGTATGCCCGTTATCACCGAGCAATAAAGCTGGAATATCACCTGTCACCATCCCAACTGTTAAACCACTACGGTCAAATATAATATTGTCGTTATTTGAACCAGGATGCCGAGCTGTATCTGAAATTCTTCTGACATCATATACATTCTATTGTTACCTAACCAAAACTTTAGGTTAAGTTACATATAAACAATGCTGCTATGTTAAACACCTGTTCAGACACCTAAGGACTAAGTTCGACTTTTTGGCTGTAAGCAGCGATATTTGAGGTTGGTTTGTGAAATACAAACGAGCACTAGCGCTTGAGAAGTCGATAGAGTAGTAATAATACTCCATCTAATGGCATGCCCAAGTTTACACCAGAACTTTTCAAAATTGAACCAATAATAATGTTAACGAGAGTTTCAGAATTTGTCCAATAATTCAAAAATTTTAAGCTTCCTGCTCATTATGTAATTGTTTCTCTTGATTTAAAATGAAATTAACATTAAATCTTATAAACAGCATCTTTCATCTTAACTCTAAACATTGACCTCATATATTTCTTGCAAGAGACGGAACGTGTTACACTCTAAGCGTTAGTAGTAATCACAATTAGCAATATGTGAGAGTGACGATCCAAATTCCAATAATCCAATGAACTGTTTTGTAAACATATGCTTCCAACATAATTTTTAGATTTCGTAAACCGACGTAAAACATGAGAAATCTCCACTTAAGAACGATTTTATGGACTGGTGACTCAAGATTTAAAAAAAAAACTATTTCAAGTGTTTATCTTTCTAAAAATATTTATACTACAGCAATTAAAATTTGCAGTTTAAAGCAACATTTTTAAACTATCGGGATGGGTTGGAAAAACGTAACGGTTACTTTATTTTTTTATTATACTTTCGCAGAAATATGCATTTTACTGTGCCGCCGGTTTGTAAAAATTTGCGATAAAACACGGAGGAAACACCGTTACACACAAAGTAAATATGTTTACACGTGAAACGCTTAAACGAAGGAGCAATTTGTGCGTTATTTACGAGATGGTGTACCGCCGACCGCATCGGGCCGTTTACTAAATCGTAAAATCCAGGCAAATTTTATTGAACTTTCAGACTTTCTTTAGCAGATACAAAACCGATTCACAATGCCTACCGCGCGTAGCGATCGTAAATCTTTTACGATGAGTGGAAAAATTGTCACGAGAACGCTAGCGAACATCGGGAGTAGAGAGAGAATCGACTTATTTATTACAAGCAGAACTAAACGAAGATAGTTCCAAGAATCTTAGCGGTCTCGTTGGCTAAGTAACTTGCTAACAATTTTGTCGCAGAAAGAGAAATTTCACATCACCCAATAAACCGCAACCGAGGTCTTTCAATAAACGAATAAAGCGCTTATGACCGGTGACCGATGGTTATGATGCTACGGTTAACCTTGGTAACTTATGGCTTTACACTTTAAAGGAGCTGTAAATAATATCCGAGTGGTTCGCAAACTTTGCAAACAAATGCATCATTTATCCATGGTTACAATAAAATAACTCTTTCTCTAAAAGGAATCAAAGAGAAAAAGATCCGTAAATACAATAAGAATTACGTTAATGAAACAATCTGTTTATCAAAAGTGATGCAACGAACAAATTTATCATTGGAGGTGTAAGAAAAGCATTGGTTGACTCAATTAACTTTGTTTGTTAAACATACTCGACGGGTTGTATGGTTTAAAGCAACAGTGTACAATTCGTTGAACCTTTTGAATTGGATCAACTTTAAAATACATGTTGAAGAAACCTACATTAGAACAATTATAATTAACAAATAATTAGCACAGACTGTTTTGCGAATTGACTTTCTTTTATTGTTGTTGGCGAATAACGCCTGCTGTGTTTCCAGTAACCTATAACATGAATGTACCTGCAACATTCTTCAGATTTACGCATGGCAAATTAGCGTAAAAACCCCTAATCGCAATGACGTAGAATTTATTACCAACGACGCAACAGAACAAAATGTTACATTTTAACATTTACTCCCGAAGATCTATCACTGTCCTAGTTACTCGAGCTCTCTAACTATTATCGTTCCGTTCTCCTCGAAGGGAATATAAATGCCACACGACTTCGGTCTCTCATCCATTATTATATGCCAGAATCACGAATTACACGGCCCCGGTTATTGCCATTATATGCAATATACAACGTCGTTCTTTTTACACAATCTACCGGTCGGGTCGTTATGTAAGTGGCAGTTGATTGGGTAAATACGCGTTATTCCAGCTTTTCTAGCTCTCGAGAGCCAACGCCGCCGTCTATGAAGCAGCTAGCTAAGCCATAATGCAAATGGTAAACTCATCTTTTTCAAATTTGTATCGCTAGGAAAAGTAAATACCAAACAGCTATATACATACGTTCGTGTATGCATGAAACGAATGCATATTAAATGAGGGCGAGGAACATAAAGAATAAGATGTAATAACATATCTATGTTATCTGTATCATACATGGTCGGTTGGTAATGTTTATCTTAGCAATTGCATCTCTTGCTGTTCGGAGAGACAACGAGAACATATTGTTCTGTTTCTAGATCCTGATAGATCAGAAGTGGGATGCATGCCTAGGAGCGCTTCCAGGATTTATTTGTATGACCAGATACAGGTGTAAAGATTATATTCTCTGGATACGCGAAACGATGTAGCTGTTTGTTGGATGACGTATAGAATTTACTGACAATTTCATGGCATTGCCATTAAGATTGATACGTTAAAAATAATAAAAAAAAAGAGTGTAAGTAATAATAAATAATAAAATAAATCATTATATTTATTCTTGGCTTATAATATGTGCCATAAAAAGATTCAACCTTTTGGTGGTTATATGGGATGGAATAATGAAAATATGGTTTTAGTACCGAATGGTTTATTTTAAAGTTGAGTGTCAATTTGGTATTGAGAGTATGTTTCGTATTATTCTACTCTACATATTATGGATACCAATTTAGGTAAATTCATCGATTTTCTAATTAATTTCGCAATATTTTTGAACTTCACACCGTTTCAAACCCCGTCTAAACAAATTAAAATTCAGTCGACAACTAACTAAACAAACCAACCCGTACTTTCACCACTTGTGGTTAAGTCCATTCGTAAATCACGAACATAACCGTGTAACGCCCTTCTTTTTCCTGGTTAACACAACCCTTTTTCTGCATACTTACACCGCTCGCGAATACGGTAACTCTCCCTGCGGAGATTCGCCCCCTTTTTGCATGGTATCAGACAGACGGTTGAAGTCCGAATTAGCATTTTATACCGCAGCTCGTGCAGACGACGCTGCAATCGCACCTAATCCCCTCATTCGATGCTGTCGCGTATAATTCGGGCCCCAGCATCGAATGATACTCACTTTTATCAACGTTTACAGCTCGATTTACAAGCGCAGATTTGTCACGAGACGCTAGTCGAGCTCTAGCGATGTCATCGCCTCGCAATGCTGGATATTCTCCGGATCGATGTTAGACGATCAGTTGCACAAATCCGGGTTTTGTTGCGTCGAATTGCATCAAATGTCATGTACGTGCGGTCTTATTAACGGCGGATTAAAATAGATTTTAATGTATGTACGTTATGTGAACCTGATGCGAAAGACGTGAATGTTTCGGATAAATTTATGACATAGTCAATCCTACTTCGTTGGCAGTTTCCAAAATGATTGTATCCAACATAGAGATCCGTCTTTAGCACCATCACGGGGTTTTCTTCGATATTTCCCATCTAACCTAGGATATTTACAGCCACTACACGACGCCGTTATAGCTTACCTTTTAGACGTTTAAATCAAAACCGCGGTCCTCGTTTATGTCTCACTAGAGTACAAATGCGGGTCCTGAAACTTTATATTAGACTAATATTTAATAGAGACGACACGACGCCCCATTTAACCCTTTTCAGTCGGACAGCAAGGACTTATATTAAGGTTCATTGCTTTCGAGACCATTTAGATTTTAATAAATAATACAACTGGAATTTATTAGGGTCTAGAGCTAGTAGTAGTTGCTGGAGCGCAATAAAACTGGACGTATTGATGTGATATTTTATTAAAAGGGCTTACGAACGTCCCACAGTAACTAGCTACTCGTGAAGTGGGGACGTTTAATTAAGGGATGGGGAGAAGAAAACGGCCGGAAAAATTTACTGCGCTGGTCAAAAAATAAATCAAACTTATACGGTCTAAATTTTAATGGACTGCAGTGTATAAACACGTGCTGAATATGTTCCCTACAAAACTTCCCGAACAATATAAGATTATAAACCTGCTTTAAAATTGGAACCTGTGATTTAATTAGAGGAATAAACTAATTCGAGCGGCAGTGCACTGCGTTATAAATGAAATTAGCATTTATAAAGTTTCCAGGAATTTCAATAAACTCGCTTGCTCTGGCAAATATGTATAAATAAAAGCGTCTATTGGTTATTACACCTTGCATACTTCAAAGCTGAAAGCCTTTGTTAGATGCGTTTATTTGCAGCTTTAATTAAAAGCAAAACTAATTAGATTTATGAAAATGACCTTTTATTAACTGCAATAACAACAATGGTAATTTCAATGAGGTACTTAATTAACTACTTCATTGCTATACTATGCAATTGTTAAATTAAATATTCTATATGGATAAAAGGATGGTAATTACTAACATAAAAAGGTTCAAACATCCCGTGGAGATAATTGAAAAGGCGAATTAAATAGGTATAACTACTCTATTATACATTGCTAGTGCTAGGAGAAAGTTAGCTCGTTTAAAAATTGGTTTCTACTTGTCAAAGAGAACATTTTTTGAATGCCAATTGTAACAAAATTAACCAATAACCCAGTTGTGATTGCAAAACCTTCACAATACAGACAGGTAAGAATGGAAGCATACAAATTGATAATTAAATGAATACCAATTGGAATTAGTTGTGATATAATAACCTTTAAAGCCTCCTATGATTGACCCCTCAATGTACTCTCGTATTAGGAAGAATGGAGAAGACTCGAACCTGATTTTTGGTAAAAGAAGCACAAGTTCTGATGCTGGTGTGAACATGTGAGAATCCACGTAAACAATCCAGTTGCCAAATGATTCACCTTCGTTGATAGAGTTAGGCAACTTTGAAGGCACTAGCATCGTATTAAACTACTATGGGAATGCCTGCAAAACTCGGCAACCCTTCTCAAAACTGAACAACTAACAAGGCAAACGTACTTCTTTTTCTGCGGTATAAAAATACGTTTATTTTTCGGGTTACCTTGATGAACAGAGCCATGTATTGGTTTAATGAGAAGTTACTACCAGATTCTAGATAATTTAATTGAAATTGGCCATATTGTCATTGGTGCCATTGACATTTTTTTGAGGTTTTGGTGATATTCACACTGTAAACTGAGGTTTTTCTGTAAGTAAAGGTTGTGTATTTCTACAGTGTCCATTATCGCTTTCCTTAAAACTTATGTCCTTTAATATACGTTTGCACCAAATTTTCTGATTTGTCAATTGTAAAAAAAATAATAATAAGAGAACATATCACACACGAGAGAAGCATAAGCTGAGATTAGTTGAATTTTTCACTTCAATCTTCGCATGCTTCACACAATTCTCATAGTGTCCAAAATAAGGAGGGTATGCTGATTTTGGATCTGATTTTGGATGAGATCCTTCATTGCACAAGTAATATTGTGAAGAGCTGCAGCTGCTACTATAATTAATGACTTTATCAACAGACAGACGTATACCTATTGCCGAGATTGGAAAATATCGTTTCCGAAACATTTCTCAATAACATTTTTTGCCCGAATTTGGGACTTATAAAGTTGTTCTGCTGGAGCAGCGAGGTTCATGTATAATTTTTGATACCATAACCACTACCACTTACCACAAAGCATTTCCCTCATCATCACAACTATCTTGGATATTTATTGAAGAAAATTCACTTCGAATTTAGGTTTAATACATTTTTATCGTGGCCTAATGTGAATTATGTCATATCAATATTTACTTGAACCGCCAAACTTGGGCTTTGAGGTGATTTAGATACTGACTCACAGATCAACCTTGAAATTGGTTGGTACAACGGTGTATTCTTGTTGAAGCCAAGTTCACGTTGATCAACGTGGCTCATAGTGCTTCGAATAAAAAGGTATCTGTTACTTCAATAGAGTAAAGAGTAAAGTTACAGCAAAGCAAAGGAAGACACTGTCGTTAGTTCTGGCGCTTCTAAGCTTCCTGGAAATAAAAGGAGGGTACAATTTCAGATGCCGATTAGAAAATGCCCTGGTGAAATTTCAAGGCTCTTGTTGTCGATGAATTTGCTTGGTAACTCTTGTAAGTTTCTATTTTATTATTTCGTGGCAATCTCGGAGCTACAAGTGAAGACAGGAATGAGACTTTGCTATATGTTCACTACCGTGTATTTTTCTCGTTAAAACATCTACCCTTTGCATTGAGAGCTGCTTGAATAACTCGCGGTATTCTTTCGATTCATTTTCTTAGTGTATCGCTTGGCATGTTATTCCATGCTTGTTGGAAGAATCCAGAGTTGTTACTTGGAAGTAGGACCAACAATTCGGACTCCTCTAAAGAGCTCTCCCAATAGCTCAGCGGTGGCCATGTCATAATTTGTAGAATATTTGCTCCTTTTTGCTCATTCAGATACCGTGTGCCTATTCGGACAGTATGTTTCGTGTCGCTGTCGTGCATAAGCATAATTCTCGCCAATTACTCGCAGTCCAGAAGTAATGGCATTATTCCTTCGATTCGGCGAAACGTGCCTATTCCGGAGTAAGAAAAGCAACCCCAAACTGTAACTGAACCGACATCGTGTTTTATTACAAACACCCCGCCTTGACCAAACACTTTAAGTACTGATTCATGGATCCACAAAATATTTTTCCCTGTTTACCGTCCAGTTTCGATGTTTTCGGGTTCACTACAACCTTTTGAATCGGTTACCCGACGTTGCAATGGTTTACCGGCTGCCACCCGGCCGTGTTAATTCCTTCCGCTAGCCAGCGTTTGCCATGGTAACTGGAATCGGATGCTGACGTCGGCGATTGAACTCACTTGTTACTGCTGGTGCAGTTTTTTTGAGATTTCTTTATATATTAATCGTAATAGACGATCATCTGCTGGGGTTATTCGTTATGAACCTGGACGGATATGGTCTTCCAAATCGCCTGTTTGTTGATATCAGCGAATTGTACATTTTATAGTCGACGCGGTTAAATTTAATTTTTCGCTGATTTATCTGCTGGAATGATCTTCTTTATGCAACGAGAGAGAAGGGATTCCACCTATTCGGTCCCATCAATAAAACGTCACTAGCTTGAATGCAATGAAACTTATTGATTAAGGCATTGTAAAACTTTCTCCCTTGGCCAAACTTCCGAGAACGGTAGTGTACATAGTAAAGGATGTCAAAATGATTATAAATTGCTGTTAAATGCTTCACAAAGAGGAGTAAAATATTATTGAAGAAAATGAGAAAATAAGATTTGCTAATACGTCACTTAAAACAAAACGCAACACATATCACGTCAAAAAAGCGAACCAGCTCCTTAACAGAGCAGCCTGTCACCTGCCCGAAGACCTCATGGGATCGCATCCGCCGACACGTATTGGAGAAAATGAATTTAAAACTTGACGAGCCGATCGTTCGATACCGAGAAGCCCCCGAAACGTTACAAATTAAATGTCACTTCCCCGTTGAATCGCCGGGTCTCTCGCAGCGGGAACCAAACACCTCCAATCACGAACACACGAACACCTCGCGCACCATCTTACGATGCGACGCGACGTGTTGTCCCGTACTTGTGTGCGTGCGCCCGGCGAAGTCAAGGCCAAACCGCGCACCTTCTACTCCGTCTTGATGGATGAAACACCGAAGTGGTTATTGTTTAATGTCACCGGAGGGGGTCACCACACTTACCGTACCTAAAGAAGTCAAAAATCCAAATTGGATATGTTCGTATATATGCGGTGTGATCAAATAGTTTTAAATTATTGTCGCCTTTCGAATTATTGCATAATATGAGCAGAGTGTGGTATGGAAATAAAAGTAATATAAACAATAGTTACAAAATAAATACGCTTAAGTGTAATTTTAAATTTAACAAAAAAGAAAATTAAATTTTGAAAACACGCGACAATGTTTAATGTCTATTTTTTAAGAACTACACAGTCTCAACAATTCGTCAATTAATTATCGTCCGTAAGTTCGTAATTATTGGTCGATGATATTTAAATTTGAACAGCAGTGTGTGGTGTAATTTAGCATAGAATCAATGCTTCAGTTGCCTTTCTGCATATTGTTGCATCATGCTACTTCTAAAAATAAAGGTGTCCGCTTGTCTTCCGTCATCAATCTACTTTTTTGAAATATAAAAGTTTTCAAAAACAATCGCTCTTGCGATTAGTAAAATTAGTAAAGAAAGTTATAACAAGAATTCAATGCACAGTTCAAGTTCTGGTCACTTGTGGTGGTTAGAGAAGGCAAAATTCCGTGCATTAAGTAAATATGAAGAGTAATAAAAAAAAGAGTTAGATCCTCAAATTTTTTCATTTGATGAAATAAGTGAAGTAGTTTCGATAATAGAAAAACACTAAAGCATTATTGGTAAAATACCTTCTAGAAAAAGACATTATTTTTTTGTATGTATGTAGAATGCAAAGCTACTATTCTAACAACAAAATTTGTTAAAAAAAGCCTGGGGGAAGCAGCAAATACATTTAATTATAGAAAGGGAAAAGCTCGGAGCGCTAATGTATCAAGAAGTAAGAAGCTTTAAAAAACAAACAAAAGGAGAATTTAATAAATACTGCAAGTTGCAATCTATGCCTGCACGTGCCCTTATTTAAACAGGAGCGTTTCTCAAATTCCTTTTCAGAGAAATTTAAGAAATTTAATCTGTGCTAAAATAAACAGATAAGTTTCAATAGAAAACATCAGAAAATGCCTAGAAACAATAACCAAAAAATATAATGCTAAGATAGCTTAGCTTCCTCATGGTATTGATGGAATAATTCACGGCAAACGCAACAATGACATTAGAGGGCGCCAAGAAATGTCGAGTTTGTCGTTTTGAAAGTTGTGGTATTAACTGTGAGGCAACAGCGATAGAAGGTAGAGATAAAAAATACTCTCGAAACCACGCTGATGACGCAGGGTAGGTAGAAACATGTCCGTATCTTAGCATTATATTGTTTTGGTCAAATAAGTTGCAATGTATGAACTTTGTAACTTTTCGCCACCGAAAATTACGCAAACGATGTCTAATTTCTTCCTCACTATACATTTAGAATAAAAAAATATTCTGCTGCATTTTTTCTACCCGCAGTGGCTTCTACATTCAACTTTTCACAACTATACGTTATTTTTACAGCCAACTTAAAAATGTTCTCTATAAATCGGGAAATAACTAACCCTAAAACAAAACGGAACCTGTAGGTATAAATGTTGTACTAAAGTAGGGGAAAAGTATAGTTAATCGAGATTTATTCTCGGTAATGTAGAAGAGAATTAAGTTTACCAATAAGTTTGTAATGTTATATTAATGTATTTTCAATATTTAGTGTGGTGACGGCCCAACGGGGCGTATAAACCTTCAAAGCTTATCATAACCTCAGGAGCCTTTTTTTAGTGTGTTCCATGGACTCGCTACTATCACCCCCTCGCCGTAAAGGGTGAAGTATATTTTATATATTTTTTTTATTCTGGCGGGACTCAAACACACAGCGCCTAACTCTACTCAGTCAAGCTACCACTTGACAATCAAGCCGTTATGCTAATTGATGTATCTTCATATTACTCGCAGCAAACTTTTTACATTAAATTGTATATATTGATTATATTTTAATATATATTTACAATTTAATAATATTTTATATTAAATTGTATATATTTTGTGCATTATCCAAAAATAGGGAAACCCATGTCTACAACATTAAATTCTGTCTCTGATATATTACAACGAGACCCAACAGCGCTTGCATCGTTAAATTAAGTTGATGAATAATATTCCGACGGGAGAAACACTCCTTTTTGACACTATACGGTAAAGAAGTTACCCAAAATCAGTTAAGTTCAATAGGTAGATGAATAGATACACTATATAGTGCCGCTATAGAGAAATCTATCGCTGGATTTTATCTGAAAAAGATAGAGTGTTATCTAGCATTGCTTTATATATGATTAGCTAGGATATATGTCTATATTTTGCAAATTAGCAACATAAATGTGGAAATTATCATGACGAAAATAAGATAATCCTTCGTAGAAGAAGGGTTACTACAATTACCAACAATGTAACTTAAACCTCTTTTCCAGAGAAGGTTTTAATTACAAAAGAAGACAATTTTTTTCGTAGAATATGTTTGACGTAATAAAGCTACATCACTTTAATCCACCTCACTTATTAATATATTCATTTATTTTACAAAATTCTGGAATGCCGTCCTGATATTTATACAGTAAGAAGCTACAGGCGTCCTATTTAACTCAATTAACTGCATACCACGTTGTGCAATAAAAGTTACGTTGATGTATGGGGAAATGTGACACATTTCTTTCTAAGTAATACGTTGAGCCATGCTTTAGTGTCTGTTAAATCTATCTTGCACAAAAATCTGTAACCGTTTTCCAGTTGTCCTCATAAAGCTAAAGAATAAGGTAAATTTCTTCTGCACCTTGAATAATGCTGAGTAGATTTCAATTTTTTGTCCTTAGCCTTATACTTCATGTAGGATATCAAATTTAATAGGCCTATTTTTGATATTATTTTGTGGAATGCAAAAGGAACTTGTGGGTTGGTTTTAGTTTTGTTTTAAATAAAGCAGTTCAAAGCAGATGTGCATAATGCACTTTATTTCTGGACCCCCCCAATGATTTTCCAAATATGAATTACTTTATTTCTTATACTTATGTTGATCACCTTCTCTTGTAATTTCATATTGTGGAAAATAAAGTCACTATTATTATTATTATTATTTTCTTTCCTACACCCCATCACGTTGCCCAGAGAACGACCTAAAACCGAAACCGCTCTCCGAGATCCTCACGCGAGAACTAGGCAAACCGCACCAGGCCCCCATGCATCTGTTTTTTATTTGATATCTTATTCCAAAGCATCATAATTTGCACAGTGGTTGGAATGTTTCGTTCGGTTCGCGTGTGTAGGGTAGACTCGCGGCGGTACCATACTTCTCGTGAATACACAGCGTCGCATATTTAGTCCTTCCTACTTCCACGTTTGCGGATAAGCAGTCAGGAATCCTAGTCTATGGATGTTGGATGGCTAGTTTCGTGTATCCGAGGAATACGGCACGTACCTAGGATGACATGTTTTTGTGCCTCATGGGTGAGCATTTGCACGGAATTCTTAATGCATTTGATCTTTTTTATGTGTTGTATTGCTGCATTGCTCTCATTACATCGATAATGACCGGGATGAAGATGATATTTAATCCATCGTAGGTAAGTCTAAGTTGTTGCATTAGATCTCTGTATTTCTCGGTTTTCTTGATATTTTTTGATTGGCACTAAATCACCGCAAACCTAAAATTGTTGATTAGAGATAACATTTCAGAAGCCGAAATATTAATATAACCTTGCTCTTTCGTAATCTTTAGTGGAATATTTTTTCAAAATTTTCACAGACGAAAAACGAGATTCTGGAATTTTGCAAGGTGATTGATTAAACCTTTGTGATGAACCATAGACCATAGACAAAAGTATCTGTGCAGCCCCAGGAAAACAACAGGCACATCTATGGTTTCACTTTGTAACCTCTATTTCCTAAGCAAAAGGATATAAACTTTACGTAATCTTGAATCTAGCAAGGTCCAATGTTCACACGCGGAGATAAGGGACAGATTTCCTTAATTTAAAATTACAGCAATAATATATCTTTCAAGAGAATATGTGCTGCAACTTGAAGTTATTGTACCTTCCCATTAAGATTTAAAAGATATGCATTTAAAAAGACTATTATTAAATTTGTTTTGACAAAAGAAAAGCCAGTTTAAAAATATATAAATTTCGTACAAATAAGTGACTATGTTCTTCCATACGAATCATTTATTTTCTATCCAAACCCATAAGTTTTAAATAAAGAATATGTCACCAAATAAACAGGCATGTTTAATTTTAAAAATTATTTTTATACGTGAAGTAAAAGGACTTTCTGTATAATCCTTCAGCATCATTAAGCGTGCAACTTTCCGAACGCACTCCGTAATATACACACACACAACAACAGGTAGAAGCAGATGATCAAAAAAGAGCCAGGAGAAGAACAAGGGAAATAAGAAAAGACATCCCATACCATCTCTCTAGCTCTTATTGGGAGCCGTCAGGTGAGGTTATGTTTGACAAGCGCGTGATTGTAGTTTTACCACTTCGTTCACCCCGGGCGATCTTTTCCGACGTCTTTGAAAACGTCACGATTTATCGACACTTCCGCCTGCTCCTCGAAACGATGGCCAATAATTTATAAATCAATAAGCCAATAAAAGTTCGGCCGGTCGTAATTTATTTTCTACGTCGTCTTCCTCGTGATCGTGAAGTCGCCGGGCCATTTTGTCTCAATTAAGTGCTTTACACAGGTACACATTCTACTCAAGCAAACTATTACTTACTCTACGGACTCATTACGACCAATTAAAATAATGATTTTATTCTATTATTACCGGTATTGCCTCGCCGTAAGGTCGTGAGCAATAAATTCTGTGGTCTCAAAGGATAACTTTTTTATTGTGCGGATAAAATCATAATAAAATCGTTAAGAATGATAATAGATTGCTTTGTCGTCGGTATTTACAACTTAATTGAAGTTATTTAAGGATTACTCCGGAAGATTTCAATATTTCTGCAATAAATTCTTTGAATTTATATGGAAGTATCGACAGGAGATTGTAGCTCATCTCAAAATATGGTATTGCGAGGTTTTAAATTGGTATTCTCGCAGAAGGAAAGGAATTTAGTTCTATTCTTTGTTCTTATTTTCTCTTTCAACTACGATAGTTTAAGTTGACATAGAACGAGATAAAGACATACTTTTAAAATCAATTGTATTAAATATGGTGTTACTTGTAGAATAAGCTTCCGAGTGTGGGCGTGTCGTTTGGATTATTCTTAACGTTCCGCTTCTTCCGAAGGAATACTGTCAGGATAAATTCAACGATAGAGCAACATCCAGCAGATTATTGTTGCGAGACATTCAAACATCTTATTATATTATCAAACCGGACTTATAGGATCGGCTTCCCCGAATTCCACGTCACTACAACTGTTAGCTTTGGAAATTCACCGGAAGATGCAAGAAATATCCAATGAAATTTCATCCAACTTCTGGTTCTTCAATTGAAGACCCAGAATTTATTGCAGGATTCCACAAATAATTTTATCCAAACTACAAATGTGATACCTGTAACCGGTAAAACCATGGGATTAAAACAAAAACAATTTGCTTCCATTTTATCGTTAAACTAACAAGATTTCTACACAATGGAGGAAATATTTAATTCCTCTATACAATCCCTCGACTATAATAGCCCCCTTTTTTTTCTACCTGCAGCTCCTTTTAAATCTCAACAGGTAAATACCGTCTAGGGACACATTCTCCAGATACCGACAGCTTGAACCCCACTCGTTCTAGAGAAGTGATTCTTTATAAGAGCACTACAATTATAACAAAATAAACTACATCAGTTGGAGTCGCGCCGGTCAGTCAGTTTATTATATTATTCGGCCCATTCAGACTGGTCTCCCAAATCTATTATGAAAGGACACGCTTAATGTCTGGGTTACAACGTTTCCTTTTCGCTTTCGAAACTTTACATACATGGAAGGTATGAAATTAGAAAAAAAAACAAGATGAGGGAAGTAGAAAAGCCGTTGTATAACACGTGGAACGTTTAAGATTATCAAGCTTAGAAATAGGTAGGAACAACCGAAAGAAATACCTAGAAGGAGCAACATTTGACCAGCTTTTCGTACAACATGTAAGAGGAGAGATATGGTCTAGGTGTCGAGTGGATTTCTCCTGATTAATTGTGACACGAAACTTGTCAAGGAGAACTCCTTTTTGGAGAGTCGCTACAGTAAATGTTTTCGTTTGCTGTTTTTGTTCTTGTCGTTGTGTTTTAATGGTGCGTGAGAATACCTTAATTTATTCTAAAAAGGTCAAACTGCGGTTTATATTTTGGGAGTAACAGTTACTATTTACCTCAGTTGTTTTATAAAATCACTACATTCAAGAAAGAAGGACGATCTTGTTTAAGTAAGTTGTAAAGCATTTTATCAATAAAATATGTTAGAGAGAGTTATATTGCGTTACCTGTTATTACGCGAAAATTTTTAATTTTCTTAATTTCTTGAAAATAATTTTTTTCAAATAGGAACCATTACAATTTAAACATTCTTGATACCTTACAATGGAGTTTTCCATTATCCTACGAAATAAATCAGGTCCAGTAGTGCTAATTTTAACTTCTATTGAACTTTTAAGCTTTCGCAGTGTACAGTGCCGTTCAGAGAAGTTCGGTCGGTTATTAAAAAACATGAAAAGGTTACAGAAACAAACGAAACTAAAAAGCAAATGCAATTTTATTGTATGTACAGGTAAAAAAGACAAAAATAAATAAATAAAAAGTTATTCTGGCCTAATATAACATACTGAACATTATATTTTTTTTCATCGAAAAAACCTCCTTTGCTGTTAATCACCGCTGGAACTATTCTAGGCATTCTTTCGATAAGTTTTTTTAAAATGGATTGTGGAATATTAGTCCATTCATGTTGCAGAATATTCCGTAAATGTTCTTGTGAAGTTGGGCATATTTTTCGGATCCTCCTGTCCAGTTCATCCCACAACAACTCTATAGGGTTCAAATCTGGGCTTTATGGGGGCCATGTCATTACCTTCAGGGTGTGCTGTTCTTCTTGCTCCTTTAGATAGTTCTTACGCACTAACGCAGTGTGTTTTGGGTCCTTGCCATGCATGAATGTAAAGTTATGGCCTATTATACGCAATCCTGATGGCACTGCATGATTCTGGAGTATTGCAAAATAATTTTCCTTCCTCATTACACCCTGCACTCTGCATAAATCTCCCGTCCCAGCAGAGGAGAAACATCCCCACACTAACACAGAACTACGCCCTTGCTTCACTGTAGGCACAATGCAGTTCGGGATCACTTTTCGGTGTTAGATCTTCGGACATAAACTCGTCGGTTTTGCCCAAAAACCTCAAACTTTGACTCGTCACTCCAAAGCACGTGTTTCCAATCATCTAACGACCAATCTAGATGAGAACGGGCCCACTGTAGCCGTTTTGCTCTGTTGCCCCTACGTAATAAGGGTTTTCGAAAGGCAATGCGTCCATGAAGGTCCGCTTGTTGAAGTCGACGTTTTACCGTACTCGCCGAAACTTGTTCTTCACGGCCGCGATTGACTTCGGCTACTATTTGTGGCGCTGTTAATTTTCTATTGCGTTTGGTTAATAATACAATTCTCAAATCTTCAGCTTTTGTTGTTTTTCTAGATGCTCCAGGACGAACACGATTTTCTATAGTTCCAGTTGTCCGATATCGCTTTATGATGTCATTTACTGTCGAACTTCTCATATTTATTTTTTCAGCAGATTGTCGCCCCGTTTGAAGAAGGATATCTTCAAAGCAGCGTAATAATGCATGAACGTTTTTCTACACTGGTAGTCTTGCCACGTGCCATTTTGAAGTAAATTTTCTTAAAACTTTCGCGCAAAAACGACAGATGCACACCAACACAGGTTTAACAGTAAAATGAAGCAAATTTATATCTTTACGCCTGCGATAAATAAACAAGAATGATACTGCGGTATATTTCCTAAATGTATTGTTCGTTAATAATCCCCAAACGACCCGTTTCAAAAGATCCGTACTTCCGAGAAATTCTTGGAATGATAATAAAAGGGACTTTATTGTGGTTGTCGCAATATTTCTACTTTACATAATAATTTATGGCTTTAATCGCTTAGAAAAGAGTGTATGCTTAATATTTTTCTAATTTTATGTATTAATAATTGTATACAGTGTGATATAATAGATTTTTATTGTATGACCGAACTTCGCTGAACGGCAGTGTACGTGGATGATCTTCGTAAAGCTTTTCTTTTAGGGAACTCCGTAGAAAAAAATCTGGAGGATTGAGATCGCGGCCAATGAATATGACCGAATCTTAATAAATAAATTAATCGTAGTACACTGATTGTTTAGCGTGCCAGTGCGCTGTTACTCTAACTCGTTGCTCTATCTCCCCAAGTGAAGGAAGCTTTATACCAAAAAAAATGTTGCAAAATTGTTGCATATCAAATGGTTACTTTACTGCTATGCTATGGGTTCTCGTGTAGTATCTGATATTCTGCTTGTTAACGTGGCTGTATAAATGACAATGAGCATTTGCATTATCGTTGACCATTTTTAGAAATTTTGAATATTCGACAAAAACCTGTGTCCGAAATTCGTAAGCGTAGAAGCCGAGCGCGTGGGACATTGTTCAACTGCATGTCGCACCCTATCAATATTTGCCGGCATCCTTACCGTGCAAACAGATGCTGCAAATCTTGATGCAACATTGTCACGTGCACGAAGGTCACTAATTTCACAAGAAGTTTTAGGAGGGAAATGTTGGCAGTCTTTGTGTTAATATGAAACACTGTAAGTGTATATCTTGACAATTGTGGAGCCTTTATATAACTTCCTCAAAAATAATTTAATCTGCACAATCAGCAGTTAACCGTCTGACAAATTTAACGACCTCATAAACTTCGTTTTCCGCATAAATTAGATCTGACCGATGCTAGATGTTAAAAAAAAATAATTTGTCTGACACGTCGTAGGATATTACACCGTCATAAATAATCTAGTCGCTTTCTCATCTCACCAAAGAGAAGGAAGTCGTATCAATAGCCCATCGGTGTGGATAATTTCTATAACTGTACAATGCTGTGTCCACGGGATGAGAAAAATGGATGATAAACATCTTAACTTTTTTCTATTTCTTTCACCGAGTGTATACCCCCTCTGTTCTTCTTTTATTTACTTACCTAAGCGTTTATCTGCGATCTCGTTTTAGGTACATTAAACTTCAACTTGGAACCTCCTATATGTGATCCTCCATTATTGGCGTAACATAATATTTTTCCTATTTCGAGAACGAGAATAGTCAGAGACGTGTACATACCTCTAGATAGATCGAAAAAGATTAGTTTCTACAATTGTTAAGCTCACCTCTCTTGTTCATTCATTGGCCCGTTGCTTCAGAAAGAGAGCTCATTTCGAAATAAATACATTCCGCGATGTTATCTCACCTCCCATGTCTACCAAGTAGCAATTTAATATAAAATTGTCATCATTGTTGGATGATTGTTATAGTTGGGAACGTACAAAAGCGCCTCTGTAACGCATCTGCTGCACATAGAAACGACCACCGCACGAGGAGGGTAAGTTTCGTTCTATTGTCGAAAAAAGGCCGCCTCTGATCTAATTTTAATGCATAAAGGAGTGTTATCGGTCCCCCTGACTATGGTCGCTTGCGGATTTTCTATTATAGACTCTCCTGTCGTGCATAAAACAGCTAATTAAATGGAAAGAGTTCTTACAAAGAGGAATATATGATATAAGAGTGTATTGAGTGGAATTTAAAATTTGGGGGGTGATACGTGGCGCGGTAGTTAGGATATTGGATTAATTCTTAATATTACTACAACAAAAATGATTCTAATGGGAGAGTGCTTACCGCAAAATTGCAGTTATCCAAGATGTACCCACAATATTTACTTGGAATTGGCCAATGAATAAAGAGTAATATTGAAATCTCTAAACGCTAGATTGTGCAAGCACAAATTGGGTTTTTGAAATAGAAATATCCAAAAGCAATCCTTTTATTTTAGCTGCAGCAAAATTAGCGATCTACTACGTTACCCAAGTTGTCCCGTTTAAAATTTAAAATGGTTCCAAAGAAAAACCTTGAAAGGGTTGTTTACTAGCCTTTGAGATTTTCGTTGATTAGCACCCTTTGATCCTCAAAAATTGACTAAGAAGAAATAGATTATTTTTTAATGCTCTCGCTACTGTAACTGTCGTTTTAGCTGTTTCTTTCGAAGTTACTAGAACAAACTGTACATTTTCCAGTAACATAGAGTCAATGTATCATTCAAGTCTATTACCTGCTAAAGAAAATTAAAATAACAATATATTTTTCTATTCATAGACGTTATAAAAGCAACACGTTGCGGTAGGTATGTTCGAGTGAAGTAATTTGTATAAGAAAGAAATGTAAAATATTCTCTAAGATCCGTCTATTCATCGTGCACGATTTTAACTTAATATTATGTGCACCTGTTTCTACATGTGTTTGAGCATCAAATTTGCCAATATAATTGCGAATAAATTAAATAAATTTGTAAAGTTCGCCGGGTTTATGTTCACATCATCTCCTTTTGATGTGTATTTACCTATTTAACGTTAGCATCGTTAACAAACGTACGAAATATACACAGCATGTAAAACCCGACCAACTTTAACATTCACATTATACGATTTACTTAACCAATTTGCCGTTACTAGATTGCTAGATCGCGGGGAACGTATTAAGCGATGCTAAAAATGCGAAAACACGTTTCTAATTACATTGAATTGACGTTTATTAAAATTAAAGTTTACGATTCGTGATTTAATACCGACGAAGGTACACACGGCCGTAGGAGCGCGTATTATACCTACCTGCCCTAGAAAATTCCCTATCTAAATGAATATCTCGCATGACCCTGTCTCCCTCTTTCTCCCGCTGATTTTCTCGCTTTTCTAAGCTCGTGGTTTTCTGCGGCAGTCAAGCTGGCTGGTGATCGCTAGTATGCGTGCGGTACCGTTTTGTCGCTCTAAAACCCATACAAAAGGTAAGAACTTCGTCAGGATGCGGACGATAATGAACCGTGAATTCGGAATACACATTTCTGCTATATAATGAATGCAGTTGCACGAAATCTAGTTGGGAAAATTGAATATAAAACTCGATTTTAAATGAAATCTCTACGAATTGTTGAAACTGTTCGTGAAGTAGCGGGGAAATGTTAAGAATTTACTTGGAAATCATTCACCTTGTTTTCTTTTTTGAAGTCGCAGGATTATTGTTCAGTAGAACGCAAATTCGTTAACCGACTATTATGTAATATGTTAAAGTAATTTCCAAGGTACTTAGACTTAGACCAAGTACTTCTTCGACTAATCTTATAATAATAATAATAACTACCCAACCATGTACAGACGCTCGTTTCAGTATAATATGGCTCATCAGTGGACAGTTGTGGACGGTCGTAATTAAATGACTAATTAAGCTGTTAGTCGGTCCTTGCAGCCCTCACAAATTGCGATACTAGCAATCTCCGATCGCAACTGTAGAAGTAGTTTGCATATTTCGACAAATTATATAATTACGTAAATGCACCATTGATGAGCCATAAATACGGCGAAATGCGTGTATATATATGGCGGTTGAGTGGTAGCCTAACGTTATTAATTCTCTAGCTAATTAAGCTGTTAGTCAATCCTTACAGCCTTCATAATTCGTGATGCCAGCAACCCTTGAACGCAATTGTATCTTTAGTTAGATTCTCTCATCAATACGCCATCCGTATTTATCCGGCAATAGTCGATTGACTACGACCTTCCACAAATGTGCACTGATCAGATAACATATTACAAATAATCAAAACAAAATAAAAAAATAACTTTTAACGGTTCGATAATTATAAAAAGGATGTCACTGTGGTAAATATATTCCCTGCAGACGGACAAGACAAAATGACCAAAACTGGTACGTTTCTCCTCCACTTTTTTGAGATCTCAAAAAAAAATTGTTTAACTAGAGCAATACAAGAGAAAATTATTTTATCACAAAATAAACTAAGCTGAAACCTTTTATAATCTATCCTTTTGGACGTCGACGAAAATACAACCCATCTAACGAGCTATTTTTCAACTAAATAAATCAGTTAGCAGTATTTCCTCGTTCCTTTCATCAATATTTTTCCCTTTAATCACACCCGATTGGTAGACGAATCTCTTTGCTAGTTCCTCATTCGTCTCCGCGAAAGAGAAAAACGAAAAACGATATCATCAAAGGCGATCGAGATGTAAAGAAGCTTCCATTAGCGCAGATACAGGATGCACATTTCCACCATGGACGTCCTCGTCTTCGCCGCGAGGCTATAGACTATAGGAAATTCACGCGCGTTTCCAAGCATTGCGTTGTTTTAAACAGATAAACAACTGCATTAAAGCACGACCGATATCCACAAAGAAGCAATAATATTCCGGAACGCTTTGAAATTGTGTTTTCCTTCGCTCGCCGTCTAATGGGGCAGATCCAACGCCAGCTGGGATCTCGGCCGCGGGAAGGGAACCGTCTAAAAGGCGTCTGCGTTGTGTCGCTGTTCTTTTATGTAGATTTTATATTTGCTTAAACTAATATAGCTAATGGACTGCTCGTTCTGCTTCTACTTCTACTTCAGCTTTTTCGATATACGTCTTCTCCCTGCAACCGTTCTTAATTCTGGCGGTTGGAGAAATTTTGTAAAAATATTTATTGAAGTAAATGCAGTAGAGGTTGGACCTGATGGCAGATGGGAATGAATAGACATTTTCATGATATTGCCACGTTTCCGCAGCGAATATTGCTGTATAACTTTCAGGATCTAGTTTTAATAAAGTACGTTGGTTGAAATATGTCTTTGGCTCTATCTGCGCTTGATATATGACTATAAAGAATCAATAGGTGCGTTTATATTTGAGAGAAGAATGTACGAGAATGGATCAATGAATATCCGTTTTTGAAGGTAGATGACTGTTGTGTACTGCCATGTTTAAAACGGTGCCGTACAAAATTTGAGGCAGATTTACGGGTTGGTACAGTTGATAGCTTAGACTCGTTTCCATTTATTCTATAATCCTATCTCCTTCCACAACACACACTTCTTATCTTTTTTAAAATCTCTTGGAACAGTTTTGTAATAAGTGTCGTGATAACTAAATAATGCCCGAAGTTCATTCTTCTAACTTCCTAAAAAATAAGAAAAAAGCCGCCGTTTTTTTACCACTGATTTTTACAATAAACAAAAATTGAATTAACTTAATTCACTGTTCTACGAACACTTCAAACATTCTTGTCAACCAATGTGATAACCAATCACAATCTGTAAACTTTAATTTCGTTTTATCGTCTTTTAACAATTACCATTCTTTTGCTCATTAGTGTCAGTTAGTGTCAGTGTTAGAGTTCTACTAAATCGAACTTGAGAGGTGCAGCTGCTAATGCCTTTATTGGTTATCTTATCTGAACGATCTTGAACTTAGCCGTTAGAATATTAGCTGTGTAAATACACGGATCTTCCTCCATTCAAATTGACAAAACTATACATCCCGTGTACCTGTGCGGTAAGAGACATAATTAATAGAATATAATTTCTAACAGTTTGCACAATTCTATTGGATTGCGGATGATCAAAGATTTAAATAGACGAATTTATATTAATGAGATAATACAACGAAGAAATCACTTCGGCGTCCAAAATCATTCAAAACCATATAGCGTAACATCTCATCCAATTCACTACATTCATCTTTCATTTCACACGCAACTCCTCGCTAACCTTCTAGCCCATCTCGCTTGATATTCAATTACATAACGCAGTACCACGTATACATTATACGGCCTTTGTGGACATCTGCGTGTTGAATTTAGTAATTTATTCACAACAGCACGCTCTTGTAAGGCGAGTCACTTCGAACGTAATGGAAAATACAGTAACGTTCGTAGTACTAATAATAATAATATGCGGACGCCAATGGAAGAAGATTCGATATAATATTGAATACAATAACGACTTTTTCAAATTACAAGCAGATAACGTTAATGCGACGGTTCCAAATTGACAAAAGAGTGCCGACAAGGGGCACGGAGGTCTACGGCGGCTCATGAAAAATTGAAATTCTTGAAACGAATTTTGAACCACCGCGTTAGGTAAAATCGCGTCTTCGGTAAGTAAATAATGACGTCTATCGGAATATAATGAACGGATACAGAGAGAGGGAGGGAAGATATGGTCAAGGAGGATGGCTAGCGTTGATGATAAGTAAATGAATAAAAAGACAAGATTCTAAAGGAGGAAAAGGAAAGTATTTCAGTTTAATACTTGGTAAATTTAAGTTATTTATTAAAATTTCTACACACAGCACTAATGCGAGCTTCGTTTTTTTATAATTGTCACCTTTACGAAGTCTATAACTTCCAAAGTCGATTCCCTGTAGTCATAAGCTTACCCTGCCACATTGTCATGGTAAATGGCCTTATGAAATATGTAGAAGAACGGACGCGTAACGACGAGACTTTTCTTCGAGCGTACAGACTACGCGCTATACCTGCGCTCCGAAAAGGGCAACTTCCCTACCGCCCACCGCCAAAGTCCGCCAAAGGAAGGAACTTAACGTTCGTTGAGAATCTTGGATACAGGCGGTTTAAGGCGGTGGACGTCATTTGAAGCTAAGACAATGGTAGATGGAGACATGTACGTTTTTAAAACGCGTGCAGTGTATGAAGAAAGATTAAGTCTGGCCTGTGGTCACGTTTCTGGATATGGTTTAATTTCTTGCTTTGGATGTTAGCATGCGCCGCATGTTAAGATGTGTGTGAAATGGTAGGAGTAGTTTCTTGGAGATAAGGCAGCATAAACCATTCCGAATGAATTTATAAATTGCAATGTTATGACGTTAGGGCAACGGCGTAGTCTTAGTTCAAATTATGCTTGAGATTAAGCAATAGAAACCTTAACCGCATTCGTTTCTATTTAGTTCATGTAACAACTTGCAGCGGCGTGCCTAAAGGTAAAGTTTTAGAACTGTTTTTTGTAATTATTTTAATGATGTTAGTGTTGAAGGTCCTTCGATAGAAAACAAGTCTATGTTGATTTGTTTTTTCTTTTGTAATAGCGGGAACTACATCTGAGGAAGTCATGGCACTTTTCCAAGACGCGAGTGACTAAAGAAATTATCTGTGTTAGTATGTGGTACTTTCAATAACGATGATGTTGGATTTTGTTGCGGATGACTGAGGTGTAACTTGAAGAAAAATAACTTTTTTATTTGCTGTTATTTTACGCGAACTCTCCGTGATGCCGTTTAAAACGTCATCGACAACCGTGACAACTTATCTCTAGATTCGACTTGTATAGCCATCATTACTAAAGGCTGATGGGCGATTCTAAAAACAAAAAAATTTTCGTAAACGTACCTCACTTTTCCCAAGCAGTCTAAGACATTTTTAAAAGTACATATTTCCTGTTTTCTTAAAAAATACTCCACGTCGAAAATTCCTGAAACACCAACCCGTATGGACGATGTGGGTCGTCAAAAACACACCTCAACATCCTTATCGATGTTCGATCTTCGCTTAAAGAGTGTATATGACCGGTAATTTAAATAAACGAAAGACTAAAACGGTCCAAACAACGTCGTGGACCCACGATTCACTGTATGTATAACGCCATAGATATTCGGTTTCTGACATCGCAACATCGTCCCCAGACAAGGTTCGCCTCCCATACAAATCACCTAATTATTCGGGAACGTCACGTAATACGTCTTCGGTACACATTTCCCATGTTTATCGCGGTAATCCGGCTCTTATTTAACGCATTTAACTCTTGTCACCTTTCTCGATGTACGAAGTTCACTAGCGGAGGAAGAGAACGTATTCGACAAGCTCGATGCGTTCTTGCAAGGCGATCTCGAACAATTCTGATCTACAAGTAATAACTATTGGAGAATTAATGGCATGAACGTGTTTACCCCTACATCTGAGAATGATCCGTAGACAACCCTAAGAGTTGCGTTTTATTGCGAACATGTCCAAAGTAATGATATCTCGGTTGTATTCTGCGTAAGTACGTGCGTAAGAATTTGGTACGACTATTAGACCTTAGTAGGATGGCAGAAAGGAGATAGAAACCAAAGGAAATCCATCTAAATGATTTCTTTTTCTTTATGAAAGAAAAGCAAAACAACACCCATCTCCAACACTTTACGTCCACGAAAATCAAAACACCCATTCGTTCGTTGGACGAGTCCGTTGTTCGAAGACAAATGACCGCAATAAACGAAACACAGCTGGAATCGAAATAATTAATTTAAGTCAATTAGAGACGGCGTACTCTCAGAGGTATCAGCCGACCATTAACACCGAAATCATCTCATTCAATGAAGGTTGCGATACGTTTCCGTTGAAATATTTGTTAACGTTCCGATTCGCATCCAGCACCGGCGTCAAATTGACTTCAATTTAGCAGTAAATCATTCAACTGGATCAGTGGGGTCCTGTTTCAAATATAGCGTTAAATAAGCAAGTAACAATATCTATAATTGCAATAATTAATGCAAATTTTAAGCTGACGAAATTTGTTAATTAAATGTTTTCAAGATCAATCGAGAGACGAATTTTCAATAAAGGGCGGATTTCAAGTTAAAATGCACATTTTTCTTTTGGTAAAATTAATTATTAACAAAGCAGCAGAATGAAGTAGTCTCTTTTTATAATCCGTGCTATAGAAATTTCCTTTGCGCCTCTTTGCTTTTTTCTTTGCTGGGCGTTGATTAAGATTAGAATCTTTCGCATTTTCCGCAAACTGTAACTCTTCGAAAAGCTAGCCGTCTTTAGTTAAACAAAAGATTTGGGTGTTAAAACCACAAGATAGTGGCTCCCAAAAATTTTTTTAATTGCATCAAATCAAAGTGTATTTGAGACCTATCTCAAAGACTACTTAGCGTCATAATTAAGCTTGGTTATGTGCGATAACCTCATTAAATTATTCTGTGGTCGCAACACGTGTTCGCCGAAAGGTGGTTCTAACATTATAACAATGCTTTAAATTCGCAAAATCGAGAACTTAATTCTGGTATAACGTAGCGATTTTTGTAGATTCCATATTGAAACAAATTGGTTCAATTTCTACTAAGATATGTTTATCCAACTGTACCTTTCCTTTGCTTTGGAGGACTTGCAGGAAAGAATTGAGATAATTAGTTCTGACCCGGATAATATCCTACATATTTCTACCAACGCTTTTGCCGTGAAACTGGTCTGTCACCAATAAAAATAAAAGTTGAAGAGATTGGAACAGAAGCAAGAATTTAGGATGAGCTACTCGGTTGTGCTTGATATTCGAAAAGCTGAATTAATAGATTGAGGTTTTAGAGATTAAGAGGTGAATGTTAACTTAAAAAAGAACCCCAATAATTTGGATACCTATCTACGAACTTATGAGGGTCCTTACGCTACTAAGTTGTAATATAATTTTGAACCATGCCCTACAATCAAACTTCGTAACCGGAAAAAAATGCACAATTTTCCGGGACCACAGTGGCGACTCGGACTATTATTTCATTTTCTTAGTACAGCGATAAAATATTATTGTTAATAATATTTTTTTCACAAAAAATTATCGACCACTAGATAAACCTATTCTTTCGATGAGATAACCTTTTATAACTTTGATTATATCCACACATTATATGAATTCGTTCCTAACTCCTACAGAGCCAAGGAAATTAAAGACCCTTCATGATGACTGTGCCTAATATCGCTTTACAGAGGGTCCGGATCCACCCCTTTGCCCTTTTAGTTTAACCTGAACAACTTTACAATTAGCGTGTAACCTTCTCTGTCCTTGTTCGACCCCTCTGTTTGTTCTTCTTCCTCCTCTTTTTTTTCTACTCTTCGACTTATCGTTTGGCTTTTTCGGGTAATCTTCTTTGTACGAGACGCATGCTAATGATGTCTGGTTGTGAGTGTATGCGTATGGTTTACTAATGGAAGAGGAAATAACCTATATAATGACAAATCCTTCTTTGGAGAAATCGGTGAATCAATTCTAAGACAACATAGGTGCTGTTTGACAAGGCTATTATTTCAGTAAATAGGCAGTAGAGTACATTTCGTTAAGGAAAAGCACATTGCGTCATCATATGCGCCGAGAGCAAATTTGAGTTTCAGAGTTTCCGCTGCTAAGCAACGAGTACGCGAACATCATAGCGATATAATTGGTGTTGAGGTTTGTGCTAGCGTTTGTAGGTTTACTCTACAGGGTATTCATTTTGAAGACCGCTCTATGGGTAACTATTTTGTTTCTAAAAATACAAAACAATTGAAGCGTTTGTCGCAGTTTTAGAATCTCGCATCAGAAAAACAATTGACTGTACCAGATCATCGGAAATGACTCCAACTTTGGTTTTTTAAACTGAACACCCTGTATACTTTTAAATATTGACGAGTTACTCTGCATCTCACTCACATCATTTTAGAAACATACTTCCGAAGCAATAAAAATGTAAAGGAAATTTGTTTAGGCAACGTTTCCCGGGGAGAACTTCGCTCTCTGGAAAACTTTGTCTATACAATTTTCTAAAACTTCAGAAAGGATGCATTTTCAACTGTTGTCTGGGGCAGAAGCTGAGAGCTAATGACGGTAAAATCGCCAAGATAACGAAGAAAACGATTTGAATGTAGTAGCTCACTTCGAAGTCCATCAGAGATCATAAATTAAATTGTGATAGGCGTTTTCAACGTAGATTTAGTTTTGATGCTTAGTGCGGAGTAAGATATTTTTTCATACCTTCAAAGGTACGCTTAACACTGACTCTAGCATTTAAGACTGAAACTCAGTAAGATTTTGAATGATATGCCACTTTAAAAACAGGGGAACCTCATATTTCAGCAGGATGGTGCTCCAACTCATAATGGGCGGCGAACTACAACATTTTTAAATTAGCAGTTTTCCAATAAATGGCTAGCAACCCATAGAATCATTTGTTTGGCCGGCGAAATTTTTCTACGGTTACTAAAATAATGGATTCATATACAGAATGACTCGTAGATTCCGAAAATGTAAAAGTGTACAAGATGTTCAGTTCAAAAAGCCAAAGTTGGAGTCACTTCCCATGAGCTGCTACACTCATTTGTTTTACTGGTACGAGATTCCGAATCTTGGGCAAAATGTTTAATTGTTCTGTAATTTAACTGTTCTTTTATCTTTAGAAGCAAAAAAGCTACCCATAGAACGAAGCTCAAATTGAATAATCTGTATTCATCTAGATTTTGGCATCAATCTTAAATATTCACAAATTCAACTGCTACATTTATACCCAATAGCTCACTAGACACCAATGAAGCATTTCTTATTAAAATCTCTTGCGTGAAATAAATCAATATTTGCAATGAATAAGAAGCTGCATTCTAGACGAAGAATTGTCAAGAAATCAATGAACAACGTGTGATGTAGAGCGATCATTCCTGCTATGAAAAGACCTTCGCCTAGAACCAAGAACAAAATACGTACACATTCATAAACGCGCTCGCCGAGAGAGAAACATACCGGCACGTGAAATCTGTAGGTATGCGTCAAGATGGTGACACGCCGTAGATCGCCAGCGATGAAATTCTCGCGCATACCTCAAAGTTTCTTTCACACATACACAATGCTCAAAGCATCAGCTGATTGGCGTATTAGTGTTGGCTGGCGTTCTTGCGAAACTGCTTAATATGTACGGTGTGTATGTTTAAGGATACGTACAGTATGTCATTAAGTTAAGTTAAGTTCAACTGCGGCAATTGTAATTGATTTTAAACTAAAATAACGGTTAGACTCATACAACTAAATGAATTACAATTTGTTTGAGATATCGAATCACACATATAAAAAAAATTAATTCATAAGATTCTAGCGAAACAGTCCAAGTGATATTTTCTAGATCTGTACAATTAAGTTTGATTACTTTAGACGTCTTTTACTGACGTTGTTCCTTGTAGAAGATAGTTTAGTTCCTTCCAAGCATATTGCAGAGAATGTTACAATGGATACTCATATAAACGACACACTCTCAATCTAAGAACAGCACGTGTAACGTACACGTTACATATCAAGTTGAACAGAAGTAGAAAGACCTTCACAAACAGAAGTAGAAAGTGTAATTAGTCACACATACGCTTTGTAAGAGGAAATATACCTCTAGAAGCGAAGGTATTGTGTCTTTTAACTCGAGTACCAATAGCGACTACTGCTTGCGCAGCGATGTTCAACTCTGGTGTCGGAAATCAAATTAACTTAAAAATAATCAAAAATCAAAGAACAATAACAAAAAATTAAGCGAGAATTAAATGGCTGCGAAGCAAGATGCACGAAGATAAGGAGAATATAAAAAGAAGAAAAATACAAAAAGACTACAAAAGCAACAATACCAAAACATTGCACAAATAATGTACAGTGTCTTCTCGAATGGACCTAACTATACTTCTAAACTTCCTTATTTTGTAGTTTGTAGGAATAAATGGTAAGCCCTAAGCTACCACTAAAGCATACAAGGTGATTACAATTTATTATTACCGGTGTGTCTCCGCTAAAATTTTACGAAGATTTCCCTTCGAGTAAGTCCGAATCTAGAGGAGATCCGTCTCGATCAGATTCCCTATCAGGTCCTCCCACGTTGTTCAGATGAACGCCGCTCTTCGCTGTAACGCCTCCGCCAATTGTGCATTGCATTTCCGAGTTAACGCAATTCATACCTTTAAATAGACCATTCCGTATATTTTAACGTTAATCCGATACATACAAGGAAGTTTTATATTTATTTTTTGTTGTAAATGTAAAAGAATTAGTTCCGAAACACTGAACATAAATAACATTGAAACGAATTAGAAGTCTACGAGATTCCCGACATCAGATTTGGACATAATTGTACATACTCCCTGTAACGCATCTCATTACGATCGATGAGGGTTGGCGTATATGAAGCTTAAAATTGCTAATTCATCCGTTGTACTTCAGCTCGGGTCGCATATGGGTTTTTATTATTTGTTTCTTCTTCTACCACGTATTGTGTACGTTCGATCTATACCTCCCGCTTCTTTCCATCCTTTTTTATTTAAATTTTTTCTTCGAATCTCGTTAATAACGTCTCGTGCACGCATACGATTTGATATTCATCAAATGTCATGCGAGGTTAGTAAGAATTTCGCCTATTGTACGTACGAAATAATAAGAAGGACGTCGTATAAGAATTCTTTTACCGTGCGGGATTATTGTTGCTGGACGAACGTCTATGTGAGAACGTATGCGTATGTCGTTTTATTCTCGGGAGAATTACAATCCTTCGTGGCGTGAAATGGTTTCCATTCTTGGCCAACCAATGGAGTAAATTAATAGTTTCGATGATTGGGAACTCCACGGAGATACTCTAGTTATTGTGACCTGACAACTACTTGTTAGGCAGATTTATTCTTTCTTAAAAATGATTCTATGCGGTATTGAATGTAAATCGAATAATGTTACTAATACCTACAAGTAATAGGATCAAGCATAGATTGCTTTCACTTAAATTAGTACAGCTCTACTAAGTTCGGAGTGCTAGCTCTTTACTGCGGTTAATTTATATTTCCCATTATTTCGCTTTCGTTAACAAAGTAGACAATTTTGTAATTGTCGAGCCCTCTTTTATTTACTGTGTTATCTTGATAATCCAGAATTCCCACTTGAATTTGTTAATTAAGTTATGCCACATGCTGTGCTGTCCTATTCTATCACATATATTAAGTACTGCCGCAGTGGGGTAAAAATTAATTAAATATATCTGAAAATAAATTTTCTAATTGATTTGCTTAACTCTCAGTATGTGCTGATGTTCTTCAAATCGGTGTTCTATTGCCGCTGTTAATTTGTTGGTGTTTCTATGTTTCATATATAGATAAAGCTTTATCCTAGGAGGCTTATCAAAATCGGTGATGAGATCTAAAAGTAGCGCTAAAGAAAAGGCGAAATAATTTTACTCCAGCAAGAGAAAAGTTCAACTATTGATAAAATGCTCTTTATTACTTGCTTACGGTAATTTTTGCATGTTTTTTTACACCATTTACAGTCGGAAAGGTTGCCACAATTAACGTAGTGATGGATCCACCTAGAGGAACTGTCAATAACATTATACCTTTTATAAAATAGTTATTGTGATAATGATAAACAACGAAGGTCCCTCTTTGTTTTTAAATCTTTGTGTAGAGGACGATTTGCCGCATTTAGTAAATTTAAAAAAAAATAAAAATTAAAGAAACAAGAACAAGAAATACAATCATAAATAAATGTTGCAATGTATGCAATAGAAATTTTCATAATTAACAATCTAGATATCGCACCATTTTTATATATAACCTTTTCTCGTCCACCACCATTACCGGCATAGGACTAGCTTCACGTGGCGTGCCGGATTAGATAAAATTCCCGTCGCGTGCATTACTGACACATTTATAATTTATTTATACTGATTACCGACTCGAATAATTAAATAGTTTTAAAGTGCGCAAATAATTCACGATGCCTAGGAGTTTTTCCTGGCACCTCGTTCCTGCAATACGTGTACATATACAAATGCAAACTCGCTTTCGACAGGTGATGTATGCTATATTTACTTACAGCTATAAATTTCAAGTCGCGGGCAGCTCCACTAGAAAACAAAACAAAAAAAAAAGCTGTTGGTAGGTAGCTTAGAAGTCCGCAGCGGTATCGAGTGTATTGTGTTTGATAAAAAAATGGAAACATTTACGATTTCCATTAGGAAAAATATGCAAAAAGAAACTGATATCTATCGCTAAACTGCTATTGCACACGCTACTGCTTTCAACTTGGTCGAACGGAGCTTGTGTATTGTTAGCATTTCGTATGCGTACCATATAGATTACATAAGAATATGAAATTTTTAACATTGAGGAAAGTCAATATTTGTTCGATATGCTGGACATGCATATTTTCCAGTTTCATGCTGGCATAGATGGAAAATAAAAAAAAATATATCGCTATGATTACAGGTACTGAAGTTTAAACATGTTTGCCCTGTTAGTGGAAATGAATGTACCTACGTCATTTGTATAAAAGGATCAATAGAAACAATAGCTAAATCAAAAGTAATATCAAACTGGAACCGCAAAACATTAATTAATTTCAGGATTTGAAAATATTCTTTTTTATCACGAAGATGACGCCCAAAATGTGACTGAAAAGTAGCACTAAAAATACTTGCAGGTAGCTTTTCAAATCTCAAATCAAAAATTAAATTGGAAAATTTTAAAATTACCTAACCGGCGTTTCCACCAAACTTACAAACTTGATTTGTTCTTTATTTATAATATTTGCTTCAATATCGCTCAGCTCACGCATATATTTCGTTTATTTTCGACGTAATAGCGGTGGGAGGGCGGGGGGTGGTAATGGGGATAGTGGTCATATTTCAAGCTTCAGTAAAGCAGGAAAATTCTACGCCTGAAAGAGGTACTTTGAATAAGGAGCATAGTTCGTCCTACGGCTTCTAAGTCCTAAGCTCCTAAGTCTTCATCGCAGCATGGATTTGTTTCAAATCGCTCCACGACAACAAACCTGCAGGGTATAGTCGAGACCATGGAAGACGGTAACTATTTATATTGACTTTAGCTGTGCACTTGATACCATCCATCATTTGTTGTATTTTAATATGTAAGCTTTCATGTTTTTGTTGCAGAAATTCTTTAATTATGCTTTAAATTAAATTAAATTCTATCTTACGGTGATAATTTATTACGCTACCGTCAATGGCTACAGGTCATGATCCTTCTGTTCAGATCTCACCATTTATATTCTATCAACAACATTCTCATCGAGAGCAAGGACACTATTAAGCATCTTCTGTCTGTTACAATTTGATTTCAACTTATCTTCTACGCACAGGATTTATTATCAAACTCGCGCAATTTCGCTAACACCGCTAGCCTAAAATCTCTCTGCTTCGCTTATGCTATTAACAAGCTGGACTTTGTAGGTGTTCTTTGGTAGATCATCTACGAGCTCCGTGGAAACTGGATTTAACAATTCCAAGAAAATCTTTTTTTAAGTTCTTAATCTTCAAAGAGGTAAAGTGTATACAGGGCGAGGTGGGATTACGATACGGTGTTAGGGAAGTGCTGCTCTTAATATTGACCTCGACCTTCTAGTGCTACGCATTACATCTGCACGTATGCCAAGTTTTGTGCTTCCTATAGAGAGAACTAACATTCGTGAAAGAACTCCCACGGCGGAACGCGAATGAATTATATAATGATGTGTTCGTAACGGAAGAGTAGAAAAGCAAGATAAAAGATAATAATATAAAAACAATGGCTAATGATGAAACAATTTATTGAATGGCTATGACTGAAACACCAATCAAAATCTTCTGTTTCGCGTAATTGGCAACTTCTTTCATTTTTCATTTTTCAGTAAATGAAATGTAATGTTTAAAAGATGTTGCAATTTTCCCTTTTTATCTCTTTTTAGTCTGCTTTCTTCTATGCCGTCTCTTCTATGCCGTCTCTTCTATGATACATGTAAATATCTTGCCAATTTTCAGGCTAAATAGCTCAATCTCATCCATCCAAACAAGAAAAATCGACAATCGAATATGAATACGAAAGATATCGATACAGTTGCGTTTAAAGGTACAACAGCAAAGATTTTATGTTAAATATCCACTTAATCCACTTAAAAGCCTTTTTTAGTCCTCTACATAAGCAATCTTCCTTTGCTTATTTCTGCTTATTTTAAAAATATTCCATAAAGCGCACACGTGCACCTAATATATTACATCATTTGGTTCAAACCTATTAGCTTAGTTTCATCAGATTAGGTTCCTGGAATTAAATTTCCAAGACCGAATTCGCAAACTTATTGTCGCTGATATAAACTTAGGGTCTTATTGTGGACACGTTCACCTTAATGGCTATATCAATAGACAAACAACTCGATTCTTTGGGTTTTAACGCCCATGTTATTGCAGAGAAATCACTCCACGGTGTTCAAATAACCATTTGGCGTATTGTATCTATGCATGGTATTATTAGTCTTTATCTATTAAGAAGTAGTTAAAATTAGACCTTGGTACCGTTTATTCTGGCGAATTGTATATATTTTATAAGAAATTATTTTCTCACGCAATACTTGCTTTAAACGTTTCAAAAAACAATCGAAAGGTTAACTACACAGTAGAAATTTCCACATTCTATATATGTACAAGTACTGTCAGTATGCTTCTTTCAAAAAAAAACGAAATAGGAAAGATACCAAAGTAGACTACAACTAGATAGATTTAGGCAATATACGCCACATTCGACACTAGGCTGGTATTCCTGAATGCATACGCTTCCCTTTAAGTGCGAACAAAGTCGTATAAATCTAACGAAACCCACGCTAAGGCAAGCTAATAGTCCTCAGCGACAGATCGTCTCATTGCAACATCCACGACGACGGCAACAACGACATGCATTTATTGTTTTCTACTATTGTTCTTGTCTTCGGCAACGTGCGGGAGACGCGAAGGGGGGCGTAGTGTTTCGCGCGTTCTTCGCGGCTAAGAACGGCGTGTAATGGTGGCGAGAAGAAATTGCACAACGTCGGTAAATCACCGACGCAGTCGCTTGCGATGACAAATAAGCATGCTGTAACCGTTTGTCGTATACCGGAGTACTGCGAGAAGTGATTGAATTCCTATTGTTGTATCTATTTGTTGAATGTTGAATGTTGAATCTATCGAGAAGTGGGTGTCATTAGAACAACTGTACATTGTTTTTTTGAGATGATATCTGATTTATAACGATAAAAATTCTTCCAAGCGAGGCATGCAGGACGTGTTCAAAAGATTGCGGTGGTTATTTTGTTTTCCTCAATTTCTGCCAGCTACAAAACACTTATTGTTGGACTTTGTTGAAAGCAGGGCTATGCTTCATATGTATGTATGTCTTTCTTCTCTTATTGAAGATTAGGCGACATTTATCGATGTTGAAATACATTAATGCTATTGCATGATTCGCTAACCATTTTATTTGATTTAAACGTAATACGTAATTTTGTCTCAGGAAAATGATTATTCGTACAGTTTGCAAGAACAAAGCAAGTACGAGGGGAATAGGATAATACCTGGCCATTGCAAGAGATAGCGCTGCTATAATTGAAATAACTCTATTTTTCGTAAAAGTAACCTACGAGAAGAATCCTGTAAAGTTTTCAAAGAGATACGTTAGTTGGTTTGTGAATAACAGTCATTTAAAGTGAACAAGAACGACTAAATAATCGTTTCTAAAAAGTAAAACGAATGATGAGATAAGAGTGCAATTCAGTGAAATTGTGGGAACTCTGAATCTTTGTTATCGACAAAAAAAAATTTGAACGCTGACCTACGAACATCTTTGATGAAGAACGTCCGGGCGTTCAAGTGATGTCACCACATCAGAAATGATTTAAAACATTCATGATGTGGTACTAGAAAATCAAAGATTGAAAATGCGTGAGGTTACTGAGGCTGTGGAAAACTTAATTGATGGGGTGCATAACATTTTAACAACTTATTTGAATAAGGAAGCTTTCCGCAAGATATGTACGGCGATTGCTGACAGTTGACCATAAACATGAAGGCGTATCAACTTTAGAAAAATGAAATTCATAACTGTTAACGAAATATGCAATCGTCATGGTACACGAGAGACCAAAGAATAATTCAGGCAGTGGGTGTTTCGTGACCAAAAAAGCCAAACCCACTTTGTCGATCAACAAAATCATGGTCACAGTGTTTTGGTATGTACGCGGCATAATCCATATTGATTACCTTGAGGAAGGCAAAGCGATTAATGGTGAGTATTACGCCAACTTACTGGATCGCTTCAACAATGCTGTGAAAGGAAAACGTCCGCATTTGACGAAGAAAAGCATTCCGTTTCATGAGTTAGGATACGAATTGCTTCTACATCTACCATATTCGCCAGATTTAGTCCCAGAAATTATTTCTTATTTCCCAATATGAAAAAATGGCTCGGCAGGAGGATTTGGCTCAAACGATGAAGTGACTGCATAAATATACGCCCATTTTTCATAAGAAAAATTTGGAGAGATCGTATTTTTTAGATGGGCCACAGAAGAAGTTGAAAAATAAAATTAATTTTATACCTATTCTTGTGCTTCTCAACAGATGGCTGGTATTTATTGAGGTCTTCCTGTGTTTACATAACAATATAAAATACACAAGGGAAGGACTCCCATAAACCACGGTCGAAATAAGGTGAGAAGTGGTATACTGACGCATTACTACCAATTGGCTAAAAATACTAGGCTATAAACATTAGAAGAAAAAGTACCAACCTATATCGCAGGAAACCCAGGAAGACTCACTTCAGAAACAGGTTCAAGCTACATATAGCACTTCGAAAATATTGGACAAAAGCAATTACCAACAACATGCACGTTTGGGCAGGGCATGGTTGACATGCATTTATGCAAAGAAGACACCAATATAAAATTTCAATGAATATTTGGTCTGGTATAGTTGCAGGCCTCTTAGCTGAACCATGTGAAAATCATGGTGTAATGGAGACAATCGCCGCATTCTACTAGAAAATATTCAGCTACTCTTAGAAATGATTTTAAATGAAAAACAACGTTGAATTTGAAAATGAGGCGAGTCTTTACTAATACAAAGATTGGCTAATACGCAGGCCATGTAACAAGGTCCTCTCAAAATCACATTTAATTGGGCTTTTTAGATTGGGGTCTTCAGGAAAGAGGCAGTCTTTCTCGCGAGGCAACTGTTTCCGCTAGTAAGACGTGTATAAAGAAATGTTGAAGGTATTTGAGAAAGCATGTCACCTGCAAGGTTGTAGCAGAAATTGTCTAAATATAATGTGCTACAGAAATGGTGTGATTTGATATTCTTCAAGACATGAATAGGTTCAAAACATTCTTACACAACAGTGACTGATTGTCTATGCCAACAGTACCTCCTTATTATGGGTACCGCTATGGGTGTAGGGCGCAGAGCGTTAATAGTCTCAAATATGTGACATTCCAATACAGGTAACAATAAAATATAACCACCCATTATTAATAATCGATCATATTTCTCTCCGAACATCTTTATTCATGAATATAATTTCATTAACATATTTTACGTTCTCAGAAAAAAAGAAAAAAAATAGCTTACGATAAAAAGGAAGGATTTTACGTATACAAACGTGATAAATTTCCTCTTCGATTCTCCCCGGACGAAATTTATGTAAATAGGCATTAAAAAGCAACTGTAAAACAGCATGCGTGTCGCATCTCGTCGGGCATTTTCACCGTTTACACGCGCTACACCGAATTAAGACAACAGATTTTTTTCCATCGTTTAATGTATTAAAATATTCAACGACGCGAGATAGTAGCCCGAAAGGTACGAGCGATAAGGACTAGTGTAACACGGCGCCCTGCGGCGATCGCAGCGCCACGCACACAGAACTCGGACCGTTTCACGTGTGAACTTTAAATGCGATAAATTTGGACAATTAGGGTTTATAACTTTCGTAGTTGGAACCGTTCTTGTGATATTTGAGACCAGAAAAAAATTGTAAAATTCATATAAAATCTCTTGTTTCCTTAAACGAAGAGAAAACATTGGACTATAATAAAATCTATTAAAATCTCAAGTTGGGAAGCTTAACATTGAAAATGTTTATGCGCTTGGACAAAGTTATGAGATTTTCGGTGTTTCTGCCGACACTTGCCGGAAAGCCGAACTGGGAACACATCGGTGGATAATAAAAGGTGCCTGATCATATGACAGACGTGTCATCAACGTACCTATATCTAACACCTAGTTTTAAGGTCGTGAGATAACAAGGCTTATTGTTCGAACGCTTCAGTAACAATATTCTCAGTTTCTTGTCGCCGCCAATATCTTTCTGGAACCGTTCGAACAACAAGCCTTATTATCTCACAACCTTAAGCCAAAGTGTTGGTACAGGTACGTTGATGACACTTTCGTTATCTGGCCTCATGAACATGAACCTTTAAACAATTTCATTTCGTTTCTGAATTCCCAACATCTTCACCATGGAGCTCGAATCAGATGGTTGCCTTCCTTTCCTAGATGTTCTCGTACACCGGCGTCCTGACGATGCGCTGGTACATTCCTCTTAGTCGCGCTCTTACAAGTGTAATACTAACGAACAACTCCCAATAGTGGTTTATGAGGAGCACGCGCTTTTGTTTTTTTAAACAAGTCGTACAACGAATATTAAACATTAAATTTCTGGTATCAAAGGTTCGAAGTAATCAAAACAAAAGACGTGTTAACAAAGCCATTCGAACAATTACCAGTTCTAAATTCCCAAAAACCATTTCTATCACTTAATACGTTATTCTTGCAACAATTTCCTCGATACCACCACTATAAAGATAAGGTTCTACTCATGGATACCGAGAAATACGGTTCGGTCGTATCTGAGTTGATAGTCATGGGCTTAAAATGCTCGAGATAATACTCTTTTGCCTACTTCTTAGACGATAGTCGAGTGACATTGACCATATCTGGTCGCCCAGGTGGCTTAGCTCGAATACAAAACGATAGGCGGGCTGGGCAGCTCTTATGATTAATCATAAACTATTTAAATGACATTAAACGTATGTAGGTAACGCGACTATTAGTCATCGACAGTAGGTAGATGAATACATCTTACGATGCATGTGTTTTACATCGCTAAACAAGCCAGACCTAGATTATTATTGTGTTACGTTGTTGTGCAATGGACCGTGTCGTATAGGTAGTGAATTTCCTTCCTTCCACGCCTATTGTATTCACATTTTTTATTGGAAACGGTTCGTTAGCGTTTGACCTATTCAATGCAGATTTCTTCCTTCGTTTAATAAAGATATTCAGGCCTTATCGTTCTTTAACAAGCTCCTGCTAGTTTTGGCAATCAAGCGTATCATAAAATTTGTGGAATTTTGCCGGCTACAGTACATTAAACGCGATTTCCAATTTTGAAGGCTGCCATTAATATATTTATAGTGCCTGTGGTTCGATACATGTATTGGCGGTGCCGCCAATTACATTTCATTAAACGAGCTAACAAAATCGACTAATATGGGCCAAATTAGTATATGCGTTCGCTATGAAATACGCGCTTATTTGATGTCATTAATGCTTTAATTTGGGCGATGGTAAATTTTATAATTGTAACATTGCGGGTGGCTACCACAGGACCGTATCCTTCGTGAGACTTATTTTATCAGTTAGAAAATTTGATGGTGATTTCTAGAATGATTAGAAAGGATTCACTTAAGTAAGTTGTGGGCATCATACATAAGATGATAATTTTCGTGTATATAGAGATAGAGATGGCCAAAGTATGCAGTAGCAACGTGCCCCATGCGATAACATTTCCCTAATGTCTACATCTAAATTTGCTAACGCGGCTCCAAATTAATATGTTCCAAGCTGAGATTTTTGCTTTAAACTTATGATACGAGGTGCAACCATTAACGCATTCAAAGACTCTGAAAGTCTACGAACCCGATCTGTTACGAAAGCGTTTCTTTAGATTTCAGCCTTGCTTGATTATTTAGGGCCTTTGACGCTTTGGATCATAATTTACTTCTTGACATTTTATCCTTTTTTGGATTAGGATGTCCTGGTGCGAGTCAATTATTTCAGTCCTACTTGAACAGAAGGACGCAGGATACTCGGTGTGGCGGTCGGTGCTTGGTGTTTAGGCTGCTTGTACGTGGGGTGCCGCAAAGGTAGGTATTTGGCCCCTTGTTGTTCTGCTTTCACCAATATGTCTAGTCTTGTAAAATTTAGATGTATGTCGACAATATTCAATTATGTTATTCACTTAAACCTGAAAAGTGTTGTTATTCTTGAATTCTTGTACAGCGAGATTTTTATATTATTTCAGCGATCTCTTCTCGGCATTCTTTAATTATTTTCCTTGTTTAGTTGTAGGAAGATTTTCCCTTTCTATACTTGTTCTGGAAACTCGAGGTCCACTGGCAACTTATAAGTTGTCATTTCAAATGGACTTCGTGATTTTCCTTTATTCTGCGGTTGTTTTTATGTTTTTTTTTCTTGTTCTTTTTCTCTCTCAAATTTTAAGGGGATTTGGATGTGTCTCTAAAACACTCTTTCGGCAATTTAAATATTATTGGAAGAAATAAACACAATGTGGCTTCTTTTAGGAAATCAGCTGCTTCTGTAGAATAACAGTGACTCACACTTTCGATTACAATTGGAATCAAACTCAAATATAAAAGTAGCGTCACCTTACTCCAGCGTTTAATCGCGCAGACGATTGTTTTATTTCCACAGCAAATTTTTATGGGGTTCCTCTCTAGAAGCCCATCGATGTGGAATACATACGGATACCATTCATTTTTGATGTAACATTGGCTGACGACGAACATAAAGTTTCGATGTGCATGATAGGCATAAACATATAAAAACTAAGCTTGTCATTTTATTTCTCAAATCAAGGAATCAAATTGAGATATGTTACCTTTTGAGCGTTTTTTATACGAGTTTATTAACCGGATAAATTCGTAAACGCCGAATTAATCCGACCCTGGATTTATAATACGCGACGTCTACATCAAAATAGTTAATTATAGGAGCGTGTGTACGTTACGGCGTAGTTGATATTTATTTAGAACAAATCGTTTGACTGGTTAGTATTTGACGCTAATAATGAGTAATGTTTGAACAGTACTAAATTGGCAAACGGATAAAAATGAATTGGGGTTGTAATGCATTCCCGCATTTCGAATTGGATTGTTTGAAATATCGTTATTGCCATTATTTAATCCGTAACGTTTTTAATTTTCCTTATTGTTTCGTTTAATACAAATATACCACGTCGGCTAGTAAGCTCGCTTCTGCGGCGAAGACGTGAAACCTTAGGAGGTCAAAACGTACTCTCATAAAGCTCCTAATTCCAGGGAAAAAGTACCGCTTTTAAATTTCATATCGGACCCATTATCTACCTTTATATTGGTCAACTGTGTCCGCTCCTTTCTTGCCCGCGATGATATTATCAGATATTACCGGGAAGAAAAATGGAACGTGACTCCTTAGCACCATGACTTTCTACTAAACCCAAAGAAAAATCCTCATATGTATTAATTAAATACTCTCGAAAAGGTTATCTCTCCCATACTATATAGACCAGGGATTATAAATTAAGCCTTAAAGGAAGGCCTGGTATAAATAATGGCCTTGTAATTTTGAATAGCGCATGCGACTTTTACTGTATTTATATTACGTTAAACGGCACGATTTGAAATAAAGATACCCGAAATATTCTCGGTGGGTTTTTTTTTCTCTCTCTCTAAATGGGAAGTTAACAAGTGCCGTAAATAAGAAGGAACTTTCTTTTTTTAGGTTACAATCTTGATAATTACAATCTGGGTACAACAGAATTAACTACGTCGTGAGTGCAGATTGCGCAACATGTCATGAAATCATCGTTAAGGACGTATTCTTTTTGCAGTGACGAAAAGACGTGGTATAAAACCGTTATGTAATTTTTAAATTTAATTAATTCTCTCTGAGAATTGATATTTAAAAGGAGAGCTTAAATAAAAGTGAATTTACCGAAAGTTCTTGTAAAATCATTGTCAAAGGTCTTTGTTACACAGCGCCCCTTTCACTGTAAGTGTGTACAGGGCGAATCATTTCCGTGAGGTCCAGTTTTTTTCTTATACAATTTCCTATAAAAGCAAGATTTTTCGATATAAATCATTTTAATAGTTTAATATTTACCATCAGCATATAAAATTTTTATTTGGGCTGTAACCTCTCAAATCACAATACGACACCAACAGCTACAACTGCCATATAACCATAGAGTTTACCAAAAGATATCGCGCCAAACCTTTCACCCTTGCCCTTTTTATCATTTGTGGTAAACAAAACTCCTTGAATAGAATCGGGACAGATTCTCGGCAACGCGTGCGCTTTGAGATGCAAGGATGTTCTACTCCGAATGTGTTCGGAATCGTTACCGTGAGTAAAGCTGTTGTTTTTCAAAATATTAGCCACTCAAGAAGCCACACAAGAAACATTATTTCCTATTGTGAAGGTGTTATCTTCAAAAGATGGTTTCTGAGAGATTCAACGCCTCCTGAGGTTATAAAAATGCCTGTCCACGCACATCAGGTGAATCCGGGCAATAGAAAACTGATCCGAAGTGTTTCTCCTTTAAATAATCAACTGTTTGACATGCTGTGTGAGAAGTTGATTATTGTGATGAAGGATGATGCGAGATGTGACGCCGGCGATTGTTTTTCCTGATTTTATCGATGATTTTTGGCAAGCAAATTGTTGTATCCCATTCAGCATTTACTGTTCGTCGATCCTCCGAAGCGCTGCTTGCGACATGCCTGGTTCAAAGAAAGAAAAAAGCAAACATTTTCTTAGTAGTGCTTCGTGAACGAGCGACTTTTGCTGGATTCCATTCGTCTGGTCACACCCAAACAGTTGATTGTTTGTCGCTCGTACGAATATATTCAAATTTCGTCGCCTGTTACGATGTCGTTTACAGATTTTGAAGTTCTTCTGTTTGTTCTGAATGTTTTGAATCTATTTCGATAATGCATCCAATGAAAACCTTCACTCACAATTTTTTCACAAAGTTGGGTTTTTTAAATGCTCGTATTGAACAAACTTCTCTTCCAACTCTTCAGCAATAGCAATTGTAACATTTTATGGAAATAATAATATGAAGTCTCAATAGTACAATCAGAATTACATTACTGGTAAAGGTTCTCTGTAGGTAAAGACGTGGAGACAAGGAATTTACAAAGAGTTTATTTCAATTTTACGTAATATCTTCATAATCGTATTTAAAAATAATTCTGATATAAACCGTACTTCCAGACTCGGATTTAATCTAATTAGAGTTTCCGTTATCATCCTCGTTACCACGATCCGGGGACCGTCTAAGGCATTTCGTTTAAAAGCCGCGATAAAATATGAGGCGGTCGCGTGACGCGACCAATAAATCATGTCGAATGTTTCGCTGACAACAAAACAGTTTTGCGTTGAGTAACTAGATTATCAATTGGCGTTTTCTCCAATCTTCATTAAAATTCCGTCGATTCGTGACATGGGACGCCAGACGCCGGGCTTTTTGCAATATGTGCTGAATTACCATTTAATGTATCGGTAATTTATAGTTAACATCCAATGACGCATGGATGTTGAGGTTAGCCTACATGCAGTTTATGCGCAAAAAGAATTTGAATTCGCTTGTGCGTTCACCATCAAATGATCCAATAAAAAAAATCGTATCGCAGTTATTGCACTATGTAAATGCAATATGGAAAAGAGCGACATTTTCAAAACGCTTCGTCCGCTTGGGATTAGTTGAATGTTCGTGTATCGGTGCATTAAACTGGGCCATCCGCAATCGAGACATCGACGCCATCTTCATACGCCAGAGGTGATAAAAGCTGTTAAAGCAAGAATTCGAAGGAATCTCATCATGAAGTAAAAGATTAGATGAAAATGGATCACCAATATCCTGATGCTAGAGGCGAAGACTGTGCGTCGCTGTTGAGGAAACATGATGTGCTGAAACACCGTCGAGATGTTTTCGATACAAAATTGACTCTCGTAATTTGCTTTCTTCTACCGATTCCCTTCTACTTGGCTTATCCTCTCGCTCCACTTCTACTTTTTCTAATAACTAGTTTAGTTTCTCGTTTATCTTTTTCTTTTATAACGTATTTAGTTCTTTTTGTACTTACCTACGTATGTTCTTCAGTTTGACCTGTAATAGGTTTTGACGTTGGAGAATTATCGCTATTATTATTATTATTATCATACCAACCAAGTAGGCTTATCCCTTATCTTGCCTAAACTAACCGATTCTAATCCGTATACGCTACGCAAATACCTTTTCAACGCCAATCTGAATCGATTAACAGTGAAAAAAAAAACGGCACGAGATAAGCCATCATCAAATAAATATTAGCAAGACGAGATTTCTACTTCGTTCACGACGGTCAATTTGCAAGAAATTACGGGCGCTAGGATTTATTTCGACCGGCTTTATTTTCGCCAGCCGGCTTTTTCTTTATGCCGGGCTCTAAATCTTTCTTCATTACGTAGGCTGACGTATCGCCAATTCGGGAAAAAAGCAGCAAACAACGACGATGAACGTGCACATTCTACATGCGTCAAGGGCCCAAAAACCGCTCCGTGTGAGCGTGATGCTGGCGGACAAAGTTATATGCAAATATCGTGGAGCGGATTATCGACGATCGAGCTTATAAATATATTTATTTGGGAGGCCAGGAACGTTGTAAATCTGAGGCGGATGAGATAATGGTTGGACGAGGGAGAATCTGAAAAAGAAGATAGCTGGCGTAAAAAGGGACTAAATATTAACGCGTGAAAAACACTTTTTTACTGGACTGAAATAAGCGATGCATCAAGGTTTATTTAAACTAGGAAGTAATAGCAAATGATAGGTACTTGTAGGGAAAGACGTTTTAATCAAAGTAAAAAGTTATTGCTATATTTTTTGAATTTGAAATAATTTCTGGAGCAGAGGGCTAAAGTAGCTGGCAATATTAAAATTTTAAAAGGAACCAGGTGATAATATTGGCTAATGTGACTTCTCGACTCGTCAAGTCAAGTAAGTAAAGGTTTTATAGCATTCTCTCTCTTATGAGCTCGTCCCTACCTGGTTTGACCATTTAGAATGTTTTAACGCAATTTTAGTTTTCGTTTGAATATTATTGTGATAAGCGGTGCGAAGTTAATAACAGTGATAAATCAATAGGTATTCGTAACTGATCCAACATGATAACTTTGCATGAAGAAAAAAAAAACTTCAATCTTCAATCGCTGACGTTGGCATCCGATTTCAGTAACCACGGTCAAACGCCGGCTAACGGAAGGAATGTACGCGATGCCATGCGATAGCATGGCAGCCCGTACACTATTGCTATGCTGGGGTAGCCGATTGAAAAGACTGCAATGGGCTCTAGAACATCGGAACTGGAACACTGGCAACATGTTTTATGTACCGATGGATCAATACTTAAAGTGTCCGGTTAAAACAGGAGGGTGGTCAGCTAATGAGAGAATGCTTCCCCAGTGCATTGTACCAACAATAAAACGCAGTTCAGTTACAATTTGGGGTTGCTTTTCTTACTCCGGAACAGGAACGTTACGGCGAATCGAAGGAATAATGCCATGGAAGTCGAAAGGATGCTAAGGGTTGTTGGTAATAATCATTAATTTTGCCTTAGATTTTGATAATAATTTTTATTACTTGACACACTTCAATGGACGGTAGGGTACATGTTAGGATGAATCGATCAATTTCATATTAGAGCCTTGTGCTAGGTTTGAATTGAAAATACAATCGCAGCTTCATTCCTTTATTCGCGATGTCTGTCACCGTGAGCCGAACTCCTAGCTCTGTCCAAGGCGGATAACAGGCGATGTTATTTGTTTTATTAAATTTTGTTTCATTGTGTATGCATCTTTTGTTATGCTGTATATTTTATTATTTTTATTGGGCATTAGCCTGCTGCGCGGATAATAAACGTCTATTGTTATTGTTATTTTGGTTATCAAGGATGAAGCAATTTCTGCAGGTGTCTGGTCTTTTAAACAAAACAAAAAACAAGGGAGAAGGTGGTATAGAAGCGAGTGATGGAAGGTACAAGCAATGAATCTTTTATTGAAAGTTTTCCACATATTTTTGAAATAAAACATATGCATCAATCTTGAGCGAAGGTGTCCTGTATCAAAATATAGGGTAATCGAGTTTAATGCGGAATACAAGTAGGCGCTTTTATGTTTTGTATTTGTTTTCTTGAAATCGTGCCATATTTTCCAAAGTCAGAAGGCAACTGCATTTACTGTCTTAAAGTAGAATGTAATCGATTCAGCTGGCCAGTATATTGGCAAGATTCAAATCCGGCACTACTTGTAATATTATGATCTACGTTGTATGAAAGATCGCTTTTAAGATAATTCGGTCTCTCTAAATGATTGCGTTTTACCGAGTTAAAGTATATTAAGAAGACAATAGTAAAGCCTTTCCCTCCAACATTTTTGCCAAGGAACTCGAGGTTTCCTATAGATTCTTTTTAAGAATTTAGGTTTCCGGGTTGAAACCGTGTCGTAATTGCATGAGTCTGCCGACGTCGCTGCTGAGGGGCGGAGGGAGAGTGACCAGAGACGGATTGTGGTGGGAGGATTTGGATAGGAGAGATTTCCATTTAAAATGTAACATGCAACCATTGTCTGTATTGACATATTTGGGATGTCTATCATTTTCGATAGCTTCTCGGAGTTTTTCTAGAATAATGGTAGGGTTCACGGGACAGTAGTTTTGTATCGTCAAATAATGCAGAATCAGATATCCACAGCAATCTAGTACAAAGCTCATGTTCCACTACGCTTTATTTCTCGAACATATACACTATCTGGCTGTGTACAGGAAAAATTCTGCCTTTCACTAACGATAATGAATCAGAGATTTTTTACAAACATTTAAAAATTGTTTCGGTATTACGCCTCTGGAACAGTCTGCCTATTTTATCGGTAACATCTTCAATTTAGGGTAGAAAAGCGGTGCTGACCGCAGGATCTTGACCAGAAGCGTCAAGCTGTTCGGGGGCACGATGACGGTGCATCATTTTTCACTTGCTGAAATTGTTTTCGATGAGACAGCCGGTCACATGTCTCAGTTATTGGGCGAAAACGACGGGCTGAGACGTGGAACAGCCTATTTAACTAATTTGTTTACGACAGCTTGGTTTTGAACGGAATGATGGAAAATAGCGGTCCGTGTGGGTTGGCTTCCAATACATTGCGTGTTATAGTGTGCCGTTGGGGCAGCGAGATATGAGGACATCTACAAATGGGGGTCATCCATATGATTCAACGTATGTCCGGATATTTAGTGTTTACTAAGGTTAAAAATTTGAGTGTAGATTCTCGTCCATCTGGCCAGATGACCAAGGTGTTATCTACGTATCTGAACCAGCATTTCGGTTTTAAATGGTAAGATTATAGAATTTATTATTTGAGCGCTTCCATGAAAATGTTAGCGACGACCGAGGTCATGCTTTTCCATTTTTTCTCGTTTCATTTTTCAAATTTACCAAAATTGAGCTGTCTGGTTATCGCAACTGCTCTTTCAATTTTTCTGTGAATAAACTAAAGGGGAAAATTTCATCAACCATAAAAGGAACACAGCAAACAAATGAAAATCAACAGGTGTTGATTAGTTATCTTTCTGTTTTCTATTTTTTACGAAACTTTTTACTTATTTGAACCCTTTTGTTATTGACAACACGATTGCTTGCAAGGATAATATCTGCCACTTCATAACGAACTAACGGCAATGTACGATTGACGAACTTCATCTTTGAACATTACGCGACACGTTGCAACACCAGCGTTTAGCGCCGATTCATCAGCTGTCTAAAATTACCCTCCGTAAGCGTTAAAAGCGACGGCCATATTCCGCTGAATATTGAAGTATGTACGTTTTTATTGTCCGCGCGTTCGTCTACGCCTCGGCGCCTTCGATCGAGCGAGAACGCGGAATTGATTAATAGTCGACGCTGAAAACTTAATAACTCATGACATGATAAGGGCACACAACGACGCGACACGAGGGCAAGTGATGTAGTCAGCGTTGAGAATATGTAGCCGGTGTGCCCTCCTTATCAGAGCTGGCAGTCGGGGAGGGTTGACATGGTTACGTGAGGCGGACTATGAGGGCCTAGTTGGTGATATATTGCGCTTGGCACGCTTATAGGGCATATCGCATTGCGTATGTGTATGTGCGGGTATACAGATTGCTAAAACTAAGTTTAGCCATGTGCAGTGCTAGACTTTCTTTTACTAACCAGTATGGATGACTAGCGACTCTGTACCAAACAGAGGCCAGGTTGGACGATAAATAGTCGGTTGGGCTGCTGCTGGCTACTGGATTTTGGAATTGGCTACAGACTATTGCCTTCAGCTACCCTTATTGAATAAGGCCTACTTTGGGCTACTTAGGTAATGTCTAATATCGGCATTACGTCGAAACCACGCAAACGATGAAACGATTTCATTTAGGCACTTCCTACGTTAGTACCTTTGGCATACAAGCATTTTTAGCTTCCAGTAAAGTAAGGTGGAAGTGTATAAAATGGCATAGTGGAACAAATTAACACATTGCTTCCTTTTTGTAATCATTTGATCTTTTATAATGAATATTTAGGTCGATAAAACTATTAAAAATTTTGCAGGTGTATTTTTTAATTTTAGGAAAAACCCGCTTAAATTATGTAATAACTACAGCAGCGTTAATAAAGAATTTTAATAAATTATTTTATAAAAATATTGTTACTATGCATCAAATAAATATTCAACTTTTGACAGAACTTAAGTGCTAAAACAGCGTAGATTGGTATTCAATTGTGCGTGACTGTCATTTCTTGTCTTAGGCTAAAGGCGGTTTTACACGATGCATTATGAATGGTGCGTACTTTGAATTTTTCAATTTTTTATTTATCATTAATGACAGGGTCATATTAGTTGTGTAAGTCGGGCAGGAATCGCCTGTAGATGCCAACAAGGCTCCCGTATAGCTTTACCCAGTATTGGTTTGAACAATTTTGATTAACGTACTTTTGCTTGGCGTAAATCGGCTTTCACACTTTTCCCAAACATGAAAAGCTAACGTAGAGTGCTCGAAGCGCTCCCGTCAGAAGCCCACCAAGCTGGCTTTAAAATAATCTTCGTAGACCTAATTAAAACCCATGATGGGCCTGCCTTTCCAACTCCGTTGCCCGCATAAACCTTGTTCGCTCCAAAACTTGCCCATTTTCTTCCCGTTCCGCCAATATGCGCGCTAAGAAAGAGAGTATAAATTGTGGTGAGGAATGTGAATCCTTTTAACTGTTCAAATTTCGGCATTGGCAACAGAGAGTGAAGAAAATTGACAAAGTTCTATTTACGTAATCGCTACAGCCTCAATCTCAATCTACGCCAGAAACTCATTTTTTTGTTGTCGAATAACCGCAACAGAAAAGCTTGTCTAAGTTTAATAAGCGCAATCGGTATACGCTCCCCATGTTAACCCGCTAAATGCAAGAAGTTGGCAACAGCATGTATACAAGAAATCTATTTTTTTACCCGCCGTGTATATTGATAAGACGAAGCTTTTGCGCCAGCTTACTAGGCCACCTATGATTTATTCTAGCGACTCGCAATTCGAGCCGAGCTTTGAAAGATAGAACTGGCACAGTGTCTAGAAGTTTTTAATATTCGAAGTGTATACGTAATATTTTATCTTGCCTCGACTTCGATGGCTTGTGTCGAAGTTTAGGGAAATTTAGCCAGATCTTGCATGAAAGAAAACGACAACAACCCCAACTATAGTTGTATGTACTTGCAGTGCATGAAAAGAGATATTTTAGAAACGATACTGCTTGGCTGTGAACGGTGCCAATTACTTAAATAACCTTGTAAGTTCTGCAAAGATTCTAAAGTTGTAATCAAATAAAGCGGAGCTTAAGATGGAAAGTACATCAGATGTAGGTTATATATTCCTTTCATTTAACTGAACTCTTGTCATTTTCTTGATTTAAATTGCAACTCATAAAAGTTACTTCTCCCTTTTAACACGATTTTTATACCCCGCAGTATGATGTTAACTTATGGTATATTATATTAAGGCAATTTACCTTTGCAAGCAATAAAGCGCTGCCCAAAAATAAACGTCGAGGCATAAATAAGCACAACTGGAAGAAGATAAAGATTCCCCTTTATTCATATGCAAAATAATTTCGAACGCGAAATAAGATTCACACACCGACAAGATACGTCTGGGGCTCAAATTTAATGCATTTTTCCGAAGGTTGTAAATACCCGTTTAACCTTTTGATCTTCGCGTAATAACTCAACGTGTTTAAACAGGACCGAACTCTTTCAGGAGGGCTATGGCGGGGAAGAGACCGGCGAAAAAATACGCTGGGTTATAAATATTGTCGGGGTCCTCGAAATATGAAAAAAATAACTGGCACACATGGACAACGGTTTATGTGCATCGGACTATAAAAATCTTGCTTTCGTCTATTGAAAGGTGCGCAAAACTAAAGGTTAAAGGTTATACTTTGTACGCACATAAGCTCCTTTATTTTGGGATTTTGGGAATAGCTGAAGGAACTATAAAGAGGTAAAACAAACAATAAAACAACAAAATACAAAGAAATCGTCTTTAAGATTTTAATGTGCCTTTGTGTAGACCAAAGCACGTTGTAAGTAATTCAAGCAAAACTCAGAACATCATGGGAAATCTTCATACTAATAAAATTCCCAACTCACTTCTGGTTATCTCATATTTTTCCCTACAAACTAGTGCGATGGTTAATACGGGCGTATTCATTATTTACCGCACTAAGAAACAAATGCCTTCCTAATAGTCTATTGTTTGACCCTTACATCAGTCTAAGTTTCTCGTTAAGGAATTTTACTTGAAATTTAACTACCCGGGGTCGAAGTTTTTATCCGTCGAAGCGCTTGGAATGCGCTTAATTAATTGTGGTGGCTTGAGAAATTTCCTTCCTCCGATACAATTGATTGTCTAACGACCGGAGATCGTCCCAAGCAGACGAGCTTTACCCGAGCTTTACTTGAGTCGTACTGGCAATTTTTCAAGCGGAACACTTTACAAAAATGGTACTAATAAAAAACTTTTCCGGCTTTATCAACAGGAATCGTAGCCGTAATCTCTGAAGCAACAAACTTACCAAAACTTCTGCTTTTATCCCCGTGCGTAGATGGCGTTGATGTCTCGGTCTCCTTCGCCTCTGACCGTTAGCTCCGTAGTTTTCCTGTCTTCCTCCTTCAAAGATTTATTGAGACGCCAGGTCGATGATTAAAAAATAAAAGACGTAGAGACCCCGCGCAACGGAAGGGAAAAAATAGTTAAGCCGAGGAGAACAAAAGTAAATTGAACGTCAAACTTATTTAAACACGATGAAATATACGGCCTCGGGTCCATCCGTATACATAAAACATGTTAGGCAGTTCGAAACCTACGCTTAACTCGGCCTGCGTTTGGTCTATGTATACTGTGTTTCAATAGGGAATACAATGATCGCCAATCGTTAAACGTTTGAAACATCATATTGCTATGCTATATCTTTATTGTGTTGCTTGATTGCTTCCTGCGCTGTAACCGAAACAACAATGATCCGACTCCACATAGGAGAATTTATTGTGTATTAAAATAATGACGATAAAGAGTGACTCGTATTGTTGTAACTTTTGTAACAAGCATGCTAGCTCAGTATAATCGTACTGTACATAATATTAACTAAATATAAGTGAGGATATTAAGATCTTGTACGTTCCAAAAAAAAGCAATTTGTCCGCCTAATACTGCGAGATTGTACAGGTAACAAAGTAGTTTATAATACATGAAATGTTGTTATATAAATATCAATACATGATCTTACAATACAATATGTACATCATATTTCTTTTCCGTGCATCGAAACATACTATAAGATTCTTTGGTTTTTCATCTTCTTATTTTTCTTTGTAGTTGTTATTGCTGAAGAAGAAGAACAGCACGAAGAACAATAATAACAAAGAATCCAGCGTTTTAATTAGTTGGACGGTATAGTAGGTAGCGTTCAGAGAAAGGAACTTGTCAGCGTTAATCGTTAAGAGGGTGAGTGGGTTCTTTATTAAGTAAAAGTCTAGGTACCTAAAGGGTGCCAGCATTCGAACGAATAAATTATGAAATTCACTTCGATTTATTGGTGTAGACCATTACAAAAACATGTAAAAGCTCCGCTTCAGGCAAAGAGATTACAACAACACCATTTAACCCTCAAGTGCTATCGTGGGGTGTTTCGGAACCCCAGAGATCATTTTTTTTTAATTTTTTCTAAAACTATTTTTGTCACATTTCTAAGGTTCCAGGTATTCGCCTATGCAAATGAGATATGTAATATAGTGTAATTTATTATTTACCATATTCTACAGTTTTAGCAAAAAATAGCTTTTGGGGTGTCTCAACACCCCACGATAGCAATTACGTTTGTTTTTTTCAAAAATAGCGTAGTGTATTCTAACCAATGATTTAGAATTTTATAGTGATAATAGCCCTCGTCCTCTTTTGGGGAAATCACAGATGTTGTTGTGCATGTAAGTAAATATATGGCATCAAAATTATGTGCTTATGCGATTCGAAAACGCATTATCTGATCAATTCATTTATTTATACAGGAAAGACAACCGAACCCAATCCAAACAAACTTTCAGTTCCAACACGTAGTGTACTCAAATTAATTTCTCCGATCATCAATACAAATCGAAATCTAACAGGAGATAATTGGTTTTCTTCTATAGAGCTGTTGAATGAATTGAAACGGGTTGGTATAACGTATGTTGGAACACTTCGTAAGAATAAGCGCGAAATTCCGCCAGCATTTTTACAAACTAAACAGCAACCAATAAACACCTGTAAATTTGGATTTACGCACGATAATACGTTGGTTTCCTTCATACCAAAAAAGAACAACTGTGTCTTGTTGGTTTCGTCTATGCATCACAATGGAAATGTTGAAGTAAATGCAAAACCTGAAATAATAAATTTCTACAATTGTACCAAAGGGGGAGTTGATGCTTTAGACCAGAAGTGTATGACGTACTCCTGCCAAAGACGAACCAGACGATGGCCAATGGCTATATTAGGAGCAATGGTAGACATTTCACGTGTCAACAGTTACATAATTTTCTTAGCCACTTCAGACCATACAGTTAACATGACACGATGAGAATTTTATATTCGTCTAGGAAGAGAACTCGTCAATGACCACGTAAAAAGACGATACCAAACAAAAGAATTGTCAACTAAGCTAAACTCAATTATCAAAAATTTACTAGGCTTAGAAACACCACAACAACAGCCACAAGAAGCAGAACCTTCAAGAACCTACAAAAGGTGTCACATCTGCGGGCGAAATAGAGACAAGAAAATAAAAACCACGTGTCATAGATGTCATCAGCATGTCTGCAAGGAACATTCTGAGCAACTTGTAAAATGCGCAGAATGCTTACAAAGGTAAATTGTAAGAAATTTATAAAAATCTGATTTTTTTTTTGCAGGCATTTTTTGGCATTTTCTTTTACAGGGAGTAAGACCATAGTTTCCAGTAACAGAAAAAACCAAGACATCTTAACAATACAGAACACAATTTTGTAAAAAGAAAAAATTGTACGAAGAAATACTTTTTACATAATTTTTATGAATGTAACATTTCCTCCTAATTTTCTGTTTTGCTTTAAATAAAGTTTTGTTTTTCCTTACAACAATCGCAAGATAAAGGTCTAGTTATTACACTGTGGGTTTAAAAGTGAAAAAAAAAAGATAACTAACAAAAAAAAGCTAAATTTAAAGAGTGGGGTGTAAAACACCCCACGATAGCAGTTGTGTTACCTGAAAACACGATAGTACTTGAGGGTTAAATTGCGAGTTTCCAACATTTTACTATGCCCGGCTTTTATCCAAAATTTCAATAAATTCACTAACTGCAACCGCAAATTATTTCCTTCCAAAATTAGCGTTCCGCATTGTGAGACAGATCTCACAGGATTTAGGTCACAATATTATGCATCCTTTCTATACACGAGGGCCCTCTAAGCCATCGGCGAACTTACTGCCTTGTCATAGGTTGACATTACCCAGAGGAATTGTCCAAGTGGTAGTAGAATGTAGGCGCTAATCACCCAGGATGGTGTCTCTAATTGACGCCAGTGCTGGATAGTTGCGTATACATTCAGAAACGACGTATCCTATGAATAAGGAAGAACCGACCAAATTTATTAGTAATTACGCTATGACTTGGAAACAAATGAAAACCGGATAAAAGCATATGGTTTTTTTTTAGATTATTTCCACGTATACAATACACTGCTGTAATTTGATCCGTTCCTCTCAACTCACTTTGTATATTAATTTTGGTAGTGATGATATCGATTTTCTTTTACTTTCATTGCATGAGCAATGCACGTTAAATGTGGTATGTTGGAATAATTTTCCTGTCCTTAACAACACAGAAACTTGAAAGTGGTACAACAAACCGTATGAGACAGTGACGCCTATGCGAATTCTTTCCTGTTAGTTTCATTGAACATTAATCATTACTTCAAGGGAAATTTTATTTTGTTGAAATCGTTGATAACGCGAAGGATAACATTTAAACATTGAATAAACGTAACCTATACAACAAAAAACTAATTTAACCCTCAAGTACTATCGTGTTTTCAGGTAACACAACTGCTATCGTGGGGTGTTTTACACCCCACTCTTTAAATTTAGCTTTTTTTTGTTAGTTATCTTTTTTTTTTCACTTTTAAACCCACAGTGTAATAACTAGACCTTTATCTTGCGATTGTTGTAAGGAAAAACAAAACTTTATTTAAAGCAAAACAGAAAATTAGGAGGAAATGTTACATTCATAAAAATTATGTAAAAAGTATTTCTTCGTACAATTTTTTCTTTTTACAAAATTGTGTTCTGTATTGTTAAGATGTCTTGGTTTTTTCTGTTACTGGAAACTATGGTCTTACTCCCTGTAAAAGAAAATGCCATTAGCATTTCACATAAAAATTCTGACAATGACGTTGTGAGGCGTACATTTTATTTGACAAAAAACATGTAATGTGTTATTTCATGTAATCAGATTTTTATAAATTTCTTACAATTTACCTTTGTAAGCATTCTGCGCATTTTACAAGTTGCTCAGAATGTTCCTTGCAGACATGCTGATGACATCTATGACACGTGGTTTTTATTTTCTTGTCTCTATTTCGCCCGCAGATGTGACACCTTTTGTAGGTTCTTGAAGGTTCTGCTTCTTGTGGCTGTTGTTGTGGTGTTTCTAAGCCTAGTAAATTTTTGATAATTGAGTTTAGCTTAGTTGACAATTCTTTTGTTTGGTATCGTCTTTTTACGTGGTCATTGACGAGTTCTCTTCCTAGACGAATATAAAATTCTCTTCGTGTCATGTTAACTGTATGGTCTGAAGTGGCTAAGAAAATTATGTAACTGTTGACACGTGAAATGTCTACCATTGCTCCTAATATAGCCATTGGCCATCGTCTGGTTCGTCTTTGGCAGGAGTACGTCATACACTTCTGGTCTAAAGCATCAACTCCCCCTTTGGTACAATTGTAGAAATTTATTATTTCAGGTTTTGCATTTACTTCAACATTTCCATTGTGATGCATAGACGAAACCAACAAGACACAGTTGTTCTTTTTTGGTATGAAGGAAACCAACGTATTATCGTGCGTAAATCCAAATTTACAGGTGTTTATTGGTTGCTGTTTAGTTTGTAAAAATGCTGGCGGAATTTCGCGCTTATTCTTACGAAGTGTTCCAACATACGTTATACCAACCCGTTTCAATTCATTCAACAGCTCTATAGAAGAAAACCAATTATCTCCTGTTAGATTTCGATTTGTATTGATGATCGGAGAAATTAATTTGAGTACACTACGTGTTGGAACTGAAAGTTTGTTTGGATTGGGTTCGGTTGTCTTTCCTGTATAAATAAATGAATTGATCAGATAATGCGTTTTCGAATCGCATAAGCACATAATTTTGATGCCATATTTTTTTGGTTTACTCTTGATATATTGGCGAAAAGAGCAGCGGCCGCGAAATCCAACAAGCATTTCATCTACAACAGCATATTCGCTGCAACTGTAATTATTCGTACAGTTTGCGTTGAAAATTTCATAAATTTTTGAAATGGCAGCAAGTTTATCACCATTGTCAATCCTGTTCCTTCTAGTTGTTTGATCGTCAAATCTTAGCACTGACAAAAGAAACAAAAACCGTTGTTTAGACATGACACCTCTAAAAATATCTCGTCCCGTACCATCCGTTGCAAAAAGACTTCTAGTATCTTCGTGGTTTGATTTAAATACTCCTGCCAAAATTACAAGTCCCAGAAATGCTTTCAATTCAATCATGTCTACATGTTCAACATAACTTGCCGTTGGTCCATAAGAAGAACTCGTTTCCGTTATTTTTGCATTTGTATGCTCTAGTATTTCATTTAGAATTTCTTCCGTAAAGAAAAGAGAAAATGCTTCAGAAGGTGTTCTTGGAGGAGTATTTACTGCCGGACCCTTTGCTCCCGGTCGAAGAGTGACTATATTAGAAGATCTGGTACGTGAAGTAGCAGGAGGATTTTTGGACCACTTATATCGATTTCGTCCATAGAAGTAACTTGTTCTTGCACTGACATCACCTAAGTCTTCTTCACTTTCGTTTTCAGATTCGACTTCAAATTCTGAACATGTGTCGTGATCACTATGTTCGCTTGCTGCATCACTCAAATCATCATCACGTTCATCAGGGCATTCACTTTCACTAACATCATCGTAAAAGTTTTCGGCAAGATTTGCTAATTGTTCATCAGTTAGAAACTTTATCATATTGTTTTTACTATTCAATACACGTATTATAGAAGGGAAATAAGGAACAAGTTGACGACGCTCTGGTTTGTGAGGAACTGAGTAAGAAATTTGTTTGAGTCGAATATTTATACGCCGTACAGAAATCAGGGGAAATGCCACTATTTGATTTGTAAAAAATCACCGAAGTCGAACATAAATGAGTGAATCCCCTGTACATGTAGGTACTATAATAAAAATCGCCGAATTGGAACGTATATAAGTGAATCCCCTATACTTACATGCACAACAACATCTGTGATTTCCCCAAAAGAGGACGAGGGCTATTATCACTATAAAATTCTAAATCATTGGTTAGAATACACTACGCTATTTTTGAAAAAAACAAACGTAATTGCTATCGTGGGGTGTTGAGACACCCCAAAAGCTATTTTTTGCTAAAACTGTAGAATATGGTAAATAATAAATTACACTATATTACATATCTCATTTGCATAGGCGAATACCTGGAACCTTAGAAATGTGACAAAAATAGTTTTAGAAAAAATTAAAAAAAAATGACCTCTGGGGTTCCGAAACACCCCACGATAGCACTTGAGGGTTAAAGATGTTAACTCCTCTGGAAAAGTTCGAGTGTTTATTAATAAACATAGACACCATAGAGTAACCACTAGAGAGCAAAAAATTAGTCCGATTTTTATACAAGAACTCAAGATTTTGTAACATTAAAATATAAAATGAGTTTACTAACTCAGATAATCTTTCCTACATTTTTATTTTGGTTTCCTGAAATGCATTTGCAACAACTAGTTGCGACGTAGAAAACTTCAAAGAAAAAATCGATTTCTTGCGACAACGAAAGACATTTAACTAGCAACTGATTGAACGGCAATGAACGATAAGTTTGAATCGTGTTCTTATCCGCTTGATTTATAGTTTTCCAAAATTTCCAATACACGCGTCACGATCTGCCATAGACGCCTAGCTAGCATATTGATGCCGTGCAATTGAGTTGGTTTATGGTACTCTACTCTAATTTTTATGCCATTAAAATTAAAACATTCTAATAGCTTGCAGCATGAATTCTGCAAATAAACAAATATAATGTGTGTCTTGGTTTGCCTCTTTTTCGTTTTCCACCGCCTTTGCTTTCATGCTCTTCTTTGGTAGTCTATTGTCTTGTGATCTTTATATGTGACTGTACCATTATAATTGTCTATTTTCGTGTTCTATTTTTTTTGTGTTATCGATTTCATCTTCTCTGTTTACTTCATTCGTTATGTGGTTCATTTTTGTCTTTTCTTCGTTTTCCTTTAGGTATGTCATCTCCACAGCTACTAATTCCCGCTTATATTTCTGTTACAGTGTCCACGTTTCGCTCCAATACAGTGTTGTTGGTGCTACTATTGTATTGTTACTACTACTATTGATTAGTTTTATTTTTTTATTGATTTCTTTCGTGCCGAAGATGGTCCTGTTTAGTTGGTAATATATGAGATTTGTTTTCTTAACTTTATTAGCGACTTCTAGGTCTACTATTCCGTCGTTTCCGATTCGATACCTCTTCGAATCTTTGGCTTTTGGTTTATATACTTTTTCCTATTTCTCTAATTTATATATTTAATTTCCCTATTTTTTCCGGCAATATATTCAGTATTTTTTTTGCGTTTTCTGTCTGCTATCTGCTACTAGAACTAGGGCATCTACGTATAGTAAGCTTTCCATTTTCGCTGGAGACATTCCTGTATCTTATTCTTGTTTTTTTCTCTTGTATTTTCTATTACCCTATCCATCACCTTTATAAACAGTAGCGTACTCAAGCTATCTCCCTATTTAATTCCCTTTTCCAATATTATTTCCTCTGATTTTTTTCACTTTTGTTTTGTATCGAACCAATTATTCGTTTGTTCCCATTCTCGTTTCTATTAACTGTCGTATGATAGACATGTTGTCGGTTGTTTGTCTGTTTTTCTTCTTTCTCTAGTTTTTCAGTATACTTGTGGTTAGGTTTCGTTGTATTATTTTTGTGTAAACCTTTTATGCTGCTGAAAAGAGATATATGGCCCTGAGTTGTCATTTTTTATAGATTGGTATCAGGAGGTTGCTATTCCAGCCTGTAGTATTCAAATCCCATGCGTCAATCATTTCCTTTCGTAAGCACTCCTTTCTTCTTATTCCTAAATGTTTTACCATTTCTGGCTCAATGTTATCCTCTCTTTCTTCCTTAAATCTTGTTCTCTTCTCGCTATTCTTTATTGTATGTGTTCCACATATTTGCTCTGCACCACTTAACATAATTCCTTTTAGGCTCTTCCATTTTTTATCCAGAGTCCATTGTTTCATTTCTCTTTCCCACTTTCCTACTTCTTCGTTCGTTTTCTGTTGGTACATCTGTTTATTTCCTTCCCTACTCAATTTCCTTATATTCATTCTAGAGTACTTTTTAGTTTCCACTCCGGTTTTTATTTCTCCTTGAATGAGTTACCATTTTGTGATTTTTTCCGATTTTGGCCTCCTAGATTTACCATTATGTTTTCTATATGGGATATATAGTCAATTATGCTCCTTGCGTACCTTTCTTCTGCTATGTAGATAAATCTGTCATCTTCCTTTTGGTATCATAATGAACCTCCTGTTTGTAGTATGCAAATATTTTACTTCTATTTCTGTGTATGATTTGCTTTCCATAGTTGCCCCTACAATCCCAGTCCTTGATATACATCGCTCCTTATTCTAGTTGCATTGCCCATGACAACTATTGTAATAATTTTTTCTCTCTCTTTCTTGTATACTTTTATCTTCCATTCTAGATCTCTTAACTTCTCTCCTGTTTCCTTATTTTCTTTTTAATCTCCGTATTCTCTTCCTTAAGTTGCAGATTTTCACCAATTAATTGTTTTACTTGCCGTTCGAATTTTGTTTGATCTGTTTGTTTTATTTCCCTTCATTTCTTTCATCATTTTTGTTATCTTCCCCTCTTTTGTAGTTTTCTGTGGGGCTCCTACGGGTTCTTTTACTTGTTGCAAATATTCCACCTGCTTTCTCTTCAGCTTCCTTTTTCCTTTCATCTATACAATATTCGTTTTCCGATACCGTTTTCTTCTGCTTGCCCATATTTAAATGTTGTAAATCTACTTAGATTCGGCCCTGCCCTTTTATCTCCAAATTTTCCAGGTTTTGCGATTAAATTTATTTATAATCTGTGGTGGTTTTCCCCCGTCAGACCTCTACTTTTATCAACGATATATTTTATATGTTTATTGATATGAATATTTGTTAAGGCTATGTAGTTATATTGTTGTTATGGTTGTATCGCTCTTATTTCCCGCCTATGGATTCTTTACACCTTTATTCATCCATCAAAGTATTTCCTTGCGAGTTTGAATTTTAATCAGACCTTCTCACTATAACCGCTACCAGAGGCGAACCGTATAATAGCAAATGTCTAAGATTATATCGATTAATCAAAAACTTTAAACGAGTCGCTCACCTATTCATGAAAATGCTGGACATGTTCGAGGAAACACAAACAGAAAATCAATATAAATGGGGTACCTACGCAAAATAAGAGGGGAAGACAAAGCTAGGCAAAATTCAAAATGAAACGTACAGAAATAGTCTAAACATGGTTCTTGAGGGATACCAATTTCAACGGTAAGAGCTTATTGAGAGAGTGAACGAGACGAGCCTAGTAAGAAAAGTACATGAAGCAAGGACGGCAAAGAAGAGAAAAAGGTGAAGATTAAAGGGAGGATGTCCTCGACTTACATCCCCTATACTCCAACAATTCGCAACAATTTGGTTGCTGCTCAAAATCTTCAGATGTACATTTTAAAGAATTTTATAGAATAAGATTTACTTAACTCTTCTCAATATTTATTCCCTCTAAAGGCGAATGAACATCAACCTAATAAATTCCCACATGAAAACATCCATAAAGATTCAACGAAAAATAATTACCTCTAATAATCCGACCATTGAGAGTAATTTATTCTCTTCAACGATTGGAAAAACAGTTTTCCGGTAGAAACCCAGTCTTTATTACGGCTATAACTTTGATCGGTCCTAGCAAATAGATCGTGCAGGGCTCGGACCTTAGTTATCAACTGGTAAGGAAGGCATGGCCTTCAAAATTTGCTCATTTCTATTCGAAAAACGAACTCGAAGTCGGTCTTAAGAAGCTTGATGGTCGCGTGACGGACAACCGTTTCGCCGTAGTCGTATTAAAATTAATTTTATTACCGAGGGAATTGCGGGTTTCGAGAGTTTTTTTCTTTCGGTACCTAAGCGCATTTGTCAACAGATGAACGTCGGTCGTAAATAAGAATTATTGATTTAAATATTGAAATGGGCTTGTTTTAAATGCACTCGAATTCCATGCTATTTATATTGTGAAGAATCAAGCGATAACTATGTAGTTGATTCAATCGTTTTAACTGGTTTTCGGCGAATAATTAGTTTTACGAATTGGAAAATTATTGAACTAGCTGACAAGTGAGTAAGCGAAAAAGGAAATATTGATGGGAAACGGACAAATTTGCTATATCAGCGGAAGTGAGCAATAAACAAAAACATTTTATTTCAAACCAAGGATCACCTTGGCTCCAACACTATGTTTAACTTATTCAAACGACCTCCACTTAATATTGAAACCCTACACTCTATTCCAGTACGCAGACGAACACTAATGGTGCTAATCTTCGGCCTATACTGCGAAATTTATAAATAAAACGATTGACTGCCGCAATATTAATTGCTTAATGTGGAGCCTTAATAAGATCACTCAATTCACATCATCCACTTTCGATCGCGATGTACTTCATATACATTCCAGTTACCGAAGGCATTTCTAGTATCGATAAACATCTAAAATATAGTAGCCACTGCAGCATGTGGCAAAATGAATTATTTACAACAAGAAAAGGATTTTAGAAAAGGTACTAATTAATCATTTCTTTGTGGTGGCATAAATAAGCAATTTGTTATTTAAATGTTTTGTTGCGTAAAAAGTGGAAAGTCTCAAGATCATTGGCATTCTTTTCAATTGGATAGTTTTGGTAACGACCTGTCTTAATCTAAAATTATATGAGCTCAAACTCCATTACTTAAATTAATACAAAAAAATAATAAAATAATAATTATACACCTGTACAAAACAAGAGATTATAAATTGTTATATGGTCCCCAAACATGGTAAATCCTTCCTCTCCGATATGAATCTACAGGTCTGCATTTTTTGCGAATGACTCACGACCTGAGAAAACCTCCGATTACATTAAATTATAGTTATTAGACTAAAATAACCTTACGTAATGTCTATCATGACCCAGACATGGAGATAAATCCAAAAGGAAAAAAACTTATAACGGAATCTAACATTCTCCACAAAGAAAATAATATTGTTTTGTTATATTCAAATATAAGTCGACATACTGAGAGTTTGGGATCGTCTGAACTGTATAATTGCGTCCCGTTATTGTGTGATAGAATCTGAGAAGATGACATATAATCTTACAGCGGACAAACGAAGCTTGTTTTCCGTTGTCTTCATTCCAACAAATAAGGTTTAAGCATATCCTCATGTCTACCGTCCTAATTCCCCACTAAATACAATAAGTATGTCGAATCGTGTAAAATATTTAAATAAAAATTTAATTATCGTCGAAGAATTGGATAGCTGTGATCGCTTCAGCTGCAATAAATCGAAGGCACCTTTCCGTAAAACCGTGTGAACTGTCCCAATTAACAAGAATGTCCATTATTCATTGTGGGTTTGGAATTTTTACAAAAATTTTAAACGTTTTCTCGGACATCGCCCCAAAGCCTTTTTAGTATGCCGAAAACGGTGCTTTTTTTAGTTGTGTATTGCGTTGGTCTTTGTGGTGGATTCAAAGAAAGTATATATATTTTCGTAATCATCAGCGCACATATCAAGGTATATTTTAGCGGAGTTACCTGGAAAAAATAAAAAAAATATTGCTTAATTGGTTTAATTTTCTATTGCTTAATGTTGCTTTACGAACATGGTATGATAAATACCTCTGTTAAGATAGACAACGCATTCAGCGAATTAATTTCTCGAAATAATCTCCTTGTAGCTTTTAGTTGAGCGATCTTCCAACTTGATTAAGCCAAGCCATCTTTTCAAGTTTAGAAAAACAAGGAAGTCACAAGAGGCTGAATACAGCGAATATGGTGGATGTGGCACCAATTCGTAACGTACTAAGACTAATTTTACTGTGGCAATTACCGATGAGTGGCCCGGGGCATAATCATCCTTTTCTTCGCTAGGTGGGGTCCTCTTGTCTTTAATTCATCGTTAAATAGGTCCAATAAATCGGCGTAGTCCTGCTCTTCCTTTCACGAAATAATCAATCAAGATCATGCCTTGCGAATCCCAAAGAGTCGTCACCATAACTTTTCCCGCCAACAGAATCGTCTCTACCTTCTTTAGGGTACGTTCGCTGAGACCTTTAGATTGTGGTGTATAGTGATCTGTTCGTGTCTGATCAACAGTTACATAATGCCGCAGAAGCTCTTATGTTGCGTTTAAATACATTTAGACGTTGCTTCGAAGTTATCACGTAATTCGGTTTTTGATGAATTATCAGCAGACACGGTACCTATTTCGCCGATAGTTTTCCGTGCAGGTTATTTTGCACACGTTCCATTGGGATGTCTCCCACACCTCCCCAATCTTCAGTCGGCGGTCTGCTAACACGATACCATGAACTCTATTGAATATATCGTCAATATATCATCGTAGATCAATGGAATGACCTGGCCAGACTTTATAAAAGAAGGATATTCAACTATACTTAAATTCATTAAACGAGTGGTTATCATTAAAGGAGCATAATCTTCATAAACTACCCATAATCCAGCTGCTCTTTGATTTTTGCACGCGCTTTACCATCCAAAAAAAGAAATCGCGTCACTGACCTGTATTATGCTTTTTCCGTAATTGATTGATAGATTTTGATCAGTCAAATAGGTGTCAGTCCGCAAATTAATTAAACGCAAGGATTCTCATCGAATATCTTCAGAAGACATTAAAATTCTACAATTCACATTAGCCATCTCAGATCCTTATCTCAATCCAACTGTCATTTTATGCCTACTGCTGTAGCTACTGCGGCGTCTATCCAAGATACAATCACTCCGAAATTTAAGCAATAAAAAGAAACGGTAATAACGCGCGCAGCCTCGATTTTTTCAATATTAGAAGGCTTTTCGAGTGCTGGCCACATTTAAATTTCATGTTTTATTAATGCCCTCCGATCTATGCGTGTGTAATGGTACGTATATCTACATATCTGTGTTTCGTACTTCGTTTAAATAGCTGCATTTGTTTTTCTACCATCATAACAGCACGGACGATGCGAGAGAGACGCCACATCCCATCGATGATGATCGAAATATGCTGAATCAGTAATTGGTTACAACTTAATAACATGTACGCGACGATGGTGGACCGTAGGCACCCATCAATATTTACTAATGGAATTTCGAACGAAACAAAACTAAGACGAAGGAAGCACGAAAGCGAAAGAAAGAGATGGGAAGATCGAAATAGACTGGAATACGAAGCTGCACGGTCATCAGCGGGATGACGTTGCGACAAGAGAGAAACAAACAAAGTGGTGAATCTGATGCACCCAGGCTTTTGTGCTCTCGTAATTAATTAATTATTTATGACAAGATCTGGTCTGCTTTGGTATCCTATAATGGAGGCGACGGAACGTGCTCTTCTGAGGATTTAATCGTTTATAAGTTGAGCGCACTGAAACAATTTAAAGAAGTGGAATGGTCGCATTGTTTCAGTTCTAGGAAGGATCGAGTTTGGCAGATCTTTCTTTGAAATTGTTTTCACCGATTGTATTAAGGAAATTTTCGTGGACTACGTACTTAAAATTATTCCTGTTATTGGTCCTGTTATTGGTCCTGTTATTGGTCCTGTTATTACTTTTAGTTAATCAATTTTTTTTACTTGCAGCGATACCCCTACGGAATACATGTTTTAAAATTAGTCCCAACCTGAGAAACCTTTTAATGTGAAGCTGGTAATATATTACATGATCACTTCTTCGCCAAAACAAGCGAAGTACTGTTAATTATTTTCCAACGTCACACAATATGTGATTAGCAACGCAAGGTCGCCTGGAAAATCTCGGGCTGACCCTACTAAGACTTACCTATCTCTGCTAGTCGGGGATAACCTTTCTTACCACTGAGCCGATTTATTCATAGTTCCATTATGTTCTGAAGGGATCAGCAAATATGCCTTAGGCGGCCATATTATAACGTTTTTTTTTGTTAACTTGCTTACAATAGACTGAAGATATCTAATTTAACGCTATCTCTGAGAAGCAATAGAGGCCTTTGTATTGCTAATAATCATAAATTGCCACTTAAGGCAGCTGCTTTGAACATTAATCTGTTAAACAATAAATTAGTAAAAAAATAGTAGAAGAAGAATTTATGGCCAAATAAGTAGGCGTCTTAGAATTTTATCATGAACTTGCCTGCATGTGATACACTTCGAGCAGGAATAGGTTCTACAGCGTGTTCACCTAGTGCGTAGGAGGCAGGTGTTTCCTCTTCTGAGCAATTTTCAAATAAAAAATATTCTAAGACAAGTGCTGGACAAAATAAAAAGACTGTCTACGGAACAAATAGTAGCCTGGCTTAAGGCAAGTTAAAGAAATAGGAGTATCACTGGGCGACTATGTTAAGAAATAAAACTGCATTTAACAAAAGAAGGAGTATCACTTTTGTAATATACTTTGCAAAACTCTGTCCATTAATTCGACATTTTTCTGTTACTATTAGCCACAAGTTATTTTATAGGCTTTCACGACCTTCGTTTATTATAGTAAGACCTTCCGCGAACAACCACTCTGTTCAAGGTTTACGGCATATCCTTTTTTCGTTTTTGAATGCGATCAATACTTACCAGATTGTGATATTGGCCTTGCGAGTACCGTCTACTATATAAGGGAGGGAAGGGTGGAATGAATACACAAGAATTAGGACGCGATTTTATGTTACGGGGATTACGGTAGAATGAGAGTGGATAACAGTGCAGTATTCATACTGCAGTATGCAATGTTGTTTTAGAAAATCACGCAATTCTGGCTGCAACGCATGCAAAACGATTTAATATAAACGTAAATATTTACAACTCCGACAGAGAAAGAGGGCATTAAAATCATATTTCATAGCACTTTGTTTTCTATATCCCAAAGCAATTCAACTACGGCTTAATTTAAACCTTTCAACAAGCTTAATGAATATCGCTCACTACGCAAAGGCATAGCCTAAAAATAACCCTCTTCTCTTTTTTTTTCTATAAAAACATCCATCCCCGGCAACATGCGCGATATATCTTGATCTTTTTATCGATGTTTTCAAAACAAACATTATTTCTTTCCAAGCGTGGTACTATTTCGGGGGTCGTAGGAGTATATCATTATTATAAGCGAGCGGCATATGCGGTGATATTTTCGTATTATAGATACATATGACTAATATGTGTGCTCGGTTCTTTGATTGAAGACCGCCAAGATGGTTTTTAGCTGCGTTCAACGCTAATGTGGATATTACTCATTTCTGTGTGTAATTTCTGTTTTTGGAATATAACCCTCATGTTTTATTTTTAGTTAACGATGGGTGTTGTTTCAATATGCACTTGAACGCGAGCACTAATACTGAGCAAACTAACAAAGCGGAATAAAACGTGATCGTCAATAAAATCGACGTGAGTTTTAAAATTTCTTTCATGACCGATGGAAAACATAAAATAAGTTCGGCAAATGTAGTTGAGGAACATGCGACGCGTGCTTAAGAATCACAGAGAAGCGGCAAAAGAATTGAAATTGACCGACTAGAACAATTCATATATTCTTCAAATTGCTTTTTAAAGACCCTGTAGTTTTAATTCAACCAACGAGAAAGGTCGATACCACAACGTTCGTTCGCCTGTCGTCTCAAAAAGCCATCGTTCGTGGCTGTCGGCGGTCCTATCTTCGTGTGCAAGGTCTGTAATCATAGTCCCCGTTATTATGAATCCCGCTTCTAAATTAGTCCTCAATGCAAACAACGAATTTCTTAAACCAACAGAGACCCGCCCCACAGTGCAAGTATTAAGTGCACCTGTCCGCGTTTCGAATTTACAGCGGATCAGCTGCCGACGTTCTTTTTTCCCTCATTCCACATCGGAAAATGGTGGCTTTTTCACTCGCATCAGGCTCGATGTCATACATAATTAATTCCGTCTTCATTCTCCTTTTTTTTTCAAACGCTGGAGTTGATGATGTCTAACGTTGTTTTTGGTTTAGGAAAAAGAGTCGTTACGTGGAACGGAAGATTGTACATCGTGTTATTTTGCATGCACGAAACAAGAAAAATTCAAACAATTTTTATCGAAATGTGGATACTATCAAAATTATACCATTCTGGAAAATGGTGAGCAAAGACACTTTTAATTTTGGAATCCTCTAATGTTGGTATTTTATTTATTTGCTGCTCGTCTGCACCGTCTAACCCACAGCTCTCTCGTAACCTTGGAAAACACGTTCTTACCTGTAAGAAAACGATGAGGTACACCATTGCTAGCTCCTATCTGCGCATAAGCAGAGCAGAAATTAAACATCTATGATTAATTATTGTGGAAAATTTAATTTTCAAAATACATAAAAGATATGCTGTGAATAGGAAGGTGCACTTTTTAAATGGATAATATTAAAATGTGATCTTGACACTTCCACAAAAATGATAAACACATCAAATTTAATGAGCTAAACCAAAAATTGTGTTAAGGCTCCACTATTAATATGTAAAAACTAATGGAAGTATAGATTGGACTAGATTAGTACACGAGCTGGTTGTTGACCTTCCACTATGAGCTATTCAGATCTATCGTGTATAGTGTATAGTGTGAATGGTACCTCTACGTAGGTTTCGGCTATTGTACATTCTGAGCCCATTTTTGAGAGCCGTATTCCTGCATGGATGGCAGTCTCCCCTTCCGCCTAGCAGAATCTATATGGTATTTCCTCAGTCAGGCGTAGGTTGCTTAGCATGTTTCTTGACCACACAGTGGCCTGTTAGCAGACTTATTATTGTCCTTGCTCAGTAGGTCAGCTTATGTCCAATCAGAAATTATTTGGCGTGCCTCTGGCCTGGAATAATCAATCTTCTTATCTGTCCATAGTTTACTGGTTCATATATGCTACTCCTACAGTATGCCTTTGACAGTTTGCGAGCTTGTTCGGGCTTGATGACCTCCGTGTCCGGGTACCCAGACCCAACCATAAATTACTCTAATTTTATGGTTCGTACAGTTATACAAAGAATGTGCTTTAAACTAACCCACATTAGCGTCAGCAGTGCAGGTAATAGGCTGCTCGGCGAGGTTTAGATCGGGTGACGGTGCTCAAACGGGAAAATCTCGTTCGGGCGGGTGAGAATGACTTCGATAACGGTGGGCTCAATACTATTGAATTGTTAAGCGGGGTCTGTGTTGATAACCATTAGTATATCCATACCTATACCATATACCATACGGTATACCATATACCATATACCATACGGTACGTGTTTTTTACGATCGGCTCAAGAATACAACAAAATCTGCAACAAAAGATCGCCAAAACTAGGACCTCGTGCTCGATATCATACCTTAGTGTTTAAGCCGCTTGACAAATACGTAGCACTTTCACGCTACATTTTTGCGTCATTTCCCCATACTTTTCCTCTAAAAAAAGAGACATTAGTTTAATTCACCTCACGCATAGCTAAACAAAATGATAACAGCGTCCCATATTTCCATGTCCGTACCTGTTTTGTTTTTAATATTCTAATTGAGGCCATTCCGCTATCGAAGTTAATTAAAAATACAATTTATATTATCTTAATTGCATTAATTTTGCACGGAAAAGGAGCAATTTTAATGCGCGAAATATGGAAATCGAGTAGATAGTAGAAATGAAAGATATTAAAATAAAAATAAATAAACCCTACGTGCTATTCGTTTAAAAAAAAAAGAAAGTGTACATTTTAGGTAGGTCATCGGTTTGGTTAGTCACTTCCGGTTGTTTATCTCCTTATCTCCTATTATTTATTTTAGTGGACAAATCTTTGTTGATAACAGTAAGATACACGCAAGAAAAACGGTCAATCAGAATTTATTTTATACACGCATAATTTACTGAAGCAAGCGACCCCTTCCTTCGTATCCTTTAGATAGGCACCTGATAGCATCGTAAGCTTAAAACGGATAGCTCTTTCGTGACGTAGATAACGATTCTTGGTTTCACCCCTTTAGTTTACCCATACTAGTCAGCTCCCCACTTAAACCGAATGAAAAACAAACAGACATTATACTTAATTACAAACGGTGGTCATTAATTAGGGCTCGTTCTGGGTTCTAGGAGGGCGAATATAACAGATTACTGGATTTTTGGTTTATTTACAGTAGCGGATTGGAATCAGGCAATTAAAGCCGATATGCTCTGTTAGAGTGGATAAAGTGGATAATGAAATTAATATCAAAGGGCAATCATCATTGACACGACGTTTAGGTGGTCAAATTATTCAAAAAAATATTGTTTGAATAAGCTACAAAATCGTTCGACACGGTTTAAAATTTATATGATGATAAGGCATTGTTGTCTTGTATTGTCTTCGCACATTGCCATTTGGTTAACTTTGTGTTTATTGTTATTTTCTCTCTGTTATTTATGCAAAAATTTGAAGGTTTAGGCAACACGTGTTAATAAAATCAACGATTGTGGAAATATTATTTCAGAAACTTCAAAAAATAAGAGGAGAATCGGAGAACTGCCTTTATTATGGTATGAAGACCAATGGTGTGTGGTTCATAAGTCTATGCAATCAAGTGTGTTCCTCCTACAATCAAAGTAGATATGCTTTTGGACGTCTTTATCTTTGTTTTAATTTCTAAAATACTTCAGGTTGATTGTTTATAAAAAATCAACTTCAGGTACTTCCATATTCCTAAAGGTCTCATTCATGGGTTTCCCTGCTCCTTCTTCTCCCATGTGTTTCGTGACTGTGACTTCTAGCTGATTAAACAATCATGGTCGCCTGTGTTTCCTCTTTTTCTGTGATATCTCGCCCTTGTATCTGCAATATCCCCTCTTGTCCTTTTAACATGTTTATATTTCACACAGTCTTAGTACTTGCCAAATTTGGAAAAGGAAAACCATGGAAAGCGTTCAACAATTTGAAGAAATTTTTCGCAAACTGCCAAGCTTCGTTATTGTTCGTTTAAGAAGTTTGTTTAGGTAACACATTGAGATGAAGGATAGTCTGAATATTTTATACTCTTCATTGTTTTTTTTGCCTTGGGTGTTTTTGGGTGCCACAAAAAGCATCTGATCTTTCCAAAGTCAAACACCATCTCTAACAGCGTCCGACGACTATTCCCACCACATTAGTTTAATAAATTCGGGACACGAGGAAAAAGGGTATCTCGCCGAGAACCAGCTAAAACTCGACTCAAGTCTTTTTCCCATAATATTAACTTGACAATTTTATTGAAACATTAACGACTACGTTAATATTTCCCGCTTGTAAATCGTTGCCGTCGTTTGCAATGCGCGCCTAAGACGGCGTTATAAATTAGCAGCGCATCAAAGAGTCCATCCGTTTTGAATACAAATTCACGCAAGATTCATGTCTTAAATATTCATGGCGATCTTTGGCGCTGGTCCAAAGGTGAATACCTTTATTGCACTTCGTACCTCAGTGCATGTAGGCGAGAGTAGAACGAACGAGTTGTAAGACAGATGGAATCGTTTAAAATCATTTTAATGAATGGCGGTGTTGATTATTGATTTCCATGAATGATTGTTGTATATTTGTTTTTCACCCATAATTACCAGTAGGTATTATTACTTTTCAAAACGAATACGGTTCAAATAACTAAAATTATTTTTTTTTAAGGGAAATTTGCTTAAAAAAAATTTACTTAAACCGCTGCCCGGAATCATTTGACTTGCTCAATACAAGTACGTTGGCTATCAACCGGCCGGCTAGTCGGCGTGGAAGTGGGAAAAAGACATTGGCGCCCTATATTTGTCTCATTGTTATTGTTATGAAACGTTCTGTAGTGAATTTAAATATTTGCCTCTTCAAAATTTCAGCTAAAGGTGTTAAATATCAATTGAAAGTCGAAAATTTAGTCAAGTCTGGTTATTTAACCAAGTGGTATCTATTTTAAAATCAATTTGCGGTTATGCCGGATTAAATTCAGGGACCAAAATTCCCAAATTTGCTCAACGAAGACATCACTTCGACTAATCCGACATCCAGAGAAGACTCGTCACGTTCAAGTTCTCAGCGAGTGCTCCCATACCGTCCAAACGAACGCTGTGCTTCGCTGTGACTCTGACATCCCGGAATTTTAAGATTAATTCCACAGGCGATCTAATAAATTGATTTCTAAACTGATAAACTGATTTCCATTTACCTGATTTCCATATTTATTTGTGTTTATTCTACTATTGTTGTTGAACCTTTATTAAATCAAACATACCGAGTTAGAAATCACACTTTCACACTCGTTTTTTGAGGAATTATATCGAGGGAAATTCAGTTAGCTCCCTAACGGAAAGTCTAACCACATTCCTTTGTTAGTAAATTATACGAAAGAGAGCTGCGAAAGTCTTTTAAAATTGCCCTATAGTTATTGTTATCCGTTATTTTTTCACTTGCCTCACCCACTCAAACAATTTTTTATTATTCAGAAAGCTCACAACAATCAAGCATTGTACCTTTTTTTCTTTCTCTTTCATTGTTAATTTGCGCTACTGGTTAATATATGGTTAGTTTTCAAAATTATGTATGTTATCCTGTAAATAGCCGAAATCAGCTGTTATATAATAAAGATATTATTTTTCCAAAAACATTCCTTCGCTTTTGTTTAATTTTTATAGCTTCCATAGAATGATTTCTTTTACAATATCAGACGAATCATTACATTTACCGAAAGAAGCAGGTTAGCATGAGAAGTTAGTGAAATTTCTATTCAGCTTTTATTGAGGCTTCTAATTATTGTACAGTTACAAGAACGAAAGAAAAAAGAAAACTAACTGTATCTACTATTCCTAATTGGACTCGCAAGTTCAACGTACAAATAAATTTTAATAAGCGTTGGAATTTTTACGATGAGCAAAAAAGCATAGCGCTGACAAATTAATAAATCCACAACAGAACAGCGAACAATCAATATAAAGCGTTAATCATCTACGACACGGCATAACCCCTTCTATTCACTTTATTTCACGTCGACTATTAATCAAATAACAATTATTAGAACTGTCTGCGTTCGCTAATGCTTTTAATTAATATTCCCGATGGCAGAAGACTCGCACGCAGAGAAAGAGCGCGCCATAACCGACATATAGATGTATGGTCAGACACACGGTCAAGGATCATTGAATTCTAACGAGCATGTATACGTTGGAGGAAAGTATTGCAACGCGGTACACGCTTGCTAATTATAAAATAATTCACTTTCAACTCCGACTGGGATCGTACGTATCACGATGATACTCGTCTTGAATCTATAATGGTGTCGGAACCTTTCGGAGATAACCGTTTTATGTCTATGTATTAATAAGACTATCCAATTAAGATGTGTTCTTTTCTATATAACGACGTGAAGGTATATTATTGCGTTAACAGCTTCGCTGAGAAGTTATTTGAAAGAATAACTCTAATATAATAACTCTATAGAAGAGCTAATTGTCTTGCGATTGTTCTAGACATACAAAAGCACCAGAATATGGAGTTTTACTCGCCTTCGTCACTATCAAATTAGTCCACTTCGGAGTGCAAAAATACTAGCTCCTCTGCCATGAAAGAAATGCATTCGGAAATGTTATTTCGTTAATATGTTTAGCACAGCAATTCAGCCTCAATCTCCATTATCGTATATCCCACTTATAGACTTCACACTTTGTCGTTGTAAGCGGGACGCTTATATATTCTACCTTCTCAAATAACATTCCACCTGATGTTGCTTATTTCTTAACGCTTTGGTCCTGGAACGCCTCGATAAACTGCTATGTGCCGTTAATTGGCCTCTGCTCAACTCAGCAAATGATAACTCCGCTGACAGGAAGTAATGGGTGCTCCAACAGAAACTTGGGTATTTATGTGCTGAATAAAATTCTTAATCTTTAGAAACTTATAAATCTATTAGCATCATAATAAGGCAGAAGCCATAAATTTACAGTTTTTCTGGCAGGGTTGGAAAGCAGCGCCATCTTGTTGGAAGAAAAGATTATTGAGTTCTATATCTTCCAAAAGAGTTCATAAAAAGTTAGTTTAATTAACATTCAACAATATCGTTCACCATTAACAGTCTAAGCACGGATTGGAACGAAAATCCACACTAAACGGTTACATGACGAGGATACAGTGGTCTCTTGAGAACTTTCACGTCCCCAAAAGCGACAGTTTTGTTTATCAACGTAACCACTGATGTAAGAATGGCCTTCGTAACTGAATCTGATTCCTTTGCAAAATTAGTTATCAACTGCGGTCTACTCTAGGACTCAATCGACAAGCATTGAGGTCTTTGAACTTTCGATCACTCTTTCATTAATTCTGACGATATTTTCAGTTGAACGGACAAGATCTTGATATCCAGAGAACATTACGTTCTCGTAATGGTCTCTTGATATCAAGAACAGAAGCAGTTCGCTCAAATTTTGCAATTGCTTTATCGCTAGGCACATGATTATGAACAAAAGCAACATCAAGTCGACGAATGGCGTTCGCAACAGAGCGTGTATCTTCGTAACATTTTTGACAAATTTTTATGCGATTTTCGCGGGTGAAATCTTTCGCCATGAAACTTACAGCTTTCTGGATGATGTATGTCAAATATAAACCCTCAAAGTGACAGCATTTGTAAATAATGTAAAATTTAAATCCCCAAGTCCATGCCGGAACAGCCTATATGTTCCCTTTGTTAACTTTATGGCTACTCCTAACCTACATCGATATAATAATATTGATGATGGAGGAGGACTGTTTGACTTCATCTTCTGCAATTTTAACTCCAATATTACTGTTTCCCGCGATGTTGATCTCGCAGTGGAGGAATCTTTACAACTCAATGCGGTACATAAACTTCTCGTCGAACAACAACATTCGTTACAATTTTTGCACTGCCAACTTCACCATGCTCTGTAGAAATATCATTAAATTTTAAATTCTTGCAAGAATGCTGTATTTTATTTCTATGATTAACTCTATTCAGTTATCGATTGCTTGGTCTACAGCGAATATCGCTTCGAAAAGAAGCGGGCCTTCATTTTACCGCAACGAATACAATAAATTGCAATCAACTGCTAGACGTGAAACGCATATCACTTATAAAATCCATTAACAGTCTACATTACTTTTGTTTTGGAGGTTATACAAACCATTCAGCCTTGCCAACTAACATTACTTATATACCTAATATTAAACGATTCTGGAACTGTGGCAACTATAACATATTATAAGCTTAAAGGGAATGACATCAGAATTGATAATCTTAACCTATATATAGGCTATAATCTTTTAACTTAAAACGCCGAACTTTTTCCACCATGGAGGAATTGCTTAAGTAAAAGGAAAACGAAATGAATTTTGTTTTTTTGTTATTTGTAGGTACATGATTATACCTCTTTAAAAGGCAGCCTCGTCCTCTCTAAAATAAATGCTTTTAATTACCGCATCCACAGAGCGGTATCTCTAACCTATGATATAATTAAAGGTAGGTGCTCTTAATTTCCAAACTCAGGTTAATTATAGTCCATCGTATATAAAGGCGGTAAGCCTACACGTAAACGCTGAGACGAAGAGACCATCTCTTCTACATCACGTGATGGATCGTTGACGATCCGAGACGATAATTTTTTCGGATTCCTATATTACCAATCTCCCACTTCTCGTCATGCACTTGTATAATACGCCTTGTTGTTTAATGAAGCCATTAAACGACGATGGTAAGTGCCAAACGTGGTTTACAACAATGGTATTACGATTACTCAGGAACGGGTGTATATATCTAGCGCGGAGATAATTACCATCGATAATGTTTTTGAATTAGCGATTGTACGGGTCGAGAGCTGATGTGACGTGGTAAGTAAGCGGGTTTAATCTCCACATCCCACATGAAGATGTGCATCTCTATCGAAGAGCAATTGTTAAAGCTTTACCGTCGCCGTAACGAGTGTGCTTGATAAATATTAATCTGTCTGTTCTTAATGTGTATACGCCTGAGTGTATAGAGGCATCGACAACTTGCCTTACCAACTGTTTCGAACCATACGCTCACTCGCTGAGTATCGAGTATGGATTACGTTTAAATTGCTTCCTACTTCTTTTTCATTCAATGCATTGAGAGGACTCACATTGTAAAGATAAATGACTTTAAATCAGGAATTTTGTAAGCAACTTAAGGTCAAGGTATTGTTTCATTTCCTAGCAAGTTATTGAAAAATACAAAAAAACTAATACATTATTCTTTGTATTATTAAAAAAGGCTGTTAAATATTGATAAAAAGCAGTGAAAGTTAAATCGATTACGCAACATGAATTGGCTTGAACAATGGGAAAGCTCAAAAGCACCGTTTTCATTACTGTAGAAAACTGAAAGCTCTTCAGTAGATACCGCATCATCTATTGCACATGAAAAATTATTAAGCTGGTGTTACAATCACTAATGATAATAATGATGTAATAATGAAGTTTGACCACCAGTGCTTACTTTATAATTTAATACATGTTTGGCTCTTTACGTTCGTTTCAATGGACTTGCCATCTTTTTCAAATGAAAATATACACATAGGTTAGCGAAAAAGATTTTCTTTTGACTTTTTTCCAACAATTCTCGACAACTTTAAACTTTATACAGTTGAAAGTTAACAAACCTCTAAACCTGCTTCATAAAAAAATAGCCAGATCTATGCAGGGACCGATTTCGCTGGCTTGTCTTATTCTCAGTCGTGTAAGTTTTCTAACGTTAACTTTATCATCTCTGGGGTATAGGCTATCGCTGCCCTAAATCTAACTAGGAACGTAAGCTCTTTATAGGACCCGTTTTGGGCATTCTAGCTTTGCAATTTTTTTTGTAGGCACTCTATATGTATTTCTTGGAATATCAAAACAGAGATAGAGAGCTTTTCCATATACAAAAAAACAACCGATCTAAAGCTGCTCAGAGCTATCGCCGATTGCCCCATATCCCCACGATTACAACCTTAACGATCCAATATCCAATATTTACATTAGGTGGTGGTTTCTTCCACTATAATGGGCCTCGAAAATTGATAGGCGTACTGTTGCTGCCAATATTTATGCGTCCGCATTATGTGATATCGCGGGTCCGTCGATATGCGCCATTAATAAATATGTGCCTTCATGTATACGGGTCGGCTTTTCGATATTATGCAAGACGATGGGAGGGCAAGAAGAAAAAGTCTGAGAACGGGCGGTCCCCACTACACAATGCACGCATAAAATTTCAGCTTGTCGACGATTACGCTGTTTTTCCATGGAATAAATTGATGGTTTTGGGTCGATGTAATTTGCTTAGTTAGCAGAAAATTGAAGGTACCGAATAACGCTTAAAATATCTTGTCGAGAATGGTGGAGAGATTGATGACATCATTGTCTTGGTGAATCATATAATCCATTCAATAACGATTTATGGCTTCTGAATATTTAAAAAATATTGTTGCAATATTGCTGGATATTTATATCTATTTTGCCGTAATCTGAGGCTCGAAACATTTTCTTCACATTTTGTTTTGTTTATATAGATTTCGCTGTAACAGTCACGGTTTTCCAATGGTTTTTTTGTTAGTCGATTTGTTTATCTTTGATATTGTTGTGTGGAATACCAGATTTTTAATCCAGTTTAAAATCTTTGTCCTCCGAGCGAAACATTGAACCTGAAAAACAGAAAAAAACCGCTACGGACCAAATCCGGTAAATAGGGTGGTGGTTTATCAATTCAAATTACACGACACCATGGCTATCCCAAAAAAAACAGTCGCAACTGGTTCAATTGTCCCTCAGTTTCAGGAATGTACTGATGTATCCAAGTTTCGTCTACAGTTATTAACCGACTCCAAAACTCGCTTCGCTTAAACTGCTTCAATAATTCGATTCAATAAATGCTCAATCGAATGCGTCTTTGGTGCTGAGTGAACCTATCACGCCCTTAGCATTTTCGTCTCCAAATCTTCAGTCAATGTATGATATATCCTTCTAATCTTAATTCGACGGTCGTCTAACTTATTGTTATTGGTAGTGGTTGGAGTTTTTGGCCGGTCCAAACATATATCGTCAATTAGCCCAGTACGGCCACTTTTAAATTGAGCTGACCAACCGCTATGGCAAATGATGGAGCAGTCTTCGTTAACAACATGTATCTCGACTTTCAACTTTCTTCATTTTTACAGAAACAAGTGAATGTCACAAACAAAATGGTTGAAATTTCTAAAAGTATCGACGAATAATGCCGCCTTACATTCAGCTTAGTTATTGAAACATACGCTTAGTGTCGCTTCACTTAATTAATATTTCGATGTGGCTAACTTTTTTATATATTGCAAAGAAAGCAGCTTGTTCTTCCATACTGATCAGCTGATCGTTCCATTTCAATAATTTGTTTCTCTCAATTGTCCAAAATTTTAACACTGCGTACGCTTTCACGGCCGGTATGATTATTACTTCTATTAACTTCTTCCGTGTTTCGCCGTGTGTCAAAACTTTCGCTTGATGTTTCGCCGTTCATGTTGACGGCTTCTTCAGAATAACTGAACTGACTTTTTGACACACGGCGAAATCCTGAAGAAGTTAATAGAAGTAACTGTCCAAAATTTTTCCTTTTTCGAATAAATTTCTTGGGTGTGGTCATAGTGTTAGAAATTTGAGTGTAAGTTTACCACGTTAATCGTTGGTTACTTGACGCCCTGGTAAATCATGTAAATACGTAGGTTGGCAACGTGATGTATAAGTACTTCTTGTATGTGAAACTAATGTATAGTTACTGAATGTATGTTTACATTTTAAGGGAAATTCCTTCCCAACAGTGTACTTACCTTTGATATGGTATTACTTTACTGTAGCCGCTATAACACACGTTCAAGCAAATGTGTATAACACTGAGCGATTAGGCATGTCCAACCAAAGCATTTGCAAACGGTTGGAAGCTTCTGCTGGAGTATGCACCTTCTTGTCACCTATTGGTGCTACCTGCCTTGTTACATAGAAACATTTGAATTTACAGAAGGAATGTGGGATACATGAACGAAAAAGTATGGAGCTCGTTCATTCTGATACTTCTGATAGTTGTCTTGATGAGTCCAGAGTAGAATCGTGGCGTTTGCTGCTTTTAGTAATAATAATGTTAACAATATTTTATTTCTACAATTAAATGCTTGTCCAAAGTGTTGAAGATTCAGGAACAGTTGAAAGGCTTAAAAATGCAGATAGGTAGAACACCATAATTGCAGCGGCTAATGCATGAGATGTGAATATAAATTTAGCTACGTATTTACATTACTGCCTGTTTACAAAAATTATAGATTTTTACGCGTATAAGCATGTGTTCAGGTCTTTGCAATATATCATGCAACATTTTCGTACAACTCTTTATTAACCTCTACCAACAATATCTGTAAGTAAAGCAACCTTTTCAAAAGTCCACGGTTAATCTTACGTAATCACCGTTGTCAACATTCAATAAACACCTTATGCATCTTTACCTTGCTTATGGATTTTCACTCGCTATTTTCCATATTTACTCGGGACGTTTCGATCGTCGTAAACCTCAATTATCCGTCATTACAATTTTTTCCGGTTAACGTTCAATTATTTTGTCACTCGTTACCATCCACGAACGAAGAGAAGGTTGATGACGACCGCTACACGTCAACGATGAGGATGCGGACTTTCATCGCCGACTAGTCGAGGCCTGCTCGGATCCGGCCCGGCCTAACGAGGCTCACGTTTCCATCGTATCGTTTACTAAATATCGGTTCTCAGCGAAGCCAAGTCGGTTTTTCGAATAGAGGAGCCGTATTATTATTTCGGTTAACCTATAATTAGGGGGACCACCGCGAAGAGCCCCACCGTGCGCCTGTGTGTGTGTGCATGAAAGGCGAATTGTCGGGTCATGGACTGTGTAAAGAACAAAAAATGGTAATAAATAAGGAGCAGACTATCGGAAACCTTCTTTTCCCTTCATGCATGTAGTATAATGTAATTAAGTATTGGATCGAGATGGTACAAAGTTACATGAACGGTGATGTACACTGCCGTTCAATGAGGTTCGGTCATACAATAAAAATCTATTATATCACACTGTATACAATTATTAATACATAAAATTAGAAAAATATTAAGCATACACTCTTTTCTAGGGGATTAAAGCCATAAATTATTATGTAAAGTAGAAATATTGCGACAACCACAATAAAGTCCCTTTTATTATCATTCCAAGAATTTCTCGGAAGCGCCGATCTTTTGAAACGGGTCGTTTGGCGATTATTAACGAACAATACATTTAGGAAATATACCGCAGTATCATTCTTGTTTATTTATCACAGGCGTAAAGATATAAATTTGCTTCATTTTACTGTTAAACGTGTGTTGGTGTGGATCTGTCGTTTTTGCGCGAAAGTTTTAAGAAAATTTACTTCAAAATGGCACGTGGCAAGCCTACCAGTGTAGAAAAACGTTCACGCATTATTACGCTGTTAGAAGGATATTCGGGGCGACAAAATGCTGAAAAAATAAATATGAGAGGTTCAACAGTAAATGACATCATAAAGCGATATCGGACAACTGGAACTATAGAAAATCGTGTTCGTCCCGGCGCATTTAGGAAAACAACAAAAGCTGAAGATTTGAGAATTGTATTATTAAGCAAACGCAATAGAAAATTAACAGCGCCACAAATAGCAGCCGAACTCAATCGCGGCCGTGAAGAACAAGTTTCGGCGAGTACGGTAAAACGTCGACTTCAACGAGCGGACCTTCATGGACGCATTGCCATTCGAAAACCCTTATTACGTCGGGGCAACAGAGCAAAACGGTTACAGTGGGCCCGTTCTCATCTAGATTGGTCGTTAGATGATTGGAAGCACCTGCTTTGGAGTGACGAGTCAAAGTTTGAGGTTTTTGGGCAAAATCGACGAGTTTATGTCCGAAGATCTAAAACCGAAAAGTGATCCCGAACTGCATTGTGCCTGCAGTGAAGCAAGGGCGTAGTTCTGTGTTAGTGTGGGGATGTTTCTCCTTTGCTGGGACGGGAGATTTATGCAGAGTGCAGGGTGTAATGAGGAAGGAAAATTATTTTGCAATACTCCAGAATCATGCAGTGCCATCAGGATTCCGTATAATAGGCCGTAACTTTACATTCATGCATAACAACGACCCAAAACGCACTGCGTTAGTGTGTAAGAACTATCTAAAGGAGCAAGAAGAACAGCACACCCTGAAAGTAATGACATGGCCCCCACAAAGCCCAGATTTGAACCCTATAGAGTTGTTGTGGGATGAACTGGACAGGAGGATCCGAAAAATATGCCCAACTTCACAAGAACATTTACGGAATATTCTGCAACATGAATGGATTAATATTCCGCAATCCGTTTTAACAAAACTTATCGAAAGAATGTCTAGAATAGTTCGAGCGGTGATTAACAGCAAAGGAGGTTTTGTCGATGAAAAAAAAGATAATGTTCAGTATGTTATATTAGGCCAGAATAACTTTTTATTTATTTATTTTTGTCTTTTTTACCCGTACATACAATAAAATTGCATTTTGTTTTTGGTTTCGTTTGTTTCTGTAACCTTTTCATGTTTTTTACCAACCGACCGAACTTCTCTGAACGGCAGTGTATGTACATTGAATTGATTTGATTTTTATTCGCATCTCACATTAAAGGATCTTTGATACGAGGTGATTTGTAAAAAAAATGTTTGTCTATGTATCATGTTAGGCTTCTTTGTAGCAGTATGCTTGTCTTTAGGCATATCATTATATAATGATTATTACATTAGCCGATATGATTTTATTTTGATCTGACAGTTAATGTCAATTTAGCTATAAATATGGTTTTTAACCATTAAAGACTGGCCACTTTAGGTCAAGGACGTAGAAATAGCCCCGCCACTCATCTCCTCTTATATGCAGGTAGTGTGTAGTTTACAGGGAATGTTAGGCAGGGTGTAGGTGCTTGTGGGACAACTAGCCTGTCTCCAACTTTATGACGTAAAGGAATAGCCTTGAAGGGAACAGCTTAGTCTAGGAACACACAGTGTAAAATATGAACCATGGTCGATCGGAATTTAGCAATCCTTCCGCTACTGATGAAGAAGGTATATTTATTAGTCTTTAGGTAAGAAAACTACTGAAAGATGTAGCATTTCCTGTGAAACTAAAGAGGATAGAACTGGCTCCGCGGATTTCATTTAGGTCGATTTTTGAAGTTTGTTGGTAGTAAGACGGATCAGTAATATAATATAATAGTACAGAAACTACTGCAGAACTATAACATTTAGGATGCCGAATTTTTTTTAATTCATATTTGCTCTTAATTGGCTAATAAATTAAACATTCTCGGCTAGTGTTATTGCAAATCAAGGTATTAACTCTCTTCCAGCACCAATTGAATCTATATTCAACCGCATGATAGTACCGATGCAAACTATCATCTAATCCACTATAAACCGTACCATCAACTGATGCAAGTTAACTTGTTGACCACGTTCTGACCGCTTGCGTGTTTTCCAAATTATAGAGAAAACGGCACAACCTTGTTAATCCAGCGCGAAGCATCGTTCTATCTCTCTCTTTTCTCTTGCGGCGTGCCGTCGATGTTCGTGAAAGAATATTTGTTTAACTAATAGAGTTGTTAGCCCAATACAGAAATCTACGTAAACTTACAACTTCGCATATTCATTCCCCAGGCCTTTTCTGAGACGCGGACGTTTTCTATCTGTTTCTAGAAAAATTAAGCTGTTGGAGCGCTCTAGGATGAGCGTCGTTTGTTAAATATGCTTCGGGTTTATTGGAGGTTCTCAGAAAGCCTTCGAGAGGTAATCTGCATAGCTCAAACAACAATAATTATTAATTTAGATTCTACTTAATATTTCGTCCTAAGAAATTCTTATTTTGGGATCCCTAAACAAATACTCGGCTGCGCATTCTAAACGACTACCTCAGCCAATACTTTCCCTTAGCACTTATCCGATAAACAACGCGGTAAACACTCGGCTTTTGCAGCTGTCCCGTGTAAACAAAAGGGGGATTGTTTGGTTTGCTTGCTTGCTTTCTTGGCTGACTTGCATCGACCGCGAGAGGAAAAATTCTACAATTCTCATTACGACCGACAACCTATACCTACCGCTTAATATTTTTTCAGTTAACGCGACCAGACGCAAGTTTTCTTTCCACTTTTACGTTGCTTACTTCTTTTTCTTTCACGAAGTTGAAGCTGGACGAAATATTGAATGGAATAATTTAAAACGCGCAAGAGCGACAGAGATTCATCAGCAAGTTAGGTAACGCGCTTCTTTCGGGAGGGAGATAATTATCTACTTACCTCGTGTAATGGGTTTTAAAGTTTGCACAGGTAGCAGGTATTGGAAGAAAAGTAAATTTTAATATTTCAGCTCATTTCTCGTTAGCCGATGTTTCTTTTTTTCTTTGACTTGGGAATACTCTGTGAGATGGTGCCAAGCGTTTTCCTTTAATTTCTGCATATTTTTCGCTAAGTTTAGATCTAGTGCTCGAGAAATGAAAGATATCAAAGGATTCGGGAAGTACGTTGAAAGCTTTTATTAAGGATGAAATATTAATAAGTAAAAATTTCATGACTAATTGGATTAGACAAAGGACTCACTCTTATAATACGATTCTTCAAAAAAATTCACTTTGAGCAAATAAAGGGTATAATAAAAACGAGGATTACTTAAAGTTCCTATTCGCAGAACTTATTTTTAATCTTTCTTAAAATTCCAAAGCCACAATCCTTACCGCTAAATATATTTCTCTTAAAATAAAGTCAATAACAATACCTAATCTTATACCCTGCTAAAGGATTAACTCAATTCCAATATCTCTAACGTAGCTATCTCTATGTGAAAATTACACATTCATTGTCTACAATATTGCAAAGGTAATTTTCTCGCCGGTGTAGAAGAAGAGACTTTAAAAGGCAATAAAGAACAAAGGGCGGTTATTAGCTTTGCCAGGCCATGTGTTTTAGCACGGTTGACAATCTCAAGTGCACTTTAATTGCGAGCTGTCATAAAACTTGATACTAGAAAATTGCTTGCACGAGATTTTATTATTTGGGACGAAAGTTTACTCGTGTAAAAAAAAAATTATATTCTTCTAAGGTGTATGTGTTTTGGCGAATAGTACTGGAAAGTAAGGACGATTACATGCTACCAATTTATATTTCAGTTCTACACCGCGTTACTTATTGTTTGCAAAATAAGGGTTTCTGCTGCAAAAAGGAAAGCCTTGTAGTCGACTTCGTAGCATCCATTATTAGGAAATAATAACAGTGCTGATTCTTTCAGGTTTCGGCGCGTAAGGCCCCAACAGCTACGAATCTGGAGGCACAAGAGATGTCTGAGATACGCACATAGTGAAGGTACGTACAAGAGGAATAGGATGGTCTCAGCCGTCTTCACGTCCTTCTTCCTTCGGCTGATTGCAGGTTGAACGAACAACAAGCTTTTAATAACAGACAATGTACAATGTCAATATCATTATCCAATCAGAGATGTCTCTGCAGACAACATAATTACAAACCGTCTGTAATTTATATCGTATTAGTCAGACGGGTCAGTTTTTCATCGGTTCTCGTTGTTCTATTATCTCTCTTGTGTGTGAGTCGTTCGGGTGTTCGACGCTTGTTCGTATATATGTAATTATTCCTCCGGTGCTAACTGATAATTTAATAAGAACTCCGACTGCTCACTTTTTGTATATATATGTATGTACCGCTATATAACTTACCTTCCTTCGCATCTCGCATCCCATTGAACTCGTTTGCTGTTGTTATTACTGTTGTTCTGTAGGCATAACGTTGATTAACGAGACAAGATGATAAAATGTGGTATTTTTTTACGAACCATAGACTCCTATGTACCGGGTGTTATTCTTTCAATTAATTTTCTTTACTTACGGTCTCATAGCTCGGCAAAATTTAAATCAGTCACCAATGAATGTTCAAATTTTCCAACAATATACATCTCTAATAGCTTCCTCAGATGACTACACCCGAAGTTGTTATACACCCATGTAAACAAAGAGTTTGGGGTTTTGTAACATTGCAATCCTTATTTATTACGTTCGTGATTCATGAGGTTTTCGTTAATATTACAATATTAGAGTCCTAATAAATAATACGTTATTCTGTGGTAATTACAGAACTTTCGACTTTTTGCTTTTTAAAAGATAGGTGAGAAACTCAGGCGCGGAGGTAGAACCAAAAAAACCTCGTAAGGAAGAACAGTGAAAGAATTTAATAACACGTACACGTCGCTACATTCACGTATCACTTTCTTTACTTGCAAATACTGCGGTTATTAAATTCTTACATTGTACGTAGTTCTGGCATGTAGACAAATCGCACGGAAATTCTCCCAGACTTGCAAGCACGAATACTTTTCTGTCATGCTCACGTAGAGCAATTAAAAATATTGTAAAGCAATAAAAACAGTTTCCTTAGGCCAGTGACCTAGGTTGTTTGCTTCTCATCAGTTTCTGCGTTTCGTACTATTATTATTGACCAGTTCTATTGAGTTATTTAAATAATTTAGCTTAGTCTTCCAAGGCGTTGGGAAAAGCAAATCCATCTTGAACAATGGAAATTTATCGGAGTAAAGTTCGGTTATATGCCAGTCATAACAGAATATTATGCAAAATGTAATGTTCATTTACGTTTAAGTGAAGTCCTTACGGGTTTAGGTACTCAGTTTAATGAACTAAGAGCATTTTCAAATCGGTAATAATTTATTTAAAGGAAAGTTCGTACCTTTTTGCTTGTAATCTAGATCTAAGTATTATTTATTATTGAAGACTTACAAATATTCTCCTTTAAAACCATATAATAATAGCTATGGTCTATTAAATAGCTTCGATATGGAACGGTTTTTTTATTACTTGCAAATTAGCGAATACGTTTTACTGAAATCAACTTAGGAATTGTGGTCATTATCAAGATTAAATGCAAAAAGTTAAAGTTTCGTCACCTATTACGATATTGCATAAGGATTTTGAAGTTTCTCTACCGAAATTCTTAAGCACTTCCTCACACCAATGGGCAGGAGTCTTTTTTATGTCTGGGTCAAGTTACGCGGAATCCATCTAGAACAGATCTTGTCCACACCTAAGTATTTGTGCAAAATTAAATACATTGCAATTTTCAATATGTCTAAGGATGTCCCTACAACACGGTAAATCACATGCCCATCCTCTTGAATCGTATTGAGCACGTCCACAACTGATGGAGGTACGACATCAACGATATTTTGTAAGCAGTTCTTTCTGATGGTACTTTCTTAGCAAAAGCTGAACAAAGTGATTTGAGACACTGTTGTTGTGTTAGGCCATCGCTAAACTCGTAAGGAGTCATCCAACAAAATTACGTGAAATTCCCATTTTTGCTTTCTATAACCGCTCACTGGTTACTCTCTGGTCACTGGTCAATCTCACCTACTCAGCGTGGGTTCACGTCGAAGCGAGCTACGGTCGCCAACCTCAGTTGCTTCATTCGGTATATTAGACAAATAGAGACGGTCAACACGATGTATCCTGATTTCCAAAAAGCTTCTGATCAGGATTTTACAGACTTCTTGCTTGGGCGAATACAATTTATGGAGTATTGATTGCAAGGTCTAAGACCTTTTTTCCTTCTTCCGGATTACCATCGCGGTCTGGTCCTGTTCCTACTATTCATTAATGATCTCCAGTGTTGTTACCAGTGATCACTTGATATTTCCTCGATATCGAAAGTATATGAGGCAGTTAACTCCGCAACGGACTGCATCAATTAAACCGTTGTAAAGCTGTTAAGCATATAGGAGTTACGTTTGATATCAAACTTAAGTTTATTGAATCATCGCGATTTTCAAGATATTCAGGATATATCACGTCTAAATTGGAATTGCATTGCTGATATGGTATCCCAACCATCGGATGCATATCAGCAACGTTGAAGTCCGTACTTTGAAAATATTTATTATTTAAATCCAATGATGTGCATCCTGAGAGGGAGCTCGATGATGACAACATCATGCTGTCCAGATTTGATGTTGTATCAGTCACAATCAGCCAAAGACGTAATATGCTGAACGTGTGATTTTTCTTATGGTCTGTTGAATAATACTATTGATTGCCTCTGGTTGTTTAGTCGCACCAACTTCAACGTACAAACATAGAAACACGCCATCAGCGCACGTTTTATTGAACGGGAAGTAGAATTGTTTTTGTTATGTCTCCAAAATATACAATGTGCCGTAATTATAATAAAATCTGTTAGTCATGCAATATACATTATGACTCATTTAAAACAATTCGCGCAGTTATCCATTTGTAGAGGTTATACCTTTCTTTTCATTTTATCTAGTTATATAACTTTATTATGATTGTTTTTCTTTAAATTTGCCTAGCTTGGAATTGATATTTTTTCTTATTTTCTCTCATGATTTCCTATGCTACCACCTACTGTAGGAAATAAAGTTATTATTAGTATTATTATTATTATCCTGCTAAAGAACAAATCGTCTTCCAAACAGCTTCTGAACTTCTTTTATGACCTGTTTTTTGTTGCAGTACGATTCGCTAATATAAATACATCTAACACTGCAGTACCTATACAAATCTTTATACGCGTTTCTTGTTTATATAATGCTTTCAGCCTTTTTGACATATGTTGATTATAGAAAAAGTTTCTTTGAAGCTTACTACAAAAGAGGTATAAATCCAAGAACAATTTTTTTGTATTTCGTAAGAAAATTGATATTTTTCTTGATTTTACCGATCTAATTAAATTTAATGAATGTAATAAAACCAATGGAAGCTATATACATATGTGTTAGTTATTAGTGTATACTTGGCGTGTAAATAAGTGGTTTTTCGAGATGTTGCAATAGATATGCGGTTATCATAACAACTAGGTGTATAACAAAAAGATTTGAACTTCCATGGTCCAGTAGTTAGCCCATTCGTGCGGAAAGCGGAGGGACGCAGGTTCTAATCCTGCCGGTATCTAATGAGATCTTATTTCATGAATTAAATTTAATTACATCGGTAAAACCAAAGAAAACAACAATTTTTAGTAATTACCGATGGAAGCCAGATATGTACTAATAATATATCAGCACATAATTAAGATCAAATGTATATTTGGATATTTCAAACTATCGAATGGGAATTGTAGTTCTCAGCTGTCGAACACGGTATTTACTACAATTTTGTATTCTGCGTATTCATCCCAATAAAAGTTTCGTTTTATTTATGTCAAGAAATCGCTTTCCACAAACCACCAATTTCACGCCATTCCACGTCGTCGGCGATTACGTTACATCACGTTTGATGGCTTAATTGTCGCGTAATATGTACATTCGACAGGTCATCTAAATGTCCCATCTTAATTTACAGTTTCCCGAAACATCAACTGCAGAAATCCTAAATGCCGTATCAAACGCGTTTTAGATAAACCGCAACGTTTCACACTCTATTCTTCGCGAATAGGACGAGTTTGAACGGTGCTCGTCGGACAACTTCATAAAGTTTTACGGTTCGGTAACATTCTATTCCGATCCAACCGAGTTTCTTCGATCAAATCGCCATTTAGAGTTGGAAGTTCTTTAATATTAGAGTCTCCGTTCGTATAGCTATACGGAGAATATAACAAGACGTCCAAAATTTAGATGTTTCCCCTTGTCGTCGGGTTGCTCCTCTAAAAATATTATTTTTCCGTCAATATGTCTGTCGCCTTCCGTCCTAACTTATTTTTTTTTTTACACGCCCTGCGATTTCGAGGATCATTCCGATTCTAGGTTTCTGTTATCTTTCACAGCGGTTTGGTGCCCTTTTAAAATCGGTTGTTTTCGCAGTTGGACGCCTCGCAGAGGTTCGTGGAAGTAATAGGTTTGTACTAAATAAGGGAGCAGTGCTATTTTCACCGGTCAAAAGTGACAACTGATTGAGGCAAGATTTCGTACAGGTAAAAGGAATTGAAAAGAAGATCAGTATGAATCTTAATTGGGTTAGCTCTTGGATATGCTCTGAAGGGGAACCCTAAAAAAATAAATAAAAGTCGTACGAATTTCCTTTTTATTTCAATGTAAAGAAATAATGTTTTTTTTGAAAAATGTTTTGATTTAATTTATCAACGGGCTGCTTTTGCAAAGATACTCTCAAAAGGGCTACTGAAGTTAATAGTTACTGAAAATAATAGGATATACAAATTATAAAACTCTACCAGATATAACATTCCCGTTCACCAACAGATTACGCACGTCAAAAACAAATGATTACCCCCGTCATTCGCCTAATTTACAAAACATCAAGAGTTAAACAAACATCTTGCATATATGTATTTACACGCTCGCGAATGGCCGTCAGATTCCTGAACCATTACCTGCCAAGTCGTGTTGACATGATGCGCTATATGTTAGACTGTTGGGTAAAACAAAAGAGATTTAAAAAGGCATAAATCGAACCCATCCGTCGCTGCATCATCGTTGAGTCTATCAGTAAGTAGCCCTAATAAGCGGTTATCAAATTTTATAGTCGGTATCATAAAATAAACGTCCGATGGCCAAGAGTTAACTCCCATCATGCGAGATATAAATGATCGCAACTTGTAGCTCTAAATTATGTTCGTAATTTAGGCAGAGCGATTTTAAACGTCCAAGGTTGTTTCATATTCATATTGTATTTTAGTGCGGTGCACAACAGTTATTTGAAGATTGTTTAGTGAAAGCTGCGATAATTTTTTCAACAAATTCTAATGCTTACCTTTAAAAAAACTAGAAAAAAAACTAGTAATTGTAAGTACTACTAATTAATTTGATGACTGAAGTTTCTTCAGATTATTCTTTGGATTCTGTAGATCATCTTCCTTAAAAACATGAATAGGAACAAGTAATTTTTAGAGTTATTCATAACAGGATCGACATATATTGTAGAATTAACTTTAGACGGCACCAGCTTATGGCTAAGCCTGCAGAAACGAGTGCACTTTGCATACGCTTGCAGGCTTACTTATGGCTTATCAGGAACTTACTTCTTCGGGATTACTTTTTAAGAAAGATGGTTCCTTTCTAGTGGATTATTTTGGGACTGTTCTTGAGTTTATTTCCTCATGTCAGAGCACAGGTTTTTGGAAATCTCTCTGGGTGAGGATGGTTTATGGACCAGAACTCGTCTTAGGTAACAGTGATACTGTTAAGTGTGGTTTTAGATTACATTTTTTTTTTTTATTGAGAAGGTTCGATTCCTTATGGTGTTACCCAAACACATCAAAGTTTCTTGAGGTTGCTCTTGAGTTTGGGGCAACTTTTGCCCTTCGTTTTAAGCAGGGATAAATGCTTCTTCGAAAGACTATTCTCGTTTATATTGAAGTAGGTATACTTTGCGAGTCATTTCAGAAAAGAGGAATATTTGGTATTAATTTACATTTTAGGGAGTTTGGTTCTTGAAAACTGTCTTGAATAATGTGATTTGTTTCTGGTGGAGGCGTTTGGCCTTGGATATTATACCAGAAAGAGCGATGTGTGAGTTTATTGTCTTGCGTATCTATTTTTTACTATTACTGGAACATCATCCCGATTGGAAGTATATTATTTTAAAGAAATATTCTTAAGACCAGATTTCGAAATGTTCAATTTCATTGCGTTGCATCGAAGATGAAATCACTCCCTCAGTAAACATTTCAATTTTAAAACTAAGTTCTTACTTAAATTAAATCTTCTAAACAAGAAAACACCGGTACACGAGTGGAGCTAATTTCCCCCCAAAGATTAACTTACTCCTGCAAAATGTATATCATTCCTACGACTTTGATTACTTTCACAAAACCATGGTAGCTCAGTTCAACCCCTTTATTAGGTTAGAAAGTCTTCAGCATTCCTAACATTTTCATATGCCGCTTGAAAACGTCTCGTTGCCGCTTTTCGAAAACAAAACCCCAAATAACCATCCGGTATGTATGAATTTCGATTTTCTTTCTATGAACGCGGTAATAACAATCGTTCTGTACTTTAATTTGCGATCTACATGGCAATATGAGTTAAGGCAACTTCACTCTTTACGCGCAAACGAAATTACAGAATATTGTTTTGTAAAAATAAGGAGGATTGTTAAGGCAACCACCTGGCTAATCAGATAAACTGGTAGTGGGTATTATTTTCTGTAAATGCGCTTTCGAGAAAGTAGATGCTGGTTAACGAGCTTATAATAACCGCCTCCTGTTGGTCGTTTTGTTTTTGTTTTTGTTTCTTTTTGTCAGCAATATGTAGAAGTGGAATCACGAACTTGCGTATGTTCATTTATACTTGCTGATGGTAAAGATTATTTTATATTAACAAATATACATATAGGACTTTCTTCGTAACACAATACGCATTCTGTCACTTATTTCAAAGAAATTCCTATTTTTGATGTTGATTGTGAAATAACTTACTTTGAATCTGGCAAAAGAATCGCCTTGCACTAGAAGAAAAAACTCTAGGAACAAGGACGATAATGCTTACGAAGCAAATCGTATTTTATTAAAAGTGATGTAGAATTTACAAGAAATGTAGCATGTTCATCAAAAATAATAACCAAGCAATCTGCCCTCATTTGAAAAATTATAAACAAAATATGTTACTTAGTGCTTAAAATTATGCAAAACAAAGAAATTGTTGTCTAAAAGCAGATTGCTATATTCCAGAGGAGAGCCTAAAAGAAATAAATCACCTTCATTATTCAAAATAATGTCCAAGAAATAAATCAATTCGAGTCAAACAGATTGTCCAAAGTTGAGCCACAACCACTTTTAATGTTGCCCCCTATTCAATATAGAGAATCAAGAGACAATACATCTAATGCCAAATTATTTCCGTATAAAAGGGTTGAGCAGAAATGAACCAACTCAGTCCTACGACGGTATGGAACTCCTCCTACTGATGTTCAAGAAATAAGCAATTCTCAAATGACGAAGGTCTTCGATCATAGCATTTCGAAACAATATCCAACAAACAGGCCATTATTTGCCAAAGCGTTCTCAACTGAAAAACCGTATATAACTCCCAGTTCTAAGAAGAGGAAGAGAAAATGAATAGGCCTTTTGTAGACAAATTAATTAGCTTGATAAATTTATAATGGGCACGAGACACGCCGTGGAACTACTGCACATCAATATCTAACCTCAAAAAAAAGAGAACTACAAAAAGAAGTCGACGAGAGAATTCTCAAGTTCCTTCGGAGATCGAAAGATGAAGCACGTTCATAGAACCGTTGTATTTATAATCATCGTACTTAAAAGGCCTTAAATCAGGGAGCACTATCTTACATGGCCCTTTTGTCTAAGGCACAATCTCGTGAAAGCGATTAATTACTTTTTATTTATCCAATAAAGGTCCTGATTGACAGGTGGACAACCGATTAATATTTATTGATTTTTAAATTATAAGCCATCCTTGTCTATCATCATCGCATCTTTTAGACGATGGTCCTCTACGTGCTTCGTGGACCTCGGCTTTAATGGAACAAAAAGCGCTAGTCACAGATTTAATCGAGGAAATTTGAATATTGGTTGTTGTTAGAGGGAAAAAATGTTGTTTGGTGTGTTTCTTGCGATCGTCGATAAGGTGGACGTAGCAGATGCGCTATTATGGCGGAGTTGTGTCTACTTTATGTCCAGCGGTACTTTTTTCTTCTATGTAAAACGTGTTCGATTAAGGCTAGTAGAAGTGGGAAAGTCGTGCATGGTGTATAGTTATATTATTAGTGGTGAATTGAGATTTTTCAAAATCTGATTGCGGGCATGGTTCAAACTTATATTAGACTTGTTCCAAAGAAAGCCTTTGATATGTAATAAAACTCAGAAGATTAAGCTGAATATTTTCCTTTTTCTTAATTAACAAGTAATAATAAGAAAATTGATCACCAGCCAAAATAAAGATAAACAGTAATAAATTGCAAAGCAATAAATCATCTTCATTCTCACATTCCTTTCTCCTCCTTCTACTTCAATATCTTCCTCATTCTCGTCTTCGACTCCAATAACTAATGATGCTCACTACAGGTGTCGCAGTCTTCTATCTTTATCTTACAAAGGAAGACGGACGTATACCTACGCATGACAGCTAATAGGATTTTCGAATAATCTAAAATTATTCTTGTAATGTTATCTTAACAGTTTATAATTCCTTTTAAGACGCCGGTCGTATACCATTTAAAATCGTCCAAGTCGTATTCGGACGACGTCTCCAGCTCGTAAAGGAATTAATACGGTCTTGTCTCGCCGTAACCGGTGTTACAATAAACGGAGATTAGTTTCGTATGGCGAAGAGGGACGTCTTGAGTGCGAAAACCTGTTAATTACGGTTCGAAGTTTAGATACTGTTTCGTTTGGCGCTCTGAGCTCGGTGTGGAGTTGTAGAACATGCGCCGATATCTTATCCGTACTTGTACCCGGTTGTCTTTTCGTATATAATCGTGTCTTGGATGATTGTCTCACATTCAAGCGATAGGACAGCTCGTCCGATGACAGTCGAACATGAAATATATCTTTTTCATTCGAGTTGAGATATTCGGTTGCAATAAAGAGCCGAGACGAATAGAATCAGGTTTGTTGCCGTGTGTATCTTAATTACTTTGTTATTATTCATTAATTAATGTCTGCGTTGTTTTATTGCCGATCCCGACGAAGCCATTACTTTTTACAATTCAATAGGCGAGTGGTTTTTATTATACAATTGATTGTAATGGAAGACGCTGTAAACCGTATAAACATATGATGACTAAGGTTACAAAGATAAATAATTAATTACAGTTCGCAGTTTAAACGGAAACTTGTCTGTTTAGCGTATTTGATATATTACTAGAGCTTTTCTTAGAAGGAAAAACATGTTCCTTATTAATTAATTAATCTTGTATGGTGCGGAGTGTGCCCATACTTTATTGTTGTTTGTCATACTATCCCAAAGTTCTTGCTATCATTATTTAATTTTGTGTTTGAAATGTTTAACTTAAAAATTTCAGCAATTAATTGTTTTAAAACTAAGGTGTTCTTAAGACAACCTTTTAAAGGTTCGAATTATAAAAATTTATTTACATTTAAAGTGCTTTTGGTTTTATTTTTGACCTTCAAGTATTTCTTCTATGGTTTTGTTAATTTTGGATGTAAAGGTCAGATGTTAAGAAAACAAAAACCAATTCGTTTCTCTCTCTAATATTTTACTACTACCACCTTTCCTCGAATACTTTTGAACTTTTTCACGTCACGTTTTCACGTTTTCACGTCACGTTGTGCCATCTATTTCGCTAAAACGTACAAATTTCTTGAGAAAGTTAGAAAGCGTTGGTTTTTCTTTTCTTGACACCTGAGCTCTAAATCCAAAATTAACGAAGCTTTATTCTGTGGTCAGAATGTTTAAATTACTATTAAGAATTTAATACATGTATTTCAGCATTAATTTAATTGCAACATTTACTTTTGAGTTCTATTTTTTGCAATAGTTTTCGATTTTTTCAAAAATGTTGCATGTGCCCCATGTCACCTTCGCTGCTGTGGCAAAATACCCTTGAAAAATAAATAAAACGAAATGTACTAAGTAACCTACTTCATCTAACACCTCACTCTTATTTTGAAGATGATTTAAGTTTAAGTCGTCTTCAAGTTGAAGTAATACTTGACTTATGTACACTGCCGTTCAGAGAAGTTCGGTCGGTTATTAAAAAATATGAAAAGGTTACAGAAACAAACGAAACTAAAAACAAAATGCAATTTTATTGTACGTACAGGTAAAAAAGACAAAAACAAAAAGTTATTCTGGCCTAATATAATATACTGAACATTATATTTTTTTTTCATCGAAAAAACCTCCTTTGCTGTTAATCACCGCTCGAACTATTCTAGGCATTCTTTCGATAAGTTTTGCTGAAATGGATTGTGGAATATTAATCCATTCATGTTGCAGAATATTCCGTAAATGCTCTCGTGAAGTTGGGCATATTTTTCGGATCCTCCTGTCCAGTTCATCCCACAACAACTCTATAGGGTTCAAATCTGGGCTCTGTGGGGGCCATGTCATTACTTTCAGGGTGTGCTGTTCTTCTTGCTCCTTTAGATAGTTCTTACACACTAACGCAGTGTGTTTTGGGTCGTTGTCATGCATGAATGTAAAGTTACGGCCTATTATACGCAATCCTGATGGCACTGCATGATTCTGGAGTATTGCAAAATAATTTTCCTTCCTCATTACACCCTGCACTCTGCATAAATCTCCCGTCCCAGCAAAGGAGAAACATCCCCACACTAACACAGAACTACGCCCTTGCTTCACTGTAGGCACAATGCAGTTCGGGATCACTTTTCGGTTTTAAATCTTCGAACATAAACTAGTCGATTTTGCCCCAAAACCTTCAAACTTTGACTCGTCACTCCAAGGCACGTGTTTCCAATCATCTAACGACCAATCTAGATAAGAACGGGCCCACTGTAGCCGTTTTGCTCTGTTGCCCCGACGTAATAAAGGTTTTCGAATGGCAATGCGTCCATGAAGGTCCGCTTGTTGAAGTCGGAATTTTACCGTACTCGCCGAAGCTTGTTCTTCACGGCCGCGATTGACTTCGGTTGCTATTTGTGGCGCTGTTAATTTGCCATTGCGTTTGCTTAATAATACAATTCTCAAATCTTCAGCGTTTGTTGTTTTCTTAGATGCTCCAGGACGAACACGATTTTCTATAGTTCCAGTTGTCCGATATCGCTTTATGATGTCATTTACTGTCGAACTTCTCATATTTATTTTTTCAGCAATTTGTCGCCCCGAATATCCTTCTTCAAACAGCGTAATAATGCGTGAATGTTTTTTTACACTGGTAGGCTTGCCACGTGCCATTTTGAAGTAAATTTCCTTAAAACTTTCGCCCAAAAAACGACAGATCCACACCAACACACGTTTAACAGTAAAATGAAGCAAATTTACTGAATTCACACAACAATTCACTGAACGGCAGTGTATATGTAATACTAACCTTGACGTAACATGCCTTGATTTCGTTTCCTGGTACAGAATGGTATCCCTTATGTAAAGATCTTAAATTTGAGTCCAAGATACGAAAATTGACGAAATTTTTGGTGAAACAATAGCTCCATTACTTGGGTTAAGCAACATAATTTCTCTAATAATCGAAAACATCCCAGCCCTATTCTATTAATTGCAACAATGCATATTACTAAAAATCTAACTAATATCTCTAACATTGACAGTTTCAGAGAAACTGTCAATATTATCAACTATCAACTAGAAGTTGATCAATAATAACATCTGAAACATTGCGAGAAGTGTTATTGGGTTACAAAGGTAAACTTGAATAAAACATTGTTTTAATGCTTCTTCATTACTTTATTTAAAATGTTTAATTATGTGAGTTAACTCAGTTATCTATATGTGATTTAAAGTTACCAAAAGTATGCTTTTTCCAAATGGCTCCTGAGAACTCGGGAATAATAATATTAATGGAGTGATCAAGAGTAAAATAAAAGCTTATAAATTTACTTATTTAATTAACTTTAATAGTATTCACCTTGGAGGTGGGTTAGGTTTTGAGCTTGTTTCCATGCGCTCTGAGGTATACTGGTTGAAATAAGTTAATCTACAGTTATGAGTCACTTTCACATATTTTCAAAGTCGAATGAACAAAGCAATTTACTTTTTCTCCATCGTAAAGCAAATCCCTGGCTGAAAATTGAAACTATTCATAGCATTCCCCTTCAGCTTTTCATATCACTTGCCACGGATAGTACCAGCGTCTGTAAGTCATCCAATTACATTTACGTATTTCGTTGATTATACTATGTACAGGTTGAAATGTGTTCTTTCTATAACCAGAATAATTATATATGAAATATATTAACTGGAAGTTAATTAAATGCAACTGGATAGCGCACGAAATAATATTTGCTCATAAGTTCCAGCAACCATCAATATATTTTCTCTTCCACAACTAGATGTTAGAGAATCTCGTGTGCGACGGTCCGGAAAATGTGTATAAAGGTCCGACCGCCGCCGCCGCTATCTTGCGTTCAATCTCCCCTAAACGATCTCCCTGTCATATGCCAATTCCCGAAGATTTTAATCAATTAATCAGCAGACTTATTTAATATCATAATCCCGAAATGGACAGAAGTCTGGTGGATGATACTCGGGGTTTCCGCTGGTTGAAATTGATATTCTCAAATGCGTTTGCTTTGTTTGTTTGTTTGGAATAAATGATTTTAATAGAAATATATGGTTTGTAATATGTTTATTTATGCAATGGTATAACTTGTTCATTAATACAGAGAAAAAAAGTATCTGAGCACGAGGTTGGGGATTTTATTGTGGATTTACTTGCAAACGCTCTAACTTTGGAAGTTACTCGAAGAACGCTTAAAAATTGCCCAAACTTATTAGGAGTCTAATTGTAAAATTTGAGCGGACTGACTCTGTTGTTGATGTTATGAGAACATAATGTTCGTTCAGCTGAAAATATCGCCAGGGTGAATGAAAGTGTGACCAAATCTACAAAGACCTCGTCATTGATCCCGGCAATTGGGCATTTCAAAATCGACCCTGCAACGCATTATGATAAAAGAGCCTCGTCTACATACATACAAAGTTCAATTGAACCAAAGAACTGAAGCCTATGTTCCATTAAAACCGTCGTGTGTTGCCGATTGGTGCTTAGAACAAACTTCAATTGATAACGAATTTTATAAGCGAATCATATCCAGCCACGAAGCTCATTTTCCATTTTTCCTCCATTTGTTGGACCTCAAGATCGTGCAATCTAACACCACTTTTTTCCTTTGGGGTCTTCTTAAGGATCAAACCCATTAACCCGAATACGTGCAACAAGGTATTTGATAATTAAAAAAAAGAATTATCATATGCTGAAGGAGTCACGATGGGTCATATGCGAGCCTGCCCTTGCCAAACTCCACCCTTCTTTATTGCCGAGGTTTCCATTGTGGACCTCAGCAACATTACGTTTGTTTGTTCAAAGATTAAGAGTAGAGATAGTTTAGTAGCAGATTCGACGTTATTGGTCGATTTAGCGTTGATACCATTTGATTGCTGTCACTAGACTTGTTAATATTGAGGTCAGCTATTGTTGTTTTCGCCTCTTCGTTCTATAATACTAATAATATAGCTAACATTTCGGTTTCGTCATCTTCCTTCCCGAAATCTTGCAATTAATTATTCGAAAGAAAGCAAAAAACGAAAATAATGTAACAAATACTGCTCTCGGTAATATACTGATATCCCTGCAGGGCAATTCCATGAACGATGTATTTTTCTGACCGAAATTGGAAGGTATCAAACGCCTACTCACGTTGTATATGAATAGCAGGGAGGAATACGAGTGATTGACGGGGCGACAACGAATGCATCTGGACAGAGATATCAGTTGACTTTGTGGCCTCTCGTTCGAAGGAAGCTTCGGCTTTTTTTCTTATAAGAAAAACATCAGGCGGATGTCACAGGAAAAAATTGTATCGTTTAGAATATTTATGGCGCGGATATTTTGAAAATAAGATCGTTTTTGCTTTCTTCCCTCTTCTGGACGATGAAACTACCACGGTGGGTGAACAACTCGCCTGGAGGTCGCTTGAAAAGAAGGGAAATGCCTTTTTTTTTATCTTGTTTATAATGTTAGATAAAAGAGGAAAATTGATGATGTGCAATAGAATTCGATAATTTCACCTACGGTTAAATAAGCGGTATTCGACACCTACAAAATCAGTATTTCTATTATTTTTGTCGAACGCTCGTCGTGTACACACTCAGAAATTTAACATCACACGAAATGATAATCGATTTTAATTAATATTCAATTTAAAAACAAATAAATTTGGGTTTTGGATACAAAATTACAAATATTATCTTTTCAAACATCAAAATTACCCATTTCAATATTGTAATCAATCTATGGATGACATACGTACAGGCAAAATTAATCTAAACATCATTACGAATGCAGGTCATTATTTACTGAACGCAATTTCAAATGTCTACTTATAAAGGACGCTGTAATATATTGCATTCGCAGAGGCACATTTTAAAGCAAACAAAATTATATTCCAATGATCCCTAAATGGAAGAGACGAATTGGATATTGATTAATTCTGTGTAAACAGAAGCTTTTGGAGTAAGCAAACAAAACTGGGAACCAGATTTATTAAAAACTTACGCCAATCAAACAAACAGCGTTTGAGAGAATAAGCGTCTATCCAACAAATTGGAATTTGTTGCTAACAAGTATAAAACCAGTCCCATATACGCTAGTTTATACGCATAAGGATCCTAGCGTTACGCAACGTGAATATTACTATGCATCCAGTATGTACGTATTCATGTATAGCTTGTTTTCCGTATGTTTACCAACTTGTCGATACTCCAATGGTACTATTAGTTTTCACTTGATTTATATTCATTAGTTTTCGTAATAATTCCGCATAAATTAAACACGATGCCGTGATTATCGTGACTACCGGAATATATGGACGACGCGATGTACACAGAAAACTAATTATTGGGAATGTGGTAATTTACACATTATATCTAACACGAATAAATTATCAACGTATAAGTGCAATTTTGAGCTGTATTAGTTTTTTTGGATATCTGTATTATAACGAGAGCACGGTTGGAGTTTGGGAAACGTGCGTACTATGCGTCTCCAAGGATTACTAATGTTATTACTTATGTAAACGAGAATGAAGAAAGTTTCTTAAAATAATAACGTGGGCTCCCACGATCAGAATCAGCTAAAACTAAATGCTTTTCGGATGTGAACCGTTTTATGGTAGCTAATCGAAAACTCGACATTTCGCCCACAGTGATACGGGGCTTTTTTTAGAAGAAGGAAAGGTATTAGGCCACAGTTAGCACGAAAGCTCAACGTATAAATCATGCCAGAGGCGAAACTAATTGATCGGGAGCCAACTGATCACGGTAACTCATCATATACCGTAGGCGAAAATTAACTGCGAGGAGAGCAACGCACTTTTATATCGATGAATATGGTGCTTCAGCATCTTTAAGGATTATCTGATTTTCCGATCGTAATAATGGGAAGAATTACAAAGTAATGAAGTAGCACCGAATAATATCTCAGCGGTAGCCGAATTCAAGGGTTAGGCATGTTTTAGCGCAATGTTCGTGCTCTATCAGGCGAGTTCTGACGAAATGACACACGAACAAGGGATGCTCTAAATACCTTTATTCGCTAAGGAGGGATATTTGTCTTTGGGAAAGGAAAGGATTTCTGAAACCTTTGAGGAGGGTTTGTAGGTCGCCTGGATGTTTTGTTTTTTCGAAATGTTACTGATTCTATCCGTTACCTTGTAGATATAGGGAAGATGACTTGATGATGATATCCTTACTATGAAAATTATTGAAGAGGGTTCGGTGGGAAGATTGTTGGGTTCAAAGACTCTAACCGAGGATTGGAAACAAGGATAAACGGAGTGACCAACGCTACCATCAGAGTTACGTGTGACTAGTACGTCAAGGGACAAGAATACACCGTCATATTCTACCTATAAAGTGAAATGGATGACCGGTTATTGACGATCGAGATAGTCCGCTGAATAAAGAGCAACTGATTCAAAAGATTTATGGTAGCAGCCGATAATTATAAAGCTGTCCCTGGAATGTGAAATAAGTAGAAGTGAGATATTTTTCCACGAAACGACTTAGGCTAACAGGTAGTAATGTGTAAAATGTGTTCTTCATTAAAAGTAATCTATCATATTTGTGCAAAAATTAGATGCCACCTTATCAGCAAGTAAATAGGTTTGAAATTAGACATATTGTAGGGCTATACGAAGGAGGTGGTCTTATATGTGAAATAAGCCAAAGTGATTGGTAGATTCTATGTAAAAAAAATCGTAGATTTTGATTAAAATCTTTAACGGATACGATCATCGATCGAAACCATAAAAAGTTCGAGATCCCTGTGACAACGGAGTAAATAAAGAGGCAGCAAAACAGTTTTGGACGAAACTAATTAACAAATTAAGTTGAAGAAGATCTAACATCAGAGGATTAATCAGAACGAACCTAGAACACCTATAAATAATGGAAAGAAGATTCTAACGTGGATTTTTAAAAACACTCGTGCAGGAGCTTACAACCATAAGCAGTAGTTTCTCAAAATTAATTGAAAGTATATTACTGATAAATAAAAGGAACTTGTGTGATTATTCTCGATTTAATAATTTATTGTAACATCTCAGTGCAATGAATACCTCAACTTTGAATGTTGAAATGTTACGAAATGTTTCTGTAAATTTGAAACATATAGAAGAAACATATGGTAGAAGATTCTGAGTTGAGCTCGTTTAAAATCTCAAATTTTAAGATAACAAGTAATATTTATATTCTCCAAGTAAACGAGTAAACATTGTACGTATTGTTGCACAATTTCCTTATAGAAAAAATACCCGCCAATGTATGTACAGACTGACAATGTAGCTTACGTAGGTTTTTAAAATACCATCCAACTTTCCGGGACTTCTTATATTGCACTGATGTAACGTGCAAATAAAATCAACTTCTTCTCTCACACTGCACGTAATCCAGTCTTTTGTTGCCAGAAGGATGGATGCAAATGATATCATCTTCATTTTTATCTTAAAACCAGTTAAAGGTGTTGTTCTTTTATGTGTTGCCTTTCAATATGATTAATTATTTTCAATTCTCGAAACTGGAATTTCGCTTACAAGAAGTAATAAATTCCAAAATTGGTTAACTTATCCATCAAAGTATTAATACGTCCAGTTACATTTAAAATATTAACATATTACTTCACCAAACTCCATAACTTACATCCAATGCAGATGTAATTACCAGCAATACGAAGGATAGCTCTCCAAACCGAGAAGATAATATAGAAATGCAAATTTCTCAAATTTACTACCCATAAGCGCGATAATAAATAAGTAAAAAAAAAAGCTTTCATATTACGGAATGCGATTTTTTAAATATTTATTTTCGCGAGCAAACTCCATTATACGATGCACCTCTTCAAAACGGAATACCTTTCCAGGGTATTCATATTTAAATTAGCCCCATGCGACGACGAAATAGCGACACTCGAGCGCGAGGGAACGAGGGGGATGGTGACGCGCAATATTCTCTGAGTGCAACCGACGGGACACATGTCAAAATACCAATAAATAAGTTTTATGTATTTACGTGGGGATACGCCAGAACCTTACCTCATTGACAAGGCGAAGTTGAAAGAAGAAGGAAAGCAAGACAGAAAAAAAGTAAATCAAGTAAATGGAGGCGGTCGTTTCGGGACGGTGCAGGAGAGGAATCCGACAGAGACTATTCATCAAAAACATTAGACGGCACAAATGAATGACCAGCGTTAGCGTTGGCACCCTATTTCATCTCGTTGGACAAGAGGGGAGTCCTTCCAATGCATTCGGCAGCAAGTCAAAGATCAATCAGAGATTTTATTTATTAAGGAATGGATCGGCGATAGTAAGAGGAGAGGTTTCAATATAATTTAACATATAGTGCAGGATGCACGTGGCATATGATGATTGGAATTGACACCAAGCTATTACGAGCTTCTTTATTAAATAAATATCATATATGCAGCATTAAAAAAATTTTATAGGGTAGTTTTAGGCAAGACAACGGAAGAGTTTAGATAATGCAAAACGCAATATTTGATGGGAAGAAAGATAACTGATGAAAGTAACAATTATTCACAACAAAATTTAGAGGAAATATCGTTCTGTCTAACGGTTTTGCAAGTTGTTTTTAGGTGTTTGTTGTTGAGAATCTTCTAACAGAACTGACATTTTTTATCCAGAAGTTAATGAGGAGATGTTTTTCTACAATAAGAAGTGAATGTCTTAAATCAACTAGCTGCTGGATGTAAAATCGTGGTACGAACAGATTTTTAGTTGGATTACCTTGCTTCTTAAGTATTATAGGTGTCAATTATGTTCACGCTAAAAAAGTTCGAGGAAAGTGTTTCTCTTTATAATCGCCATCCAACGATTTAATCCTCGCCGATGTAAGGAATGTTGATCAGCTATATGGTTCATTTACAAAGATGAATATAGCTTATAACTTACCAATCAATATAACTGGCACTTATAATGCTTTCCCAAGATTTTACGAAATGAAGCAAAACGTTCGATAAGTTGAAATAAAATAATTTTTTTTCAGGATCATCCAAATAATATTCCTGGCAGTGTGAGTTTAACATATTAATCCTTTCTTTCAAGAACCAATAGGAAATTCATTAAAACAACAGAGCCCAAAGAACGACTTGTTTTAAATCACTAATTATCTTAAAATAACATCAATTAACTATTTAAATTTTTTAACGATCTACCCTACATTCAAGGGTCCCGATTGCAACATAAGAAACATCTCGAAACCCAATTCCAAACTCTCAGACTACTTTTCCATCAAAGAACGCAATTATCTGTAAACCTCTGGTGCCTACGCATGTTTCCAAAGTTTCATAATTTATTGAATTTGTGAACATGACGTTGCTGTGTGTGGCCGAGTCCTCGCTGGGTGAACATAGACCGGAAAAATTCAAATTGCGAAAATTGCTACCCTTCACACCACGCGTGGAAGTCCCAATTCATCTCTGAGCAACCACAACGCTTCATTTATCCATAACTTTTGCACTCCATTAACTCAGAGCGACTATATTAACTACAGTCAGTGTGCAGTAACAGCCCTGAAGATATCCCATAGGTGTGTGACCGAAACGTAGGCAGAAGTTACCACAACGACACGGTTCCAACGCGGAAAGCAAGAGTATAATGTTATTGGCGATCGCGGAAGCCTACGTACTATAAACCGTCTTAGTATTAACCAAAGGGTCAATGTTTCATTACCTGCAATATTGCAGATTAGAAGCCATTTAATCATATTTTTAAGAAGCTCAATATTGTTAGTAAGTGAGTAAATTTTTTATATCTCGGAATGCATTTTGCATTGGCTCGGCCATTGCGTGTTCTCAATGTAAGGAACAAATAGAAGATATCCAGCCACATCATTCAAGTAGATTTTTATCTATATTTGAATAACCAAATTTACTCTAATAGGAAGCCGTACATAAATCCCTCCTGTTAGTGTTCAAATATGACAAAATTTTATTGAAAACTTAAGATGTAGAGTCGAATATAAAATAAGATTTCGAAATGAGCTTGCTTAAGACTTAAGATAGCTGGCAATATTAATATTCTCTACATTCCTACACCAAAATTTACAACTCGTCCTTCAAAAACAAAGTTGCCAATGTTGGATGCCTTCTCATAATTCAAACGAAACAAATTTTAGCATGTACATCTAACATACTTAGCGGTGCTAACTCAATTACACGACAGTGCACGCATCTTAATCTTTCAATTAGAGATTCCATTGCGCATCCGTCTTGTCTAAAGCGGCATCCTAAACACAATACCCTAAGAATTATGACAAATAACGCTATGCTGGTGGTCGGTATCAAGTCGGCAACGCTACTACCCCCTCTCCGTGAACTACACGCTTCTACCGTAATAGAAGCAGGCGTCTTATGGCATAGGAACAGAATGCACAATACTGGAAGCTATACAAGACCTCGTCTTTATTATTAATATTTGTTATTCGGCGCTCAGATACTTACCAGGATGCGATATAAGGATGGAATATCAAGAGTCTTCGTCAGACTCATCGACGAAATAGTTGAACAGCGCTAGCTACTGCATATCCGCGGAATATATGACGTCCAACTGCGAGATATATATTCATGTATGTATGTAAGAAGGATACCGTAGGCAGCTATGGTTCACAATAAATATAAGAAGCAAGCGTAGGCAAGTACTACGGGGTGTGCCAAAGCTTGGGTGCATGGATTATTGAAATGGGTGGAGAAGCTCTAACTTAGTAACAAGAAGTTTGAAAAACTGCGGTATCCAGTTTCCTTCAAATTATGAAAACTAATGCGGTGGTGGGTTCTATGAATAGACACGTGTGAACACCTTTGGCTTTGAACTGGATCAACACCCTAGCCACTAGAGATGATTCTGGTTAGAAATAAGAGCCGCTGCAGCAATGCGTCAGGGAATCTAGCCCTTCCAATTAGTTGCAGAAAGAATGTTGAGAATCACAATTTAAAATTGTTAGAATGTTTTGCTAATTGATTGTACAAGGTGCTTTTTCTTGTTCCACACAATGCACCAATGAATAAATTAAAGCATTCCTAAGCTGCGGCTAGTGTCATACAAACTATCAAGAAATTGAACATTTATTTTATAGACCAAGTCAAACAATAGTTAGAGATGATAATGAAATAACAACAGCGTTTTGTGGACAAGCCTCCAACGTAGTGTAATTGCTGACCAGTAACATATATCAAGCTCTGCGTATAACACCTCCACCTTAATATATTCATAAACCTCTTTCCTCCGCGTCGAAGAGTCACGGATCCGACCGCCTCGCAATTACTTAACAACATTAAGAGAATTATTGCTTTGTACCTTGTAAATTTCGGTGTTTTATTGATCTTTTTATGGTTTTCGCAATAGCTTTCGAACTCCAAACGAGGTATGAATTTATTGATATTAGTTCGGGCAACATCTCGTTCTTGTTACCATGAATCTTTTACAATTTTCATATTTACTTTTGCCGTTCGCGGTTGCTGCGTGGGTGCTCGTCGTGTATATCTTTCATATCGACGGATATATTGGACAGATTGGGTTTAACGATCTCGCTTTTTAGGTAGACGTACGGATAATGAGCAAACGAGGTATTGTGTTGATTTATTGGATATGAAATGCTTGTTAAAAAGTGCTTACTGCGTTAGGATAATAATAATACAAGTTGAAATAACAGTTGTATTAATAATAATTAGTGGATTGGATACCACCTTCCACAAATGTACACTAATGAGCTATTAGAGCTGTAGAGGTGTTTAATTAGATTCTCTCCGTATTTATACGACAATTAGTTGATTGGCTATCACCTTCCACAAATATGCGCTGATGAGTTCTTACACAGCGAAACGCGCGTCTGTACATGGTGTCTACGTGATAGTCTAACTCAATCAATAATAATAATGGACTATATTAGCAACAGTTTTCTATAAAAAAAATTTGGGAAGAACCCTTATTTAGCAGAAAGCAATTTCATTGTTAGGACAGAGAGGATCTGTTATGGTTTAACAAAGTTTTAAAGCTTCCACCTACCATTCAAAACTGAACAACGTTCTCATAACCTCTTCTCGACATTAACCTTCTAAGTCAAGAAATCAACACTGAAAAAAGGGCTTATGTACTTCTTTGACCCCTTTGTTTCTTCAGCTTTTCATTTAAGCATATTAAAGAATTTCACCCGCAATCTAACAGGTTAAACCTCTTTCCAACTGGGAGGATTTCAGGATGCTGTGGACCTACACCGTGCAATTACCTAAATTCAAAAGAACAATAGCCAACTTAGAAAAGGACACCGTTTAAAGCTACATAAAAGAAACTATTATCGTGCCCCTTTCCATCGTTAGAATAACAAGAACTTGTCATCTCCTAAAGAGGATTATACGACTCTGCACAGATAGACAAACAATCGAAATCGTTCGACTTTTGTCGGCTGCTAAACTAACACGAAAATTGAATTTTTTCAGGAGCATAAAGTCACACTCCTTCCCACCCAGAAAGAGAGATTATTTCGTTTTATTAAAATTTCCAAATTTGCTTGTCAATCTGCAACAGCTGCTAGTTTGACGCTTAAGAATCGCCTTATTAAGTTCGCTCTTGTGTTGAAAGGAATGACGAGGGCGTCCAATGCTTAATACAGTCTCTACGCTACCTCCATCCTCCTCGTAAATGCCGATAAACACGAAGAGAAATGAAGTAAGAATGAAAAGCAAAATGGCTTTCGCAGAATTCACAGGTCCGCAATGTGGAGTCAATATCGGAAGATCTTCTCTCTTTTAGCTTTGAGGAATAAATTATGAATAAATGCGTTCGTAAACTGGATGATTTCTATGTCTAAGATTCACAAGAATTGGAATTGAAAGGGATGAAATTTGTATGCATTGCTTAAATTTATTGTTTTACATCCGCTACCGAAAGCAAAGAACTCTGAGTTGGAACTCGAAGAGTCATCAATGTGAAACACAATTTTTCTATGGTGCAAATTCTAACTAATTAAAGCAAATCGATAGTGATACTATACGCAAGTATGGTATTTGCATGTTATTTAACTCTGTAACATGATTGGTTGCTCGTAGCCGATACCACAACTTCGGAAATCGCTCGGATGATCATGTTACTTATTGAATCGATCGTATAACAATTCTATAATCATCTATTATTATCGCTTCTAATTCGGGTAACACCTATATATGAGTGTGTGTGAATGTATAACTCCTAAATGGCGCATTAAATGTTTGAACAAGCAGCGTTGAGGTGTGCATATTACAAAGTTATAGCTTAGTATGATTGACGTGCTACCATTAGGATCTCAATATCTGTATATTTACTTGTACTCATCGCTAATACCGGAATTCGCCTAATCATATAATCAATATGTTCCCTTCAAGACTTGTCAGACTAATTAAACGGGACAGGATATTTGCCTGCATCGCTTGCTTTGCGAATGGAAATCGACTTCGATATATTGAGTGCGAATTGTAAATGTAAAGTGGCTCGCTTAGTTTGGCATTTATGTCGTTTTGGCGTTTGAGAGCTTCTCAACTTTGAGATTCTCAACTCTTTGTAACTCCTTTGTTTGCCGAAATAATATCGTATCAATTTCTAAAAAACACAACCCAACTATCGCCCAATAATAGGATATTTCGAGTGTTTGGCACGGTTTAATTAAATCAAGATCCGTCGACAAGATATCAGCTGAGTTTGTACGAAAATGTGGTTGAAATTGTCTCAGGCGTTCGATAGTTTGGAGAATTTACACGCTGGTATCACGAGGAAGATATCAGATTGGTTTTGTTCTTTTTTGCCGGGCTGAACGATAGTTGCAGTCGTATCTGGGACAGTTTCGCCATTAGAGTTTCTAGGTTTCGTGATTTTTCTTATATTCGCGAATGGTTTACTTCAACGTTCTGACCTATTGGGATAATACCTCCATTGCTGTTTCTACTATGCCCTTGATCGAGCTTGAATTCTCTATATGATGCCGTAGCAACAGACTGACTATAAATTCTCCAATTTAAAGACCTTGGTTTTAGCTTTCCCAATAGTACCAAATTGCTCGAGATAAACATTGGTCATAACCTATCTTTCGATGAACAAATCAAGATTTTCTGCAAGAGGCTTAAACAATATTATTACGCAATTATACAGCCGTGTACAGAATTACTGCTGACGGCATGCTGGCATACTCAATTCTCGCATATAACATTCTAATATGAAGTCGAGCCGATTACCAACGCATACTCATTCGTCATAATTCTACGGAAAATCATGTAAGCATTTGTCTTTGGAACCAACGAATGACTTATTGGCTGATGTAATGAATGATTTACTGATTGTTCTTTGCGGTGAAGCAATGTGGATCGATTGAAACCTCCGAATGCGTACAACACCAACGAAGGTGGACTTATACAATCAATCACAACAATTATCTTCTTTTGAAAGATCGCCCATATATTTATTTGCAAAAATATATTCTGCACTGCCCCATTATTCTTTAAAATATTCCTAAACTAAAGACATTCCAAAGTGAAGTGGAAAAGTTAATTTCTAAATGTTACTATCCCTACCAAAGCTATTGACTTGCTGATGCTTCTGCTGGGCACCCCTTATTTTGTTTGTTCTTTTAGATGTATTTGCTATTTATTTTTAGATATATTCTCTTTAAATACGGTAACTATTGGTCACCACATTATCATAATTCTAAGCCACATTTGATTTTGGCAACACACGCTGTGAAAGACAATAAAAATATTGTTTCTATTATTACAATTAATACTAATAATGAAATGTTTTATTTGATTTTTAATTAATTTCTCCTCTACCCCGATACCTTTGCTGGGAATAAGTTTAGGCTTTCGCCTCCGGGATTCTCTCGTGTCACGCTCACGTAGTAATTTTTTTTATTTTTTAAATTTATAATCCTAGCTATTTTTTTATATTTGTGTATTTATCTATTAGCTTTAGCATGATTTACGTTTTTCTAGACTGGATAAATATTATTTTGCAGTCTTATTGCGGTAATATTTCATTCCGTTTATGATAGTTAACAGATTTGTTTTTAACTTGAAACTATTAAGCTAAAAAGAAATAGTAACAATAAGTTTATTATCCAAGAAACATGCCAATTATATGTAATTACGTAGAAAAACTGAAGCCCAAAACAAAGGTACAAAATAAGTAACCTAAGTAAAGATATTAAAAATAACGAGATCAAGAACAAAATCATTCAAATTATAGCTTAAAATTATGAGTAGAAGCTTTCAACATTAGACATTTACTCCCATCCACTACTAATTGTAAATGGGGCAATATGTCATGTTCTTAGAATAATAATAATAATAGTTTATTGTCCATCGGCTTCCAGTTACAGGACAACATTATACAAAAAATACGTACAATACTAAGAATAGTAATTGAAGACAAAATAAAAAATAAAAAACAGTAAAAGGAAAAAACTCAAAACATTAATTTTTCTAAAAAATATATCATTGTAGTGTGTCGGTTATACGGCACATAGAAGTAATGGAAGAAAAGGTTAACAGATTTGTTCGAGGTATGGGAAGGGAGAAAGTAGGAGAAGAACGTGAAGATGTGCGAGGAACTAGAAAATTCAAGGAAGAAAGCAAGTTGGGACAATCAAGGACGCCACGCACCAACTTCCAGGCAAAACGTGCACTGTGTCGCTCCCGACGAGAAGCCGCGGTGTGCATTCCATGTCGATCGAGAAGAGCACCATAATCGATGTTCCGCACTGGATAAATTACATCAATCTTGAAGGATAAGAATTTGAGGAATCTACGTTGAATCTTCTCAATTTGGAGTTGTAGATAGATGTTGTGCGGTGACCAAACGGGTGAAGCATATTCGAGTTTGCTTATAACAAAGGTATAAAATAAAGTTTTGAAAAAAAGCCTAAAATTTTCGATGCGGATATACAAATGTGGTTGATATACGGCCCAAAGCTCAAACGACTGTCAAAAATAACTCCGAGATCACAAAATTCATTAACTCTCAGAAGTGCTTGGCTGTTAATGGAGTAAGTGGAAGGAATTGAGTTAAATTTCCTTGTGAATGACATGTAGCAGCAGTTGTTCACATTGACCAGCAGCTTTGAAGAGGCAAACCAATCGGTGATCGTATTAAGGTTACACTGTAGCTCAATAACGTAGAAGAATGTAATAATAATCAAGAAGTGTCTTTGTAATGTTTCCAGTGTGTAAAATAAAGAGATTTAATCTAGCAAGCACTGTTCTGCTACTTGCAAGTATCTTATTATGAAGGTTAATTACTTATTCGTAGATACATAAATGTGGAAATTGTGATCAGTTAAACATAATGCTACTTACAATCTTATTTAATCTTGGTATTTGGTATTGTGTAGTTTGCCATGTAAGAAAGCAGCAAGAAAACACATTTTACTGGTCCCGATCAGTCCATAAATAGCAGAGATAAAATTCACAGCGCTGAATTAAAAACCCCTAACAACTGTCGATGCAACAGGTGATGTAAAATCGCTCAACTTTTCGCCAGTGCGGTATAATTTAATAAGCGAATCAGTGATTTAATTGGTAGGCATCTGCTAACGCAGATGTGAAGATAAAGTAACAATTTGTAACCTAAAACCTTACGCATATGTTGGTCAGTACAAAATGCGCCTCTTCTGTTTTATATCTGGCGCGACACCTGTAATATCGAGCTGCGTGATACTTTCAAGACGTGCATGGGGTGCCGTTTAAGCTTAACGTTGTACTTGGAAATTGTTTGTTGGATTTAAGGTATTAAACTACTTGAGATTAATGTTTTTATTAATACACTTCAATTATATGCAGATTCATTGGTTATTCTATACGGTAGGTGCTTATTCATCTTTAGAGGGCTGAATAAACAAGACTTTAGGTATTCGAATGAAGCACTATCATACATTACCATGTTGATTCGACAATGTTTTACCTTTGAGTTTTATGCTTGATATATGCACTTCATATCTACAGCCACGTGTGCAGTGTATGAAGTAGCATACACTTGGGAGATCTGTGAACGTGCCTCGGGAATAAAATGCTATTATTAGAGGAAGCATGAGTATTAAAACTATTGAGAAGAATCAAAATATCATTATGCATTGATCGATTAAATAATTTAAATGGTATTTCCTAATTATAAATGACACTACCTCTGAACCATACATATTTAAACCAACAAATCTTATTAAAGACGAAGGAAAGATGATAATAATGCACGTAAACAAGGAATAAGCGCCACGAGACGATGTAAATCGCTAATACAATTAACAAGGCGGTCTAATAGAGCGACATGCACACATAGCATGCTGATTCATTAATATTAAGATGTAGGTATGCCTACGCAAAATCATACCCAGCAACTTGGCTCTTACGGGTTTACAGGTAGGCAATTCATTCTGACGAGAGACAATAGGTAGTAGCAGCGCAGCTGCATAACAATACACTTTCACACGTACATGATTATGCATAATTAAAGCGTCATTGTTCCTCGGCGGTGATTTACTATGTCGGGTAATAAACACTTTACTGTAGTCCTATGAACCATCTTGTCGAAATCAATATGTATGCATGTATTGATTAGGCAAGGATGTTTCGCAAATTTGGCTGCGATCGTAATCCTTGGCAAATATTTTGAATGTTCTGCAATGCAGGAACATGGAAGCATAATTTGAATTTGTTAATTTCTCCTATATTATTGGGGTGAAGGTTACACCTTCTTTTTCTCGCAACAACGGTTATAATAAATTTTTACCGGAAATACAGTAAAAGCAGTAAACCTACTCGCGTCCTGGAATAGGGTGTGGTCCAATGATTAGGGATGTCTTATTTTTCCACAGCTAAATTGAATATTGTCGTATGAAATTGCTGCAGAAGCTAGCGACTTGCTGCTAATATAAAATGGCCAAAGGCCAAAGATAATGAAATCCAAACTATCCTTCACGCTCCAATGGCAGGGGCGAGAAAACAGCTAAACTTTGAAGTGTTTAATCTCAACAGACTTATTGTACACTAGGGTAGTGTTTATTAGAGATTCAATAGTTATTATAATGTACAACAAAATATATCCCATCAAAAGTGAACCTTCATTGAGTTTACTGCCAAAGTCAATCTATAAGTAATATTTAGAACGTTTTGTGTGTCAAAAGGAATAACAGTAGACATAGGGGCACCAGGACGTGAGGAAAACAGGACGTATGTAGCGAATTCCGATAATCAATGAGTAGGTCTCTGGAGAGCTTAAACAGCTCTCCTGAAGTCATAAATGAGCCTAAACTTGCTGCGAAAGATAACGTAAAGTATAATGTGTAATGTCAGCAGTTGTATAAAACTTTTAAAATGGCGGATCTGTAGAGGTTAACGCGTTAAAACTATTTTGGAGGCATTTCCTTGATTCTTTTGCAAGAAATTGTTTAGAGTTTTGCTCTTCCTCGTGAACATAACGTACGGCCTATACATCGAAATATATAAGGAGCCTCTGAATCCAGCAGCAACTCCAATAAGAGCGAAGACAACTAACTCCTGGAAAATCCATGATAAAGTTGATCTCGAACAAAGCTGCTATCGTATCAGCTCTTTTAAATCATACTAATAGTAGCCTGAAGATGGTGGCACCGTAAACAGCTGCAAAGAATCCTCCAACAGTTTCTAACCCCGAAATATACCGCGGTTACTTCGATGCTGAATAGTACGCCTAATGTACAATATTCCACTCCTTTGAATATTAATTACTCCAAGTTAATAACTAATGGCTACATTAGGTGTTCAAACCTACATCATCAACTTTGTTCTATAAATCAATGATTGTCTACTAGAATTGGTTCCTTTTCAACCCCAAATATTGAAGGAAGAACTGTGTATGGCATGATATAGATTTTTGCCCAAGATTGCTGAAGCAAAACGGTCCAAGTTTTTGTCTTCAAGATTTCAGTCTTGGTTATTATAGCGCGAGTGGAAGATAACTCCTTCTCTGAAGAATTGAGAAACAAGATCTACACAACATAAAATTACATTCAGCTACACAAAGTGTTCAGTTTTCGCAGCTAACGATTCAAGTCTAATTCTTCGAATAGAAGGTTTCTGGGTGCATCTCTTTAATTTATGCTTTCTAATCTCTTTCAACATTCACTTGATGGATTTTTTTTATATATTGATCGCCAATAATGAGAAAAAAGCCAAGAGCACGCAATTGAACTGGTTTAGATATGTAGTGAAGATGAAACAAAATAGTTAAAAGAATAACAGAGACAGGAATAGAGAAAAGGAGAAGAAGAGCAAGGAAAACAAAGATTGGAAGAAAAAAGAAGAGAGGTTTGAAGACGGAAAAGTAATGCAGAACATGAAAGGACTGGTCAGAAATAGGATGAATTGAAGAAATGGGCGAAAAATGGCTGAAACCATCCGTAAATCCGACACCTTAGGGTACCAGGGACTTCAGGAAGAAGAAGACGAAAAAGAGATAATTTCCAATACCTTAGACGCCTTAGATTTTAGAGTGGTGTACCCTCGATACACAGGCTCTACTATAATTTTTCTTTATTGATGTTTTCCTATAGGTTCATACATGAAGTGAATGCATCTTTGGTAATATGAAATTTTGCGGACAAGTTTTTCGATTAAATTAAAGATTAAGGTAGAAGTTGTTGAGTATACTGGGTATGGCAGCATATAATTGAGCCATAATTAGTTCAAATTTAAGTTATTAATGCAGGTTAATAAAGGCCAATTTTCTATCATCAACGCTATCATTATTACCATCAATATCGTTATTATAATCAACGAAACAACGTAATTACTACAACGAAGCCTTATAAATAAACTTAGAAAAAGCCAAAAAGCTAATACGTCAGTTACCAATACCCGCCAACTCTGTGTATACATTGTATTAAATTACTAATGAAAAATTAACAACACAGATCGTCATCTTCTGTATGCCGAAGCAGTATTAATTATCATACAAACATGCTCCTTATCAAGCGCGCATCTCGCGATTAACTTTTAATGGTCTACTTTATTTTAATTAAATTGCCAAGATCAGTACTACAGGCGCTCGCCCGATATACGAACACAGGCCGTAATGAATTCGGTCTCCACCACAGACGTCATCTACCATCGGACGTAATAAATTCAATGAACGATGTTCGCGAAACATGTCTCGATTTCATAAAACGTCGATAGTTGAGTTGTAATGATGGATATCTAGATGCAGTGGACTCGGAGTTGGGTCTCGACATCAAGAATTACCAGTTTCCAGTAATATTTTCAGTACGTACGAGTATATATAATTTGTCGACATTACCAAAGCGAAATGTAGTAGTGATAACGATCTTCACTCATTGTATTCTAATTATCGAATGGTCGAATTCCGCTTCATTGTATCTCTACTTCGCCCGCCCGCGCGTACGCCCTTTTAACTCATTTGTAGGGTGCACATAGTGAATTGCTTTTATTTGAAATAATAGCAGCGCGCTGCTAATTGAAATCCTGGCATAATTGGATACTATTTATTAGTTATTGTTTCGGAGGTTATATATTATCCAGTACCAGGATCATTTTAACATCCAATCAACCAAGCGTTTGCTTTTTCAGTGAGAATTGTTTGAAATGAACGTGGTTTCTAAGTTCAATTTAATAAACATTTTAAGCACAAGTTATTAAGAAGTACTATTAAAAACTGGACAATGGCTAAAGCAATATGCGCTGTCGTAATGTTGAAGGTATGGCTAATGACTAGCGTTATTCAGCCACATGCATTGAGGTACGTTCAGGTAACAACGATGCTCTACCAACGGTTCGTTATTTATTATTATTTACTATATTTATTATTTATTTACTTAAGACACTTGCCTATCTTTTAGCTATGTAGGTAAATGATGTGACTTAAATGCCAAACAAAGTAAAATGATAATTCTCTTTTATTAAACATAAAATGAAAGCTCATATTATTTTATCTAAGCAAAAGCTTCAAAAATAAAAAGTCTTGAAAGGTGTAGACAAAAAGGAAACTCTGTGAAAACTTGAGGAATGAGTATTAAAAGAAAGGGATTCTTCATTGTAAATAAAAGATAAATTCTGGTAACAGTAAAAAAGTGTTAATGCAGGAAAGGAAATAACAGCTACAAATACGAGGTACCGAATTCTATACAACAACGCAAAAAAATTAAATAAAGTATTTAAACCGGCCTCCATTTACAAACAGATAGCAACCTAATCTATTATAAAAACCGTGCCTAACATTGAGTAAATATTTTACTCTACTGACATGCCTTTTTCGCAATTCTTCCAGAGTATTTGCTCTTTAAGCAGGTATACTGAGTATCTTTTTAAACAACTCCAGGGGAAAAAAATCATAATTAACAATTTCTCTTTCTCTATTTAGTATTATTTTGCAGGTGATCTAGTGAGTTGCATGTTTTCAAACCTTTTTCAAGTTCAAAGTACTTATTTTCAAGGAAACATTGCAAAATGAGACAGTGGTAAAATCTTGGAAAGACCATAGACCTATTGAAAATTGAATGAATTATATAAAAGAAAGATACTGCATTTCTTAGCATGGTTTCTAACGCATAGCTGCACACACACACGAATTCCTTTCTTGTACATCTGGCATCTACCTCTTCAGCAGAACGCCTTCTACGATGAAGAGATTTATAATTTTATTACGACGGATTTCAATATCTAAGTAAAATCCTCTCGTTCCTTAATTGAATACAAACTTTACATGTCGCTCCCATTCATCCTTCAAACGGTTTTGTGACTTGTTGATTGCTTCAATACGGTAATCGTATTAAGGTATCTTCCAACCTACGTTTGAAATGAGGAGAATAAATGTCATAATGCGGTGCGGCAATTATAAGTTACAACCTCGAAGATTTCGGAATTATATAGCTATGGTTAGAAATAATCGAACCATGTCCGGATAAACCATGGTAAAATTCTTAACGTGCAGTGACAGCCCAACGAAGTATATAAGCTTTAAAGCTTATCGATCTCACGATCTCAAGAATGCGTAAACTGTTTCATGGCTTTATTTACTATCACACCCTCACCGTTTACCGTACACAAAACCCGTTAGTTAGAACTCTATCGAGCTATAAAATTTTGGAATAGGTAGCTATAGCATTTAGCATTTAAAATATTTTTGCCAGAAAACCCTCCGTTTGAACCGGAAGTGGTTACCAACTTTCCTATTTTAAATACAATGTACGGTACATATCGAATATAAATAATTTCAATTCGGCCATTTTACCGCCAAATCCTACTGTTTTCGAATATATCCACGATCATGTGGAAATTTTAGCATTTACACCGCTCTTGATGAAATTAAATATTTGACATGTTTGGGAGAGAGTATCTAATCAGAGATACTTTCATCAGCGAAAATGTCGAAATTAATTGTTATATCAACCTCTACAGAGCAATTAGTAATGCCCCACGATCTCGTGGAGTAGCAGGCTTCGACTAGTGGCTGACACACCAAGAGTAATTAATAATAATGAACTAGCTACCAACAATCACAATGTGTAGACGCGCGTTTCGCTGTATTACAGCTCATCAGTACACTTATGTGGAAGGTGGTAGCTGTAATTGAAGTAGTTGTATACATACAACTATAGATAGAACTAACATATTTGGATGAGAAAGATACCCTAATCGCCAGAAAAGCTCCACAGAAGTGAGCAATTAATACCCCACGCTATCTGCGAGGATAGCGGGCTTCGATTAGTGTCTAACGCATCAAGGTTAATTAATAATAATGAGCCAGCTACCAACAACCACTATGTGCAGGCGCGCAGATTATAGCAATTAATTTCGAAATTTTCGACCTTTGATTAGATACTTTCATCCAAACATATTAACTCTAACTGATGAGCTGAAATACAGCGAAACGCGCGTCTACACCTACTGGTTGTCGGTAGTTTGTTGAATATTATTAAATATTTGGGAATATAATAAAGATTTGCTTTTCTGGAACGAAATGCAAGGACATGCGTGCCACACGTTATCGTATGTATAATTTCCAAATATAGATATTTTCAAAATAAAAAAGCTCCTTTTTTTTCCAAAAAGATTTATTGGATTGGAAAGGAAATTCCACGTAGATGTTTAAGTAGCATATACTAGGTTAATGCTTTTCAATAGTGGGCCATACAATGAGATCGGTTCTGTAATCTTTACTTAAAAGGCCGCGCCAGCTAGATATTCGGATAATATAATGTCACTTAATTTCATGGCACGCTAGTGTAAAACATTAATTTATTACAAGCAGTTTAAAGGAATCGACGTAAAATTTCCTTTCAAATACAATGGTATACATACCACGGTCCGCTCGAAAAAAACGAGTTCCTTCAGTTTGAAAATATCTGTATTTAGAAACAGTTTATGAACAACCCTGTATAACATTTAGTAACGGTAACGACGAGGTAAGTTGCGCAAGTTTCCGATTAAACCGAAAGTATTTCGTAGGCGAACATGTTTTAAGTTAATAGTGCCGATTCGATAACTACGTATTTCTGAATTTAAAAGTTCCATTCATAATAACATTATTAAAACTTTTAACTAACGAGTTTCGTCAAATAGCCTGTATACAAACGAAGAATTACAATTTCTTTGAGAGTAAAAGCTTTCAAATAGATGGCACATAAATATCAGAGCTTACAACATTTACTTACGATGTCTGAAACATGTTTCCAGAATGACAACGCAGCCTTAAATCGAACTCCCAAATCCATTTTGTTTTCAAAATATACCTATTAAAGGAATAGTAGAAACCTATAGAAAATTCTTTTTCTGTGTAAGTCACGATGCGAGACTTAATAAATATACAGTAAACACATAGAAATGTCTTTCGGGTGATGTCACGTAGTTAATATTTTACTTGACGTTTCGCTGACCATCCTGTCAGCTTCTTCAGAAGATTTCTAAAGACTGGTGTTGTTGTCTCTTGCTTCTCGTTATATGTCCGATTTCTGTTCCGCTTAGATGATCCATAACCGTTCCGCTTTGCTGATCCATAACCGTTCCGTTTCGCTGAATCGAGTCGTTCGTTGTATGACTACTCCGTAGTGCTAACTTCCAGCGAAACGGAACGGTTATGGATCAGCAAAGCCGAACTGTTATGGATCAACAAAGCGGAACAGAAATGGGATATATTACAAGAAGCAAGAGCTTCTGGGCTATATTACAGAAGCTGACAGCATAATCAGCGAAACGTCAAGTAAAATATTAACTACGCGACATCACCCGAAAGACATTTCTACTATGGATTACGGTCGTGAAAGCCTACACTCAACTATACAGTAAACACGTTTCAAAATGAATCAAAGATATACAGGGTTTGAGAACGTAATTTCCAAGGATATGCTTCGAGAATAGAACAATAGGGAACATCTCTGATCATTTGGAAGACGTTTTGCCCAATACTAAATGTTAGAAGAAAGAGATATAAATATTTTGGCCGAAACTGCTATTGGTGAAGTGCATCGTACCTTGAAGATTATCTCGAGAAACTCAAGGAGCGAATCTGTCTGTGTATTGCAGTAATGTAAGGCGCAAACGAAATCTTCTACCCTAACACCCTTGCGGAATTACACTTTCCGGTGCAGCTTCATAAATGTAAGATAGTTCCAGCAACATTTCCTGAGGTAATGGATGCAAATAATATCGTATATAGCTCAAAGATGCATATTCAATTACTCACAATGTTTTTAAGAAACGCTCCAGGTTTGGCGAAATTCATTAATGAGGGATTTCCGACAAAGGTAAATATTCAAACACTTGCTTTCGTTGTACACAGTGCTTGCCTATCCCACATATTGCATTTAGAAGGAACAATGTGTATTTCGTATGAAAATTCCAACAACATATTGATCGCATAATCTAATTGACGCTAGCTCGATAAATTACATTCTTATCCCAAAAAAAAGCGAAACATACTCTAAAAATCGCCAAAGGATCCTCATATATGCGTCTGCATGCGAGTATCTTTCCTTTGTTACAAGATTATGTATTAGGGGTCCTTACCACTAAGGTCTCTTCCTCGAAGTCAATCTGTAAAACTCCGTCGGAGGAAGGATTTAGATGTTTTCCTCGCCGAAAACCGTCCCCTCTTTGAAGGAGCAGGCTTATAGGATTCGTCGGTTCGATAGAGGTGACCGTATTGTCTGCATACAGGGTTGGACTCGAAAACGTGCTCCGAATACGATACTTTTCCCCCTAGGGAAGTATATGTAACGCCTATACGCCTCCTTATATTTCATAAGAATGCGCGTTTCCGTGGAATAGGCCGCCATAAAGCGATGATTTCGCGATTTGAAACGCTCAACTCGTAAAAAATATATCGTCGAGTTATTAGGTCATTTTTCGGAACGTATACGGAATGGTCCTTTTTAGAGGAGCTGCTGCGAGCGTGGATATTCGAAAAATTCTTATCGGATTGTGAAAAGAAGGGCGATAAATTTAAGCGGGTGAAGATATTAAGGTAAATGTATCGCGAAATGAGCCAATCACCGTTCGAGTTTTCGACTTAATCTTTGCGAAACCGAATGCTGTCGCTATTATAATGGGCTGGAGATCAGTCATTAGTAAATGTTAGTTATAATCAAATGGCGCAACGTAGAGTTGTACATACTTTATTTGTTAGTAGACTAAGTGACGTCTTCGTAAGAGGAATCTATCTAAAAAAAGGAATAACGAAGACTCTTATTTAATGAATCAGAGAATATATTTCCAACAGAATGGAACCACTCCCTATTTTGCAAAACATGTCCGTCAAGTTCTCGAAAAAAAATCGAAATGGCATAAGAGAAAATATCTACAAATCATTAATTACATTTTTATATCAGTGTTTAGAGACTTTTTATACTTAACAAAATGTGCATCTTCTTAAAAGAAATTATTGTGAGATCGCATCTTCTCTGCCAATATGTCTGTCACATTCCCAACATCTTTTTTCCCGCTAATTTTCAACTCGAACGAACTCACGAGTTCTCCTTATATTTCATCAAATGTGCCATCACTATTGCTAGGATATTAAAGTAATCCTCCACTGTTTCTCTACAATACCTCCTACGAATATATTTATATGCATGTCGCGAATAGCCAGCTGCAAAAGCTGCCTTTCTCGCGACTGCCTGACATGGAATAATAAACAAAACACGATCGAGCTTCGCAAAGACGTAGATGGGAGACAACGGCGGGATAAGATCATTTTATTTGCTTAAATGTAAACAAAGCGACTGTATGTGTCTCTAGAATGAGGTTGGAAATCCGAATGACATTTATATCCGGCCCGAAGTCGGAGTCAAGTCGAAGAAACAGAAACGCATACTTGGAAAGCAATGCTAGATTTTCATTTGACCGTTAGAAGGAAATTGTGATAGATTGCAGGATTTTCTTTATTGGGGTTCAGTGGTTTGGATATGAGTATCTGGGTCAGCAATGAAATGGAAATATAATGAATATTCAACGAATCTGATTCGAATAACGTTGTATACCATAGTTGCTCTAGGCGTTATAATGGTTTTTTTTTAAAACCTATCGTTATAAATTGCTACAAAAAGTATTATTTGGACTATGAAAATCGATAATTCAATTGGTGTAAAATTATTATTGTATAGTCTTATCCAATTATCTTAAATATTTTCTGCGTTGTTTGAAAAGGGGATGAAAATTCACTACGTTTAAAAAATACATCATACAACATATAGAAATAATATTTTTGAGCAAGCTTCCTGCCAGCGTAGCTTACCTAATTGTCTGATATCTACCCACTTTTATGGCTTTAACGATTTTTCACAGCATTATCCCTTGGCAATGATAGCAGGGACTGTGGCGTACTATGGTAAACAACACAAAAGTAACCTCCGCACCACACACGTTTAATTAATTGATCCTGGGCGGCCGTTTCGAGGATACGAATGATCCACATTGAATTGGAATGACGTGAGAAACCTCTAAAACTAACATGCATGTTCTATCCCTACTTTGGAGGAAAATATTATTTATAAGTACCTACTTTTACCGCCTACGAGCCTTAAAACTAAGACGTGCGAAAAAATACGGAATAAAGACGAATAGACGGAAGGATCTCTTGTTATTGTAGTCCGAGACGTAAAACGTATGCAAGCCTTACCCCAATAAATCGAATGAACTCAATACGACAACGATCCGTCATCAGATTTTTGTTGCTTTTTATGTAAACCATCTAATTCCCGCGGTGAAGTTACGTTCTTAAGCAATTACAAGTTTTCTAATTTAATATTATGCCCGATTTCGTTTATGTGTGGGCTACACTTGACGAATCTAATCTACCGACGCGAAAACACCTGATGTGTTCCTTAAATCTGGTCCCTATCGCTCTCTTCGTTTGACCAATATAGGCTTTATTACAGTCACTGCATACAATTTTATAAATTCTCAACCTTTTTTCCAATTGATTTATTGGGACATGTTTTATAATAACGAGAGACCGTTCCGTCTATTTACCTGTATTCCGTTTTTTTTGCACGTCTTAGTTTTAAGGCACGTAGGCGGTAAAAGTAGGTACTTGTAAATAATATTTTTCTCGAAAATAGCAACAGAACATGCACGATAGTTTTAAAGATTTCTCGCATCATTCGGTACTGGTTGAGAATGTGGATCATTCCTCGTATCCTCGAAAGGGCCGTCCCAGATTAATTAATTACTTGTGTGGTTCGGAGGTTACCAATACTTCTATGTTGTCTACCATTATCCTTAGCTTCGCCTGGAACATAATTAGCTTTCATACAAAAACATTATACAGATTAAGGATTCGTTCTATGGTCGCGCCTTCCTTGAGCGAATGTATTCGGAGCGGAAGAAAGAAAATTCGTTCGTTACTTAAATATTCCACGGGTTTTAACTGTCATTTGGTTACAGTATATATATGAACGAGTATCCCCTCCATCGTTCCGGTTGTATCTGATCAAGATAGGAGCGACCATATGAACGACTCTGTACCCGTAATTTTAGCTAACTTTTTGTAAAGTTGTTTTTGGTCTAAAGAATTAGATTTCCGTTTCTTGGAAAACTTATATTCTCATTTTACTTCCTCTGAAATCTTATATGGGGGACGTACTGTTTCTCATCGACAACATGTCACTTGATCCAGATGCTGAAGGTTTCTCTATATATTATTTTTCTTTGTAATGGTAAAAATTAAATACCCAAAGGTTTTCCTAATATTGGTATAAAAAGATGGCAATTTTAAAATTTAAACTTAGTGTAGACCAAGTTAAGTTTTAAAATTACCATAGCCATAGTGTACTGTAGAGTATACTATGGCTATTGGGAGTAATTATCAACCAGCAACAAACTATTATGAAGCCAATCTGGACCTATCCATGGCATCCAGGTTTGCGGTACTACATACCTCAAACATCGAGATCATCCAACGGTTTAAATAAAATTTTACAATTAAAAGTAAATACTTCACAATTTATTTATTCATAGTGAGTTAAAAGTTCCGTCAGTAAAAAGGGAAATAACGAGGGTTAGCGGGAAATATCAGAATGGACTGGAATATCATCATAACGTTACCATTCAAAACTAATATTTGTAAATGTTATGTTATCGTAATTAATCATTTGTTATATGGCTTTATGTTATATTTACACCTAAGCTTACACACTTCAGCTTACTTCACTTCACACACAAGATTCAATATAGGAATTGACCAATAGAACAAATTCAGGGTGTGAGCGCAATGTATTTATTGTCCTCGAATAAGATAGATTATACAGTATATGGCGAAGAAAAAAAAGAAAGAAAATCATAATTGTGGGTCAAGTATCAGCAGGTTTACTTGTATCAAATTTTATTTTAAAATTGCGTTAGATCGGGTACTTGAATTTATGGTTTTGGTAGAAATATACTCTAAATTTTTGATAAAGAAAACGAATCCCATAATAATAGTAATAATAATAATAATAGGAAAAGCAGAAGGAAAGTACTCAATCGTACTCGTTGAGAACGAACTATCAATCAAAAAATCCAGATATGCGGTCTCTTTCTTCTTCTTAATAATAATAATAATAATAATAACAATAACAATAGTAATGATAATAATAACAGTAATAAACGTCGTACCGAATAGAAAAAAGTCCATTGCATCAGTAGTTTACAATACAATACACCACACAGATAACCGCTAATAAGCCAGATATGGCGGTTGTAGTGGAGCCAAATAGAAAGATGTTTGTCGTCAAAATCTTTTCCGGCGGAACGGGGCGTCGCTGAAAAAAAATCAGAGAAAATAAACAAACATAAAGAATAGACGTTCCAATTGAGGCAGTCATACCCGGAGTACAAAATTTGCTTTATTTCATTAATAATTGTGTATGCGGCGGCATGAAGAAGACTGTCGTTGAAGGTATACGAAAATTGGTCATACGTACAACCACTGCGCGAAACATCTTATGCATGACAACAGTTATCCCATATCTTAGAGCTGGACCACTTCGAGGGCAAATCCTAGCACTCGTTGTAATACCACGGGTTCCTGTATCCCGCGACCTGCACGAGGACCTCACGACGTCCTTCTCCCGAAAGCCCGGAAATCATGAAAGCCGCGAAAAACACCTAAAACATGGGTAGTACAGGGGACGCGTCTGTGCCTTGTTCCGTGCGAGGTCTCCCGACGTGTTTGTTCAGCTTGTTGAACTTGGAAGGTGGGATAGGGTGGACGGAAGGAGGAGGAAAAAAAAATTAAAATTATGGTAATAACAGATTTACTTCAGTGAGTGAGTTGAGTGGAACATCTAATTGTCATCTATAAAGGTTAGTGTGCATATCGTACACAAAACTAGCCGAAGCTGATGTAAATCATAGATGAATATATAAAATAATAAAAGCCCAACTAGATTGCCCTGTGGTAATCTACCAGACATAACTTGGGGTTTTAAAAGCAGCACTCTGCCGTTTAGTTCAACACGAACCACTTGTTTCCTATTTGTATGACACTAATAACCCGTTCGCAACGCCTCTTATATGATCAACAATATAACCTACGTTATCAAACGCTTTACTGAAATCTAAAAAGATATCACACGGTATTCCGCGATCTTTCATTACAGACAAAATCTGCCCAGTGAACTCGAATAGCGCTCGATTTAGTGAATCCACGTTGAAATAGATGAAGAATATGACATTGAGGAAAACCCATGCAGACGATTAAATATTAAAGTCTTAAACAATTTCGAGAAGCTACTTAACAAACTGATATATCTGTGGTTGTTTAAATTGTTGCGGGCACTTTTTTTTAAATTAAGTCCCATCATTGCGGTTTTTAACCGATCAGGATAGTAATAACTACATAGCACGGAGGTTCTTAAATTAGGTGAATGCAAAGCCTTAAAGCAAGGTAAGTGGTCACTTCATCAATACCACATGATAAATTGTTTCTTAATTCTTTTACGCAAGCTATTAATTAATAGTTAATCTTGAAATGGATACGAAGACTTGGTACCATTTATAAAATAAGGTGAGATGTTTTACCCATATTATATAAGGGTACGATCCCAAAGATGGGGTTACTCCTCAGAAATATTTTGGTAATACACCGTACAAAAGTAGGGGAAAATCACCACAAAGATAGGAGACAACAGGCATATGCAATGATCTGTAATCATCCGTTATGCCTATTAGAATCCGTTCATCAAAAGCGTAGTAAAGCGACCTGCAGCGTAATAAATAACATTTAAGTACTACAAGGATTCCAAAAAGTAAATTGATCGGTCGTCCATAAGAGCAAGACTAGGACCATTTAACCGTGGAAACACCCACCTATCTCATGGCCGATTAATCAGTCAGTCGGTTAAACGGAATGGCCCCCTCTAATTTGTACCTGTCAGCGCCGCTAGTATACCTTCATATGTATATACTTTACCTACATGTACAAAGGGGAGTATGGACATTAATATATTTCTTTTTTTTTACTCATCCTCTGTGGTTTCAAGTGGAGGAAGACAGTTATGCGCGCCCTCTTGTTCCATATCGTGACTTTCGTGCTCCTCTAATATAAGACAATTAAACCCCAAGATGGATAATACGGGGTATGGGTAATGATATTTCCGAAATTTTACCGATTACAGGGATTTCCCTCTGGCGAAAATTTATCGTTGCATTAGAAATATTCGAAACGATCACGCGATCCCATATTAAACTACTTTGGAATTAAATTAGCGGGACACATCTGCTGATTTATATCGGGCGTGTAGCGGCTCGAAAGAGGTTAGAGGAAGAAAAGGGACGCGAATTAGATGCATCGACATCGGACGCGTTAAAAAACGGCCAATCTGCTCACGAAAGTGAATTCTCTCTCGATCGAATTCTCCTGGAGAATATGTCAAATTCAATTGTTCGAAAAAGAGGGACTGAAATTGTCAGCCAAGTTGAATTTTACACGTTTACAAGGATATCTCGGGTCATCCTAGAATGATGTCATGGATTCTATGGGTTTTGAAATGATTAAGTGAGGTTAGGTTAGTTTCTAGATTATGTCTTTCTGTTGGGAACTAGTATAGTATATAAAATGCCTTATAAAACGCATTTCTATAACCTATAAAAATAATTTTTATTACATATTTTTAAAGGCATCTTAACTTGTACGATTTGAAGATTGGTCACACTGAATTGAATAAAGGTGTGTGTCAGGTCAATGTTGTATGAATTCAAAAATTTATAGCTGAAATTATATTTTATTTGTATTACATAGTAGACGACAATGAAGGTAATGATCATTACCTTCATGTGGCGAACTTTAATCATGATTAGAGTTCAACACTTTTCGTTCCTTTCACAGGCGTCGGTATGGAAGTGGTCGTTCAGACTTAAATTTCCCAAAAACCATTGAAGATACCGCAAACTGGTCGTAATCCCTGTAATCAGCAAGTCAAACTGCATAACGGACAATCATCAAAACAAATATTTTTGAAATCGTCAAATCGTCCGAATTTCCTTAGAAATTTTCTCATTATTTTCTTAATTTTCCTATATCTGTCCAATTAACAATTTCATTTACACATTTCGATACACTACATTAAAAGTTACCCCGATTTTCTATCTCTTATAGTAAACGAGCTATAACTTTTAGAATGTTGGGATCCCTATCTTTGGCTTTTTCGGGGTGTAATTCGAAACTTAAACGAGATAGACAAATGATGGTGGCGGGAGTCGATTCTCCGAGTTCGATTCCACTCGAAAACATGTAACTGAAGCCTTTCTATTGCGCTCAAAAGTCCGACATCTCTTCTTGGCATTTCACATTGTCCACCTATCGAGAATAAGGGTCCATCTAGTGGTTATTACAAAATTCCTTCTTTTACCCAAATATAGATATAGGGAAATGACTATTAATTTTTTTTTAATACATAAGTGTTAAATACTGCTTTCTACAGTACCTCCAAATTGTACAAGTTCCCATATTCGTATTGCAACCACTTCTTTGAAGGAAAAGGGTTAATTTTTACACGTACCATGCGGTGATTACTAGTGATACCGTCTGTATTGTACAACCAAATTGATATACACAAATGGTGCATTGTACGCCATCTGAGGTTGGTAATTTATTTTTTTATTTAATCGCAGAATGTGCTTAAAAAAATAACTTGCTGTATACAGAATAACGTTAAAGCAGTATCGAAAGACATTTTGCTGGCATATTTTCATGTACAAGGCAAGACAAAGAAGTTTTTTACATTATAGTCATGTTACGTTAATGTCTTAATATTTATAAGGATATAAAATATTTTGAATTGTAAACATTTTTGAAACACTTGTTCGTTTGAAGAGGCAGAGAGATGTTTGAAGAGAGAGAGAGAGAGAGAGAGAGATGTTAGCATGATGTACCACGCAATAAAAGTTTGGAGTATAGGTTTCATATAGGTTTAATTGTTTAGATGGATAAATATTATTCATTTCCATAGCTAGTGGTTACGACATTTATGACTAAAAAGATGTTACTTATGACTAAATTCAGTAATTACAGACTTATGAATTGAATAATTGATTATTCGTGTTAGTCACGATTGACCATTATTCATGAATAACGGTTAGTTATCAGTCATGATCAATAGATATTCCTTCATTTTTTTATTTTTTAGTCATGATTGCTCATTAATAACAGCTAGTCAATAATCATGACCAAATACTCGATTAATTTTTTGAAATGGCGATCTCAAATAGGCGTCCCAATACCTTGTTATCTAAAGCAAGCCGGTGTGAAAGACATTTTGTAGCAATTATAAGTTTTTCCTATTGTTAATAAAGTAAGCAGCAGTGCAAAATGTTGATTACAATCAATAATTTCGAAAATAATCGCAGGAAACTTGTAATCAGTACAAATTGCATTTTACCTCTTGGTTCAAATAATAAATATATTTGCATGCCTATATGCGATCGTCATTTTAGCAGATCTATCGGGTACTTACAATTAGTCATAATCATTGACTAACCCTTATGTATGAATAATTCATTCATAAATAATGACTAGTCATAACTAATGGTCGAAGAATAACGGTTAGCCATCTCTTGTGACTAACGATTATTGATGGATTGGTGAATAAAGTTTGGTCATGACTAAATGCAGTATGATGGACGGGCATGATTACGATTGAATTCTTCATAAATAGTGACTAAATCAGTCATGGCCAAATTTTGTCAAAAATTTAGCCATGATTTAGTTTTACGTGAATAATGCCCATTTCCAGTTGTCTTAATGGTAGGTTGCACTAATGCGTGTAACCGTAAAAAATTAATCAGTGTCACATTAAACCACAGAATATAAGATTGTATAACACCTAAAACAAAGAGTAATTTTTCAAACGATTTTATAGTCACAACTAGTACATGAATTGATGGTAGGGTACAAGGTTCCTGATGAAGTTAATAGATTGGTTTACCACCAAAAGTACTATCCGTCAACGTTTGTTCCTTGCATATCGCAATAGATATTATATATCTGCTTTCATAGAAACGAACGCAACTAGAAAATCCCAAACTGCGAACATCTGACCTATGCAATGGGAATTGATGCAACGTTCCAGTGTTTCGCACTTTGTCAATGCAGGTGGCGATTTCACCACAATAAAGCGCCATAGAAAATGAAAGTCATCTGCTATAGCCGAAGATTACATTGTTATCTTCTCAATCAAGGAAAAAATCGAAGTTGCACAAGATAACTCAATAAAACTTTGTTTTTACTCTTAATATGAAATTATAAAATTACGTCTAGGGTCTTTATGTGTGCCATAACCAATTTTTAAGATTATTACCAAGTGCATGTCACCTGTTATATACCTTTTAACAACAAATAAACAATTCCTTTTGCCCCTCAGTAAATGCAATAAATTATACTTCCTAAAGTTATTTCCGATCGATAATTTGGGTAATAATGTCGAAATTTCACCGTAAATTGGGAGAGCACAGGAAACGACGTTAATTTAGCGGAAATTAAGTCGACTTGCACGTAAACAGTTGTCTTATCGAGGACGTAAAATGCGGACGATAAAATTAGAAAAGATATCATACAGCTAATCGACCGTTAAAAGGAAATTGAACCAATATAAAAGTTCGAAATTGCACAACGGTTTCTTGTGTCAAATATTCTTATTAACGATCTTCGAAAATTCACCGTTTAAGTATAGTTTCCGATTTTAACGTCTCAGAGAAAAATTTCGTAGAATTTTGTTCCGAAATGGGCCAGAATCTAACGAACAACGTTACAAAGTTAGGATGCCATTTCGCAGATGACCGCAAGCCAAGCATCTTCGACCAGCAACATCAAAAGGTTGATAGAATCGATTCTATTTTCGTTAACGACATTGTTGTGGACGGATTTTCGCGGAAATTGTTTTTCGCTTCTAGCAATATTACAAAGCACTTGAAATTCTTTTGGGTTTATGTGAATTTTAAGCATGGTGGAAAACAAGAAATCATTTATTTACAATAAAAACAAATAATATGGGTACCAAGATAGATATCTGTAGAATTCCCAAAGTGGCAAAATGGCAACAATTTAAATGCGGTTAATAAGCTATAACGAATATAACGAGTATATAAGAGTATAACAAATATATTTTAAATTCATTTAGTGTCATGTTATTTTTGTTTTGATTACTTCCTTCGCATCAACTGTCGAAGGCATAAACAGTACAACATAACATTAATTGAAACCAATGATAATAAATGGATTGCGCGATTGTGAACGTCGTCTTATTAAAAAAATCATTGCGTTAATTGCGGGCCATCGTTCGAATCTAATTCTCTCTTTCTCTCGTTCTCTGTCTCTCTCGGTTAGCCGAACGTGTTGTGTGATTATTAAACATCTTAAACCATTTTCCCGCGGTTGCACGTCCTAGCAGATTTAAATTGAGTGACTATTGACATTAATTATTCCTCATAAAATTTAAATTGGTTGTAATTGCTGCCAGGCGAACGTTAAGTACTTGCATATGTGCTATATTGCAATAACTATAATTTGTTGTGTTCTCAATGTGGCATATGACACAATCTTTGCATGTTAGTCCCTATTTTTCTTCAATCATCTTGAATTATAAGACATATGATGAGAAAGAAGTGTAGAGTAAAGCGCGATGCCGGATTCGGTGCATAAACCAAATAAATAAGTAGAAAAACCTTATAAATACAAAATACCACAAATTATTAATGAATTAAGACTTTTTAGACCAAAAATTCGTAAAAAAATAAAAATAAATTAACCAAAAGATGAAAACTTATAATAAAAAACAATATAAAAAGGAGATTGAACAAAATGGTTCTTTCTTAGATATCAGAACGTGCTGCCAGTTTTAGTGAAATAATGCAAAAGAAAATGGCAACTGATGTTCATAGGTTTTACGTTCAAAGGGCGCTACTATCGATTCTAGTGTTACTTTTCCGCATTAGTTTGCAGAAAACCAGTTGTAGGAATTACAACGGAAATCTACGAACTCCCTAAGCATATGCTGAGAATTAATAAAATAATTTGTGTGGTGCGGAATGTACCGATGTTTTTGGCTTTTATTCCCATTTTGATATGTATTGTGGTAAATCTAAAACCTGGCGCAGAATGTACAATATAATTCAGTTAAAATACGGTACCATATCGGAGATTATCCGTAATTTATTTAGGCGAGTCTCAACGCGCTGTTTCAAATTCATGCAATATACAAACTTTTAATTAGGTCCCCAACCTGACCAATTTATTTTTCCGATTACGCACTGGCACACGTTCCAGAAATATTTAATGATACTCCGGCGCTGTTGGGGCGTCGGTTACTGTTTTATCCCGGTCTATATCTACGGATTCACACCCCGCTATCCCGCAGAACGGTCCAATTTTCCATCGCCTATACGGTTTCCGACTATATTCGTGCTCAAGAGCTACTATACGTCCGAAAGCTGCCGAATTTCTTGCGTCGAAAGCTTTTAATTGGACCACTCCGGTGTAATTAAGCGCCTGCTTGCCGTCATTACGTCCAGCCGCTCGGCTTCGGTTGAAAAAAGGTCTCTCTTCGACTCAAATTTTATATATATATATATAATATCAGAGACGGGATGCTGCCGAGAGAATCTTTTATAACTCTTTGTTGCAAGAGGAGAAATTGTGGCGGACGGCAAAAATGCGGCGGACGTCCTTCGTTTTATTGTTTCGTGCAGAATTATTAAATAAAACAACCTGTGCTTGGTGTGCTTCTTCGAAATTTTGCTCCCTTTTTTAGGTTAAGTACAGGTCGTATCACGTAAATCGTGTTTTCCTTGTTTTAATTATTAAAAAATGTATTTTGCACATGGCTGGTAGATAAAATCAAAGGCAATCGATTCTACAGGGACGTTTCTATCAAGAATAGGGTAATAATGTATAGTTCCTCCAGTTACTTTAATAGACTTTGTAACCCGCCAGTTTCCTTTTTATTTCAAGTAACAACAAATTATAGTATCCAATTTAACTATTTTTCTTTGAAAAATTAAAATTCTATGTATATTGGTTGAAAAACCTCAAGCAATAATGTTTTAACTCAGAACCGAAAACGTTAAGGCATACGCTTATAGCGACTTTTGTTCCAGAGCACCCCTTAACTAGAAAGTCACAAAAAAAAACATGCATATTTTCTCTTTTTTAGCTGTTGAACAGAGACAACTTTCAATGAGCTGGGATATTTTGCTTAATTTACGGATAAATTAATTAAATGCGTTAATGGTTTAGGTCCCAGTAATTTAACAAATCAACTAGATACGCTGTCCAAACCAGCAAAATTGATTGTCGTATCCAATCCTCTTTTCTCATCTACAAAGCTTCGATTTTTCGAGAGAAATATTTCCCGAACGCATTAACAACCGTAAAATTCTTCGAGGTAATAACCTTATCATCTCATGAACTGATTGTTGATATTCTTGGTTCTTTGATGAATAAGGTTCTACAAGGGAAGTACGATAATTATCGGCAAGAAATGGCAGTGCTAGAATTGAAAAATTGTATCTATTTTTTGAAGTAGTAGCTCTCGAGTTCTGTAAAGTTCTCAAACAAATACGTCAATTAGTTTGAGAATGAGCCATTTAAAGTGAAGGACTTTTGTGATTTAACAATAATGGAAAAAATCGAATATAGAGCAGTGATTAGATATTTGTTTTAGAAGAAGAAAAGGAATGATGGCATAAAAGTAGAGCTTAGTGAAGTTTATGGCAACTCTGTGCCTTCAGAACGTAAAGGCATATGAATTAGCCTGGGCAAGCTCGTCAACTGCTGAAAATTGGCCAATGCACTCAAAGGGAATGGCACATACGGTAGTAAAAACAACCACTAAACAATGGAAAGATAAGAAATCTCGAGACTGGCGAAAAGTCACTCCAGGTCAGAGACAGGCCAAGCAATTGCTGATTGCTGACTAAGCAGAGACAGGAAGTTTATTAGAACAATAGTGGGCCTGCTAACAGAATACTGTATGCTCAAGAAGCGCATGAGTAATTTGGGCCCGACAGAGGAAACAGCATCTAGATTCTGCCAGGTGGAAGAAGAGGCTGTATAGCACTCGCAGGATTACGGCTCTCAGAAATGGGCTCGGAATACCCAAAAGCCGAAACCTATGTAGAGAGATCACTCACAAGACTGCTAAATCTAGCAAAGAAAGCAAAGCTAATGCAATTGATCTAGATGAGAGTGAGACCGCAATAAATCTGAAAAGATCGCAGTGGGATAGTTCAAGAACAACCTCAGGTAGCAATGTAATCTAATCTGTACCTTCGTTATCGACCACGAAATATTGGACAGCTGAATTTAACCGCGGCCGTATGAGCATTTTTGGTAAAGGAGGTTACCACATCAGAAATGATTGACAAAATATTCACGATATGATAATTAATGAGAGTGTGTACATCTCAATTTGCCATGTGCGTAACATTTTAACAACTCATTTGAATGAAAGGAAGTTTTCCTCAAGATGAACGCCGCGATTGCTCACAATTGACCATAAACACGCACGGGTTGGCAAAGGAATGTTTGGCGATGTTGAAGTGCAATCGGATTGATTTTTGGCGTGGATTCATAACTGTTGACGAAGTGTTGATTAATTACAACACACCAGAGATTAAACAACAGCACAAATGGTAGCGTTTTCGTGGCCAACCCGCGCCAAAGAGGACCAAAGTCACTCTACCGGCCAACAATATCATGGTTATAGTGCTTTGGTGAAGAAAAGAACTCTATTTCATCAAGACATTGCTGAAATCAACGCCTACTTTGCCGAGGTAACCTTTAGATGGGATAGCAAAGAGTGGACTAACTACGTCCATCTTAAAGGACAATATGTCGAAAAATAATAAAATGAATAAAGTAAAATAAATGAATTTTACACGTAAAAGTGTATCATGTATTTATCGAACTGCCCTCGCATATTTTGTTTCGCTGTTCATTGTTGGCTAAGTAATTGTGGTAATGTTTATTTGTTGAAACAATTTCTTGCGTTGAGTTTTTGTTTTGTCGTATTGCAAAAGTTTTTCGTATTATTGTCTCGCGTTTGCTGTAGCAACCAAAACATCATATACAAATTATACAGCTGGTTCCCATTATCTCGTTTATCACCCAGGGGCGGTCCATACGTGTATGTACACGTTATACATTGAATAACCGTAAACAAGAGGACACTGCAAGTCTAAATAATGTATTCGCAGACCTTTCATTTTCATATCTTTAGACAGCAATTCTTGGCTAATCATTAATTTGTTTGATGCTTTTTCTATTTAATTTTGAATCAAACAAATAGAACTGTTGGATCAATTCAATCGATCAAGCACATATTATTTCTTTCAGTGAATGCACATAGTACCTACACAATACTCGCGATATTTTCAGCGACAAATGAAGAACTTCGGAAACCTTATTTCATTCCTGCCATAAGTTCCGCGCATGGACATTATTATCTTTTCGGTGAAGTATCTTACGGATTACACGAGATTAAAGTCTCCACATCTTATTCCAACAATTACTCGCACGTTATTTCCTCGTTTGAAAGGATCCCCTTACTGTCTGCACGGAAAACACGATTGATACTACTTGAGGGAATGTTACTACGACATAATCGCGGGCTTAATAATACCGTCATCTCCTCCACCTCCTAGTCGATCCATAGGCTGTTGTACCTCCATATATAGGTATCGCATCGGGTTTATGTAACCCGGTTACATCTACTAATTGATGTAACGTTCAATTACCGCCGAATAATTACTATAATGGCGAGTAATGGCGTTGGAAATGGTGAAATGGTGCGTACAAATGGCGGCCTGATGTGTCTATATACATCCAATATATGCGGCTCTTACTAATGTACATAATGCGGCGATATGTAATGGTTTTAATTGTTGTGATGGCCTCCGCCTAACATCGGGGACCTGTAAATTATCAACGAGGTGGTAATGATGATGACTGCGATGATGGTAGAGTTTCGCGAAGAACTAACAGTTCTGAAATTTAAACTGCATATTTGCCTATAGGCTTACAGGGGACGATCCCGATCCCTTCAAAGATGGAAATGTAACAGACCTGTTGTTGACCTGTTGAAATTAATTTTAAAAACTAACGAAAACATTGATAGCTACATTATAAGTTATTTTTGTATTAGAGTTTACAATAATTAGCATCGTTCTGTCAATTTTATTGTACGTTAAAAGGCTTACAAGCATAATTTTTTAAAAATTTAACAATGGATTGTTCTTCATGGTGATGAAACTCATCAGAGGAATGCTGAATATACAGCAAAAGTTAACCACACAGTAGTGCAAGATCCAAGAACCATAACCATGTTTTTGAATGTAGCAGGACAATGGCCGATCCAAAGGTTCAAGAAATCTTTTGACGTCCCACATTTAGCAAATAAACATTGATTAACTATTGGTGAAATAGTTATTTCGTAAATTTTCTAGATGCAGATGCTGTTAAATGAACACATGCAAAGACTGTGATACACGCAGACCGAAAGTACCGCTTTCCTCTTATGTTAGTTACGGATATACAATACGCAACTGCTCTAACAGTTTTTGTTTCTTGCACTGCTGAAGCGTGGAATGTAGCTCTAGATTAAAACGACTCTCATTGGCATTGAAGCTATTATCTGTCTCGACCTGCCGTATCTAATTTTTTACGCTATTAACGGCTAAGTTGACGCTATTTCTTTCAATTGCTTGGAGTCTGTACCATATACTATTTTGTAAGCTCTCTTAAAATTCCAAGCTCAGTGTTGTGACGCTTTAAAATTCTCTCGGCTAAGTGTCAGCTCGTAATGCTCATCGCTGCACAAATAATGGCACCTGAATGAATAATATTTACGAATATTGTTATATACAAACTGAAAAATTTTTAGCTGCCTTTTTCGTCGCGTGCCACCTTTGCTTAAGAAGTTTAGATTTTTACAACTTTTCTTACCTTTAAAGACAATCAGTAGTATTTCCAGTTTCCACTTTTGCAGTTTATTTATAACTAAGCCTGCAAAAACGAGTTTTGCTTCACGAAATTAACAGAGACCAGACAGAAACTCGTGTTTATTCGCCTCGTGAAAATGGGTTTCCTCGAGAGTCGACAAAACACAAGTTTGTTTAGTTTCTGCTAATTTCGTGAAGCGCACAGAAACAACCGTGTCGTTGTGCAACTTAAGCTATCAAATCCTTCTCACTAGTAACATATTGAAACAAAATTTTAACTCAATTGCATCTTCTCCAATTGCATTGGTCAGTAGATCCATATAGATGTTGTTTTCCGAAGATGCTTAAAAAAAACGACTGCTTGCTAGTTAACTTTTCAGCGCAACACACTAACATTAAATAGGTGACGATTTAATTAAACTGCGGGGTATATTTACATTGTAATGGAGAAATCGTCCCTTTTTACTTCGAGAAATTTTTATCTGATGGGTGTTAAGATATATAACGGGACTCCCGTCCGTATAACAAACACAGAAAGTACTTCACTTCTTAAAGGAGAGTTGAAAGCATTTTCAGTAGAAAACGTTTTCTACTCCTTAAAAGATTTTCTTTTTGTTAATGGTACTTAATTTAATTGCACCGTTTTTGTTTGTTTTTGTGAACATTGTTATTTAATTTACCCTTGATGTATTTAAATGAGAAACAGAAATATATTACAGATAGCAAATTTTTTGTTAAAAATTGCTACAACCTAATCCTGTACGTCTCGACACAAGCATTATTGGCAAACATAATACATTTATGTGAAACAATACTTTAGAAACTTGACCACAACTTTGAAGTATTATCTGCGGAAACATGTAATAATTAACAAAAATCTGGTGTTGATTTTGTTCGTACAACATCGTACCCCATAACTTGGGCATACGCCATACTTCCAATTAAAAGATTCTAGAAGCAATTCATCTAATTACTTCGTTACAGCGGCATAAATAAGTTATTTATTCCCTCTATGCTTAAATCAGTACATATATATTAGGTTTAAAGTAACATTGCAGTCGACAATGCTATGACAAATTTCATTTTCTCTCCCACTGATTAACTCAAACCAACAAATTCGCCATTTTCTCGTAAACCCAGCAACTTTTTAATTCTAAAATCGACGTCATCGAGATGATATATCGCCTATGAGATGGTTAACACGTGTAAAATGGTTTTATGCATAGCTACGAAGGTACGACCTCTATACAGGCGTTCATATTTAGCTTACGTAATTAAGATTAATTGTGATACGAGCGGCATACCAGTTATTTTTAATGTTAGTATACACAGTGCGTGATTTCATTATTCCGAATAACTCGCGTATACACTAATGAATCCAGGCTTGCCAACTTCATCCGCGTATTATTACATTAATAATATTCCGTTGGCGGGCGCAGTTTTCGTTTCGCGCGGTTGATAGCTTTGCTCGAGAGTAACGTGTCCTCTGCGCGATGGAAGGTGAGTTATGGTTCGGTGAATATTTTAGATACTATTTAGATATATTGCTGTATCTGGAGTGACAATGTTATTAGAGGGAATGTACTCATATGCAATTGTTTTGTGAAAAGAGATCATCCAAAGTAATAACTTGTTGTGAGACCGTATGTATACATAAAAAAATTAATATTTCTTTGTGTTACCAGAAGTATAGCGCGTATGTTTAAGTGAAAATGCGTAAAGAAAAACTTATATCATCTTCTTCTTCTAATCTATCAATGGTAACTTCTTTAGGATTAGAAGAAAATTAAGGATAGAAGTAACCAGGAGCATTTCATTAAAAATAGTTTTAATGGTCGGAATTTATGGCTAGAGGGCGCAACTAATGTGGGAAAGTAGAAAGAGTCTAATGTCTCGAAAAGTCCCTCCCAGTTTTCCAATTTCCCTCCAATTTTTTCAGTTTTTCCAATTTTCCAAGTTGTCCAATTTTTGCATTTGTTCTACAATTTCTCAATTTTTTTCAATTTTCCTTTAATTTTCTAATTTTCTCCAATAATAGATTCTTAAGAACCTGGATTCATTTTAAAAAGAAATTTGGGAGATCAAGAAACGCTCTTCAATTTTTTTTAAACCCTGTGTAATTTACTATTACTGAGATAGAGCCTCTGACCATCCTTAAACGGACGCCTTGTATTCCCCCAAACGGAGTTTATTCTTTACAAAAAAAGTAGATACATAATTTATAAGACAAGAAATAGAAATCACATTAGGAATGCTTAAAACAGATATTGAGCAGAACCTCCTTACATTACCAGAAACGTCTTCGTCTTTGGACAAGCAAATTGCCCGTTCATTGTAGCTTGTTGCTAGGCTACGACGCTATTTTTAAGTTTCAAAAAATTAGAAGAAATAACTTGCATCCACAACTAGGAATCCTCCATTTGTTGGCAATTCTTCCCCCGCTTACAACTTCGCTGCTACTTTACTCTATTAGAACTGAAAGTAACTTCTAACGAAGTATTGTCTTTCATATACACTAGAGGTCACTCGTATCGACCGTATCGCGAAACGGAATACTTTCTTATCAAGATATCGCCTTACCCACGCTTGGCTTCGAGTGGGGTTGTCGAAGTCGCTAATGTACCGACGAACACGGCCTTCTGCTTAGAGTTTGTGAGCCTCCTCGCCTTTTTCGAGGAATAATAACGCATCCTGGTCACGTGCACTCGTACGTCTGCTACGAAAGCCTATTCCACCAGCAGCGCTGCAGTAGGAGCAGCAATAGCAGCCATCCATATGTCTTCCTTAATCTTTTATATTCGATAGGGGCGGTTTCGAACAGTATACTGAATCGGGTGGAAAGGGGGCCTAAACACGGTGGTTTGGGGTACAGAAATTAGCGAGGAACGTTATGTTTCTGGATCGTTCAACATCGACGTGGCGTTACAACATCCCGATAAAATTTTATCTTTATGTATTCGAGCTGGAAACGTATTGCCTCTCTATGGTGGCGGTGCAGATTTAGGTGCAACTGCATGGAGGTGTTAGGCGGATTTGTTTTACCAGCTGCTTGAACTCGATAAAGTGATTCAATTTACGACTTCTTTAAAGTAAACTTTATTAATTTAGGCCATCGAGTAGCTGTTTTGGTTGCTTTAGAGACGATTTTATATAATTATTAATGTGGCATTAATTAATGGAGATTTCAATTCAATGTCAGAATTAACGGTACTTAGATTCATGTAATGCCGCTTTAAGTAAAAATTAGAACAAATAATACCTATTGGAGACAAATTGATATGTAGATTTTAGATTTTAATATATATAATTGTAAACTAACCACTAGTTTAATTCCCCATTAAATCGGATAATTTGTTACGAAATAGATTATGAAACAGGACGTTTCGTTTGATGGTCGTATAAAAATTTAATGGAGGACTTAATTTTATTATAAATTCGATCCAGTGTTCTTAAAACGAATTACACGTTGATTTTCGTCTATTTCCCTTGAACGTTTTTGCCAATAACATACAATAAGTACAAAAATTTCCCAGCTATAGTCTTCCCTGATATGAACAAAAACTTTTTGTGTTGCACTGTAACCCGCAAGTAAATTCATCTCTTTTATCCTCTGCCCCAGCTCACTTACCGTGAAAATACAATCTACATTGCATCCAGTCTTCTCTTGATTTTCATTCTCAAATTACTAAATATTTGTGGTGCCCTCTTCACGCCTAAACATCCCTATTAGTATTACTTTTGTTAGTCTATAATTAATTTATTATAGTCTATTATATTTAATCATACTGTCAGTGGGCTAACTGTGTATACCTAGAAGCTATATACTGTACATTGTCGTGGCCTACTGTCTATTGCCTATTGTGCACAAGATATCTTTATCTGGTCTAGCAATTAACCCATCATATGGATACATGCGTTGACACAGTGACCTGTAGCGCAGTTCTATATAACTATGTCCAATTAAAACCCCGTAATCCGATAATACCCTCGTCAACTGTACCATAACAGTCGCTAAGAAAACGTGAAATGCAGTCGTAGTCACGTTAATCGTAAACATGCTGTTGAAGAGAATTAAAATTAGGTAATAACGATCTAATGCTATAAAAGATATTTCCCTTTTTGCAACTGTTACGTCTATATTACTTGATGCAATTCCCTAATGCCATAGTAATAAAATAAAATTATAAAGTATATACCGCACTTACATTTATTTAAAAGCAAACGACTTATGCTCTTGCATTGTATAATTTCGTAAAACGGCTAAACGAGAACCCTCAAAATCATCCCTTTCCTCAAAACAGCGCAGTATAACTACGTCATAACAGTAAGAGGAAGCGACACCCCCGCATCCTCATTCAGCGTCTTCTCATCGTCGAGACTGCAGACTGTTTGCATGATTTCCAGCTAAACAACGACCACCACACAGCTCTCCAGAACATTTAAACAAATGTTATGCTCTCGCAGACTCGTTCTACATGACTCCCGACCACCAACAAGCGCAGAAATACGAAATTTCGCGTACAACCGATGTACAGTGAAGGGAGTGTGTTACGACTCAATAAGATACCTTCTACACTTCGAGTGCCTCTTCACAAGATAGAACTGGATAATTAGGAAACAGTTTTGGATGGAAAAGAAAATTTTAATACAGGAATTAAAAAAAAGAATATTTATACTGTTAGCTTGTTTTTATAGTGATCGACGCAGCCCTATCTACTAAGTAGATGTTACATTTTGCACATTTAAAAGTCAAGTTTGTAAGGACACATTTTTCTTGCTAGCAACACTTGTTAATGTAACCCTTAGCACAACATTTAACTAGCACTGGACACACATTTCGACTACTATCATCTTCAGCAGAACTGAACTTTCCACTTTAGAGTTCACGAAACGTTCGTCCGATGCTAGCTACAACTTAGTGCATAAGACAACTGCACTGCAAAGGACAGTCGCTTCTTATTCTTTCCATAACACAAAGTTCTACTTAGCGATACAGACAGGCCAATTTTTTTCCGAAATTGGCGTTTGTACTTGCTTCCCTACCACTCGCTTGCTAATGTTGTTTCTGCAGCACCGTTATGGGGTATATTTGTATCGCTGTAAGCTTTCGTTCGGCCGCTTCTTTACTGATGTTTTACGTAAGCAAGGCTTCGAGCTAACTCCTCTAAACGACGTTGATTTGACTTTCGTATATTAGTGCATATTCGCTGGTTCTTTATTTGTACGTCGCTGTTTTACGGTTCGTAATCTGGTTTTATTGTCTCGTAAATGCCGTAACGTGCATGTGGAAATGGTATTACCGACCTAGTTTATTTGGCGGAAGGAAAATGCGCATGTTTCTTTTTTTTAATTTTTCCCCGTTTATTTTCGAAGTAGAATGCTTGATAGGAAACTGATGGTTTAAATCTCCTTTGATCATTGTAGTGAAGGATTATTACGTCAGAGAGTCAGTGCTTCTACACAACATTAACAGAATGGAATGCAAGAGATGCACAAAATGTTCTTGGAACCTTCCGAACTTTGTACATTTACTTTTTATAAAATCTATAGATTCAAAGATTAATGCATGGAAATAATAGGCCGCCAGTTGCGGTATCCGTGTTTGACAAAGTATTTGAAGTTGCCATCAATTTGGCTCCCAAAACAGGAAGCATGCTGGTTTGTTGCAATTTGAATAAAAGACTTGACCTCGCCGGCAGGAGCCAAATCGTTACATCGAAAAGATTTTTATCTGTTGAAAAACCAGTGAAATGAGGAGTCCCTGTTAGAATAATTGCTGTTGCTGGTATATACTAACAACAAGGCTAATGATGCAGTACATGTGATAAGTGCATGGCTTAGAAGTAATAAACCTATTTTAAACGACAATAGGTTTAAAAAATGAATGAGGTTCCTTCTCAGAATACAATTGCGTTTTCCTAGGATTCAAAACATCCAGTAATATGAGATACCAGAAACAAGTAAAGAAATTATATTGTCTTTGGTGACTTTTGCAACTGCTGAAAATAGCAACCCAGGAGGGTTGCGTAGTTATAATTTTTCTTTATCCAAAGGCGACATATGGGGCGACGCAGTATATTGCATTATTAACCATCGATAACGGGGAAATCTCATAAAAACTTTGATTCATTGTGCGAAAATTTAAAATATCTTTTTATTCCCAACGTAATTTATTCTTCCACGCGACAAATTGGAAAAACGACGTGGATTCTCCGTTTTGGATACCTCAAAGGTAATTCAGAAGAGATATTTTTACAGCAACTCATTGTCTTTAGAAACTCACTATAAAGTCACATCGTCATCGGCTCATTATTCCACTCTATTGGAAAAACAAAAGACACACGCTTACCATTCCACGCGCCCGACGGACAACCAGCATCGGCGATTGTCCTTTTTATGTTATTTTTTCCCCATTTTTACATCATGAACGCAAGCAGGAACAGCGTGGCGTTCGAGATTCAAATAGATTAATAAAAATCTTCTATCTGATGAAAAGCATAGCGGTCACTTTGAATAGCTCGTCCGGTCAAGCCGTTTAATTGACAATTAAAACGCTAACCGAAAACCTCTTTGGACGGCTTCGTCGGACCCGAAACCCTTTGCGTCGTACTTAATACGACCATAAAAGTACAGGTAGCGTACATGTGGCTTAGATTTCTCTCCAATTCGAAATTTAAAACCATGGCGTATGCTGCAGAAAGCGAAGAACACGCACGGTTAAAATCTGCTGTCATTGGAGCGGTCGCCTGTCGTATGTGTCTTTCACGAGCTCGGTAATTTTTTCCTTGATTTATCAAAGCTAATAGCTGGAACACGTTTCAACGAATAATCGTCGAAGAATCGGTTAAACTTGTGGCAATGAAAGCCATATGGAGAATTAGGGAATTTCAAAGCAGTAATCGCTCATTTATGAAGATGAAATGAATGGATTGCAACACCTGACTCGATAAGCCGGTAACTGAGATTATATCAGAAAAGAATTATTCGAATAGGAGGAAGGTGAGACACTGAAGTACAAAGGATTGATTCTTTTTTTAAGAATTACGTATGCTATTTATTGAGTAGTAGTCAAAATATATTCAGCAACTATTACAGCTGTCATTCGAAACACAAAATGGGAGCTTTCTGGCAGTTCACCTTTATTTTAAAGCAAATACTTATATTCAAAGTAATACGGATCTCTTGAGCTTAGCATTTGGGTCTCATATTACGTTTTGAAGATTTACCAACAAATGTTCCAATTTTCTTCTTGACTTGACTCGAAATTATTCTTCAAAAGTTAATTACGTTGGAATTTGAGAAAAACACTCCTTTTCCTTAGTCTCCATTTAATGTGTTACGTTTCGTCGCGCTGTTTGCCGAATTTTCCAAACACCAATTTTGATTTTTTTAATATTGCATCCGGTGTACTACAGGACCGCACATTCAAACCGTTACTGTTTGTAATTTTCAGTAATCATAATAATAGTGAAGATTCATATATTTATTTGGATAAAAGAATTACGCCGGTGTATATTAGCAAAGCTATAATAGCCATCATGTGTTTCTGGATAGCCTTTTACCTTGGAAGGCCTTCTTATCTTCTATGGCCAGTTTGACCCCAAAAGTCCACATAGTGCTGCATCCTGGTAAGATGATGGTACAGCACCATTCGGCATCATTCGAGTGAGCCTTCTTGTGGGCAAAACCCGATAAGGAAGCGCAGCAGAGGATGCCGCACGAAACAGCAAACTTAGTACCGCTCTAGGATCTTCGTCCTTCAATTCAGTAAATGCAAGAAATGGCCTGCTGAAATGTTGATGTTGTATGAGACTAATGGCAACGCATAGGATGTGTAATGCCGCCTCTAGATCTTCTTGGCATAGACAGCAGACCTGGTATTCAGCTTTTCCTGGTTTTAAATAAGTGATATTTTAGGGATACATGGCCCATCAGAAATCCTACCAGTAACCTAAAGTCCCCTTTGCTGAACGATAGCGCTATTTTTGCTGCCTTCAGCGAGCCTGGATATAAGTGCTTTCGCTTGTTTTTGTCCTGGAACACGTTCCTAGTACGTTTGATTGCCATCCTATGCCTTTATTGCTTGCTTTATGTGGCTCTTTTAGAGACCACAGAAGGGGTTAGGACCAACGAAAGGTGTGTTCGATGCTTCTTTGGCCAGCATATTTACATTTTCATTTCCTTCGACCCCTTTCGTGCTCGGGATCTACTACAAAGTAAAGAGTCCCGATCGTCTGAAATTCATGTATCAGTCCAGATTGGTATGTATAGGATTTAGTAGCCTTTAGAACTGTTTGATTGTCGCTGAATATATTTATAATTGCACCTCGTATCCCTATGTCGAGACTCTCTATTATTCGAAGACTTAAAGGAATCTCTGCTTGAAATATGTTAGTGCCCGGTAGGCATTTTTAGGTGGTAGTTAGGTCTTTTGCTTTAAGGCTCACCAGATGCCTGGCTTTCAATGATCACCTTATAGGCTGATCAAAATGATGTAGCATAGGGATCGATATCCATCAGATAACTTATGATAGGATCTTTAAGGATTCGGTGTCCTCTAAGGCCCCCAGGGTATCCCTTGATTTTGGAAAGAGTGAGGGTACTCGATATAGTCTGCTTTTAAATGCGGATGTGAGGCGGGGTTAATCCCAACAACATCTCTGCAGATAATAGTTTTCTCCTTGTAAAAGTGACGATTATAATCTCCTGCGAGTTCATGTGCGGGCTGTGATTTTAACACAATTTATAACTATTATTACAATCCAGTAGCATAAACGTACTTATCGAATACCACTGGTCTAAAATAAATACTTAATTTATCTCACGAATAGTAATGTTCAAGATACCATATCATCCGCTATAGTTCCCGCTACCATTCCTGTGGTCGCTAGCAATAAATCATATTCGCAAAAGGCGTTTCACAAACATGAAGAACGATTAATAATTCAAAAATGTCATAGCTTATTCCTGTCATCTAAATGGTCTGTTATTTGCATTTAATCTGATCAAACATAACTTTGACATTACTTCATTTCTTCACTAGCTCTTCTATTCCCACAGTATTTTTATATATGTGGGTATATAGCTATCTAACTCGTCATTTTCCGTACGGCGAATCATCTACCGCAGCACAATACGAAGCCATAATACGTAAATTGATGGGTTAACACCGCAGCGAGTGATGCATCGAAGATGTTATCGTAACCGCACATCGATCGTCATCCGACTTTCGTTTATTAAATCAATCTAAATCAATCACGGTAAACGGATTTACAATTTTAATTTCGATTTGGACATTTGACTCACTTCAAAATTCTCGTTTATAGGCGGACGTGTTTTGATTGGAACTAGAGTCCGAGGAGGGTTTGTTGGCATAAATTATCGTTGCCTGTCGATCCTGAAAGGATTTTCAACGGTAGCGGCGATGGGTTTTAAACTGTGACCTTCGCTCCATGTATTTTGTGATTGACTTGTATTAATTTCTATTATACTAGTGATTTCCGTGGTTTAAGTGTTATACCTGTGGTTTATGGTTATAGAAAGGTTCCCAGTAAAAGAATTCTTCGAACTGTTTAAAATTCAAAAAATAAGGATCCTAAAGCAGAGTTACACACCAAAATATAAGTAATTCGGTTTTATTTCAGGAACCGCACGACCCTTGTAATTCGATTTAAACGAGAGTACGAACATGCAACCCAATAAACCACAGAACGACCCTGTAGACGGTGATCTTTTAAACCGTAATGTCCGTTATTAGCGTTTTTAACACGTAATTAACATTAGCGCTGGTGTTGTTTTTCGCAACGAAGCAGGACGGACAAACTCACACACTCCATAACGCAAGAGATAAAAGAGAGTAGAGAAAAGAACGCGGTAATTTGACGATAATAAAAAGTAATTGATCATTAACGATTATACCTATTACTTGAGGCCAGTTCTGTGTTTTGCAGGATCTGGCCCATCGGTCAGACATGTAGCGAATTGAGGGCTTAGCTAGTTTCAATACAATGACCGATTACTTCGTCGTTGAAACGTTAATTTAATGGGTAATAGGTCTGTCCAATCGCTGTTGTTGGCCAATGGTGCGAGAATCGACAAGACCGACAGAAATAAAATACCAAAACAAAGCGTGCTGCCTCTTGCTGCTTTTTTTTTTGGTAACTGCAATTTATGTTTGTGTGTTACATCCGCATTAAATGCAAAAACCTGCTTAAATTCTTCTGATATGCTCTACGATACGTAAGTCATGCACATATAAGCCAAATTCAATTACTTCCGGGTCACTAGACTAAGCATCCGTGGAACACGAACTAATTGTGCTTGTTTTCTAAAGACTATACACAGACAATTACTGCGATTAGGAGTATTATTCCAAGAATACGTTATTCTTAGATTTTAAGTATTGGTTAGTATAAGCAGAACTTACAGCCAATTGGCACATTCGTTACTAGCCATAAATTCCATTGCTTCAGTTGCAAACCGAAACTGGATTTTCACGGGTTACTGGAATTTTGAAGTGATTTCTATAGAAGTGCTTTGTGTACGGAAGTTACGTTAGGCCCTTTTAATATTGACTCACTGTAGTAGTCGCTGACCCATTTTGTGACATTAACATTATTACAGGCCGGGGACCACTTTAATAGCCTTGCTTAATATAGGGTTTCTCCATAAGACTAAGAACTCGGCCTTTCTTAGACGACTACGTGGAGGATTTTGTCATGTGAAGGCTTATAAAGCTCACTCAAGGCGGAAGTAAAATGATCATTTGCAGTTTCGAGAACTGGGCTCTTAAACAATTGGGAGCCGAGCCACGTTTTGCAGAAATGATATTGTTTTCTGATGAAGTACATTTCTGGCATCCAATGGTTTTGCAAATAAGCACAACTGTACGATTTGAACTGACGAAAATCCTCGGGAGACTCACAAAGCGCCTCTGTATTACTGTGCAGTTACAGTCCTGAGGATAATACGTGTTATTGGTGACTGCGGGAACCTATGTAACAATATTATGGTAGTTTCGGTTGTGCGGTTTACAATGAGAATCCATGAATTTCCGAAACAATTGTTCCGAATTAATTAAATATCGAAGGTGAAAATAATATTTTGATTGATCTCGTTAAAGTGACAAAAATAGGTTATTTGTTTGTCTGATTGCTTTAACGTCTGTACCAATATGTGAACTCCATTATTATCAAATCCAATTATCGCTGAATTTAGCTTCCGGATCGGACCTTTACGCACAAGTGCATTTGAATTAATTGCACGCACTTAAACTCGCTCGGACTAATAATTGAGAAGCATAGCAGGTATCAATTTTCAAACCGCAAGCAGAATAATTAAAACCAAACCTCAACACGCCTATATATCTATGCATATGTAAATACATTGAAACTTGGTAGGTAATCATTAAATAAAGATCTGTAACGTTGAACCAGGATAGCGTTCGCTTTCCGCAAATGGAAACGTAATACGCCTTAATTCAAAAGTGAGCTCCTCAGATCCAGAACTTGCACGAGGTGTACGAAAAGGAGCCGGGTTACCTTCCGCCTAGCGGCGATGTAATTCGGTAATCTGTAATTCTGATTAATTTGCCTCCGTTTTCGAACGTTACGGTGAGCTGAAGCATGCAACGCAGAATCGAACCTCCCGCCTTCCCCTTATCCTCCCATGTAATGCATATTAATCACAATTAGCATTTCTACACCACTACCACTACTACTCACTTACTTCTATCAAGATCGGCGGTGCATGAAACTTTAAACAATAAGCAAACCTTGGGGCGGAAATTTTCATAGAATTAGGGAAGGGCCGAGATCTCGTAAAGTAACTTGGCGTTCAATAGATGGAGGACTTGTTGCTCTGGTTACGGCAGGACGATTCTGATGGAAAACTTAGCATGTATGACGGAAACTTTGTATATATGGTTCGAAGGTAAGGACTTCGTTAGGGAATCAATAGCAACTTCAATGTAGCTAAGTTATAAGAAATCAGTGCCTATTTTGTGAAGTGCTGCTGGCTTTTCTAACATGCATCTTACTTAATCCTAGGCGTTGGACAGTCATGGGGGAAGTATGAAATTTTTGCCTACTTAATCATTCACTAAAGTAAACCTGTGATATTCAGATTGCGCTGATGTACATAAGCGTCGTCAGAGGCGGCTACCTCAAAGTATATCTTGATGTCACCAGTCCACTCGGAAGCGCAAGTTATTAATAAATAGTAGAAACGAGAGTGGACCTATGTTAGCACCATGAAAGAACCCAGTGGTAAGCAGAAACTCTTCAGAAGCTCTTGTGCTGGTGCAAGTATGAGCGTACCAGTTCAAAAAAAGAAGGAACCGAACCTAAGACCGCCAACTTAAGCAGTGTTATGACAGCGTAAATAAAACAAATAAATGAAATAAAAATAAGCCTTCAAGCTTTCGAATTTGCAGACAGTTACTATAGAAGACATATTTTCGGAGATAAAAAGATATATCCGTCAGCATTAACTGTTGGTTCAGATTTAAAATTGGAGTCCGTGCTTCGATTTTGATGTTGCAAAAATTTTCAAACGCGATAGCACTAGTACGAACCAAACAACGTTTCTTCCTCTGTTCGACCCACCAACATATGTATTACGGTTTCTCTTTTATTACCCAAGTTGTAAAGTGTTTGAGGGAATAGACTGCCTACGCGGAGTAGAACTTCTTTACTTTTTCGTTTACAACATGATTTGTGAGATTCGCAAATCAATACTCACAGCGTGCGGTAATTACTTATATAAATTGATAGCGCTAGGTCCGCACAAGCAGCACGGCTGCTGTTATGCTTGTTCTCGCGACGGGTGTTTCGCACTCTTCTATTAAAATATAAAATATAAAAAATATAAAAAAAAAATATAAAATATAAAAATATATAAATTAAAATATACTCTACTCTTTGTATATGGAACTACTAATTTGTTTATTGATGTTTGTGAATGCAAATATTTTTGAAAGGATGTTTATTGTTATAAATTGATGAATTTTAATAATGATGCAGCTTGATTTTATAGCAAGCGAGATGCTACGGGAAAGGCCCTAAAGCATCTTCTACGATTTCAACCAGTCCTCGGATATACAAACACCATTTTATACACCTGTCACGCGTAACACAACCGCAAATAACTTCTCCACTGATATATTAACCCCATCAAATCTCGACAATAGCATAAAGTTTACTAATGAGCGAATGGCTAAAATGGCTTTGCCGTAAACGACACCATGAAGCGCAGGTATGTATTTATATATAGTTTTATTGTGTTTATACCCACTAAAAAGCTTTAAAGCGCCAATGTTTTGACTAGACTCAGGTAAACCTATTCTTTCGGCGACTTTTAGAAAATGTTCTACTTTATCCCGATATCATCAGCAATGAAGGAAGCGAAGGATCTTTTGGGCTGCGTCGAGTTTTGGTTAACGGGAAGGTAATTAATGGTCATCAGCTAAGAAGCTTCGTAAATCGTAATGTGTGGATTGGATGTGTGTATAGAGGTGTCCAAACGTTATATGACTAGATAAATGAGATAGGTACGCATTTTTTTTTTTTCAAAAATGCATTATGCGAGTTAGTAGAGTTCCATAATTCAATTCGTTGAACTGGTAAATCTCTCCATTGTATTAATAATACTTTTTCATGTTATTTATAATACTTTTCATTCTCGGGGACCACAAGATCATAAAATTTAAGATATATCTGATTTAGTTGCTTTCTATTGGGGGTCGTAGTTTAATGTAAACATTTCCAAAAGTGATAAAACTAGACTCAAGAAAAATTAACGAGGAAAGACTATTTAAATCTAGTAACAGCAAAGAAGATACAAAGTGAAAAATATGAATTCGAATAATGTAATGGTACTAATTGCAAGAAACAACTGCGAAATATAGATGGTGTTGCCCTCAAGCACAAGGGCTTCTACAATGGGCGTATTTGTAATAATATGGAAAATTATTTTAATTAAAGAGGTGCTTTTTGAGTGTACTTTGGGTCTAGTTTGATGCTACTTACTTCTGAAACACTCTGTATAGCTGGAAATATAATGATGGTGACTTCAAGTAAATTTGAACAGCAAACAACTTTTATTTAAAACTTGATTAAACTAGAAAGTACTTCATGAACGAAAATTTTCATGCTGTCACTCTCTACACCCTCCTAAATTACGTGACAGGTCACTAATCGTGGTAATTAACAAGGCTGCAGTGGGCACAAGACCATCGAAATTGGATCGTAGAGCAACAGGAAAATGTTTCGTTAGCTGACGAACGAATGTTCAGTTGAAGAAAACGATTGCGTTGTTCTTCTCTGGAAAAGAGCACTACTGTTAGAAATTATTTGAATGAGCAGAATTAAGCTAGTATTTTGTATGTTATAGCATGATCACCCCAGAGTCCCCATTTCAATCCTATCAAGCTATTGTAACACGAACTTAGTATAAGACTGTCCTAATTCTAAGGAAGAGTAGTGAACTGCAGAAGAATGGAATAGTATTCCAGACCCTTCCTTATAGGAATTAATCGAAAGGATTCCTGACTCAGGAATACTGTTATTAACGTAAGAGGTTGATTTTTTTATGAGAGGAATCATTGCAATTTTGTGGCTTTAATTCTCAATGTCTTCTCATTTCTAATTGTTCTCCACTTGGTCGAACCACCATGACCGATAGTGTATATCGATAGCAAAGATAACAGATCCTCCACGATCTTCCTTCCCTTTCTCTTCCCTTGTACACACACGCAAACAAATACATTGTGTTCTCTTCGAGATCATAGAGAGACGACTTCTCGATCTTCGCCGCTCGTAAGATGCTATCTCGCGTTAGAAAGACAAATGGTCGGTCGCGCGAGTTTTAGAAGGCTCGCCGGGTTTATTGATTTCGACCGGATAAGCTTCGCAGCCACGGGTATCCGTTTTTGGACGTATTAGCTTCGGTTCGCGGGGCCGGCGAGTTCACTTACGGACGCTGTATGTGTGGTACCAGCCCGTGACATGTGCTGAGTTTGATGGATCGCGCTCTTCGGCCCGACCGAACGTAACCATTTAGCATCTATCAGTTTGTTGCGCGTTCGGCGACATTGTCTCTACATCGCTACGGACGTACGCGTGACATATTCGCTCTTTAAAAGGACTTGATTTATGATTTAGACGTTTTATTTCTCTCGACGCGAACCGTAATCCGCGTAGGCGTTGAGATAATTTGAGCAATAAGTTCGATTTGAGTAATGATCGTAGTTGCATAGCTTGTAAACGTTTTCTTTTTGTAAAATGAAAAATATGCGCACAACCAAAGGCTTTAAAATTGATTTAAGATGCACGTGTTTCATGAAAGAAATACGGTGCAGATTTAACTAAAATCAGCTTTTGTCATATTAATTTGAATTGAAAGCCTCTCTATTCGGTTAAATTCTATCATATGATTGTCTAAGAGAAATTAGGATTTTAATAAGATATATTAACTTCGAAAATTTTGCCAAACGTTCTAGGTCGAACCATACTCTCCTTTCTATATTGCTTTCTTTTGTTAATGGTTGATATAGCTTTAATTATACGTTGAGTTACCTTGCTAACTGATGCCTGCCACCTTTCTCTCTCCTGAAGCAGCCCCAACTGATTGTGGGCGAAACATCGAGTTTTTAATTAACCATGACACGGTCCGAACCCGGAACACGTTTAGATTTAACTGATTCTGGCCGTGGAAACCTACGTTGCTATTTCATTAAAAATATGATTTAAAAGGAAAAGTAATGGTTAAGTTAAGTTAAGCTGATGCAAGTATCAAAACAGCGATAGCGATGTATAACATCGGATGAACGTCAAATTAATTTATAAACGACAACCTATTAGCACGTAAATCAACCTCAAAAGATCCAGAAGTAATGTTTGATGATCAGCTTTGGCCAAGTAATTTCCAGTGAAACATTTAGAACGTTAAGTTTCATTGGGACATTGTCGTGACTGGTTCAACGTATTCGCTCAGAGAATCGCCTTTAGTAACAACAGAAGAGCATTCTTCTTCTAGAGTGTTTTGTAGACAGGGAAAGGTGTCATATGTATGCTGAAATCACGCTAAGGGCAAGTAATTGAAAATTTGAAAACAATTCAATTGACAATCTTGAAGGTTTCTTCATATCTCCCGTTCCTGGAATTTCTTTCTTAGTTATATATACGGTTTCTCTCGGTGATTATTGATGTTTTCCTTGGTTTGTTTCGATCTAATTAAATTTAATTAACGAAGTAAAAATCTCATTAAACACCGGTAAGATTTGAACCTACGACTTCCCGCTCTCCGAAAATAAATAAATAAATCTCTACCGAGATGTTACAATACATCTACAGCCATCATAATAACTAGGTATATAACAAAAGGAACAAGTGAACTTCCGTGCTGCAGTAATTAACCTGCTGCATCCGTTCGGAAAGAGGGGAATCGTAGGTTCAAATCCTACATGTGTCCAATAAGATTCTTATTTCATTAATTAAATTTAATTACATCCATAAAGCTAAGGAAAATACCAATTTACTTTCTTATTATTGATCGCACCTGTCACAAGAACAAAGAATTCCTTGGGTCAGCACAAACCATACAGGAACGTTCGTTTCTGCGAGTCTCAACCAGTCGTAAGCGTTGCATTACCTAAGTACATGGCACACTATGTCTCTAAAGCGTTTCATAAACATCAGGCGTCGTTCTTGTTGTTCTTGATAATTATGCTAACCCTGTTCTTGACGTATTGAAAACATCTGCCAGATAAGACAGGATTAGCGTCCATTAATAAGTTGAGTTGCCACACGGCAAGGCGGAATTTATCAGATTGAACCGATGGTAATTGAAAAACACATATACTGGCCGGGGCTAATGCGCTGGGCTCGTGATGAATAACGTCCTCTAATAGTAATTATGTTTACGATCTGATTGTGGTTTCAATTAATTCCAGCAGATGCCCTTTTCGTTCAGTTCATGGAACACAATAACTTCTTTATGCTCCTCTATTACCCTGCTATAATGTTAGCAAACGATATTCGCGTAAGCTTATGGAATTATAAGTTAATATCTAAATATGGACAGTGATGTTCCAGCCTGCTATCGGAAATCTTGACTGATTCGACTAATAAACGTGGACGCCACTGTACATCCAATTAGAAAATATACTGTGTATTTCTTCAAGTTTTCAACATGATTATTCCCAGTCGTAAACGCACGCATCTCCTCTCTGCATGTCTTACGCCTTACTTTGGTCCCCACAAGAAGAATAATACCACCCATTTCTGGCGACGTGCTGCGAAGATATAAACAACTAATTAACAAAGTTCTCCAAGCTGAAATCTCCGTTAATGTCCTTTCGGACGAACCAAGACGTGACCGGATATTCCCCTAAAGTATCGCTTGTATCACTTACGATTTGCGAAAGGTCGTTCCCCACCGCTGGGAACACAACGACTACGGCGACATTCAGCAACCCGCAAATGCTACGAAAATTAACATTGAAAGTTTTGGCTTTTGGTGAAGTGGAGAATAGTCGGCGTGCGGAGAAGGCGGTTCTTATATTAATGCCAAGATATTTAAATTAGCGGCGACCCCCTCGGACCCATCAACGGATAATGGAATTAGCGGTAGTGGTTGGCGGCTTCGTGACATCTACTTCTGCGGCTAATGTTAATGCTCTCGATGATGCACGATGAAGAGGGCATAAGGATGTAGTTAATGGCGTATGGAATAATGATAGTTGAACTTAAAATTATAGCATATCTCATTAGTGGGCCCTTAACTACATGCGAACGCACAACTTGTTTTCTAAACTCTGGCTTATACGTTAAAAATATTATCGAAAATAGTTCTTCAATTCTTCTGTAGTGCATTCTACTGTGCCTTCAATTAAATTCTCAAAGAATAGAATATTAAATTTGAAATTTAGAAATTCAATTTTATGTTTAGTTGGCCAAAATTGGCTACTGATAATTTAATTGAAGGCATGGCATCAATATAATCCAAGTATTGTAACGATTTTTATATTGTTACATTTATGTTTATTTTAACAGAGTGTTAAATTACTCTTCGAAAGCATTCCATATAGCCATCTTTTCAAATTTTGTTCCTCACACTTTCAATCTTCGCGTGAAATTCTTCTAAAGTTTTCCCGCTTCGCAGTATTACTTCATTCATTGATGGCCTCTGCCCTTTTTCAACGTCTCGCTTTGCGGATGGATTATTGTCCATTGTGTATAAGTCATTATATTTCAAATTGTTCCCTATTAGTTTGCTTTATCATCTTCAATCACCATTTTCATGCCGAAATCTTTCATAAAAAAATATCGGATACATTCTTTTCTTTTGCATTTTTTGAGTTACTGCAGTCACTCACCCTGTTTGGCAGATCAACCATTCATACTGTTACTGCTGGCCTACTAATTACTTATACTTATTAACTTGTCAATCTTATACTGTTCTTCTAAACCAAAAGTATTTGCGTTGGAATTATGTACGCTTTCTTATCTTTGTTTGATTAATTCGCTTCATGCTGGTGTCCTGTATATGTGGAATCTCACTTACAAGGGAACACCCTGAGGTGCCGCTCACGGATCGAATTGAAACTAACCTCACGTTGTGGGATGAAAACTATCCCTGAAATTTCGATAATTTTCGAATTTCTGCGATTTACACCATTATTACGAATAATAAAAAAAAAATAGGTACATCTCTAAATTCGTCTTCCATAGGTCTATTCAACTAGCCCAGATGAGATTTTTTTACCATTCCTACCATTTTTCTTCGGCCTCCTTGCGGAAAGGGGGTTAAACGGAAAAAGGTAAAATGTACGCACAAAAGATCCCTGGGAAATACCGTTGACGCCTATACGCACATGCTGCCCACTCACAACTCACACCGAACTACCCCGGAAAGAAATTAAAGGTGACTTGCATAGCACAAAATGTCCACAAGGGAGTCGGGGGATAGTGTTAGGGGTGGCAAAAAAATCTCATCAGGGCTGATTTGATACACCTATAGAAGGCGAATTTAGAGATATATAATTTTGTTTTTTTTTTCATTCGTAGTAACGGTGAAAATTGCAAAAATCAAAAAATCGTCGAAATTTCAAGGATGGATTTCACCTGCTAAACCCAAGATTCCGCCGAAACGTAAAGCGGCATTTGCATTTTCGAGGTCATAGTTTTGCTTAAATTTCCTAATTTAGGAAAATTAACTCTCATTTTGGATCAATTTCTTCTTTATAAGTCCTGAACATACTAGGTATTGTTTCTTCCGATTCTTAGCAGCTCCAATCATCGGAGGGCTGTTCCAACAACATCTATCCCTTGAAAGACCAATCTCTGAATATTCAGCATTCCAGCACATGCTGATTTTTAACCTAATATACTTTCTTTTGAAAGAGCTGATTTTTGCTCTTTGAGCGAGGACAGCAAGCTTAAAGAACGGTTTCGTGTTTTTTCCCCGATGGTGAGCTTTGGTCTCCGTATCGGGATTAACTGGCTTCTAAGCAAAAACATTGAGGGATTGCTTTCCCTACTCTCCGCTACTCTACACTCCATTTTGAGCTCATCTCTTACCGTCCGACAAATATTAAAGATAATACCCTCAAGGTTGTATTATACTAATGAATACTATACCTACATGTGTGTGTAAATTATCCTAAAACTAATTTATATAAAAAAAATTGTGAAATATTTGACAGGCGCGACGCCAATATGACTTCCAGATTACTACGGTGCTGGCATTACGTTGGTCGTTAATTATAACGGGGCTGGACAACTAAATGAAATGTTAATGAAAGTAATTTCTTACTTTTAAAATGCTCATTTTTAAACAAATTAGGTCCTCGGCTTCTCAAGTCATATGATTCTCGAGTAACAGGTAGTCATGCATCCACAAATAAAAGAATTGTGTTACAAAAAGTAAAATGCAAATATAAATTACACAAAAACAAGATTTATTACTGAAAAATGGGGCGCCCGAGAATAAATTAAAATGACTATTAATTTTATTAGACCACTAAAATTTACAATAGTTTAAATGACTCAGAGCAAACAGGTTCAAAGTAATGTGAACGTAAAGGAATTATGAGAAACATAAAAGAAAAACTCGATGGGTAGGATCCGTTAGCGAGAAAAAGATAACGTTCGTTGCCAGAGAAGGGGCAGCATCGTCTCGTTCTCCTGGTGATATTAGTGGCTCTGTTCGCGGCTCTCTTTGCGATGGTGACCAGCTTCACCTTAAACACTTACTTAACTCACATAAACCACTGGTTAACACGATGGAACACTTATATATATATATATTCTTCCGGGAGGTAAAGGGATTTCTTACACCTCCCTCGACTTCTCAGATAGTCGATGTTTGCAACTTGGTCACACGTCTTATGAGCTTCGCCGCTGGAAGAAGAATTTTTTTGATGATAATCTGATAACACTCCAGTGGGTGACATAATTTTATTCTTGAATTGGCGTCATCTTGAACCAATCACGACGCGCACAGAATAACGTATGGGAAAAATCAATACTTTTCTTTGAGTCGCGCACTTGTCTAACGTTTATATACAAAATATTGTCACGGATTACCGTGATAGGGCAGTTCGGGGCAAATAGTCGATTAAAGAAAAAACACAAATATCTACTTATCTGTTAGGTGCTAGATACCCACTCAAAAACAATGAAACTCCTAACTTCAGTTTACACCTTTATTAATTTCATATAATGTTAATTATTAAAAATAGTGAAGTCCAAGTTTAAGGTAAAGAAGTTCAAGAAGTCCCCTATTCTAACAAAACTACCTATATTTATAACCTACCTAATCCCTACTACTACTTCCCGGTTTTTAATCGGGAGCATCAAAGTCCGATGTCCACCAATTGACTGATCTTACACAGCGATTGTCCAGATGGTCAATCAGCTCGAGAACACCGGTCACCGATCTAAGAACAATTACGCAATAATAGCATAGACATTAAAAAATCAGCGGAAGTCCAGTTAGCGTCTTTTCATAAAGTAAAAGTAAGAGCAAAGCGTTTATTCGCGACAACAAAACATAAATAAAAGACGCACTCAACATACAGGGCGAAGTAAAAACTAATATACACACAAAATAAATACATTCAGAAAAATACCGCCACCCTATGTATTTTTAAATAGAAAGCAATGCATAGATTACCGTCTACTACAGTTACATTTATACCCATCCTAGGTTATTTTATATCTCTACAAATTAAACGATTGTCAGCTTCTTCGGATTATCAGACTGTTTACAGAAACGAGCGCGGCGCAACACCGCCAACTGCAATTAATTTTAACCTGATCCCTTCTAGGTATAAAGCCCCGGTTACGAAAAACGTATCCGGTATTAAAGGTATTTTAATTATTCTACGAACGATGTAACACGCCGGCTGTATAAACACACAAAACCACATCACAGACGCAGATGAATACGTATGTATCAACGTATATATATTTAGACGCTTGAAAAGGTACATTAAAATGATTTAATATTGAAGTGGGTGGCTGCCATAATTACTACGGCGCAGATGTTATTATTATTTAGGTATTTTCAATTACATTTCGTCGGGGTAATCCTCTAGGATGCATAAGGTATTCCGTTTTTTGGTGAGGAAAATAGAACCGGACTGTAATTAATCCTTATGTGTAACTTGAAAGATATTCTTTTAGCAAATGTAGATGTATTTAACAATGCATAAGTTATTCAGTAGAGGACTAATATTTACAACATTTTTGTAGAAAAACCTTCAGTATCAATATTATCTTATTAAGTGGTACAAGTTGCATCAAATTTGAAATGTCCTTGTTAAAAAAAGAAGGCAGGTCTATTCCTGTGAATGTCTTAAGTGCAGAGGACGTTATTCGCAATCAGAAGAATTAATATTGAACGTGTGGACGACTAATAAATGAAATCATCTATGTATGTTAGATGAAGCGGTGCTAAAGAGAACCGTCCCAAACCAGGTTAACGAAAGATTTCTTGTGGGTAATATAGGAAGCTCTTTCGAAAAGCACTTGATGTCTTGATTAGAAAATACATAGGAATTTTTGGTTTCATCCAAAACCTGTCTTATGTAAAAAAAATATTATTTTTCTCTCTTTGTTTATTGCGTTGTCACGTGAATGGCAATCCAACGAGTTCAACATTTGTATGGTTCTATGGATCTACGTTTTGAACCGTGGTTTTTCGTAAACATTTAATTAAAGGCAGCACACATATCAGACCATATTTTAGGAGGGACGTGCTTGATACAAGTACGAATTATAATTATTTACAGGTTACCTGCGTCCCATCCTTCGCTATTAAAAAATGGCTACTAGAAACCCTAAATAACTTTGAGCCTCGATTGATTTTCTGCACTTAGCGCGTTACACCCTTTGCTTTATTAAAGAAAATAGTTTTTAATTTCAAAATTTAATTAGTACCTGCACCAAATCATCTCATATCTTATTAATAACACCACATACTTCAGTACGTGTGTATTAACAGCACTTTCTGGTGACATACCTTACATTTAAACCCTTGCTTTCGCTCCCCGACATGCACCTCAGCTAACATCGTTAATACGAAATGAATTTGCTTGCGAGACTCCCTTCCTCACAGTTTCAAAGCTTGTAAGTTATTCAACAACGTCGCGCCGTAGGGCCCAGACGTTACCTGTCATCGCTACGACTCGATTTCAAGCTTACGACGCGACGCCCACTGCCATGCCTCGTGCCTGAAACGAATACAACGAAATGCCAAATACGAGAAACCATTCGTAGTCATTTTTCGATAAAAATCTATGCCGTACATGCTTGTTACATATTCCATCCGGTTAATTACGTCTGGGCTAGTTTCAAGAGAACGTGTTTGTGAACGTATAAACTCTTACATAGTTGAATGTCATTAGAAAGGATCGTCTGTCGTCTGGAGGTGAATACCTTCGCTTTGGAAGTATTTTTTTTGAACGCCTGGTAGAAAAGAAGCAATTCGTCAATATTAAGAATTAAACTAGGATAAAGGTTAAGCGTCTGAAACATAGTTGTAAGAAGAATTCTTACAATAAAATAGAATTATGTAAAGTGCTTTATGTCAGATACTACTACAAAATATAATCAAGTGTGAGATAAGAGTAAAACGAAAATCTCTGCCTGATTAATACCCCAGATTGCAACGGAAATACAGATCATGTATTTCAACCCAAGAAGAATAATTTAATATTATACAACATTTAAACTAACAAAATAATATAATAGTAATATGTGATTTTTATTTCACGTTCATTCAGTGCGCAAATTATAGTTTTAAATAACATAACCTAAAGTAAAAGGAAAAAGTCAAATTAAAAAGCCTGCTGTTCAATACCACCTAACCCGTAGTAATTACACAGAAAGAAATTTTTGGCTAAAGAAATATTTATTTTCCAGACTAATTTGAACTAACCTAAATTACTCCAAATTAACTCAGATCGACCTAAGTTATCCTAAGTTACTTAGTTAGTTAGTCATCTGTTGCGTCTATCTATAGCAAGTACATATGCCTGTACCGCAATATTTGACAAAAGAATAGTTTTCATAAATAAACAACAGACTGAAAAAGAAACATTAGTGACAAACAAGACGTTAAAGTCGTATACATAAAATATATTGATCAAAAATTGTAAATTGTAAAGAAAAGAGAAAGGGAAAGCGCTGTATTCTCTAAAAGGTAAATGACAAGAATTCAGCGATATCGTACAAAACATTTCTCAGTAAGAGTTCTTTTACACAGCCGTAAGTTCATTCCTTTTATACTATCTAGAAGATGCTTGTACAATGTTGGACCCCAGTAATCGAGCGATTGTTGCATACCGAAAAGCCTATGCAGTGGAATCGCTAAAGGTGTAAAAATGTTGAGACAGATTTAATTCTCCTAATTCTATATATACTGCAGAGTTTAATTTATTGCACAGCTTGCTAATGTGATGGCTCCAACTCAATCTCGCATCTAGGATAAGTCTTACTTAACCTACATCGGCCTAAATTAACACAGATTAACCAGGTTATCTTAAATGAAATAAAATTAACCAAAATCAAACTGAATTAATCCAAACTAATCTATATTAATCTAAGTTAACCTAAATAAACCTAAATCATCAAACTAATCTAAAGTAATCTAAATTGACCTAAATTAGAAAGATGGTACACTCCATAATTTCGAGCTCTTAAGGTAACTTCTATAAGAACTTCTGGGTGCGATAATACGTTTCTGTGCAGTAGAGACACGTGAAGCTGAAGTGGATGAACTCTAAAGTAAAATAATTGAATGCAATGATTCTCCTAGTTAAGGTCTTCATTTATATTAATTCGCAAAAATGTAACTGCTGCTGTTTATAGCAAATCTCACATTTTACGTAGCGTCGTGCAGCTTGCAGCATGCCCACAAATATCGAATAGGATAATAGAATTCTAGCGAAAAAAATCAACCGATACTTTCAATCAAGACCTTCTAAAATAATAACTGGAACTCCCTCAGTTGACACAGCTAACCGAATTACAAACAGACCCACGACAATGTTTCTGGTCTAGGAAGGTCTAGGAAGCGCAGATCTTCATCAACGATCTACGATTCTTATTAAATGTTACCTTCAAAAGTTGAACGCTATTGAAAAACATAAGATGTATATCGAAATTTTCTAATACTTGCAGGTCTTTGACTGCGTTCAATAGGTTCAATAGGACTAGTCGAGAAATTAGTTCTTATAGAGTGCGGGAGAATGCTGCTGATTGGTTTAACACTTATTTTGAGGGTAAAGCGCAATTTGTAAAGCTCATGTTTAAGGCGCTAGATGGAAAGTCACCGGAATAGGATTCCACTTCAGTATGGAGTAGTACAAGGCTCACTGCTTCGCCCAACTCTTTTTAATATTTACATTAAGGATATTGTTTTATTTTTGGCAGACGTTTACTTAGCAATCTACAGTGATGATATTTCAATCGTGTTGCCACCGAATTCTGACCCAAATGCAACAGAACTAATGCCTTGCTAGGCACATTATGCGAATGGTTTTCGTGTAACAAGTTATCTCTTACAATCAGTCTAGAAGAGACTGAGTATATATTGTTGCATGCCCGACGAAGTAGGCCCGGTGAGCTTAATTATGATCTAAAACAATACGCAATCAACGTTTGTATCCATTTTGCTTGCCTTATTCTCACGAGTTCAATTCTGATTTTACACATGCATTTTTTTGCTTTTTATCAACGTTCTAATGTAGGTTGGTTGAACATTGGAACATATGGAATGCTAAGTCTATTTAATAAGCAAAGTTGGTTGAAACAATCAATCTTTAGTTGGTTCAACCAACCTTTTCTCTCAGTGTAACACAAAAAGCACTTAATCTGTGTCTTGCAGGGGGTCACTTTCACGACTCCGGCAGGCCTTTATTTAGCCAGTTTAACCTCCTACCATTATCCTGTATCTTTATAATGGAGGTCGGCTGTCACATCCTTAGTACTAAAGAAGCAATCCCCACAAATGCCAAGGATTATTAACACCTCTTCCTGCTGATATAAAGGAGAATAGAACATCTAGACCTTTTAGGAGTTCTGCGGAACGTTTTTTTTTTGGAAAAGCAATCTTAGCAGTTCATTTCTTTTTTTTTCTGTATTGTCCTTGATATATCTTCCATGTATTATTATTTTCTGTGCTTTTGTTTGAATTATGTTTTATTTTGACATGTTATAAACACCGTTTAGTGTCTATTAAGTAACTAATTACTCCTTGCGCAATAAAAACTGCGTTGCCAATTGTAATTCTTACTCATTAAAGGCGTCATTGAACTCTTGAATTCCTTCATTTTCCCGAAAGCGTTTCGCCATAAGCTTAAAACATTTAACTAATTAGACGATATTCAATCTTAGCTGCTGGAGCTGGTGCCCAAGAATACCTGTCGATAATCACTCCATTCAATTATTACGAACTTAAACGATACCTCTCCTTGTTCTGTACTCCACGTTGGATCTGGGCCGGAGCTCGTCGGTTACCACACGCATATATCACGGCGCATAGATAATTGATAGAAACGGTCCTCCAATAAAGGAGTGAGGTAAATGAAATTCTCGATAACGCTCGGCATTATAAAACTGTTAACATAGAGGCCGTATCGGCGCGGTCGTTATTAATATTATGAAGCTCATTTGGCCGCCATTGTGTTTGTGTTTATATAACAAATTGATCGTTTATTAGCTGCGGTACGTATTGTCTACATATACGCATCTAGCGGATCATGCGGGACGGCACTACGCGGTGCTGAGGATGATTGACGGGAACACAATGGATGTTTAATTGCGACACGCCAGTGTCAGACAGATTAAAATGTACAGTTACAGAATATAGTAACGTGCATGTCGCGTCTGTTGGCAATACTGGCTGCTGTTGTATCTAAGCGTCTGCTTCGTTTGCTGACAGTGTTTTGTCAGACGTGTTTACGAAACGTGTGAAACAGATTCCGATGATATGACACTATGAGCGTAATTAAAATGCACATACAAGGGAATCGAGAAAACTTGCACATTTTGGAATGGAATGAGGAACTCGAAACATACAGGTCAACCAGGGTTACATGCGTATGTTTCATGCATGCTAATAGATAACGATGAAAACCATGTTTTGAAGGATACTGTGTTCATCCTATTTTCGCATTTTTATAGAAAACTCTAATGGTTCATTGAAAATAAGACTTATGGTGGAAAAATATAAGGGGCAGGAAGAACGTGGTTGGAAGAAATAAGAGCATCAGTGGCCTGAAGTGGACCCAAATGAAAGGAAATTCACCAATAGTAATTCCATTCAACTCTACAAACACCATACGCTCTGTAGAAGAGTAGAAAGGATTCCAGCGATTCCGGTAATTTACTAGAAAAAGTGTACTAAAAGAGCCATAAATCTACAAGTCCATGACTTTTCATAAGAAGAAAGAAATTTAGCGCCCTCTAAAGAAATATAAAACGTATTTCGAGGTTAATAAGATAAAATTCATATTCAATCATTTAAGTACCTTTGTAAGGCAAACTATTGAACGAGGAATAAAAATACAATTATGGCGATCTCGTTTTGTTTTAACTCCCTTCTTCGCGAGTGCCGAGCTATGCACGTAACCCGTTTTTATAATTATTTAGAGGTGATGTTTGTGGCATTAGATTTATTGAATTTTCATCTACTTGAATCATAAAGACAGCACCTAATCTTTCAGTGAAATGCAGCTGATAACACAATTATTTTTCTTTCCCATTCATTTTCTTCTTTCGAGATTAAGATATGGTTAATAATAACAATAATATAAATTTATTGCGTAACGACCCGCAAGCCAAATGTAGAATGAATTTAGCTAACCCATACAAAAATAAGTTGCCTGTAATAGAAAATCCATACAAGAAGAAAATGAAGAAGTAAAAAATAAAGTGGCTGCAATTAAAAGTGCTAAATTGTTGCATTTCTGAAGGTCGACTTAAACGATTGCGTTGGTCAAGTTTGTTACCCAAGGCGGTGTTAGTTTCCGGGAAATTGCGCGTAGACTTAATCGTAATTATTCGATTGTATTACGGTGGTGCAACCTGTGGATTTCAAATCAAGATAAAACACATAGAGGCACACCCAGAAGGATCATCCCCCGAGAAGATTTTTCTTTTGAAATTTGAAATCGGTAGAGCACCGATACATTCTTGGCACAGCAGTCATTTACCTTTAACACCTGAGCATAAACGCATTAGATGAACCTTTTTTTCTTACGTTTCTTTTGTTTACAACTGGTTTAAGCAATTTTGATTGTAATAAGCATTATTTTGCAAAAATTTTTAAATGATGCATTTTTAATTGCTGCCAGTATTTGCTAGACGTATACAATACATTCAATGGGAACAGGATAAAAAGAAGGGAAAACACTTAATTAGGTTAGACTAGATTAGATTAATGAGCCAGCCAGTTTCAGACCTATTCCACTGCAACTTTCACAGATCTATTGAGGTTGCTCAATCTTTGGATCATTTGCTTTAGTTTCGTCTTTTTTGGCGGCCTTGATCGTGTGTGATATAAGTAAACAATGAATAATCCAATTGTCAATCACATTTCGTAGGCTCATCCACTAAATTTAAATTTGAAAACTACTTAGAGCGTATGGCAAAGCCAAGGGTTTCACAAACAGACAAACGTGGTATAGTGATATCAGTAATTTGGTAGTTGTTGTTATTATACAAAGCCAAAATATATTTATTGATATTCAAAGAGAGGTAATTGTCTTTATTCCAAGCATAAATTAGTAGCAAACTATCAGTTGTATTAGGTATTTTTACGTCATCTGCATGCGCTAAAAGCAGATAAATAAATAAGTATAGCAAGTCCATCACGTATAAATCTAAGAGACTAAAGGGAACCAAGGGACGCTCCAGTTAAGTAAGGCGCAATTACCGAGAAGAGATCAAAAAAATCTACGTAGGTTACGGCTACCAAGTGCTTCAAATGCTGGTTAAACATATTTCAATAACAGTTGCAATAAATGACAATTGTTGCCAATTATTAAAATATTTTCTATACGCCAATGACATTAAATTAAATTACTTTAAAAGAGTAACAATATATACTCTTTGAAAAACTTCTCAAGATGGTAAATACAATCCTTCCTTCATCCATATACGAAAGATTCGAAATGATTCCTTTAAATAATTCAAATAACTACCTACACAAACGTACACACACAACTCAAATCTAATTCAAAGAAAACGATTTGTAACAACGTAATGATAGGTTTTCACGTTTTTACCGAAGAAGTTACGTTACAAGGCTTTGCAGGCGCTATATTGACGCCATATTGACAAACAATACGGCCGTTATATAAGCTCTCCATTCGATTCCTATTAATTACTGCTGCATCTAATAAAATTTCCCGGAAATCGAACCGATAACGACATAACGTATAACACCTTGTCTTTATTACACACTATACTATTCTAAGAACTTCCAGGAATAGATTCCGTAGTTGGTAACCCGAATTTAATGAGCGAGTATTTGTGGAGATCCTAGAAGGACCCCCTATTGGTCTAATAACACCTCGATATAGACTGAGTTTCGTCAGAAACACCTTTAAGCCGAATTCATCGAAAATAAACAGGTGCAAGTTTTCCTGAAATCAATTCGCACGCGTATATATGTATATTTTCAGAGATATTAGCGAACACGGTTAATGATTTATCTTTTCTATAATATCAACGGATGACCTTTAGCGGCATCTTTTTTTACCTACAACGACCGACAGCCTAATGAGACAATTTGTTGACACTCAAGCTCGCTTGTCGGCTGTGATTTATTTTTCGGAGAGTATGTGTGAAAATAAGTTAATGATGTGTGTTTAAAAATAACTTCCCTATATACTTAGGGAAATTTAATGTTTTTATGTTGTACGAGGAGTATATTTAAATGTATGCAATTTGGGCTGAATTCCAGGTTGTGTACACTGCCGTTCAGTGAAGTTCGGTCATACAATAAAAATCTATTATATCACACTGTATACAATTATTAATACATAAAATTAGAAAAATATTAAGCATACACTCTTTTCTAAGCGATTAAAGCCATAAATTATTATGTAAAGTAGAAATATTGCGACGACCACAATAAAGTCCCTTTTATTATCATTCCAAGAATTTCTCGGAAGTACCGATCTTTCGAAACGGGTCGTTTGGGGATTATTAACGAACAATACATTTAGGAAATATACCGCAGTTCATCACTCTTGTTTATTTATCACAGGCGTAAAGATATAAATTTGCTTCATTTTGCTGTTAAACGTGTGTTGGTGTGCATCTGTTGTTTTTGAGCGAAAGTTTTAAGAAAAATTACTTCAAAATGACACGTGGCAAGCCTACCAGTGTAGAAAAACGTTCACGCATTATCACGCTGTTTGAAGAAGGATATTCGGGGCGACAAATTGCTGAAAAAATAAATATGAGAAGTTCAACAGTAAATGACATCATAAAGCGATATCGGACAACTGGAACTATAGAAAATCGTGTTCGTCCTGTAGCATCTAGGAAAACAACAAAAGCTGAAGATTTGAGAATTGTATTATTAAGCAAACGCAATGGCAAATTAACAGCGCCACAAATAGCAGCCGAAGTCAATCGCGGCCGTGAAGAACAAGTTTCAGCGAGTACGGTAAAACGTCGACTTCAACAAGCGGACCTTCATGGACGCATTGCTATTCGAAAACCCTTATTACGTCGGGGCAACAGAGCAAAACGGCTACAGTGGCCTCGTTCTCATCTAGATTGGTCGTTAGATGATTGGAAACACGTGCTTTGGAGTGACGAGTCAAAGTTTGAGGTTCTTGGGCAAAATCGACGAGTTTATGTCCGAAGATCTAAAACTGAAAAGTGATCCTGAACTGCATTGTGCCTACAGCGAAGCAAGGGCGTAGTTCTGTGTTAGTGTGGGGATGTTTCTCCTTTGCTGGAACGGGACATTTATGCAGAGTGCAGGGTGTAGCGAGGAAGGAAAATTATTTTGCAATATTCCAGAATCATGCAGTGCCATCAGGATTGCGTATAATAGGTCGTAACTTTACATTCATGCACGACAACGACCCAAAACACACTGCGTTAGTGTGTAAGAACTATCTAAAGGAGCAAGAAGAACAGCACACCCTGAAAGTAATGACATGGCCCCCACAAAGCCCAGATTTGAACCCTATCGAGTTGTTGTGGGATGAACTGGACAGGAGGATCCGAAAAATATTCCCAACTTCGCAAGAACATTTACGAAATATTCTGCAACATGAATGGATTAATATTCCACAATCCGTTTTAACGACACTTATCGAAAGAATGCCTAGAATAGTTCGAGCGGTGATTAACAGCAAAGGAGGTTTTTTCGATGAAAAAAAAAAATAATGTTCAGTATGTTATATTACGCCAGAATAACTTTTTATCTATTTATTTTTGTCTTTTTTACCTGTACAAACAATAAAATTGCATTTTGTTTTTAGTTTCGTTTGTTTCTGTAACCTTTTCATGTTTTTTACCAACCGACCAAACTTCTCTGAACGGCAGTGTATGTAGACATTTAGATTTTACACGTGCTAGAATTGGCGCTGTTAGAGAGTTGAATATAAAACAAGAAACCTTATTTACACTGGCAATATTGTAAAATACTCTATTCAACAGACAGTACTGACTAGACAACCGTAATTTCACTACTACCACGTTCGTTGATTACCTCGCTTTTCGTAGAAATAACGCATTTTTTTTCGGAATTACAGTTTTCTCTACACGCTCACATGCGAATTCTAATATTACGCTCTTGCAAAACTAAAAATTAAAATGGAATATTTAATGTTTTAATGCGTAATGGAACTGGTTACATGGTTTCGTGCCGTGTATTAGAAAAATTAAAACGGAAGTACTCAAGAGAGACGCGAAATGGGTAATATTTGCAAATGTCCTGCAGCAGAGGTGTCGTTTGGGAAGGAATTTTATGATTAGAGCTATTTGAATAGTCTAGCTTTATGCGAGAAAAAGTAATTTGGCACGGAAACATTTTCCGGTAGAAACTTTTAACTTCTCACGTGTCTCATTTGATATGGCTTGAATGTAATTTGAGACCTTCTGAGGTATTGCTGTTTTTATTAGGGGAAGCTTTTTTAAAATCGGACGTTAACAATTTGGCCACCTTTCATATACAATCACAAAGTAAGAATTAAGCGTTAAAAATTGCAAAACATCCTTTCAACTACTTTCGATTACATAATATGCGATCAAGAGCTTTCAACGGTGGAGGAAAGTCGATTCCCCTTATCCCAACACTCCCACACAAGACTCCCAGACTAACCCGAGTCCTCGACCAAAACGACTGACACGATATTTCTCGAAGTAGCGGTCGTCCTCTCGGACACTTTTGAAGCTCCAGTTGCACAAAGCCGCGCCGGCATTCCGGACCGCGTGCTTCTGGCTCCTCCTCCTCAGAGCTGGAGGATCCGAGGAGGTTTCCGTCGCCGCCTAACCGCCGCTTACTGTCGTCGGGTCTGTTACTTTGATCTGACGTTCGGGTAAGCCTCTGGCGAAGCTCGACGATGAGATCAGAGCGGTATGAGGCGCAGTAAGGAGCTTTTAGGGTTTCTCGCTAATGCCTTGGCGTACCGAGATTCGTCTCGTTCACTGTCGCATCTTGCTGCCGGGTATTCCGGTTGCAGACGCTGATCGATAAGGACTGCATCGTTTTTGGAATTTAATTATAGTTAATGGGTGGGTAGGTGTATATATACAACAAATAAGGAAAATACCAGATAGAATCAATCGTGTAGACGTCCTTTTGTTATAAAACAAAGCTCCTTATCTATTCCGACATTTTATGGAACGAGAAGAGCTACAATAACTCGACTTGCTTGGAAGTTATGAGGATAAGCTTCTTAGCTTCCAGTGTAGTTACTAGATTAATATAGGAGAGAAATATATAGGAAAACATGGAAGAAGCGTTAGTTAAAAGCTATCTATATTATACAATAAGATAAGTAGAAATAATAATGATAGGTGCGACGATTATGAATTACATATCAATTCCATATCATGCAGCTGAATTCATCTCAAATGAAAAGAAATTCAAATTCCATGTAAAACTTACACCAAACTATATACTTGAGACGCCGACTATAAAACTCGACAAATAAACGTCCAAAAGAATAATGTCATTTTTATCACGTAACAATTTAATTGCGCACAGTTCGAATTTGTTAACGGGAAATCGACTAACAACGCAATTTTAGAGGCTCTGGACTACATGCACGAGGAGGAACCAATTAGCGGTTTATACTTTGATTTATTTCGGGCATCTTACACCGCCAATCATGTAATGCTAATATGTAAGATTTCTCAGTTCAGAATAGGGGTTCTGCATTAGATTGGGTGTTCTCATATTTGCCTGACCGTTTACAATACATTTTGGTCAGGAATGGTACACGTAATGCCTTGTTATTGGCTGTTGGTGTGGTGCGTGGAGTGCCGCAAGGTTTTGTTATGGGCCCACTCTTGTTTATTATACGTATTCCCGGTAGCTTGTATCAATTTGCAGATGGCACTACTCTTTTTATTTCGGGAAGTGGTGAAATAGATCTCTATGCGAATTGTAGCAGTTCCTATGTCTCCGTGGTGTTGTGATTAACGTCCCTGCTTTGCTTCCATTAGAGCCGCAGTGTGGTTAGTAAGTCACTGTTAGTACGACTAGGCCCTAGAATGATTCCTGCGGTGTAATTTGTGGGCGGTTTCGTTGGTAAATCCTTGACTCCTCGGAGTTCTCTCCTAATTTGTGTTCTTTAGCATAAGCGATAGCATTAATGTAACAGCTTGGTAATATTTGGAGCAAACTCTCTCATTTTTTACGCTGTTTTGTATATCAAAAAAGGACTCTAAAGGCAATGTTCTCATTACATAGAATGGACTCATGTCGTCCTATGCTTAAACGTTATGACATTCTCAGGTTGCTATCTCTTTTTATATATGAATGTACTACATTTACCCAAAGGTGCAAGGAATTGTTTTATTGTAATAGCCAAACATATAAATAGCATATATCAAACCCGAAATGCACATAAGTTGGCAATTCCGAATCATAGCACATCAATGTACAAAAAATGCCCGAGGTACATATCCATAAAAACATCAAGGCTCAAAACATACATATATACTTTCAAGATCCTTTTATGAAAACATTTTTCAAAAAATTGCTGTTAGAGAGTCACTGAATTCTTCGTTTAATGCAGTGTGGTTGCTGGAGACTAAATTTCTATACGCACCGTAAAATATATATGTGGCTTGCTTATTTATTGTGTATGTCTTATTTTATTTTCATATCATACTGGGTCGATTGGTAAATAAAAATTGTTATTATTGGAAAGTAAACAACGTTGAAGGAGACACAAAAGAATAGATAATAAAACGTAGGCGCTAATAATCTTTACTACCATATTAATGTTCTCTCTATTATGATGTTAATGAGCTTTGCTACGATTACTTTACCTTTTCATAACTGGCACGTGCTGTTTAATATAGTGCTTTGATTTTGTTTTTGAGTCACTCAGACAAGTGTCAAAAAAAGAAAAACCAATCCCTTTTTTAATACTTTACTACCGCTACAGTTCGTTGTTTTCTCATCTATACGGGACAATTCTATTGTCCCGTATAGATTGCTTGAGAAAGCATCCAACGAAACGTAGTAGGAGTACGATGTAAGAGAAAACGATTGGTTTTCTTTTTCTTGTCACCTGATCTCTAAACGCAAAATTAACGAAACCATAGAAGACCTTTTAATGTATACAAATTGTTCTTACGATTTGTTAAAAAAATCTAGCCGTCCATAGATAATGAAGAGATATAATATCTTTCATACTAGATATTGTATATTGCTTTGAGTGATTCGCAACAAGTAACAGGATTTTATATTAAAAAGAAATAAAAACATAATAATTTTGCTTCCTAAAACAAATCTCTTTCACTTGATCTTCCTTTACAATACGAATCATCGGAACAAAGTGGTAAGTCATTCGATACCACGACGATCACCACCAGTAAGTACTACACAAATCGACAGTCATTTCTACCTGCGACAAGATCAACATCGTAAAAAGCTAACCAAATATTTGCTTCTTTTTAAACGAACAATTCCTACAAATGTACCGTACAGGACAGAAGGAAGAGCCAACAACGAGGAACGGTAAGTGCTGGACATCGTTGGAAAGACATCGCGCTAGTAGAAGTATTTGAACGGTAGATGGCGCCGCTGTTTGTTTAATTTGTAAATAAACTCGGCGTATAAACATGACCGAGCAAATTTTAAACACGTACACTGCTCTAAAACACTCGGGGAGTGAGCTAATTGTATAGATGTAGGGTTTTCGGGCTTTCCGAAAGGGTTCGCTTACTACCGCAGATGATTTCGAGCTCGCGTCTCTTTTTAATGCGGCTTCCACGCGATGTTTATCATCGGCAACAATTTGTTTTTAGTGTAATTCTAGAGTTTGTGCGACAAAAGGCGAGCCGCCCGCGTTTCCTAAAAGATAAAACTTTAGCGTTTTCAGAGCGGGAGCTAAACCAGCAAATGACTACGGTAAAAGTATGCACGTTTACCCTATGTACATGTATATGTATATGTAGATATACACATGGAATGATGACAAAAATAACAGCTTGAGGATTAAATTACGGGAACAAAAGACTCTCGTCGGACGAAATCTGCCTCGAAGGGATTAGTAGGAGGGAATGTCGAGCGTCTACCGCTCCTCCTTCCTCTTCACCGAAATTGGCTAAAATTAAGCAAAGCTAAATTAGTTGCCGGCAAAATTTTACGTCTGTTTTACAGGAAACAACGATAGCTCATGTTATTTAATACTTACTGAGATTATGTTTTATGGACAGAAATGTGTGGAAGGGTATTACATTATATCTTTGCATATATTTTTAAAATTTGATTAATAAACACATAAACATATACACACATAAACACATGTAATACATAATAGCTAGAGTAAAATATATTTTTAGTGGAACTTCATGATGTAATGATGGTGTTTAGGAGAAAAGACTCGTCTTCTTGTTATAATGTCTGCATTTCGACAGTATAGGAAATGGAGTCCCGGGAAGATTTTTTGATAAACTTGCTTCTATAAGATGGTCTTTCAATAAACTTACTAACTTTACACTGATAATTTCTGCACTACCATCAATCTGGGGGTTAGGAAGTGCGTCTAGATTGATGTAAATGTAGTTTTTGAAAAACCAATTATTTGCAAGATTTGCAAAGCTGACGCATAAATATTCAAGAAGTCAAGTTGGGACAAGAAGGTGGGACCGATCACTACGTCGCATCGTCTGGGTTCGCAAAATCATTATCCCCTTTTTTAATTAACAAAGTTCGAAGTATGTTGTAAAAACAACGCCTAGGACACCTTACACTCACGGAAGCAATCCAGAACGGTGCAGGCCATCGTATTAGTTGTTAGCAGAGCCTTCAATACCGTTTAGCACAAAGGAGTCCTCTTTAAGAGGGGGTTACAGAAAATTAATACCAGGTTAATCAGAACTATTAAAAGTTACCTTTCAGAAAGAACACAAGTCCATGCGAAATTAAATCCCGCGTATTTTCAATTGTAAACAGTTGTCCCTCTGCCGTGCCTCCATTTTTTTCAATTTCCTACAATTTTATTATTCTACTAAACACTAGAAATGTATCCAACATCTTGCGAAAACAAGACGTAATATAAAACACGCATTTCCTTTCGACAAATCCAAACCGCAAGTTTCTCATCAACACACTCATCGCTAATGTATTTTTGACGTAACCTAATACGTTTCTTCTTAGCAACTTCTCCCTCAACTCAAGTAATCGCAAGTTAAAAGGGAGAGCTAGAATCTACCACCACTAATTCCCAGGTGACCCTAAGTGAAGCCGAAGGAACTGCCATCATAACGGGACTGATGGCAACACGTTAGGAAATTTGTAACCGGATGTGAAGAAGATACAATCGTAAGGGGCGCTAGTCTTGTCGCCACACTTGCCGCAAATATTTTAATTTCTGACAGCGCTACAAATTGGGATATTGGGGCAGGATATCAAAGTTGATATGTTACCGTTTCCAACTGTCTCCCAAAAGTGGTACACGTGTTGACTTTGATGGGAAGACATATGTCTAAACAAATGATTTAAAAGCAAAGTAAAAATCTTTTAACTATGGGATGTATTTCAGTAGAAAATGTGAACGTCAGACACCTGGACTTGTATATCCAGCAGTTACACAAAAAATCCATGTATTTCTTAAATTATATGATCGAAATCGCTTTAGACGGTATAATTCTAACGATAATAAAGAAAAACTGGTTCTGTAGCGTTTAATGAACCCTTCCTTTAAAAGAAAAGGATTAGAATTCGCTCTCTAACAGGGACAGATGTTGTGCAAATCATATAGATACAAATCTTCTGTTTTTAGAGCTTGAAAACGGTAACCGGAGAGCTTGGCGAAAAACAACACCTGTCCCTAGTGGCGGACTAAACCACTTAAAGGTTATTTTAGGTTCGAAAACAAATTCTGTAACACTTTGCTTATCTTTGGTAACAGATATGTACACTTGAGATCATTTTAAAGTACCTAAAGGCTTTCTGAACGCTTTTTTTATATTCAACACCTGTATTCCAATAAGTATCTGTAGATCAGTGCATCTGTTCAAAATTTTCATTTTTACTTATATATTTAGAGTAAAATACCTAAAATCGTCCATATTTTCGAATAAACATCAAAGTCCAGAAATTTCATTTCGAATGCAACCTCCAAATATAGTTATTTAGTGTCATATAAAATGTGTATCTGTTTATTTACTTTACTATTTTATATCATGCGTTGGTTTATCCAGACTAACTTACGGCCGCCTCTTAGTGAAATAAAAGATTGAAAATACAGCACGAACAATACCAATGTGGCGAACAGGAATTTAAGCGACAATAAAATCCTCACAAACGTCGTTGTCTAACATTTACGAACGCGGTAGGGCTTGAGCTTTTATAGAGGAAGCAAACAGCTAGTACAAGAATGCCACGATTGTATAAGTTTTTATTTCAATAATGCATTGGTATGCAGCGTATCAGCACTGAATTATTCAAGGTTTCTCTTCGATAAAGGTTTGAAGAAGGAAGACAGATGAAGCGTTTCATTTCAATGCCTATGTGTCTGTAAGGTAGACATACTTTTTGTACATTGTTAGGATGTTATTTATTTAGATTGGAAAGTGTTCCAAGTTGTCTTGTTAGTACTTTTTAGTTGCGAGACGGAGCACTCTTCCCTCCATATTGGGCTTTCATCCTCGTCTTACATGTTGAGTAAATCCTTTTTCGACAACGATATCCTTTTCATAATTCTTGGACAAAACTGAAATTAAGTAACGGCTCGGTGGCCCAAATCTCTTAATGGAATCTCCTTCACAAACCGTTCGGGTTTACGATCAGTGATAACACTTGAAGCTTCTATTAAATAAGATGTCACTAGCTACGGATTTGGCATCACACGGATCTGGGTTCGCAAGGATTTGAAGATTGGGAAAGATTTAGCCAAAATGAAACATAAAATTAAATTTTCTTTTAAAAATAAAGTTTAATAAAATTCAAAATGTAGCTGTCGGTCTCATTACCATATCGTTACTCTGTAGATATAAAACATTTGCATTAATGCCAGAAAACAATAGCTTTTACTTGCGTGCTTGCTGCAGAAATACTAGAAACAGATCCACTTTTACGAGTCAAGATAAGACAACGCCTGCATTCGTATTAAGGGGTAGATATGCACCCTTCCTAATATATTTTATTCGAATGCGTTTAGCTTGTTTTGTCGATATCAGCTTCTGAACAACAGGAGGGGAGCAAACCTCAAGAACAATGATCATTTGCATATCGAACAAAATTCATCGAGAATATTCTGCGGTCACAAAAGGAGGGAGGTCGGAACTCGCAAGTATCGTATTTTCATCACATGACGAAATGGGCTTAGAATCGTTAGTAAAATCATAAAATTCAATTCTTCAATTCTTTACAATGTAAGTGTAGCTCTTATTCTTTCATTATTTGAAGCTCGTAGTAAAAGGAGATTGCTCTAGCTTCTCTTTAATACTAACCCGCGCTAGTTGCGAATATTACACGAGTCACAAGGCAAAGGAATCGTTCCATTTCCCCACTACTGTTTCCACCCGGGACAGCATAGTTTTATTAATTTTAGATTAGATTAGAAAAAGAAGAATTTTATGACTTTCACTGCAATAGTTCTTTCGCGTGTTCACGCTACATATAGCGCATATCACGAGGATTACGTACGACATCGGTTGGTACGTACTACTACGCCCCCTGTAGGTAAATATTCGTACTACCGTCGAACGTTTCGCCCGCTTGAAACGCATACATGTATATACAATACTTTGTAGTAGCGTGACTGGCTGAGATCTGCCCTGCGATTACACGTACCTGTCGTCAGTTTCATAAAGTCCAAACGAGATATTAAATATTACATCGGAAAAGGCCATGAGCGCAACGACGGGAGTCGCCGAACGCTCACGGAGGAAACCTAGGGAACTAAAAGTGAGAGGGTGGCGGAGGAGCTAGACAAATGTGGAACTTAATTAAGATAATTTGTTAGGTTTCTTTATCTATTCAGCGGATTCGGCGCGTAGTATGGCGATTTGTTTAAGGCTTTTGACTTTTTTTGATATGTAGTTGTACAAAGAGAAATGTACACTCATGGCAATTTATAAGGGGACAATTGCAACAAGGTGCAGCTAATTTAAGCTCATTTTATAAAGTCATACATAACAAAGTATATATATTTTTTGGATGAATGCTGCACCACCAAAAAATGTTTCCAAAATAATGTTTATTTGTATAAAAAATGCTTATACTACTTACAAACCAGTAAGTAAAAGACAGTTGAACAAGAGAAAAGTAAATAAGATTCCTCTAGCGTCTGGTGTAAAGGTAATAGCAATAAAAACCGGTAGCTACGGAACCTCGTCCGTGTATTGTCCGTAATGATGTACTACGGCCAATAGCGTCCCGCCACTACTTCGCTAGAAATGTTACCGACTGAAACTTGTGTTGCCAGCCAAGCGCTTCAAAAGAAAATCTTCAAGTAACCCGATAATGTGGCCACATTCGAAGGGGGTTAATTGTTTTGTAACGTGCACGTTTTCGTATGTGACGTATCACTCACGATTGCTGGAAGCAAATTACACGCTGTATTTTAATAATTTTTGCACCTTTAAAAATAAACTAGACCAACGCAATATAACAAATAATCGTTTAATTTTTAGAAAGATATTTATATAATTTTAACGTGATACTCCAACAATTTAGGGGTGGTGTATTTTAAATTGCAGCCAGTGTACTTATAATATATGCGTTGCACATGAACTCGTTTTTAGTTTTCAGCTAATTAGCTTTTATAGTCATAAATATTAAATGATGAACTTAACATTTTCCACGATCATACAGCAAGCAAACATATTGCGGTATAAATTATAACGTTTGTTTTCTATCGCCGATATAAAGTATGGTAAATGGAGGTGACGTCTCGCAGAGCATGCAATAATATTTATTAGTGTGTCGTCTGAGGCGGGCTGTTTTGTGTGCGCAATATGGAAATTAAACGAAAGGGTACTCGTATAAGTAAGTAAATAAAAGAAAGGGAAGTAATTGAATATATGGAACTTTCCCTTGGTTTCTATCTTTGTTTTCTGCAATGTTTTTCGCCGCCTTTCGCTTCCTTCTTAATGTTTGAGTTCTTCTTGTCTTAGATGTAATCCCTCTTGAATATGAGTATATTAAGAATTTCAAGACTCCATAAGATTTCTGGAGACTAACTCACTAAATCTTTATTTTATACTTTGAACTAAGTAAACCAACTACAATATGAGGTTCACCCCTATTAAGGGGCTAAAGTCCTCTCCTTTTTTAAGGTGCAACAATATGGTGTAAAAAATAAAATGCCAGCGATGCTAAGGTATGGTTTTCATATAAAATCAATATATACATACGTAGCATAACGCAATAAATTACAATCAACAATATTTTGACACCCCTTTAAAACGAAACCAGCGCTGGCCAATCCCAACACCGTTACATCCGGCTCTCACTTGAAATCCCCGCAGTTAACTAATCTAATGTTTATATGCCGATTAGTCCGCCACATCGTACAATGTACACTATGGGCAGGGGTAGTAGGTAGCAGCATCAGTCCTGTGCGATATATTTAGTTCGGTGACAGATGTTTTCGTGTAAAAAATGATCATCTCTACTCGCATACGCTTCACCGACGAATTAGCCGTGTCTATGCTTCGATGTACCGCCTTCAAAAGCGCGCTGATCTCATAGTTTATGTTTACAGATTACTTTTTAAAACGGGGATGCCGTTCGTGCGACGCGATAAATCAAGAGGGTGGTATTTCGGGTTGCCTCTACCCATCTCTTTCTCCTGTAATACCCCGGACGTTACGTCGGGTGTATCGCGGCTAATTCTTCACGATCACGTAATACACGTACGCCCGTTGAAAAACTAACGAGCAGTCGATCGTTGTAAAAACGTTCGCAAGCGCCATCTATTACCGCGATGTCGAAATAATGAGGCGTAACGTTCAACCGTAATTGTTTCGGGAAGGAAAGGCGCGTTATTGCAAACGCAACAACGGTTTTATGGCATTTTTCTGCTGGTTATTTTTACTAAGAGTATTTATAAATGTAGTATTTTTTGGAGGCTTAAGTTCACATAGACATATGTGTTGGCGAATGCTTTCACTTGTACTAAAGGAAAAAAGGGTGACATGAAATTCCAAAGGAAAAATTGATAAAAAGAAATAGCTTCCGAAAATAATGGTTATTGCACGCTTCATACCTAAGTTTAGAGTTAAATTTTAACTGTTAGAATCCAAGATTCTGTAAAAGAACAACTTGCATATTTTACTGGCTGTGCTTCTAGCATTCTTTCTTCTTCCTACAATGGCTCAGCGACCTAGTAGTAAGAATCCCTACACCTCATTGCGGTAGAGTTGGCAAGTGCTATGCATTTGAGTACTACCGAGGTGAAGTTGCAGTTTTTTCTGATTTTCATCCTCTTAAACAAAACGAATAGATTCCAAAATGCTCCAGTTATACAATGACGCAAGGGCTGAAATGTGCTTTTGAAAATTTCATCTGTGTTGAATGCTTAGTTATTGTTTAACAGTCGTTTATATCAGACGATGTTAGTGTTTCTGTAAAAATGAAAAAATCGAATATCGAGCCCATTAAATTCTTGCATTCGAAAAACACACACCTACGCAAATTAAAACCGAGATGGACACTGTTTACTGTGCACCATTTGCGAAAGTGAAATTTTGAGTAATTGAATTTGAACGTGGTCGTACCAGCTTAATTGGCGAGGAAGTTCATCAAACGGTGCTAGACGACCGTCGAATTAAGATTACAGAGATAGCAGCGGCTGTGGACGTCTTGAAAGTATGTGTTTGTCACATACAGACTAAAGATTTGGACATGAAAAAGCTGACTGTACGTTGGGTGCAGCGCCTACTCACTTAGAACCAAAAATACATTTGAATGAACATTTCCAAAGCAATTTGAGCGACAGTCGGAGGTTTGACGTCCATTAATAACTGTGGTGCACCAATACACTCGTGAAGCCAAAGCACAGCCGAAGAGGCAAAAAGGCGACGGTTTCTTAGGACAGTGATGGAGTTGTGTTAACTGACTATCACGAAAAAGGGAAAACAATAACGAAAGCATCATAAAATGACTAGCTGAAAGCAGAAATTACGAAATTAAAGAAAAAGTTTTGTTCCACAAAGACTATACACCTTCATGGCAAAAATACACGAACTAGGTTTCGAATTAGTAGACAACCCACCCTATTCATCTCTGGCCACCAAGAACCTTTTTGTTTCCTTATCTTAAAGTTTCGCTTAAAGAATAAAGATTTTCATTGAATGAGGACTTGTAGGACAAGATGCCAACTACTATTGGAACGGATTGAAGGAATGAGAGCATCCCTGGAGAAAGTCTACAGGCTTGCAAAGAGACTATGTTGAATGCTGAAACGAGATATATTATCAATTTCCACAAGGTCTATTGACGAGCCATAAACGTCGAAACACGTATCTGCGCATGATGGATGTTGACCAATGGATCATTTTACTATTTATTTATTATAAGTATTTTTAGAAAAATACTTGTTTCTGTATTACGCTGAGAACTTCTCAGACTACCCTCGTACATATAAAAAACAAAACTATCCTTCCTTGTCCTAAAACATAATCTCTAACTACCAGAACCCACGCAGGAAATACAACTCAGGTTATTGAAATAAATCAAGAATCATATTTATACACGTCTTACGTTGCTAATCCAGGATACAGACCATTCGCTATACTAAATCCACAGTCGAGCTGCGGCCATATTAACTGTGACAAGTGAGGTTTCAAATTTCAAAGTCTACCAGCCCGCTACGATAGCATCTGCGTCTTATTTTCCTCTAGAGATTTGTTTTAGATAATGTACGTATGCGTAGCGTATTTGTTTTCTTACTTTATGTTACCTAATATACTGGCAGGTCGTTTATATCTTTAACCGAGTTGAAAATCCCACCCTAATGTCTTAAAATTATCATGTGAGGATCTGTAAGTGTCGCTATTGTAGGTATTATTGATATTAAAGTGTTACTAATGGTGAAGTGCAGAAGAGATCGTTAAGGAGAGTTTGAATTAGAACATTCAGAATAAGGAAATGTAACGCCCTCAAAAGTCCATTAGCAGCCGGTTAAGCACCAGTGGAAACGGATTGGGTTATTAATAATAAAAGTGTATCGATCGACCCCATGTAATTTATTAAGTGAATAAAATACAACAAAGTCATTCAACTACAAATAAAGATGTATTTTGGGTCACTCTGTACACTACGAAAGGTTAATAAAACTACGAAGGCTGAATGCTCAGCAAATTCTGTTCGTACAGTCCAATACTTTCCTATATTTCAAGTAGAACTAGCCCAAATACAATATAATCATTGCCTTTGAGTATTTATTGTTAATCTTAAAAAATATATAGCAATCAAAAAAAAAATTATTGTTAAGGCACTTTACGGATTAAAGGAAGAAAATACGTATTTAAATTGAATAATACATAGGATAAGCAAAATAACAGAGTTAATGCCATTTATATTTCTTAAATAGAATTAAGTAAACCTTAAGTCAACTTTAGATTCCCCTCAAGCTTGAGCCCATCCCCGAACTAGTAGAATGAGGTCTCAATAGGCAGATAGAATTTAAATATTCAAACTCTGATCTGCTTCAGATATTGACGCCAAAAGTTCTTGCACATGGCTGTCCAGACTGCTTTCTCCAGAGTCCAATTAATGGGGAAGTAATTACTGATGAGATAACGAGAAAATCACGATCGAAAACAAATTTAAAATCCAATAATAAAGGAAAATATCCCCAAATAAAGCCATAAACAACAATCCAAAACTAAAGCCAAAACACCTAAAAAGAAAACGTAATTAGCGAAATGAAAATTAGGTATTAAATACCTCCCATTGTTTCCACATGCAGTGAAGCAAATTACAGAATTAGAAGAAAAATGTCTGCGCCTTAAAAGCACAAAGGGAGTTCCCAACAAAATAAATACGATCAATTGGAAACCAAACTGCCTGCTTCTGCCCAACGATTAATATTCCCACGATGGAATTGCATTTGGTCACTAAAATATTCAGACATAACACAATCAGACCATTCAATGGTACCCCATGCAGATGATAATATATAGTCCGTCTAGAAAGTATCCGGAAAACAAAAAGCACAGTTATAAATTTACGGTATATATTTTTATTACTTGAATAATAAAGTCACAACAAATAATTCATCTCATTTACTAATACAATCTCCATTTAACTGGAAACACTTAACTAAACGTTCAGGTAATCCCGAAACAAGGTCAACGCTATACTTTTCGGTGATAGTGGTCCAAGCTTGTAAAACTGACCGAATCAAATCTTCTTTATTTCGTGGTGCTGCTCGTTCTACTTCAATTTTCATTAGTCCGCATATGTTTTCGATGGGACTAAGATCTCGGGAAGCTGCTGGCCATGGAATTGTTGCCAAGTTTTGTTCTAGCATCCAAGCTTTAGTGTAGGCAGAAATATGGCGTCTTGCATTATCCTGTTGAAAACGCCACCCTTCGGGATATAAAGCACGAGCCGTTTCAAGAAGAAAGCCATTAAGAATTTCACAATACTTTGCACTATTAACGGTGCCATCAATTATACAGAGAGGTGTAGCACCACGCTGAGAGATTACTCCCCAAACCATTATTTTTGTGGGAAATTTGGAAATTTGAACGGTAACATTTTCTCTTGATAGGATTTTTAAATGATTTGCATCAAGTTGAAAACAACTTTCGTCAGATATAAAAGCATCACTAAAATTATCGTCTCGAAATCGTTGGCAAAAATCTATTCTTTGTTGCTTTTGTAGAGGTGTCATTACAGGGATTTTTTTTTGGTTTCCTTGATAAGCAACCTTGTCTTCTCAGTGAAATGCGGACAGTTTCTGGACACAGTCTTATTTGACGTTGATTTCCAAATCTGTTAGCCAGTTTTCGAAACCCTGGGCCCGAGCTTTGTCGTCTTAAAGTCACTAAAACGTTTGGATTGTTTCCGCTTACGCGGTCTTCCAGAAACTGGTCCATGGCTCATATCTCTCCTATTTTTTATCCTCTTTATTGTCTCATATACTGCAGTTTTTCCGAGTTCAGTCAATTGCACTAATCTTTTAACGTTTTGAACACCTTTTCTATACAAATATTCCACCAACTTTCTTCTTTCTACTTGCGACATTATTTCACAAATATTAAGGCTGTTGATAATCAACAATATTTGACAGCTGGTGTTGTTATATGATTTTTGCCATAGCCTATAGTCGGCACAACCTACTTGATGCATTACTTTTGTCTTAGGATGTAACAAAAAAGAAATATATTAAAATTAAGAAAAATAATAAATTCCGGATACTTTCTAGACGGACGATATTTATCACAAAATTCAAATGAATCTCATCGTTGTCTAATTTGTTCGATAGCATCAGATGGAATGTTAAAAATAGAAAATTGACAAAGAAGACTCCTCAGAAAATCCAGTGAAATATCCAAAATTCATAATTCTCATAAGAAAACTATGTGTAACTCAAGTATCAACAAACCGCCACCAGAGGACGTAGAAGAAATGTATTATAGAAACATTCGTATGATAGACGTTGAATTGATAGCACGGCTAAACAACTACAATTACGAACTGCATAAATAAAGGAAATATTGCCTGAATAATTTTTAGAATAACCTAAACTAAATCAATGGTAGGTAAACCTTTAGTAACTGGATGGGCTATTTCTGGCCATAACTATAAAAAGCTTCCGCTAGTAACGATGAATATAAACTAAAATTTGATGTCTATTTGCAGATTTAAATACACATATTTACGTGTTTAAATGGTAATCACATGATTCTAACGGTCATACAAAATAGTAGAAATCAAGGGTAACATACCTTAATAATCTCAAGACAAATCGAGTTATGTTGGTTCCATAGAAACCAGTCTATTGAAAAATAAACTATTGTACAAAGTGCCAACAAAGTTACTGAACAAATATTGTGTATCCTACTTAAGAAAAATGGATCAATAAATTGTAGCCAAGAGTTGCCTTTGATTCCGTCTTGCTAAAGACATCTATAAATGTAAAACTCCAACCACGACGTATTTCTAGCCTACAACAGATGAATAAAGCTATCTTTCCTACATAATGGTAACTCTTACTACGCAACTAGATACATAGCATACCACTCATGCCACGTTCTGCAATGATATACTGCCATAGCATATGCGCAATTCGTTTCCTCTAGCTTAATTATTAATACTTATGGTGATTTATTAGGATTCAGGATTTGTCTCGAATGCAGGACGCCGCAGGCCGGTTTCTTTACACCGCTTGCAGTTTTTTCCCTGCCTCTCGCATAATCCATAACTCACGATAAAAACCGTTTGTTAGTAAAAGGAAGTCAGAAGATAAATTCAATTAGACATCAGAAAAAATGCTCATATAGTTATCTACGCATATTATTAATGCTTCAAGCTGTTGCTTGTTCTTCTAATTTACCCGCGACGACATAATCTCCAAATATACTTTAATCCCAGCTAATATTCTTCAAAGAACAAACGGGTAATCGATCAAATAGCCCCTCTTTTTAAAGTTATCTCAATCACTAAACGATTTCCAGTTCCAAAAAGCCTTTCAACATATGCTGTCGATAATATCGGAAACTAGGAACCCCACGTGGTCGCATGTGACTTGCGGTCGAACCTTTTCGAGACGCGTCGGGCGCAATAATATCAAAGGCGATGCGATAGGCGGCTCCTTTATGGAGCAACGCCGTTTTGTTTATGAATCACGTGAAATATCTCGGGTTATATGCGTTTGTTTTAATCGTCTTTTCCGTTTCGGATGGGCTGGTCGTAAAGTGGAATAGTTTAAGATAGTTAAATAGGGAAGGGTCTAGAAAGGAGGATGCGTATAGCGTGTCGTTATCGTTGAGGATTGTATTTTACTTATCGTTAATTAGATATTGATATAGATGAGGCGGCTAAATATGTAGTTCCATTGATATGAGGCGTGTAAACTAAATTGTTCAAGATTATGCGAAAGGAGTTGAAATACAAGCTTGGGTTTTAGCGGAAATATTGCAGGCAATTGTTAGGAAGAAATCAGAAGCATTTCAAATACTATTGGCCAAACTTGTTACTATTACTTAAAGACTATTTATGTTCAATAATAAAAAAATAAGCTCAAAAGGTCAAACTGCGTCAATAACGTCACAAATGTAAAGTGTAATGACGTTGTCCATATCAGAAAAGGTATCAATACCGTTGTATAAGAGGAAAGCAGATGTCTTTGCGTACTTTGCAAAAGAATTTAATGTTACCAGAAGAGTAGAAAAGGCAAGCAAAGCACTGCACTGTTGCAGAATTTCTAATAAGAAAAGCTCATAGAGGAGAGTAGTCTGGAAAGATTCAAGCCTCAACGTGAAGATGGCGTCAATCGTCAAAAACATTCTGGTAATTATTGTCAGAATTACTGCTGGGCCTAACTAAACTAAAAGATCAGTTGAGGCTTAAGACTGCAGTTGTTACCAACTTACCTGGGTCAAGTTAACGATGCCCTAAAGGAAAAATAATTGTTTTTGCTTCGAGAGAGAATGATTTAAGTCTCCTCGTAAAAGTTACCATAAATTTACCTTTTGGCACATGCGATTTTGGGGCATTGTCAAAGGATACCTTCTTTTTACGAAACATTCCACTCGCTTAGACATAGTATGGGGTACCATAAATGATGGAATACGTATGTGTATTATTATGATTGCCGACACTTATGTTGCCAAAATATAGTGACAATGAAATTACGTAAATAGCAAACCTAACTTATTTTTATGAAGTAAGCTTCACTTCACTTTTATTTTTTCTTTATGTCAGGACTTTCGATTTCTTCGAATACAACGATACTTTCAAAGACGTAAACAATATTTATTAAATTATAAATAATAATAAAAAGTGGAATCAGTAGTATAACAAATGTAACAATATAAAATAAATAAAGATAACTGTGACAATTCAGAATTTAATCCATACTTTGTAAAGCACTGAACATGGTCAGATTTCCGTTTTACACCTCATTTAAAATTCCTGCTCTTTTTGTAAGTTTAAGATATTCGAGGAACTATGCTTTCAGTTTATTAACTGTAATTTTTTGATAATTAATTTATTATAATTAATGCGTTTTTTAGATTTCGTTGTCAATAAATGTGAACAAATAAATGCATAAATAACATAAAATAATATCGATAACAAACAAATATCAACGGTAAAGAAGAACTCCTCCTTCCTTTTTATTTGGTTTATTGTTTCCTAACGGGAAACTAACTACTACTAACTAACGGAATATCTAGTCTGGATCTAGGGCAATTCGGACTCTGACCCGAATGGTAGGATAACATACGAGATAAGAGCCGAATGACCGGATAATAACGGGATCGGACTGCTCTGGAGGCTTCTGTGAATCTGGGAAAGTTGGTCGAACCTCTTCGCGTAATCAGGAGTTAATTTTGAAATTGACTTAAATAAATTAACCGGAAATTTAAAAAGGAGGCTAAACTATTTACGGAGTCCAACCGCTCCGTCCAACTACAGGTCTTGTTTTGGTAACGGTTGGGAAGCGTCTCAAGAAACGAGGTAATTTGTTTAGGCAAATTGCATTGTTTTCTCCCGTTGGCCTATTTTATGAAGCATTTTCAATCTAAGAACACTGAAGCATATAATTTGTATTTTGTTGACATTTCTCCTCTTTTACAATTCTTGTTAGTTAATTTAGTTAGAAAGGTCCTATGGAAGTTGCATAGGTTGCAAGATTATCGGAAGGATTTGCTTTTTTTCTTCACCACGTGGATCGTCTCCTTTAACGTAGTTGTTAGATAATGTAAATATGTTTAATTTAACATACAAAATAAACACACAGAGATATCTTTGCTGCTATCATTACACATAAGACCGACTTCTCCGTCCGAAATAAAAACGAAAACCTCTAATCTCAAACGCAAAGACATAAAAGCCTGTTAAGCTATCTCATGAGATTTTGCGAGATTCTTACTACCTCCACCCTTCCTCGTCGGTGTCTAAGTCCACGATTTTTCGAGTTGGCACACACAGAAGAAAACCAGCAGATGCTAGTCTCTGGCTAAGCGAAATGATTTATACAGCATATATTTGAATTACAATCTGTTTCGTCGTCGCGAATTTATTTCCCGAGCTTTGTTCTGCTCATTTTTTTTCCGCTTCCGCGAGGTTGCCTCTTCCTCCGCTTCCAAGTCGATGACACCGCTATAATTCATACGAATTTGTGAATTGTGATCTGGTTTCTGCTTCCGTTTTCGCGTTATGCGTGGAATTTAATAAAAAGAAAGGAAATGTTATAAATTTTTGATACGTACGGAAAAGAATTGATAATCCTTAGGAGAAGGGGGCCTTTTTATATTTCTGTTGTGTCAGATGTAGGGTGTTGTATCTATCATAGTGAGCTAAAAATAATTACGTTTGATAATTCGCAAAGGCCCATAAAGCTATGGTAATAAAATGAAGTTTCTTCCAGATCGTCCCTTGCATGTGGTGGTAGTACAACAGGGTATATGAAACCTTTAGTGTGTAAAATAATGTATGTAAAGCGTTCCATGTCCCTATTTCATACCCGCATCCTAAAAAGGGAAGCGTAGTTATTCATTTCCCAAAATGCGTATACTGGCTCGAGATTGCACTGGAACCATCAGAAAAATCTGTCACATGTATCTGATAGGACTCAAACGAACAGTGACTAACAAGGAAAGCTCTTCAGGTATCAAATTCAAAATCAAGTGAAACTTACACAAATTCAGGTCATAACTCACCCATAATATAACAAATATAACAGCTCAATAAATGCTCGAAGTTCATACGACTTCGTGTCGGTGTGATAGGCTCATGTGTTAAACAATCTCCTCATTTATATGCAATATAATTGTTTCAAGAATATCATTGACCTGGTAAGTGTGCTAGTATATTATGATGTTGACGTATTCCCCGTTTGTTAGGTACTTTAGTATGCCACTTGTAGCCGCTTTTCCCATTCACAACGAACGATGTTCGTTTAAGTGGTGATCCTGGAGTCCTCTCTCTGCTCATCCTCAGAACGTTCTTATTCCTCTACATAGTCTGGACCTTCTTCTGAATCTTCAGGTCCTCCAAATAACATCTGTACATTGTCCTCTTCATCTCAACCCTCGGTACACATAATCTTTTCGATTTCTTCAAGAATTTCATTTTTTCAGTGGTCAACGACCTTCGTAACTACTACTAGCCGCCACAGTAGCTGTAGAACGACTAAGCGTAACATAATAAGCAATAAATCTCGGCTAAGTAATAAAACGCTTAACTCAGTGAACAGAAAACGAAATCACATAAAAAACTTTTTGCAAAAGTTCAACTCACACCGACTCCATATCAACTTATGCTCTCTGCAGACAAACTATATACTTAATCCAGTAAATGAACAACGACTCGTGTACATGATACTGTAGATAAAATTTACATCAAATTAGATTTTAGTCCTTTTAGGCCTCAGAGTGATGAAAGGTTAACTCAAGATGAAAAGCAAAATTAAATGCTTTCCAACTGAGAACACACAAAATTAACAATTTCTTTTAAATCTGAGTACATAAAGTTAATATTTCCTATTCCTTTATTTTTTCTGGAAGTCTATATGGCTAATTTCATTACATACAAGATCTACCTTCGAGGAGTCATTAAACGAGCAAAAAATAGCTAATAACTTCGTATATTTGCAGGTACGCGAATCCGGGAGCAGAAGAATTTAATTTTACGCGTTTTCCATCTTAAAAAATGTTTAAAAAACTACTAAAATCACCCGCTTCGAAAAATTAATCGTCGGACGGACGTCCATTAAACGCTACGTAGAAGAAATCCGCTACATACCAACATCGGTCCTTCTTATTTATATAGATGGGAGCATAAAATCCATCTCGCGAAATTAACAATTACTTAAAACGCTGTATCGTTTTCATTCACCGAAAAAACGAGAAGACCCGGCTAACACGTTCAACGTTTTCTTCTTCACTCCGGTATAAAGCCAATTTTCGTACTTTTTCATAATTACCGGCCTAATATACGACGTCGTAGCGCAGCAGAGGTTCTCCCATTAACTGCGGCGTACAGGTTAGCATTCCATTCGCCTTTATTTAAGCCCGTCGCGACGATATTAATGTCAAAATATTCGAGCTTCCGACCGATATTTATGTGTAAAATAACCAAATGCGATGACCAAGCCCGATGCATTGCGGAGAGTAGAGAATGGTCTTCGTTTTGTATCGGGGAATATACACAGCACAATACAACACAACGCACGAACTTACCGGGTGACAAAACAGGTTCGCCAACCTATCATATATTACAGCGCTAGTTTTAAAGAGACCGACGTTTATTTTGAAAACGGAATGTCATTTTCTTGGTTCTTTTAACGTTTTATCCTATCGCCTTGCTGTAGTTGAGCGTGACGGTTCACTGGCGGCACGTTCAGGGCGGCTAGTTCTCAAAAAAATGTTTCTAATTGCTAAAGGACAGATAGCCAGATACGAGTCTATTCAAAAAGACAGGAACACTCATATCAAATACGTAGTAAACAAAACAGAAGAATCTAACAATGTACTGCGTATGTTATCCGGAACTAATTTCGGTGGTGATCCCTGTGTTTTACTTCTTCCGTAGAGAGCAACAATAAGATCACTATTTGATTGTGTTTGCAATGCATGTGATTCGTTATTAAGAAAACTAGATGTAATACATAGCAAATGTTACGATGGCAGAAACTTGCGAAGTACCGCTTGCCTACAGAAGAACAATTTTAGCATTATGTCGTTTTCGAAAGAATGAAACCTTTAACAAGGTCCATAACCTGCTTATTCTAAATCAAGTAAATACTGGATGAGTAAGAAATCTTCGTTTCTTGTGTCTTGCATTTATAATATTAATTCCCAGAAGATCAACATCACTTCAGAAAAGTATAACATCTATGTCATTAAATACCTGTTCTTGGTAGATCCTATTAAATATTGGTCCTTCGATCACTCCATCGAACCCTCAATTTCAAACAATGTCGGCAATGATTTCAAGAGGTTGATCAAAAATAAGTGGCAAGGTTACTGTATAATGTATAGCGATGGCTTCGCAAGCAGAGGAATGTGTTAGTTACGCATGGTAGGAACCTCCAGCAGAGCATTAAATTAAGTACTGTTGCATCAGTATATACTTCCGAATTAATCGCGTATAGGAGGGTTTAAAGTGTGTATGTAACGTATTATTTCGCACGGATTGCAGAAGTAATACAGTTTCAACATATGAATATCTGCTCCAATGAAATTAGGAGATATAGCTCAAAGGTAGAACTTTTATGGTCACATTGGATTGGACGGCAACGAAAAGGTGGATAAATTTGCCAAATCAGTTTGCTAAAATTCAAAAATTCTGAATCATATTATATCATCGTTAGATGTATTTAAAGCTGTTAAAAGGGTTATACAAGTCGAGTGTAATAAGTTTGTAACTAAGCTACCAACAACATAATGCTTTCAGAAATGCTATGGTTCAAGACGTATGCTGATTAAGATCCAATCATGATATATGCAAGCACATTATTATGAATTGCTCTAAACATATGTCGTCAACTGCTTTTTTTCGAACATTACCTCGCTGTTGACGCTGTGTGTACGTTTGACTACAAGACGTTGTTAGGATCATCCGACATTCAAATTTTTCCATTTCTGTATTTTTTTATTCGCGAGAATAAAATAAGAATGTAGTTTCCTGACTCGTAGTGTGTTTGTACAGTATGACTATGCAATCCTTATGCTTCTCCCTTTCAGGATTTTTTAATAATGCCCTGAACCTCTTGGCAAGAAGTGTGTATCTCAAGTAAATCCTTTGTTTGAATCTTGAGCAATGTGAGATGGTAGCGTCGCAAGATTAACCATCTAGCTGCAAATTTTATTGCGTTTTTCCCTACTGATTCCTATCACAGATCAGGCAACTGACAACTGAAATGATAAACATGTAACTTTTTAGCATATTTCTTTGCTGGATCCCAAGTTCCCAATTTTCTTTTATATTTATTTATTTCTATACAGTTAAGCCATAGAGGCGATCATACGCTGCGGGCAATGCATCACAATGTGATAATTACATATATGCTACGAAGCAAATAATGTTTTATTTTATTTTGTTGGAAAAATTGAGTTCTTTAAGCATCGGCAAGGATTTTCTTGAATTAATTGTATCGTATCTCTGGACCGAATTGATTATGTCCACTTTAATGGCTTTAAGTCCAACTTCTGAGGATTTATTTTTCGTGTCCGTGAGAATTTTACCAACATTGATACCATCAAGGCCCTTTTCTATGCCTATGTTGTCTCTAAACTTGAATACGTTTCCATTGTGATATTCAAATAAATTCTGTCGGGCATTCCTGCCCACGTAGTTCCTTACAGTGAGTTAATTGAAAGACATGGAATTGTTGTACTTGCCGATAGGAGAAGAAACATTAATGATACATTTATGCCGAACATCATCACCAACCAAATCGACTCGCCTGACTTACTATCTTCGTCCTGCGTCTATAAGCAAGATCGCACCAATTACTTCGCATTTCTGCTCGTCGGACGAACGTACTATGGCGAGCACCATTCCTGAATTAATCCATCCTGAATTATGGAACTTATAGCTCTTGTATGGTTATGGACATCCCCGGAAGCATCTCTATATGACTTACAATTAGAGGAGTTTAAACCCAATACTCTCCTCGTAGCTCCTTTTTGAATGCAGAAAGCCATCCACCAATCAACATAACTTCTCCAAGTAACTACGCACGTGCAGGCAAGAAAAGTGAATAGAACTCAACGCACCCAAATTATGTGTTTGACGCCCAATCATGTAAGTTGCAAGACAGCCATCGATAATATCAGTAATACTATTAATGGTTTCCTTAGTTTAGTTTGTTTGAATTCTTATTTGTAACACTTAATATTAAAACAATTTTTTTCTGCCTTGTTGAAATCTTTTATTTGTGATTTACCACCATCCATAGCCATCTTAAAATAATGTGAAATGAATAAAAAACAAATAATTTAAAAATTGTTTCAATAAAATATCAAGTGTGTTATATCATTCTAAAGGTAATTTTATATGCTTTTCAATAGTGTAAAAATATATAGGGTGTTCCATATAAATAAACAAAAGTCTTGATAATATCTCAAAAAATAGGAGTTTAAAAAAAGAAAAAAATAGAGCATAGGATTCTGCGTCAAAAAGCGCCCTAATATAGTTTCTGTATAAATCAAGCATTTTCACAAATAAAAAAGTTACAAGGGTTTTTAAAAATTGCACATTTTAAGAAAACGCTTTCTCTTCGATTTCTCTTTAAAATCGAGCTCCAGAAGCTTAGGTCAGTTTTTGTCTAATTCCTTTAGAAATATAAGTTCCCTATTAAAAGTATAGAATTTGGCCCACCTTGTACATAATAGTTATTTATGGTGTATACATATGGCCCGAGTAACATACATTATTTTTCCTATTTTTGCTTATACATTTGCATATATAATTACGAAAGTTGTTAATTTCCGTTATGTATTGACGCCTATTCCTATATGAATATATTGTTACTTCACGTCCCTAAACACGTAAAATTCCATCACATCCCATTGTTTTGGGTAACCGAGATAAATAGCTCACAAATCGTACTTACATCCCTCCAATCAGGACAGTAATTATTGGCTGATATAGTCGGTAGTAGGAAAGTAAAATTTATATAAATCACATATCACTAATCTCTTGAATAGAATGAATTTAAGATATTTTGTGTCATTTGTAACATACAGACATGCAAGACGATAATTCTCATAGTTGATAGTCATACACCATGTTCCAAATCCTTCCATTGGGGGATACGGGTATGCCTTCTTCGTTTTACTAGTTCCATGTTCAGAAATCGTACTGGTATAATGGCTTATTTCCAGCTTTCTCGTTGGTTCACAAATTCGTACGTTTATTGATAAAATGTATTTTTTACACAAGTTGCAAACTTATTTCGAAGGGAATATTTTCTAATTATAACCATCTATTGAATTCATCAACTTATAATGTTAAATGTTACGCCACTGTTTCACAATACCTTATTTTCCCATTGTATTCTATTCGTTTTATAGTTCACCTAAAATATGGTCTTCCCCTACCGCTGTAACGACCATTGTATTTGTAATATTATTTACCCTAGTTCTTTGTACGAATTCTCCTAAATAACAGCGAGAAAATACTTTTTACTATACTATTAAAAACGAGATTCCCGAAAAAGCGGCATCCACGGTAATAAATAGAAAAAAGGGTTGGTAATGTAAGTACCTAAAAAGCCTAAATAGCCTCTGGATATTCAACCTATGTATGCATAAATTTTGACCGTATTGTATCGATGTTGTTCGCGGAAATCTAGGTAATTCTCTAGTTATTTTATTGATTTAATTTTAAAAGTGTCCAATAGCGTTAACTTAAAACCTTCGATTTTACGGCTTCTGTGTCCCTATTGCTATTTAGAAGCCAGCTAGCCAGGGGCTAGCTAGGGTCGTACAATCTACTTTTTTTTTTCATTTTGATTATTATATTTTTCCGCGAAAATTCCTTTGTAGCTCCACATTTATTGCACGTTTAATGCAGTCCATATTTTTATCTTCTAATCTTCTTGTAATTATCCAAAAAAAAATTTTACTTGCAAAAAAAAGCATTTTGATCTTTTCTCTGTTTGCCCGAATATTGCAAAGATAAACATCCTTTCTCCGTACTTTCTATGTTCTATATTGTAAACTACGTGTTTAAAATCGGATATACACGACATTGAACAAAGAAAAATAGAAACCACTGAGGTTGTCACGTGGCAGAAAATTAACGACCTTCAAACTCTACGGCGATATTTTCCAAACAACAAACTCTGTAGGGGACTTTTATGACTGTGGTAACCCAGAGGCCTAATTTCCTATATATTGTCCAGCAGAAAACAATGCCCTTTGTATGTATACGCATTTAACTAAATGTTGGTACAGCTGGATTGTAGATACGCGAAATCTATTGAATGGAACTTTTAAAATTTGTTTCAATTACAGAAAATTGTATCGCTATTAATTAATTAATTAAAATTATTTAATAGAATTCCTTCTAGAGTCTATTATTTAAAGAAATTTCAACAATAAGTTGCATATTCATTAATTTCTACTGAAACATACTATACCAAACACATACTTTCATATTTAATTCCAGTTAAAGCCATTGTCAGTATCATTCTACAAGATATATTCTCTATTTACATCCAACAGTTGCCCGCCCCAATGTTACAATAGTTTAAATATACATCCACAGATCCAGTACAATACAAATTGTCCTATTCATACTGGACGCTATTACAGGAACGTGGGTGGGTCCATCAGCAACCCCCTGCGTAGTTTATTACCGTGAACTTAACGACGCTTCGCAGCATATTCAATACGGATTTGTGTGCGACTTTCTATACGGACGGCTTTCCTAATTCGGTGGTTTTTGAGAGTCACGCTGTAGGAATAAAAGGACCACCTTTTATTGTCGGTTTGAAATGCGCACGTGAAAGTGGCTACTTTGCCCCGAAAATTCAACGTATATCTACTTTTGCTTTTAGCCTGTAGTATATGTTCCTTCATTTAATTATTTATTAGGAAAACATTATGTATATGCTTGTTTAACAACTTTTTTAATAATTTCATATGGCGCTTTAATTCTTCTTTCAAAACAGTTCATAAGAAAGTATCAACTCATAAGTGGAATAAGGTTAATCCCTTGTCAGCACTAAACTTAGGATTCCAAAATTTGAAAGGGGCTAGTGGGTTACAAAAAAATGTACACAAAAAAAATGAATTCAACAAATCGTGCTCATTGACTTCATTTTGTTAAAACAACAACAAAAATTACTACATTAACTAGTAAATTTATAACAGCAATGAACTACGTTTATCAAAATGAAGCTTGTTTATCAATATAAAAAAGGAAACGTTCATTATCTTACTTTATGGGATGCGAAATAAACTTTTGAGGGATTTTTTTCTTTATATCAATAAAACCATTTATTTTATATAGTGCGTCTACAAAAGCGTGTGTTCGACGATATAATAAATAACCATTTATTAAAATGATAAATTCGTTCGTTGGATCAATTTTGAATAAAGGAATAATTGCTACATTAACCTACTTCTTTAATGTATTTACGTAACTTTTTTGTTCAGAGATAGATAATGAATAGCATAAAAACCGTAGATAGTAATTGTAGATGCCAGAGTAAGAACTGAAAAGAAGCAATGTTACAAACGTTTGATTTCTTAACCTGGTAACGGCTCTGTGCGATATAGTAAATCAAAAAAAGGAGTAAAACTTCTATAAATTATAATCATTTTTACATTACAGACACTTAATATTCTACTTTCCAAATGTTGTTCATGGCTAGCTTCGTCCACATTTTGCAAGGTACACAAAGAAAAATATACTGTAGCCAGATTGCGATATTAATCGAATTTTCAAAGGCTTCTTAAAGAGTTGGTGCTAATTAAATTACCTTTTTGGAAACAAATATAATCTGAATACATTCGGTGAACATGGATTTAGGTAATGGTTTTCATCAGATCGATGTAGGTAAATACCTACAATTAGCGCTAATTTTATTTGATACAACCAAGCCTGCAACTTTTTTTTTATTCTTGTGAAGGAAATTCGCAGTAGTTAGTAGCGGTTTTCACATAAAACTTTTTTCCTCTTTTTCGTTTCAGTAACAAATTTATTGCCTCCTTCAGAAATCTAATGAATTACATGATAAAAAATTGCATTTGTCATATTAACATAAAATGTATTCTATGCAAAATTTCAAAAAAATCATGTTATTTGAACTACACTTTTCCTACATCTGTCTTTCTGTAAAGCTTACATCAAATCCTCGCTATTTTAAATTTTAAATCAAAATCTAAACAAGATGTATATATTTTTTTAAATTTTATTTAAGAGCCGCTACTACCATGAACTCCCTTTGCTAGAATATTTATACAACAGCTAAGAAGAATTATTATCAATGTCTTTTTTATAGCATAGAGAATTAATTGTTAAAGTTAAAAATGTCAGACTCCAATTTACTAAGAAGATAGCGTTTTGAAGCTTTTAGTTTTTTTTTACCATTAAGTAACCCTCCGGATCATATTCCTTGTGGTAAAGACTTTGTTTGTGCCTATGATTGCAACATGATTGTATCTAACAGAAACCCGCTTAATTTTAAGGTAAATACCAAAATCAAAAGGATTTTTGGTTGCTGTTCCAGAAACAAATTATCTTTTAACCATTAATTCTTAAATTGTGTACCAAATATGAAAAAAACAATCTTTCAATAATCTTGTCTTTAACAGTGAAACCATTCACATCTCTAAACAATATAATTTATTGGAAATTTTTTCTGATTGCAATCATGCCCGAATGAACCAAATTGACTATGTAGAGACTACGCTTCAAAATTCGTATTTTTTGATAAATACTCTCAAAGGATCTTGTCAACTGAGCCACTATTAAATTTATATTACACACACACACACGTATAGTGCGATTTCTTAGAATATTATTATCTGCGGACAAGCAAAAGTGTTCTCTTACTGCACATGAAGAAAAGGATTGTTTGATTGAAAGAAATATATTTCTTGGGCATTATTTCATTAAGTGAAAGCAGTATTTAATTGATATAAGTAAATATGAAGATATTTATAGTACTTTTTCAAATATTTTTTTGTGCCAAAGAATTGATAAGTTTCTTGACTTCACCCTACTTCAAGAATGACAAGCCAGGTGTATCTCCTCTGAACGGCAGGCGCTTGAATCTCTTAGCACTAGACAGCGCCATGAGATAGGCTTGGCTCGTCGCTCTTGAAGAAGGGTGATATGCCGATAGGCAAACAACGAAAAGTGGTAAAGTGTTAGATTTGCTGTTTTAATGATTTTCATTGTTACCAATCTGTTTGGTTCAAATATATCAATTTTGTTATTTCAAATATCAACTTTTATTAAAATATTGTCTAATGCTTTTTCGAGTTAAGAAAATAGTATCAAAAGAAATTTCTTTGGTAGAAAGCACTATTACCTTACTCGTGTTGAAACATATTATTTATTTCACTCAACGCAGGCTTCATTGAATCAACAAATCGGTTTTTTCAGTGTGCAGAAACGAACATACGATTGAGATTTTTAAAATTTTTAGTTTATTAACTTAGTTCTCAATATATTTATACAAATTTCTGCAGAATAATGCCTTTACGTGGTCTAAACTAGGAAAAAATAGAACTGAAATTCATGCCTACTTAAGTTCATTGAATGAAAATTACTGTAGAGACATTAAATGTATTCCTATTGAAAATGTTTGCAATTAAAATTTGTAAAATATAGAACTTAATGCCCAAAGGGTTAGTTTTTAATTACTAGAAACTCATCTTTACGAAAATTCATTTCAAATACAAGAACCTTTACAGATAGCTATAGTTGTAAGGTAACTACAATTACCACAGTTTGAACATAATTTCGCGAGAATATAACTCAAATCGAAAAGTCGGAAACTATAGTAATTACTATAACCACCGGAAATCCACGTACAGATAAGAGAAAGCTAATATCTTTACGCAAATATCCGCCTTTCCACAAATAGAATATTATCTGGGAAATTTCCAGTTAAACTGCACGCCCGCTGCAGCTGCTGCACTGTTGAGAATTTCAACAAATCCAATCCAGCAATGGCCTTTTGCTCCTAATGTACGAATTGCAACTGCAAAATATATCGTTTATAAGTTTAATTAAGATTAAATTAATAAACAAGTAAGTATAGGTAGAGAAAAACGACATCTAGCGTGTATCTAAGAAACTAGCGAACCCGTTACTTCGCTTTGCGAATGCAGAAAGTCTAAATTCACCACCGACTGCCGTCTCCGTAGTGAAATTAAGTTATTCTATTAAGTTTACGTATTGCAAATACCCCATTTTAATATCCCTAGGCGTTTTAATCTTGCAAATGGATGCCGTTCCACGTGCGAGAGAGACCTGTGACTTGTGGGGAACTTTGAAGAAGTCCTTTAGGTAATTACGAATTGTGAATAAGTAATTTCGTCTGCGAATTGCAGGATCCGGGAAAACTTACATTTAACTCGCAGCTCTGAGATCACAATTATTCGTCAGTTAGTTGCAAATAGAATAGAGATAAATGTTTATGCGTTGTTTCTGTACCCATTACAAAAAATTGTGAGAAACTCGGTTTGATCGACTTCACTCCGGTTAAGGGCATAGATTATTCTTGCACTTAATTGATTTAATTGTTAATGTTATAGTTCAAATTTTGATATTCTTAAAATAATTTCTCAAAGTATCCATCAAAAGACTAAAATGGAATAGACGGTGACACCACAATTGATGCTACTCTGTCACCAACTTTGGAACGATGAAGATTCACATAAATAGTTGAAAATCTCTAAGCATCTCGAAATGGATCGTACTAGAAATAATACTCGAGGTATAAGCATAGAATTTAATCCAGGATAAGTAATTCCCATGATGTCAAAATGTACCAGGGCCTCAAATATAATTTGTAAACGGAAACGCAGAAATTACTTCCGCATAGCAGTAGTTGCAAAATAGATTCTACCCAATTTATTAGCCAGCAACTTGACGCGCAAGGATAAGTGGACGTGATATTCGCAGACCTCAGACACATTAGATTATAGTGCTTTACTTCAGAAATGTTCTGCGTTTGGATACAGTCCATCACTTATTCAACTTCTAAAGTCCTATTTGACCAACAGAAGCAATTATATTTTTTAAAATGGATTTGCATCTTTGGAGTTTAGTCCGTCTTCAGGTACTCCACAGGGTTTGAATTTGGGTCCATTATTATTCAGTCTCTACGTTAATGATTTACTTGCTTCTGTATCTTGCCCTGTTCTAGCCTATACAGATGATTTAAAAATATTTATGCCTATTACGAACTGGAATGACGTTATTGAGCTACAGCGTGATCACCTATTAGTTTGCTTCTTCAAAGCTGCTGGTCAGTGTGAGCAAGTGCTACTACATGTCATTCACAAGGAAATTTAACTCAATTCCTTCCACTTACTCCATTAACAACCAAGCACTTCTGAGAGTTAATGAATTTTGTGATCTTGGAGTCATTTTTCATAGTCGTTTAGACTTTGGGTCGCATATTAACCACCTTTGCATTTCTGCATCGAAAGCTTTAGGCTGCGTAATGCGCACCTGCAAATACTTTGAGAATATATCCCTTTTTAAAACTCTATTTTGTACCTTTGTTGTAAGCAAACTCGAATAGGTTCCACCTGTTTGGTCACCGTACTACATTTATCTACAACTCCAGATTGAGAACATTCAACGGAGATTTCCCAAATTCTTATCCTTCAAAATTGACGGAGTTTATCCAGTGCGGAACATCGATTATGGTGCTCGTCTCGATCGACATGGGATGCACATCTCGGCTTCTCGTCGGAAGCCACAAAGTGCACGTTTTTCCTGAAAGTTGGTGCATGGCGTCCTTGATTGTGCCGATTTGCTTTCTTCCTTGAATTTCCTAGTTCCTCGCACATCTTCATGTTCTCCTCCTACTTTCTTCCTTTTCATACCTCGAACAAATCTGTTATCCCTTTCTCCCATTGCTTCTATTTGCTGCATAACCGGTACACTCTATAATGATGTGTTTTTCATAAAATTAATGATGTTTTTTTTATTATTTTCTATTTTGTCTTCAATTATTATTGTTATTTTTATTATTGTACGTATTTTTTGTGTAATGTTGTCCTGTAACTGGAAGCCGTTGAACAATAAAAAAACTATTATTATATATATGAGGCTTAGAAGGTAGTGCTGTTAAAACATGAGGTTTAATTTCAACCTATAGATGGTTGCGTGTAAATAAGTAACAGAATTATGGTAAAAAATGTGAAATACTAAATAAGATCTAGGGAGTGGAGACTGTTGGAATAAAACGCAAAAACAATTTTGGGCCTCTAGTAGGCATTCCGCAAGCTGATCTGTAACATTCTCCCATAATTGTAATTGCTTGTAACTAGGGTTTTGGAGATTCGGTCATCGCCGGTGGTCACCCAGAGTAGTTGAAGCATGCATTTTTATTCATGTCTATAAAATTGCCATTTTATTAACTCAATGTAAAAAATATTGTGCGTGCTTCAACTCAAACACTTCGCTGTCGAGGTTTAGAAAACCCTAACTATCACAAACATGCCTTCTGTTTAAGTGTTCGAAATCTTTTTGTTAATCAGTGTATATCTTCTCCGCACCCATGCATTTTCTTCAACACCATCACGTCGCTCGTTCGAAGGAAACTTTCGATATTCAACCGACTGTGCGAAGACGTATTTATGCCCTACGTGACGTTGTTTATTTTAAGACGTTCCCGGCCGCTGTTTTGCTCAACGACTCCTGTTTTATAATTACCATTAATTGGTTGCAGCGTTGGGAATCGCTGTCGAATTTATGGGCCCGACTCGGGTGTTTTATATCCATTCGTTTCGGAATCCTTCTAACCCGTCTCCCCTCCGTGAGAGGGCGCTGATTTTACTTTTAATGGCGCGTAACGCACAATCGTTTCGTTTCAGCTGCTATACGAATGACGCGGAATTGAATAATTGTGAATATTTAATTTATTTAGTGTTTATTCTCGCAAGATTTGGAAGCAGGTATTTTTTGCTTGTTCAGTTTATAATGCTTTTTACTAGTAGCATTTTTCTATCACTTTATTGTTGTCATGGGCGTACCGGTGTTTTGTGGTACAAGTTATGTTTGCCATCAAACACCCCCTGGTGGACCAATAAGTCTCTTCGTAGGCTTACTCAGCAAGCGAATCCCCTTTATAATTGTTCATATAGCAAAATAATTGTTTTGTTGTTGTTGGCTAATCATCATATGGCAATACGGAAGCAGTTACGCTTTTATCAGTATAGAGTGACTGTGGTTCAGTTACCTCACAAGATTTTAATGGATGAATGCAATACTATCAATGGTTTCTGAATAATTAATAATTAATTTATAATAACGATTAGATTTTAGACAAGACGTTCGTTTCTCTTGAAGCTTGACTTCATTGCTTAACCATGTGAACTCATAAAATTATAGAACTTGGTCAACTGAAGATCCACGTGGTTCTGTTTGATCAAGTTTACGTCCGATTAAAATTAGCGTGTGGGTAGCCAGTCACAGAGACGAATTATAAGAACTATTCTCTTTGACGAAACTATTAATGCTAAGGTACTGGAAAAGACGCGAGGTAATTAAGAACATTGAAATGTTTGTGATTATTGCTTTTACATTGACGATCTCATGCTGTAGCCATAACGTGAATTTCTTTCCAGATACCTTTCCAGAGAAATTGATAAATTATTTATATTATGCAATGTGCGCAGAACACCCCTTGCATCTGCCGACATTTGGTTGTTACTGCTCCAATTAGTGTATAGCATTCAAACGATCTGAGATAAAAAGTTTATTTCTTATTTATAAGATTTAAATTATTGCGTTGTATCATTAGAAATTATTTTTTTCCAAAATTTTTTTATAACATGTATTTGTGAACATAGCTAACAAGTCGACTTCGACTTCCAAAGCTAGTTTGTTAGATATTGTCTGTCTCAGTATTGAAAAACTTTATTATATTCAGCTAATTATTGGAAACCTCAAAATAATAATTTATAGAATATCTATGTACACTGCTGTTCAGTGAAGTTCGGTCATACAATAAAAATCTATTATATCACAATGTATACAATTATTAATACATAAAATTAGAAAAATATTAAGCATAGCATCCCTTTTCTAAGGAATTAAAGCCATAAATTATTATGTAAAGTAGAAATATTGCGACAACCACAATCCCTTTATTTCCCCAATAACAAATCCCTTTTATTATCATTCCAAGAATTTCTCGGAAGTACCGATCTTTTCAAACGGGTCGTTTGGGGATTATTAACGAACGATACATTTAGGAAATATACCGCAGTATCATTCTTGTTTATTTATCACAGGCGGAAAGATATAAATCTGCTTCATTTTACTGTTAAACGTGTGTTGGTGTGCATCTGTCGTTTTTGCGCGAAAGTTTTAAGAACATTTACTTCAAAATGGCACGTGGCAAACCTATCAGTGTGGAAAAACGTTCACGCATTATTACGCTGGTTGAAGAAGAATATTCGGGGCGACAAATTGCTGAAAAAATAAGTATGAGAAGTTCAACAGTAAATGACATCATAAAGCGATATCGGACAACTGGAACTATAGAAAATCGTGTTCGTGCCGGAGCATCTAGGAAAACAACAAAAGCTGAAAGATTTGAGAATTGTACTATTAAGCAAACGCAATAGAAAATTAACAGCGCCACAAATAGCAGCCGAAGTCAATCGCGGCCGTGAAGAACAAGTTTCGGCGAGTACGGTAAAACGTCGACTTCAACAAGCGGACCTTCAAGGACGCATTGCCATTCGAAAACCCTTATTACGTCGGGGCAACAGAGCAAAACGGCTGCAGTGGGCCCGTTCTCATCTAGAGTGGTCGTTAGATGATTGGAAACACGTGCTTTGGAGTGACGAGTCAAAGTTTGAGGTTTTTGAGCAAAATCGACGAGTTTATGTCCGAAGATCTAAAACCGAAACGTGATCCCGAACTGCATTATGCCTACAACGAAGCAAGGGCGTAGTTCTGTGTTAGTGTGGGGATGTTTCTCCTTTGCTGGGACGGGAGATTTATGCAGAGTGCAGGGTGTAATGAGGAAGGAAAATTATTTTGCAATACTCCAGAATCATGCAGTGCCATCAGGATTGCGTATAATAGGCCGTAACTTTACATTCATGCATGACAACGACCCAAAACACACTGCGTTAGTGTGTAAGGACTATCTAAAGGAGCAAGAAGAACAGCACACCCTGAAAGTAACGACATGGCCCCCACAAAGCCCAGATTTGAACCCTATAGAGTTGTTGTGGGATGAACTGGACAGGAGGATCCGAAAAATATGCCCAACTTCACAAGAACATTTACGGAATATTCTGCAACATGAATGGATTAATATTCCACAATACGTTTTAACAAAACTTATCGAAAGAATGCCTAGAATAGTTCGAGCGGTGATTAACAGCAAAGGAGTTTTTTTCGATGAAAAAAAAAATAATGTTCAGTATGTTATATTTGGCCAGAATGACTTTATTTATTTATTTTTGTCTTTTTTACCTGTACATACAATAAAATTGCATTTTGTTTTTAGTTTCGTTTGTTTCTGTAACCTTTTCATGTTTTTTACTAACCGACCGAACTTCTCTGAACGGCAGTGTACATATATTCTGTGCATTACGTACCTTATTACCTTTAATATGAATAACTCACACAGAGTTGCTGGATTATTTTAAGGTATATATATTTTTAAACGTAATTGTGGACATGGTCGAATGTAGAAGTATTTTTCTAGCACCGTAAATTATATGTTGAATTTATAAGAGCATCGAAACCCAAACACCACCATCTTTTAATTCATTACTCCAGCACCCCATTACACGGTTATGAAATGTATTGGGCCTTTAAGCCCTCTTCAATTAAATTTAAAGAGAAACATCAACAACTGAAGAATGCTACAAATACCATTATTGGTCGAAAATACATAGCAACGAAATGCCAATCATGTTCTTTTGTATACGTGCACCATAACAAAGTAGCTTAGATGATTATGTTAAATTTTTGAAAGTGTTTATCATGTGCAGCGTAGAGTTTGTAATCTTTTTGAACGTACTTATGCGCTAAAGTATACCTTGCAATGTAAATTTTTTGTTTTAAATTAAGGTTGTTGATGCTTTGAATTCAAACGTGGGAACGCTCTCATAACGTCACCTCCATTGCTGACTCAAAATAACAGGTAAGTTGATGCAAAGTATAACATATTTGAATTAATGCATCTTATTGGTCGATAAAGGTTAGGTACTACCAATGTCCAAACGTTTTTTTAATACTTGCTTGGTTTCTTTTTAAAGCTATAAAGAGCATTCACTCTACTGCCTGTCTAAATTTACAATGTATCAAATTTGAGTTTGAGCATATTTAAATACAAAAGTTAGTTGGCTGAACGAGTTATTGGTCGAATCGGCAAATCTTTTTTCTCGATAATAAAATCTTCTTCCGCATGTAAGTTTTCTTCATTTAAAGTGCATACGTTCATCTTGATACCGTGCTACAGTGCTACGGTAGAAGCAACAAAGCATAAGAGCGGAGCAAGCATGAGCTTATCTTGGGAATTCCTCCAAGGTACACGTACTATATCTGTATATACTGCAGACTCTTAATGTAGTTTAGTTATTTAGCGCTTGTTTAATAATTCAGAAACGTCGCGTATTCCGTGATATCAACCATGGGACAAATTTCATTAAGACTTCTTTATTTCCAGCTCGTCTGACTGAAACAGTATACGTTGATATTAATTTTTCAGTCGGGCTAATTCGAGCCCAAATAGAGCTACGTAAGATCTCGTTTAATTTTGCAAACGTAGATATAATTTAGGAGGAATTTAAATTATTTATTATTTTAATAGTTTTCTCTAGGCGATGGATGGACTTATCTTTCCTATGGAAACTAGCACAGAGCACTAATTAAACTCCTCCAGTAACTACATTATCATTTCAACACAACGAGTCTCGATTAAAAGCTCAATTTATCTTGTAGATCCTTCCAGTTCTTTCTACGCGCACGTCAGTCTTACGAAATTAACTTCGTTTAAATGTTTGAAAGATGAAGGAAATATTTTCGTTGGCGGATGATCTATTATTCTCAATATATTTTCCTCGATTTTTCTGCAGCATTAAAGTATACGCGGTGTATATATATATAGATATATAACATCGCACTATAGTTCGAGATGAGATGGATTTACTTACAAGGCATACAGCTTCGGACCGTAACTAATTCGCGCGTGTTATTTATGACACGGCAACATCCTCGCGAGAGCTACAGTACTTTACTGCTTAATTAACCCGTTGAGAGTGGAGGCGTTGTCTTCAGTTCTTTGCGCTGATGTTTAAATCGACTAAAAAAATTGCGGCGTAGTAACTTTGATGAAAAATAAAACGTATAAGAGGTATAAGAGCGAACTTTTCACCAAAAGCAGAGTAGGGCGAAATGTTTTTCTACCGTATGACGTGAAAGAAATATATTTTTGACCTAAAAGGAATTGTATTATAAAGACTTGTTTTGATACCCGTCTTTAGTTAAAAGGGGCTTAAGCAAACATTAAATTATGAATTTGCTTGTTCCTATTGAGCGTTTGTTGCTGTCAAAGATGCAAAATATGTGTGAGGAAAGCCGTGGAAAATAAACCAAATCATTCTTAAGATCAGTTGCAAACTTAGAAGAGATTAGCTTAACCGAATATTTACAATTGTCATAAACTTTTGTCTCCAACTGTATTTCAACAAACACAGCCATAGGTTATACACCTACGCAGACGCGTCACGGGTTTCAAGTCCACTAATTAGAGGCGCACTATTAATAGCCTGTCACTAGAACAAGGCTTCATGCCACTAGTACTACCACTACTACTACTATTACTATTACTACCGCTATACTGCTGCACCAGCGACATCTACAACATCTTCCGCACGCTCTATCTTTAGCGCGGAGACTCTCGCAATTAGCTAGACATTAAGTGTTCTCTACTTAGCGAAAGTGTTCGTGCCAAATGCCATCTGCATTATTTATTGAAGTCACGGCAAAGGTCTCGCATATGTTTTGGCGGATTGACCGGAACTAACCAACAGAAACCGTGTAGCGGATACCGTGATGTCCTACCGTTAAGCTTGGATACATGCCGCGCGGGTATTAGCCGTTAAATTGGCAATTACCGATGGTTTCGTAGGGACACAACACGGTAACTTGCTAAACGGTCAAATACAAGCTAAATGTATTAGCGATATTGACATGTGATGTTATGTGACATGTTCTTGTTACCTCTCTGATATAAAGGCATGAAATATGAGAAAAACCAATCCAGAAACCTGACAAATTGCTGTAATTTTGGATTCTTTTGGAAAGAATGTACGAATGTCATAACTAGAGCTAAATATGAAGCTAAGAAAATTCAATGTCTTGAGGTTGTAAGGCAGTAATTCAAGATAGTCTATCGCCTGTAAATACTAAAATATACGAGCATTTGTTTCCGCTTCGTAAAGAAAGAAAGCAAACGTTTATTGACGTTTTAGAACATTGTAGACAACAGTTTCAGTTTCGTAATAATCGATCCTCACGCTTTAAATACTATAGTTAATTGCACGCCAAATGTCACAAGCTTTTTAAGCAAATCCCCAAGAAACTTTCTAGATTGAGATTTGGGCTCTGACTGTTAAAGAGCTGGTGGCGATGTAGGGATATGGTTTCATCCTCGTTGATAATAACATGTAATCTAGTTCAGATCTAAGTGGATTAGAAGAAATGGAAGCTGAGGCTAAGTTAAGAAATTGCAAAAAAACTATTGTAAATTATGTCAACGTGTCTGTCATTTAAATCGTCTTTTCTCTTGTTATTTTTATTTTCAGTAGAGCCTCTAGAAAAATCTAAAAATGGAGGGAGACATGGAGGTTTCTGATGAAAGGTTTAATTTCGAAAACAAATATTCAGTTTTATTACATTATTTATTTATCACATATTCCAATTTTCTCCCTCACCATCATCTTCACTATCTGTTATTTCATATCTGGTGGATTCTTCATTTGTTATTCTAAAAACTTTGGAATGTTCGTCGCCACCTACACAGAAGAATCGGATCTATTGAAATCACAAACTCGAAATTGGGATAGTACATTCCTTTCGTGTGTAGGCACGCAATAATTTTTGAAGTTTTAGGCCTTAAGCGTGTAAAGTAGGGGAGGTTCGCTTGGAAGTCTTGTAATTTGTTTATCTAGAAAGATAAAATTTGGTACTGAGCTTCTGGTTAGAAACAAAGAAGCACTATTGAATTTGAACCCGCTCGTGCAAAATTATCCACCCCCAATTTATCCTGTTAAGAATTGATTTCGATACAAAATTATATCACTGATTTTACTTCCCAATTCTCCAAAAACACTAAAATAGTATTTTCTTTATTTCTAATCACAAGCCTAAATAACGATTTGCTTACAGTAAATACGTCAATAATTGCTATTAACAATTTAATACGTATGTATATGGGTCTATTAGGCCTAATACCCTCACTCATTAAAGTCATTAAAGGTAAAGATAGCACCTTGTAATCCGTACATTTACTGTATCAGGAAACCATTAAGCTTAAAGGCAGATACGATGAAATGATTTCGTATGTATTTTTTTTAACAAAATTACAACATTGCAGCTTACATAATATGATTTTAATAATTAGCACAATCTGACTGACGATGAATTAACTTCTTTTATACCATAATAACTGGAAAAAAAAAGAATAATTGTTCTTAAATAGCAGGAACAAGGTCTGCCAGTCGCGTGAACTTTTTTTGGAGTTAGACTAATTTAATATAACAACAAGGCAGACACAATTATATTGGTTACAGCATTATTTGTTTATAGCATATCGTTTATTTTGCTCAATTCCTTCATTAACTTCTGATAAACGATGAAAACATTTACAGGTGGCTACTGCAAGGTTCCAAATTAACTTTCCTCTGATTTTTCGCGTACATAATTTTTCACGACTCTGCTAGCATGTTTGGGATCATTGTCTTCTAGCAGCATCAACTTCGGGTTAGTTAAACATTGTCATGACGGTACAATCAAACCTTTGAACAACACCAATAAGGTTCCTCCTAAGTGGTTCTGTCTAGAAAATCACCGATCAGTTACTGTTATTACAATCACCACTAGCTGGACTCAAAGCTCAAACAATCCTTTAGTCGCATAGATCTCATAGGCAAAAGCAACACGTAGAGCTCCTTCGATACATCCAGAGGCTCGCGTGTTTCAAGATTGCAGGTGGACTTATTGGCAAATCACGCGATTACAAAATACCATCGCCATGAGCTATATAAAGAAGTTCTGGTCACCGCAGACTAGACTTAAAAAAAATTGGGCAATTTTCTTTAACTAAATGGAGGCCACTGGGCTACTTTTACTCTCGATGTGTATTTTACTATAATTCATGTAACATTACTGTAGAAGGCGAAAAATACCACCAAGTTTACTTTCCAGATGGTTACTCATCCTTGCCACTTTTTTGAACCACAACTACCACTTACTCCACTACTTAACATATGCATATGCTCTACCACTTTTAAATGAAATGCTACAAGAAGATGTAATGTCGTAACGGATGTTATCGTGACTAAATAAATTTGCATTATTCGTTATCGCAGTTATTATCATAGCCATTTTATGGTCCGATAAATAGCTTCAAATACCCACTTACTCCAAGTATATTCAGTGCTATTGCTATTTTGTGTGCTTTTTATTTCACTTAAATACACACAACGTAAAATAAAAACAAACGATCTGCAACTCGTTAGAACGTTGACAAAACGTTCCGAACCAACCACGTCGATTTGCATCTTTTCAATCGTCGTTAAATCTACTTTCTGTGTTATCCGCGCTCCTCTACCGATAAAAATGGAATACAATTTGAATGATACCTTCCAACATGCTATAAACTCAAACGAAATAAGGACGCTGCGCCGTAGGTGGTCCGCCGTGGTAGGACTACGATCTATAGGGTCTCCCTCTAACTACTTGTTGACATTAATAACAACCTCGAGAAGAGTATAGGATTTGCATGTACCGTTTTCCTACATGCATCAGGCGGACGGATCTTCTCTCCGACGAACAACACGTACACAGAGAAGCTCGTCTTGTTCCATCAGCTCGCAGAGGCCAAAAAGAACAAAAATGGGATGCACATTAACTGGTACCCTCTCAGAGTTCTGTTCTCTCTTCGTGCGCGTGAAGAAAAGAGCAAAATTGTTATTGAGATCACTCCTTATTTAATATTCTTTCGATTCAATCCATGTCTGTATTGCTACCAGGAAGGTGATTTATCGCAGCGAATTAACAATGGCCGGCCTAAATTTTTACAACCGGACTTTTCGAAACCGTTTGTATCATACACGGGTTTCTCAGTTCTAATAATGGGATTATTGCAGGTATTATCCAGCGGCAGAGGGTCAAATCCCTTTCCCAAATAAATCAATATAATTTATTTACTGTTGTTACGTTACGTTCCGCTGAAAATCGGTCGATTTACTTGAAAGATGGCAAAGAAATTAATGCTAATTTATGGTTTGCGCCGGCAGACATCTATTAGTCGATGTCGAAATAATTATAAGCTTCAGAAGCGTTTTATTTCGGTGACCAGAATAATTATTTTTAAAGGATTACGGTATCATTTAATTGTTTTTGATTGTGGTTCATAAGAGCTGACGTAAAATAGACATATTTACAGCTGCTGTGACAATTATTGAAGAAAATCCGTTTATAGATGCTTTTTACTGTCAAGCAGGCATGGATTTATAAATGCGGAAGAATTAAAAATCGGATGCTTCAAGTAGGTTTACTAAGAAAATATTTAATAGAAATCGAATAGGCAATCGAAATGGACCAATTAAGTAGTTGTCGATTATACCTGCCCACGGGTAAATGAAAACCCATACTGGTGATTCCGTATTTTGGTTTGAAGTTTCTCATCTTCCCAATGGTGGATATTATCCAGATTCAAAACACCATCGATGTTCCATCGGTGACCAAGACTAATGACTAATTCCATTCTAAGAAGAAACTGTTCTTTGAGAACTTGTCTAACTGGTTCACGGTTAACATTTCGCACAGCTGAACTTTTCTGGTGTTTATTCTCGAATTATTTTCTAATATCTGCAAAACAGCTTCTTCGTTTATAACAGTGCGATGACCTCTAGTAACCTCATTATTAACATTTGCTTTTCTGAAACAGGCTTACGGACATTAGTGCATAGAAGCTTTCCTTATTATTTTTTGGTTCTCTATCATGTGACACTATGCATTATGGCTTTTTTAATGTGAGCCGTTAGATTTGATATTTTCAGGAAACATTTGCTGTTTTTCCCTGTTGGCAACCTGATCTTAATTTGAGATTGTTTGTCTGTTCTCCCAATACTCCACACTTAGCAATTCCCTTCTTTCTACATATTAAACTTAAACTCAAAATTTAAACGAAACCTACGCCTTCCTGAAAAGTAGCTTCCTAGTTGTCAAAATGCGATTTTTTTTGAAGAGTTTATTTAAAATTGCTATTTATTTGATAAATTCTCACTCGCCAATTATACTGCTTTGAAAAAAAATCGTGTCCTCAGAAGAAATTATTGGTAGAATAAGCAACTTCGATATAATAAGGTATTTTAATCGTTTCGGGAAGAATTCGTAACGAACATCCAATTACAATAACATCTGTAATAATTTACGCTCATCGATCCTACAATGTCCCTTCATTTCGCGCGTATACCATCTCTAATTCGCGAGGAATCCGAGCCAGTCCGGGAACCGCCAATAAAACGTCAGGTGTTCTTAAAATTTCGGTAGCCGTAGGTTGTGTTCGAGACCTTTTGATGCGTCGCCGGCACATTCATTACGGCCATGACGGATTAACCTGGCAACCAATTAAAATACTTCATCGGGATTTTTTACACTCCGACGTGTTGGCGTGATTGGAGACATTTTTTTGTTCGGATGTCTTCGGGGAGGAAATATTACCTCTGTCGCTTGTTTAGAGGTGAAGATATTTTAGAGATTGTGAAATAAGGTCTGATTCACAGTTCAAGTAAATATTTTCTTGCGTGTATATGCGAGAACTCAACCAATAGATTTCAAAGCTATTGAAATGTCGGGGCATGGATTCCCCGCATATATAAACGCATTACCTCCGCATAATTTGGCGTCAAAATATGACGTTTCGATAATAAATTACCGCCTATCTCGTTCCTCTCTTTATTGCAAGGCAAAATGTAGAGTTTGCGACGTGCGAAGCAGATTACTTAACAACTTGATTCCCCACTTAAGGAAGGAAGTATAGGAAGGAAGCATTATTCCTGTTTAATGTCTTGTATGGGAATTTTTTTGCCCCACCACCGCCGCCCTCATCCGCCAACGCGTGCAACCCTCTCATCTTTGGAAAGTATCAGCAACGTTGGCAACTCCATTACCCGGCGAAAGAGGAGGAAGCTCTTCATATTCAGCGGAATTTTACGCGCTGGAAATTACCGGAGAATCCGTCGGAAACGGAAAGAGCTTGCTTCCATCTAGAAAGTGTACCCTGCAAGACATCTTGAGGAGGAATACTACAGACATTGTTATGGATGTGCAAAGTATGAATAAAAAAAATATTGAAATGGAAATGTCTTTACTTAGGAAAAAAAATTTAGAAAGCAAGTTTTTATAAATACTCATTTTAAAGAAAACATCAACAAAACTAAATTTCTTCGTTCTCATTTAGGGCAAGGTGATGTGCCTTTAGGACCGCTTATCCGCTTATCAGTACAGATTAAGATCAAATAGCACCTTCCTTGATGATCAGCTTTATATGCTGGCAATTATATCTCCAACCGTTTTTATCTTTACTGTGGGTGGCGATCTGTCTTGGGGTTCAAATACTTCACGAACCTATGGGTGACTCGATTATATCGCCCTTCTCCAGGCGTCGTTCTAGAGTTTCTGTAGATGTTCTGCTATTGTGAGGATCTGCAAATCTTTTCTGATTGGATCATTTTTCACAAACATTGGTACCTGGACGACCATTCTCAATGTTTTATTCTGCTCGACTTCTAACACTTCGTGCACGTCAACTATGGCCCCGGTGTGAACGTACATCAGCAATTTAGCTTTGAGACCCAGTTGGCTTCTTTGCAGGAACAGCATAAGAAGTCCCCTTCAGTGAATGAACTTCTTCTTTGTGCCTTTTTTGTCGCTTAAAATATTTACGACGAACGTCTTTGATCCTTAAATATCGTAAATCGAACGACGACACACTTGTGCTAATTGACGTATAACCGCCACATGAAGCACCACCGGACCACATCATCGACAGCACTCGTCGGATTCCTAACGTGAGCGTCTCCTTGTCACATGAAGCGATGTAAAAAATTAGCAACTTCTTTGAAATGTCATGTGTGGACAAAACTTACAGATCCGGATAGATCCAGAAATAGATCGAACAGATGACCTGATACTGCCCATCTTAACTGCAAATGATCCTCCCCGAAGATTACCTAGAAGTCTTACCATGTTTGCATTGACTGCACGAGCTTATACACAAGGCCATCATGCCACATGGAGTCGAAAGCCTATTCGATGTCAGGGAAGACAGCATGAACAGCGTCCGTTTTCTACACCAAGTCTCGGACATAATCAGCAAAACACAGAAGCTAAAGCTCCGTGGATAGTTCTCACGAAAGTCAAATTATTTCGAAGGAATTGGATCGATATTAGCAACGTCTTCCCTTAGACGAAAGAAGGCCTATATGGCTGGGGGAAGATTGAATCCGTACGATCTTTAGGAAATACCACAATTTTGGCTTCTTCCAAATTTATACAATTATAACGAATCGCTCTATAGCCACGGTTAAGTATTTCAACGCGCTACTCGGAACTGCATCGGGAGCAGATGCTTTTCCAGAGTTCGTATTCTTGATAATAGATTTAATCTCATCCCCAGTTGCCGGCGGCAAGTCGATGCCTTCCATGTTTGTTAAATCATTCAGTGCAGTGTTGACATGTGTCTCCGGTGCGTCATTTTCTTCTGGTTGATTTTGTTGTTTCCTTTCTTCTTTTTTAAGCGAAAGTTTATTCTCTTCCATTAAAAAAAAAAACAATTACTTCTAGTGAAAAACCAGATTTCCGATGGAATAATTCCTTGGCTAGATTTAATGTTTTATTACAAAGAAATTATTCATGTTTGATCTAAAGAACAGGCCTCTTTATTTTGTGTTTGATTTTGTAACGTCTTTAAAGTTCGAAGGTGACGACTGTGATGCGAAGGAGAAACCGGCGTCATTTTAATGCCAATGGAGACCAGTTTATTCAGACGTTACTTTGTAGATAACGGTAAGGACAATCAGTACCAGATCCTTTCAAACTTGCAAGCACGACTAAATTGGTAAATTATAGTAGAGATCCTAACATTTACCGCTTTTCACAATCAAAGACACCAGTCCAAAACAATAACAACGCTCACCATGTAACACCCGCCATCGAATCTGAACAACAATTACAGCTTGTCTGCTTTTCAATACTGTCATACGCAGACCCAACACATGTTACATGCTCTTACAACAAATATACGAGAACGCGTCTTCCTATTGTTGCCCTTTTATTCTTTCTTTCCTATAGTGTCTTTTTGTGTGTCATTCGCGTAACGACATTCACGCTAACAGTAGAAACGTCACGGCCTGATCCCGACCAGGCTTCAATGCGATGGGAATTTATGGGGTTGCGGGGTTGATTCCGTACCTCGATGCCGCGCCAGTAAACATTAGGAGTGATAAAGTGTACAGATGCCGTCGGAATTCAAATGATCGCCCGTTTTTGTGTTCGTTTTGTAAGTATATGACTTTTATATCAAATTTTCTTCGAGGCGGGTCTTTTATACACAGTACAAGGGATGAAGCAGGTTTTGCGGTTACCGTATTAAATAACTTAAGGCTCCTCTTAATAAAAAATAATAAAAATAAGGAGCAAGGAGCGAAAGACAGTTATTCAGATTATGCAAAGCTTACGAGAACCAACTCTTGTAGATCGTAACTTAAACAGTTTGTTTCATGCAAACGTATCTGCAATAATTTGTACACAAACTCGGGACTATTCAATAATTAACCTTACCTCGCTAACTGGAAACAATAGGTTCTAAAAGTCCCAAGAATTTAAGACATTCGCAGGTAACAAAGAGCTGATCGCGTAGCTCCAAAACAACTCTGTTGTTATTTTCCTTGATACATCTTTTCTAACGGCCACAATTCCAATTCCGTAGTTTTCTTTTTCTGTTTACATAGGCTCAAAGTTTCGTTCGGCGGACAATGATTTTCATCGAATGAAGAGGTCGTCGCATTCGTAAACGCCTATTTTGCAGAACAAGATGCGAACCAGTATTTGGATGGATTTAAAAAATGCTTATTTCTATGTTAGGTAGGAAACTTTTATTACCCTCGTAAACAAGCCAAAAGCGTAGCCTAAAGAAAATAATTACTAGAGCACAAGAAGGATTTTTAAATTTTTTACTTTAATATCCTAAAACTTACAAAGATGGACTATCTGCAAGTATTGAAGTTAGGTCTCCGAAAGAGCAAATCTTCGCGAAATATACATGAAAATCCCGCTTGACATGCTACAATTATATTCAATGGTCCCCTATAAATGCTATCAATGGCTAGAAGTAATGAAATTACAATATTTTAAACATTTATCATCTACAGAACGTTACGGCTGTCAATTCCATACATCATTCGGAACAAATTGATTCAAATTATATATTATTACTGGAGTTGTCAATTCCTATTAACGAAATGAATTTTCCGATCATTCGGAGGTATTCATTGCACTATAAATCTAACGCGGTGGTGTCTTTGAAAGGATTACCCGACTGAAAGCTAATGGTCTCCGTTTTAGGGCGATATTTGCGGAAATTTGAGAGATATTTATCGAGGATAAACACCAGGAGGGAAGATTCGCACCAAATCATGCGGCATTCTTCCAAAAGCGCCTATATGTGGATGTACGTTTATTATAATTGAGGAAATTAGGGACAGATGGTGTTTATTTGTCCTGCGGGCTCTTCCTCTAAATATAGTAGGTGTGGAGAATGAATCCGTTCGAAAGCAAATGTTGTGGGCATAAAAAGCACTCTAGATTGATTAGGTAGAATGATTCATACTTTGTAACTACGAATGGTTGTTTGTGCGATTAAAAGTGAGTGTAACAGATGCGTACAAACAGATAAATCGGATGGACTTTCTAAAAATAGCATTTTAAGGATTGAGGGAATTGATGTAATTTATTTAATTAATTTGAAACGTGTAGAAGATAGTTTCTAATTGTTGTTACTAGCCTCGGCACAAGGCGTTAACTAAGAAGGAGGTAGCTGCACCTTGAAAATTATTTCCAAAGCTTTTAGGATTTCTCCTGACATTTTCTGGTTGATAATAACGACTCTTGATAGTTCCAATGTTTACTGTAATATTTGTTCCTTTTATAGGTACTGCTAAAAACTAGCGGCTTCCACAGCAGTAATTTTTCGGCTCTTTGGAGACGTTCGTTGAATGATGTAGACGATAGTGTTATGCTATCCATGGAAACCGACTCTCGGGATTCGTTGTTATCAATGAAAGTTTTACATACGCGGTAACCAAGTTTTATTCAAGTACATTTTTTTCTGGTGATTTGGTTATCAAATATCCAGAAGCAGCCTGTTTACGTTAAAATAAAATTTCTTAAAGATATCTTCAAATGAGCTAAACTTGCTTAGAAGCTACTATTACTACAAATTGGCAAAAGAGATGCGAAACATGAATTTGCGTAGATAATTCCATCTATGGCTCATCGATTTTTATCACCCATATACCTACCTAGTTTATTCAAACCTGCCAATGCTATCGTTGCATTAATAAATAAAATATTCCACGCCATTTCGAGCGGTGCTGTACGAAACAAAAGGAACGCACGGCGAAGCCTTCATCAAACAAATACGCGACGGATTTTTGCTCTAAAAGCGGAAGCGCGAGTATTCAATATTTCGCAATGATGCATTCATATTCCCACGTACATTGCGAACGCCAAAAAAGAGAGACGGAGAGAGACAAAAGTGTAAATAAAATTGATATTCTTGGATTTCATTTCTGCGAAGCGGAATACGGATTTATTTGCGATGTTTTCTTTTTTCATCCGGAGCTGTATGTACGTCGCGTCGTTCGAATTGTATCTACAACAATATTCCGACGCTGCATATTGACAACTGTTCAATCATAAACCGCTTTAAAAATTTATTCTATCGGGAATAGCGTCTGTTAAAATATTTACGCGTTGTTTGTGCCTATTTTAGCAGGACAGTAGAAATAGATGCACGGTAACTGGGGGGAAATTAAATACTAGAGAGAAGCGTTTAGAAAAATGAAATACGAGTTATTAAAAATTCGATAATTATCACAAATCTACAGAAGAGCTGAATGAAGATGGTCCATTGTTACCTAGATTTATTCTAGTTGATAAGGCACAAGCCTTGTAGAGATGGTTGTAGATTCTCAACGGGGGCGGTACCACCTCTCAGTGGGCAGTAGAGCCTTTCATGGGGCGATAGCGGATCCTAAGGCAAATAGTCGAAGAATTGAGGTAGTCAAGAGGAGCGGCAGTTTTGGTTTAGTTTACAATAAATTGACAGTGAAAAACAGAGTTCGGAAATATTCATTTATGTACGTTCCCTCAGCTACATCTATGAGTTCGCACACGAGCTCGTGCGCTTCAAATTTTGTCTTCTAGAAGACAAAATATAAACTTCGTCCACGCTTGCGTAAGTGTGGTGTTTCTTGTTTCCAGGAATCTCCAATCGTCCCTTTGGCATTTATAATAAAAGTTCTCCACTTTCCGTGCGCTTGCCGAACTTAGCAGAGACTAGACAAACTCGTGTTTTGTCGACTCTCGAGGAAACCAGTAGCCATTCTCATGAGACTAATAAGCACGAGTCCTGCTGGTCTCTGCTAATTTCGTGAAACGCACGGAAAATGGCGAATATAGAGGTATTCTGCATTATCAGCAAGTAAATGTTCTATCGCCCTTCCCTTGTGAGACTCAAAGTTGACTTAAACTTAAAAAGGCCATTTTATGCATTTATTAGAATTAATACTTAGCAATCAGTTAATTACTTAGATAAAAGCGTTAACATATTGATGTCAAATGCGTTATCATATTAACATAAGTGGCGCTAACATTATACTTTGCAGTACCTTCCATTAGCATTTCCAGGAGCTTTCGAGACTCATATGGCCTCTCTCTGATATTATAATTGGCAACTAATATATCAGATTAGATTAAACTTGATAAGCTCTATTCCCAAAATACTAAATGCACAAAAAAAAATAGCTTTACGTCCTACTTTATCAAACATCCATTAACCGATAAAATTCCATTTATACTACCACCTACCCATAAACACATATGTCAGCCTAGTATTAATAGCAAAATCATTTTCATAACCACTGCCGTACTGCATATAACATTTATTCCACAGTTTGGCACGCTCTTTTCAGATCATACGTCGTCAGTCAACAGCTGTCGATATCGACTTTTACGCTTCCTGCAGCCTACCACGTGCGTTACACACGGTTTCTGCTTTTACGACAATATGCTGCCTTCATCGATGAAAGATGCAACGATAAAAAAACCGAACTTTATCTGTGAAATATGGCCAGTATTGTAGGTGTAGAATCCGTTATGAGATAACTAATGGCGTATAACGAAGACAGTTGTTGTTCGATGTGATGTGAATGTGTTATAGGCCTTAGATGCATCTGTGGAGAGATATTGTGCAGTTTTAGACATACGATCTTATAACATTTTAACACATTACTTGCAATTCACCCATTTTCGGGAGGCTTAAAAAATCCACTAGCTTGACAAAAAAAAATAATTGTGTTTCTCTCTGGTTTGTACGATTCAATAGTATCTAGCCTTATTATAAATGATAAAGGTTTGATTATTTTTATTCTGGAATCTATTTTTACTTCCAGAAAGTAATTTTAAATGATTTCTTTATATAATTTTTATTAAGAAGCTTTTTGTTGTGGTTGGCGGAAGTATAAACGGCTACTTTAACACACTGATAGACTTATTGCCGTTCAAAACCACCACTTTCCGCCAATGTCCCGAAGGTGGGATGTTATTGCGGTCGGCGAGTGTGTCGTACCGCATTCTGTTTCAAGCGTCGGCGATAGAGGTGGTCGTCGATCCGCAGTGTAATAACAACTCATTACCTCATGGAATTACGGCGGTTAGTAGATTAATACAATTTTGTTCGGTGTGTACAATTATTACTGAAATTGCAAAATATTTTAAGTGCATTTAAGAAGTTACCCAAATAATTAAAAAGGAATAAATATTGCAAAACTTGTAACAATTTCGACAAGCACCAAAAAATTGCAAATCAGCTCGTGCATTATTCATTGGCGATTACAACTTTAAACTCCTCAATTCCATTATACTATGTCATTTGGTCGTTTATTTTCATTCTTCTTTACCATGCTGCTAATTGCGTCCTTCCCGATGCATTATAATTGTGCAAATTAAATGGCGAACAGTCCCTTGCTATGATTTTACGCAACCAGTTTCGTAGAATAATTAGTCCCTTACAAATGATACCTGCGGAAAATGACGACTATAGAAGACTCGCAAAGATATACAACAACACATTTCACCGCAGTGTTTGGATATTCCCTCGTGGAAGCTGGTAAAATGATCGCGGTAATCGTTTCGTCGTCGTAAAATAATTTGCTGGATTGTAAGCTAATACTTTGCCTCCCAGCAAGGCATGATTGGATAGGCTGGATGGTGGAGATCTTCTACGTACATCGTACTCGCTTTCAGGCTATAAGTGATCGTTTATTTTGATTGCATGCTGGATGTAGTTGTGCTTGTAACTAAGTCGTTTCGTTAAAATTCGTTACGCCCGTAGTCCTGAGCCGAAAGTTGCAAATACCGATGTTATATTAATGCACAAGCTTCGCGTTTTTCGGGAATCGGTTTTAAACCGTACCGACCAATCGTAAGTTTATAATTGACACAAAATGTCCTTTAATAACCCGTGTGTTTCCAAGGCAGTCTTACCAAATTTTAAAACAAAACTTTAGATATAAATTACTAAAGGCTAGTTACTTGTCGATAATTAATGAATACAAATTAGTTCTCTCCATTTCAAGTATTATTTAGAAATAAATCTTCCTATTCGACTGTAATCCCAAGTACTTCCTCAGTTTCTTCTGTTTCGAATGATTATTTTGTAATTTTCCGCATTTACTTAAATCTGTCATCTGAAGTACGTAGTAAACATTTACTAAGGCGCTGTAAGGTATTCCATTTCCATGCAAACTCCCCATAATTATTAAACCTTAAGTTATTTTCCAAATACTACGTTTTTACCTTCGCGGTCGCCTGCAAGCTGTTTACCTATACTTCATGGAGTTGCCCAAGGCTCCCAAAGACACCTGTTTTTAACTTACTTAGTTTTAGTAATAACCTTCCCGCGGAAAAAATGTTTATCTGTTTTCATGCATTCTTCTTGCCCTGCTGTAATTACCGCTATTCTGCAAAAAAAAATAGTCAACACAAATCAAAATAAACATTATCGTCGTATGATTAACGAAACAAGAAATAATGATGTGTAATAACAAATTTCTAGCGGCCAAATTTACAAAAAATGGGAACTTATACAACCTCTTTAGACCTATGAAACAACAACACACACAAAAGACGGGTAGTACAAAAAAAGTGCCGAGGGAATACAGCAGAAGATTTCTAACAAGGGCCGTCTCCACTGCTCCGACTCCTGCCAACAATAGACCCCGAAATAGTTAACATCAAAAATAAATTGCAAAATTCAGAATCTCGAGCTTTCTCAACCAGATTATAGACATCTGTGGTACGGGCACGAATCATAAGTAAATGTTTGGAGCAAGGAACGTACGAATTCCAAAAATGAATGAGGCGACTCTGTATAATGAGACCAATACCCATCCTACCAGTATTTCTTAAGATATTTGAAAAAGTAATCTCCAACAGATTAATTTCTTTCTTTGAAACTAATAACTTACTAACGTCAAACCAACATCGTTAGAGAAGCCCTAAGTGAACTTCTATAAGTGTAATGGAAATTATACAATCCATAATTACTGCATACAACGCAGAAATTCCAACAGAACATGTTGGATCTAAGCAAAGCTTTCGACTCAACAAATCACAAAGTGGTGCTAAATATATTGGAACAGTGAGCAGTAAGAGGCTATTCATTAAAATTAATAATATCCTACCTGAGGGGATAGAAGTCAAGTTGTTGGTAGCAATGGTGAGGTTTCAGGCCCCACTACTTGGCACATTGATCCATGTTTGGACCATTCCTGTTCATTGTTTACATGAACGACTGAGCTGGCGTGTTTCCCAGTGCATACTTGTGAGAGCAGAAGACGAGGAAGAGCTTGTGTTCAGAGATGACCCAAGGAGATGTTAGAGAGTGGTATAGTAACTATGGCAAACCGCAAAGAAAACCCAATCAATAAAATTGTTGCGGGCCTAGCCATCTATGTTTTCAATTAGTAGTTTCTAAGTTTGCATATAGACAATGAACTGAACTATAAATGCCAAATAAATGAATTATGTAAGAAGTTAACATCTGCTTCATTCACAATAAGAAGAATGAAACAAGCAGCTACTTACTGGTCTGCTAAAACTGCATATTTCGTTCTCTGCTGGGGCCGATCCACTGATGCGAAGCATGTCCTTTTTCTATCCAACACTGTCCAGTCCAAACTGACCTTAATTGGTGCTTATGTACTGGAGACCGTAAAATACGTGCTTGGTCCCGCACACATAGGAGACGAGAATTTGAGAAAATTTTTAACAGTTGTTGTAGATAGCCGTTGCTGGTTCTTGCTAAATGTCTTGTTTTATACATAATTTGTTAACATACAAGTACCTCTACATGTATTTAATTTCATCTCTGTCACGCTGACTTACATGTATGTAGATGATACTAGAAACTGCAAAGGCCAGCAATGAAGCAGCCATTATCAATGGTTTTTTCCAAACAAATTAAATTAAATGAGGACAATTTAAATTTAGCTCCAATTTGCTAACCTAAAAACCTATATTCAAAATAACATGGGAATGGTACGGAACAGATGGGTTCAATAGTATGCTGATACTTTTTGAAAATTTGCGCAAAATCTAACGCGTACATATCAAGATACATTTTGCTGAAGAAGTATTTTCATTTTACTGACAACAATTGGCAACACATTGTACTTCTCATAGATCCTTGAAAATAAACGCTCAAAAGTAAATTCCAGCTAAAGCCCTGAATAAACCAGTACATACTTGACTGAAAATTTTTCTCGATCCCCCGTTGAATCGAAGGAGGAAACAACCGCTCATCTTTTCTCCCAAAACTGCATTCTAACCCATGAGCTTTTGTCCCGCGAGATTTCCTAATTTGATCAAGAGCTACCTACCTGGCTGGGTAGCGAACGTATAGCCGTTGAAAGCACCGAACGCTGTTGATGGCTTGAGAATTATTTATAACGCAGACGGAGGGAATTTTATAAGACTTCTTCTTCGTTGCCGTCGTCGTCCTCTCCATTTACTAGTTGTGTATTTCGCTTAATTCTTTTTTCTCTTTCGTTGCAACTTGGATACCTCCGTTTCCATATCCGTCTAAGGTATCTAATAGCATTTTCAATACCCTTTTTCGGTGTTCATATGATTGTGTGGTGTTGTGGTGATTGGATATGATTCGGAATGAAAGGGCGTGTAAAAGAGTGAATATCAACTAAGCATTTTTTTTTTGTATTTGAAGGATATTAATAGTCTGAATTTTAACTTGGTACTTTTACCTGATAAATTTTTCTCAATGCTTCCTGTCTTCGTCAGCTAGATTTGGATATGGCAATTTTTTTTTAAGCAGTACAGAACTTTATTACAATAAGTAAATGAAATAATTAATACAATATTAGTTAATATAGGGCAACTTTTAAAGGGTTTTGACTGTACGCAGCCCTCCTACATCTAACTTACTAGCTAGTAAAAGAATGTGGTTAGCCTTTTCCGTGGGTATTTTTAAATTCTCCGCTATCTAGTTTCTTAAAGCTGAATATGTATTGTGAGCGGCGTGTTTCGTTTTAATAAAGGTGATTCAACATACAAACAATAATAATAGAATAATCACAAATAAACATTTTCCCCCATTTCACCTTCATTTACCCAATCATAAAATAAGACGCCGCTTTGTAAAACATCTTGTTCGAAATTTTCAGCAAACGCCGTTTATACCTCATCGACAGCGTACACTGTGTTAGTTGTAAGCCTGCAGAAACGAGTTGTGCCTTACGAAATTAGCAGAGACTAAACAGACTCGTGTTTATTCGTTTCATGAGAATGGTTTCCCCGAAAGTCGACAAAACAGGAGTCTGTTTAGTATCTGGTAATTTCGTGAAGCGTCTAGTCGTTCCTGCAGACTTAGTTAGTTGTCTTCCAAATTTTATATGATTAAATTCGGAGATAAGCGATCCCAAAATTACCCAAAAAGGCTTTCCCTTCGAGTAATCCCAAATCCACAGGAGACCCGTCTCGTGCCTGTTATCCTATAATACTTGACTAAAGTGAATATTTTTTTGCTCATATACAATACACATACCTCATTTACTTCACCCAAGAAGGATATTCTTGTTTTAAGAGAGTACTTTTCTGTTTGTATGAAAAATGTATTATTTTGCCCAAGAAATTTAGATTTTGAAGAGCCTTATTACAATTACTAATCCTTTTAGAAGGGTCTCGATTAGGCTAATAAATTCTATTGGAGAAACGCTACAATATATGTATTGCCTACAAAAATTGTAGTTTCGCGATTCCACTCTGTATCTCACAAATATAACGAAAACACGACACTGCACATTATAACCTTTCATTAAACAATTAATTTTCCAATAAAAAGCAAGGCTAATTGGCAATTTTATTTGTTAATATTTATACTTTGTTTGACGAGTGCGAATGTCATGGCTATTACAAAAATGTCATTGTTTTATCAATTGGAACGTCAAACGAATTTCATCGAAATTTCACGAACAATTTTCTCTCGATTCATGGTCAGCTGAACGCGTAGAATGTTTAGCGTTGCCAACCGGAGCGAAATTAAACGCATCAGCGCACTATTTCCGACAGATTTTTGCATAGAAACGCGGTAAAATGCAGTTTTTTTCTATTTTTACTTTTTTTCAAATTACGTAGGTACTACATACGAGGAGAAGTCAACAAAAAAGCTAATTAAACAAATAAAATGGCTAATATTCGTTATGATTTGGGGAGAAAGCAATTGCGGATACTAGATACAGAGTGCGCCATTTAAAATGAGACAGGAAAGCAAATTTGATAATTTGAGTGAGATATAGTTCATAATAAGTATTTTGCAGTTTTCTACTAATTCTGTGTATTAATACAAGGAGACTGATAGAGAAAAACTACAGAAAAATAAATGTGATTTTGACAAAAGAAAATTTACAAACTGGCCTCGTGGCAGTTACCAGTTGTGTGTAGGACAGGGACGTGCAAGTTTCTATCACTGGCGCCAGCTTTTTATTGTATGTTTTAAAATATTAGAGTTTAAGTTGCATATATTCACCCAAAATCTTTCTTTTTTTAACTTTACGGGAGCCTTTGATATTTATTTATATGTTTCTATGTTATTTAATTTGTACATACATACGTAGTTATAAGAGATTTATTTATTTTGGAGCATATACACACAAAAGAAAGAACGAGAACTGAAGATCTGAGAATTTGGTAAAATCCAACAAAAGGGCCATAGCAATAGCTGCAAAAATTGAGGGGATAACTTTGAAAAACAACTTTGTCGTGAAATGTCCATATCTTGGATAAACATAACACAGCGAAAAAAAAACAAAATCTTATGCGTTGGACAAAATAACATCAAAGATTAATTAGAATTAAACACTGAAGAAGCATTACAAACTTTAATTAACAGCTCGGTGGTCCAGCGATAAGAGGGCCTTTTCCTAGTTGCGGTTGAGTTAGGTGCCGTGCGTTCGAATCCCACCAGAATCAAGTGTCGGGTTTTTCTATTGATTCCAGTACATACGAGTTACCATTAGCTGCACTTCGACTTCAGCGACGAGGTGACAGCATGAAGGCCATAGAACACTTTACACACTACAAGTTTGTTGATATTGTATTAAGTAATGTTCGCGACTTTCCGGCCGCTTCATAGGCGTTGGTATGGGAGGTCGTTCGGGAGTGTGATTCGTAATATATGCGCAAATTTATGATTCGCATATTAGACTATGCGATGGATATGATGTGTTCTACGATGCAGTATAACCAAACAATTGTTTGGTTATACTGCGACGTTGAACGCATTGGTCAAACTTGTGAAAAAACCTACAGTGCATTATAAAAAATATCATTAATCGTTTTATTTTTTTATCGAAAACTCACTGAAAAATGTGATTTTGATTGTAAAATTGAAAGAATTGTTAATATACACATACATATAATTATATTCATGGTTATTATTGTTGTTAAGTTACCTCTAGTTTATCAAGGATTGTGGATCTTAATGTATTTCTATGAAAGAATTATTTTCCTCAGTTTCTCGTTAAAGTCGTCTACAGTAATTAAGCTTTTCACCAGACTGTGACCAAGCTTTTTTAATTAGCATTACAAATACAAAAATATAATAACTTTAGTTTACCTAAGAAGAATTTCACATTTTTACAACACCCTGTATGTTTTATCGTAAATTTGTGCACTGTAACCAATATACTAAAATAAACAACACTATTGCACATGGGTAGATAAGAAATTTTACAGGATCAGGGGGCCCCGTCCAAGGACATATCCATCACCACTGAAAAGTCAAAGAAATCTTAATAATTTTTCCATATGAAAATCACACGAGAGAACTAAAACAGTGGACCAACAAAAGAATCGAAGAAGTGCCAGGGTCTTGCGAAAGAAGAAAACAAAGAAGAAGAAATTGGGTTGATGAAAGAAGACTGAACAAATTATTACGAAAACTATTTTTTGCGAGGATTTTGGATAGACGAGCTGCATAAATGGAATTGTTTGTTTGCAGTTTTGGTTTAAGCGCGACTAGGATCAATACTTGAAGAAGTAAATTTGATCGATGTAATTACCAAGTACCTCACATCTTTTCTTTTTTTTTTACAATTCTCTTTATGGATTACGTTCAAATTACTCTAAGCTTCCAGTAATTCGATTCTATCACTTTTAGTGGCTCACCCTGTAGATGTACATGAACGTACGCGCCAAGTTTAATCAAAACTTCGCCAACCAACGAACCGGCCGGGTAGTGAGCTCCTATATGCGAGACGAAATAGGAACACCTGCAGCCCCTAAAGGCAATAAAATTCTGTTAAAGTAACCACCATTCAGCGGCGAATATACCGCACAATATACAATGCATGAGAGTGTAGAGATCGGAAGGAACAAATACAGTATACTAAATAAATATTATGCTCCCGTATTTTGATGTTTTTCTCTATAGGCACCTATAGAAAAGTGGCTACTCACATACGGAGCCAAGAACTCCGCAAGCTATATATTTAGTAGCGAAGGATGGTATTGTCCACGACGTCTCCTTTGAGATAATGGGTTGCGGTATCGAGCGTTTTGTTTCTTCCACGCCGCAAGGTATATTTCGCCGGTTTCTTTTGCCGAAGAACCTGCGGTGAGGATACAGCAGCGTAATCATAATGGATTAACCGCTGAGCGAGAGGATGCATCGTCCGATATTTGTCTCCGGCTGCTATTTTCTTTTCTATCGCGAAGTAGAAGAAGAAAATAATGTAATCATCTTATTGTTAGGTTGTTTTATATTCCGATCTCACTGTTCTTTGCTCCTTTATTTTTCTTTTTTGGTTCCTAGCCGTAGGAACTAGGTTTACGCTTGAGCAAATAATGTTCTTTCGCTTGGAAATTTTTATATCCTACAGCGTTATCCAAATACGGTTTGTGAAACGATACATATTACCCGTCGTTAAATGCTAGGACTTTACGTTAATCGGGAGTTTCTTTTTGTAAAAGTTATTAAAATAACCAAAGACTTGCCTGTGGTAACACTAGATTACAGATTTAGCAAATATCTAAAACAATGTTGCTAATACATGCCTGGTGTAATACGAGGATTATTCTACAAGAACGCGTAGCAAGATTCTAATATTATTCAGCAGTTTCTTCTAAAGGTTTGTCATAATTAAATCGTACGTTAGGAAATATATGCAACTAGACATCGAGGATATTTACAAATGAATCGACGATTACAAGATCCGCGTCAAAAACGTAACAAACCGCGGGATTTTCCGGACGCCGTGCCGTGAGCGGGAAGATTGAAACATCGTAGTCAATTTATAATTATAACTCGAAAAATGCAGTCGCCTGAATAGTGGAAGTTGTGTGCAGGTTGGAGATAAATTTAAAGCCGAAGACAATCAATGAATTAGCGAACGTGAAACCTGGCACAACCGAATTTATATTATTTTAAATCAAGGCTAAGATTCACAAGGAAAAGAGGAGAAATAAAGGAAACAGCGGTGAAAACGTCTACGTGGTCGAAGCATTATCTCTAAAGAGTCCATGTGTTGAAAATTTTCTCGTGTGATGAAGTGGCAAGAAATGTACTTCTAGTTCATTATTTTCAATTGGTGGAAGTGTATGTATGTACGGAGGGTGCCACGAAAGTGATACAATCGCCAATCTGCGTAACACCACCTGACATATGGTAGCCAAAAACCACGTAATTAGGTTCAGTGGCACTTGAATAATCGTCCTGCGAACATTTTGTATGACGTTGCTGAAACAAGGCAAGATTTGTGTTGTGATTCGCTATAACTTTGGTCGTGATTTGTCGCTAGATAAGAAGAGAAGAGAAATTTTATTCTTGAATACGATCCACGTTCGGTCGGCCTCTGGAAATGGCTACAAGACAAGACATTGACTTAATTAAAAAAATGCTGAAAAAAACTGACGAATTTCTTACAACCAGATAAAGGAGACGTTACATATAGATGCACCAACGGCAGGTACATACAATTCTTTACGATGACATTCATGTTAAAAAAGTTTATACGCTCTGAGTTCTGCGCGATCTTACCGAAGAACAAAGAATGCACAGGAAAGGTGGTGCAAGAAAACGTTAAAAGTGCTTTGATCCGGGACGTCTCCTGCTGTAAACAGTGTAGTAACATAGGGCGAGGCTTGTCTATATTACTACGATTTACCATCGAATGCGAAGAACCAAGTTTAAGTCTTCGAAGATGGCGCCTGCGCAAAAAGCAGTTGTAGCTGTATTTTTTACTAATAAAGGCATTGTAGCCCGTACTACTTTAGAAACACAGAAGACAGTCACAGCTTTGTGGTAGACGGAAACTTGTCTGGTAAAAGTATTATAAAGCCTCAAAGCCAACCATCACGGCTGAACACTTGGCGATCACATCGAGGACACCTTACACAGAATATTTGAAGAAACAGAGGTTGAAACTGCTAGAACATCCACCATACAGCCCTGATTTCGCCTTCTGTGATTTCGCGTTTTCTCCCTTAATACAGTTAAAGGGAAGATGATTTGCTAGCGGCGAAGAACTTTTTGCAACGTGGGACGCGGCATGCGAACTGCATCAAAGTTGCAAGAAATTTCGGATCACCAACAGTAATTTGATATTCACGCGACAGTTCAACGCAGCGCAAAAGAGTTCATTTTACAAGTCTTAGATCAGTAAAATATGTGCGCAATGCGACTTCTTGAGGAAATCGTGCCGCTAAAGTCATTTATACAAAGAAGCCAACAATATTAAGATATCTAAGAATGTCCAGGAGAGACCCTCACATTGCTGGCTTAAGAATCACCTTTTAAGGAGGGGATTGACTAAAAGCCTGTTATGCAAGGGCTGCTTTAACATCAACTAGAAAGACCATGTTATAACAATGATCGAACAAATGCTAAATATTAAGTAACTACAACCATCAGGAGCTTCTCTTAATAATCTGTACTTCACTGTACATAAGTTCTTCGAAAAGAAAGCATAAACCTACAACAAATTTACCGCAAAATTAACTCCTATGGTACATAAAGAAGAAATACCATCCCAAAGCGATCAAAAAATACCAACTCGCATACAATGTAACCATATAATACCATACGGTACTAACTACCACGAATAATAATTACGCTTTTAATATACGTTTCCCATTCAAGATGACATAAAATACAATCAATAGGCAGCTTTACGACATAATACGGCCAGAAAAAATGAATAGTTTCGTCGTACGTCGTACGAAAATCGTAAATTTCTTCTCGGACTTTTAAACGCGTACGATTTTAAAAGAAAACGACGGAAAAGAGAAAACGAAGTAATTTATACCGTGGTCCATTGTTGCGCTCAACAGGTGATAAGGTGTCAAGCCGCGTGTCTCTGTTCGGTGCGTTCCGTGAAACGTGAAAGATACACAGTGGACGGAAGATATAAAAGTACTAGTTAAAGTAGAAAGAATGGTGCGAAGAGGATTTCCTCTTGATGAGAGAATCTCTGTGTAATTTTCGGATACGGATAAAACGGCTAGTGTAGGATAAGATGGAATTAAAAGCACTTCTTACAATTAGTGCTAGATATAATTTTAACTACACTCTAGATGAAACAACAAGGAAATTCTTTTAGTGTTGAATAGTATTAAATGAAATGAGTAATTATAATGCGGAAGAACCACGCATACTGAATTCAGAACCACAGTTACAAATCTAGATCTCCAGCACACACATATGCCAAAAGAAATAACCTCAAACTCCTTAAAATTTTAACCATCTCATCATTACTACCTTCTCATCTTCCCACTCAGATACCCTACATAACACACACACACACACACTCTAGCAGAAAAAATTGCCCAATCAGGGTCTTGAGGTAATTGCATTAATTTTGCACAAGGAGACAAAGAAGTATCATCCTCCGCGTAGCATATCGCGCGCTGAACGTTCCACCAAAGTTATACAATAACAACGACGAGGTAGAGGTAGCTATTGCTGATGCTAACAAACGCTTGTTGCGGTGTAGCTGGTGAACATGGTTCGCGTATTTCGCCTCGTTCTATGTTGGTAAATTTTATATGTATACCGTCTTGTTATTCTTGCTTATACGTAGATAAGGAGCGTTTTGAAGGCGGGTACCCTAGAAACAAATAGCGCACAAGCTATGAGTACGAGAAGCGTATAATTAAGGAAAACTTTCGTTACGTTAAAGGCGCAATAGCGAGGCCGTGTGTTGAGCTTTTGTTTGGAAAATTTTATCTAATCCTTTTTAAAAAGGTTTTGTAAAAGCGAATATATTAAAAGACCACACGGAAAGGTTTACTGTAGCAGTACGGTACGTATATTTTCTGATGTTTCTGTTGTAAATTGACTAACTTGTAGCCTCTTCTTGATAGTTTGTTCCAACTGCTTTAACCATTAACCAGTTATAAGTGTTTAAAGCTGATGCTAAGTTGTCGAATATTGAAATAGTAGAGGCCACAATGGGAAAAATCGATGTTTCGCTGGCCAAAACTCAATAACTTTTGTAAATAATTTTTGCGTGGCAACACAATACTCACCAACAGTGGCGGTGGGTGATGACGTGAAGCGGCACAGGATGGTTCGACTTCGTGTATTTTCCCTGCGTATTGTACACACTGCACTATATAACGGAAATACACGAGGAAGTCGAATTCTCGAATTGCTCGGCCCTCCGTTAGGTCATCACTAAAGTTCGCCACTCTCCGTGCGCTTCGCGAAATTAACAGAGACTAGACAAACTCGTGGTTTGTCGATTCGACGAATAAACATGAGTCCTTCTCGTCTCTGCTAATTTCGTGAAGTGCACGAAAAGTCATCACCCACCGCCGCTGCTCACCAAGCAAAATAACTAGTAATTCCTACTTAATTTTGAGAACATCATATGTATATCACACCATATACAAAGTATGCTAAAATCACTAAAATTTACTGTTTGGACTTAAGTTATATTGATAAAGAACACCGGAAAATGGACAATACTCGATTATTTAAAAACATTTAGTTGTCACCGATAATGTTATTCTAGTTAATGTTTTCAATTTCATCACTCCTACGAACCTCTTGCGAATAGATTTTTAGAACGAGTGTCACGTAGAAAAGCTTCTCTACAATTGTTTTACTACCATTAAAGAAAAACATATTTCAATGTTTATTGACTGGAAGTAGTTGGGGCCGGGAACTCTGTCCCGCAGTAGAACTTTTTAGAGAGTTCGAGCAGTAGACATTTGTAACTAGGAACAAGCATTTGAATTTATCGTTCAGATATAAATAATCAGCTATTGCATATAAAAATATAAAGAAGAGTCATCTTACAAACAAAATTAGAGTAAATAAGAGTAAAATGTGAAAAAACAAAAAATAAGACAAGCAATTTGGCCCGAAATTTGGATTTTAATAACGAATCGATCAATTTTGCCGACATGAAAACCCGATCTTTGTTAAGCACTTTCTTCTATGTATGACTGTAACAATAAACGCTGAATAAAATAAAATAGTGTTTATTTCCCATGTTATATAAAAAAATTCTTTGTTGCACCAATCAGCGCCGATTAAGCCGACCGAGATTTTGCAATAAAAACAACGACGAACTTACTTCTTTGAGAGTTCCAGCCCAAAAATTTGTTAAGGGTCCTACACCGCATTGTTACACCACTGCTGTGCTATAAAAGTTGATATTAACGTTATCTGTAAAGCTGGGCTTTAAATAACACTTGCTATGCAACCATCCTAGTCCGTTCTAGTCCTTTAACACAAACATCACCGGCTAATTACATTAATTCTGCGACTAGAATCTAGTTCACCTAGATTAGCTTGTTTCCTAACACTTGCGGCCACCATAGCATAGGCACAATTTTTAATCTGACCAATTTGTACAATCAGCTGGGCCGGTTTGACCATTAGCCACCGGCTTCACGATTTTAATTGGTTCACTCGATCTTTTTAAGTAGCCAAATACTTCAAGAAAGAATGTTAATTCAGATATTTTCCACAAAGCTGCCTTACCAACCGCTAATAACTTTCCTTATGGTAGTTTCTAAAGTTTTTGTGCTGATTGTAGTTCAAAATTGAATTTAAGTTAGGGTATTGCGATTTTCAAAATTGAAAAGTACTCATTTGAGTCAAATTTTAATGTAAATGCTTACTTTGGAAGATATTTATATATATTTTCGGAGGTTTTTAGATTTCATAGATGCAATAGCTTCAAAATATCAGTTAAAAGAAACTGACTGACCAATCAACCGAGCTGTAATACAAACAAAGACTTTCACCATTTAAAAATCATTTTATCTTTTTCGAATAATGCTAATTTTAACGTGTACTTAAAATTCCCTTTAAATCCGGTGTATATATGTAGGTCTGCCACAGCAACGCGTCACGGTCTACTTAGATCGGGTAATTCGATATTATTGTATATTCCAAGCAGCTTTCCGTTGCCTTCTCCGACAACCCTTATAATATGTATTCAATGCAGCTCGTCGCGTATTGTAGTTTAGAAGGAGGGCGACTAGCAAGCGTTCTGCCTCCAAGACAATGCAGAATATGCATGATTACAGGTTCGATTACCAACTCCGGCCCTATGTTTCCCTTTCCGAACCATTCATGAATGTAATTAGAAGCCAATTTGCCTAATGGATCGGCAGCCATGGTGGATTTACTTCTGTATATAGCTCGCTAGAGATAGTCAAACCTCCGCTGAGAGCAGAATTATTAGGAAAAGGAATCAACTAGATAGGTTTTAGATCTCATTTTTATTAGGTCATTAGTTACGAATCAAGCCCAAATCTTTAATACCAAATACCGTTTTCAAACACCTGCAGTGTTCCAAGTGCTTGCCGATACCTTCACACGAAGCAACCCAACAATCCGACAATTCCTAAATAGGTTACACCCTCTTAGAGTTGCCTTCGAGCGCGTATTATTACCTTTTCTCTACAGCACGCATTCGAAATTATTCGTATGTATGTAATACGTGAACTATGTACGCGGGGGTGGTTTCGACGGCACCACGCACGCCCTGTGGCTGTTGAACGACGAGAAACTTTTTGAATAACGTTTACAAATTAGAGAAACACGCATATAGAACGAGTTTGGGAAACCAATTTGTGGCTTCATTATTTAATATTTTACAGGCGTACGTGACATCGATCTCGTTATTTGTTTTGCGGTAAATCAAATAAACAGCGGAATGGAGTTGTTAGATACAAGTTTCATAAAGGTGTTTTATTAATTGAGACGTCACTATTCCTTTTAAAGTTTTAAAACGCCTGTCGAAATTTAGAGTTTAATTTTGTTTGTTGGAAAGAACTAATAATATCAGCGAAAGCTCCTGCTCGTACTTAAGATTTCATGTAATATTTTTTTTTTTGCAGATCTCAATTCATAAAACCGGCTTTTGGAGATAAGACTTGGCTATAGAGGAACATCAAACAACTATCGAAATAACTCCACCATTTAAGGTCCTCAAAAATGAATGTATAGAAGACAGAAAAATAAACTGAATCTGCAAGCAAGCTGCTTAACAAAATAGCCGTATATACTTCTCTACAAAAGACAACAAAACAATACATCACAAACATATATAATTAATCAGTTTGGGGATTCAACTGTCCTCATCGTTTTCTTCTTCTTTCCTCAAATTGCGCATCACGCCATCGCATGATTCGTGCACCACTTTCCCGTGAATGTGATCCTTTATTATTATATCGCCCAGTGTTCCGATAACAGCTCCATATTCGCTCTTACTAGTCATGACCTGCACAATATTGGCGACTACGTTGGACGTTCCCCAATTGTCACCGCTTGGTCTAATAGGTTGGACAACATGCAAGGCGTCCGGTTCCAAGCAGCGTGGATCTCGATAGGACGTGGACGATGTAGTTTCCGGAACTACCCAATCTTTCGGCAAAATTATGGTTTCTTTATGTTTCATATCTCCCACCAAAGCCCTGTCCTTTTCTGAATCGCAATAATCGACTTGGTAGACGGTCTGTTCGTCCATGATAAAGTTCCTTTCGATCATCGGCTCGTTAAGAGGCGCTTGGAAGTAGATCTGACCCAATTTCGGGTACAATTCCTTAAATTTTTGTACGTAATTGTCGGCGTACTCCTCTTTAGGCTTTAGCTGCGAGTATTCACCCCTCACCTTCAAGTAATTGCGAAAGCTTTCGCTTACCGGATCTTTGTACTCTTGCTCGGTGACGTAATTCTTCATCGATCCGATTTTCTTTGGTATGTAATCCTTCCTGTATGTACTCAAAAAATGCTTCTTTGAGTCCATTGTTTGTCAGATACCAAGCGAAATTCAGAGAATGAAAGAAATATTTAGAATTTAAGCAATCATTGCGGATTGACTAGAAAGTAAAAAAAAACTTTTTAGTTTTGCTGTGTGCGAAAATTGTCAAAATAAAATTGCCAAATTTGATTAATGCAACAATAACCTAATTTGTCAAAAATGTCAGTTTGTTGAAGGTTTAAATCCCAAAAACTTCGACTATAAATGTTACGAACTTATTTTATTTGACGGAACCAACCAACAAACTAAATGTTTACAATTCTTGGTCAGTATCCTTTGCATTGCAGCGAAACTGAACCTTTGTAAATGGAATACTATTCAGGTTATTACAAAATGATTTTATGGTAATTCTGAATCAGTAAATGTTCAGCTAGTAGGGTAAAAGGAGGACGCCACTGGAAGTAGCATCACATACTATTTGTTGTGTGCCGAAGGAAGCTATTGACTTTTGTATACAAATTTCTTTGTTATTACCAGTCACGGTGAGGGCATAGTTTTTGCCATAAAAATTAGAAATACCGTATCAGTCGTCCTGTTGGACCGAATATAAAAATCTTAGTTTCATGTTGACTTCACTTGTGGCCATCAGCAAAACCTAATTAAACTCGAACATGGGCTATGAGACACTTTGCACATACAAAGCTCTTGAGGTAATGACAAGCTTTAAAAAGCTTATACCCTCCGTTGGGCCGTCACCACAAAAAAATTGTTGCTCGGTTTAATTGTAAACCTGTTGAGTTTCACCAAATGGAATTGACATTACAGCTTTCACAGGGTAATTATAAGAGTAATTTTATTGCGTCCTGCTAACTGAAAAGCAACTTTGACAATTTTACAAATGTTATATTGAAGAAGTTATACGATCTTATTTCTATTACTCAGCGTTTCGAATTATAAATTTATTTATTTGAGTAACGGATGAAAAATTCTAGAATTATGGTAAGTATAACTTTTAATTAGCCAATGAAACAACATTTATAGACTTATTAAAGTCTATAATTGCATGTCTAACAGAAAATGTCGTTACCAAGCCAATAACGATAAAGTAAAAGCGTCTTCTTCAATATATTACCAACACTATCCCAATTAAAACGCATAAACACCAGATATGGCCGGTATCATCGTTCATATTACGCAATTGCTGTTATAGAAAGCCTCAATTAGCAATTCTAATTTTAGCGGGAGCTAACGCGGACCTTAATTTCCCAAGAATGCAGGCTTGGAGGTTACGTAACTCCTTAATTTCAACTGCGTACGAGATTAGTTTCAATTGCTTGTATGCCTAGTTTCACTTATGCATGTATGTACTCTGAGCAAGCACATATACAGGGCTGGTAATTTAATCTTACGGTTGCTAGAAAAATCTCTTACACATATATTTTATCTGTTTTACAGCTCAGCCTACGTTGTGTAATAAAAGTGGTGACTATCGATAGGGTAAAAAAAAATAAAACTTGAGGCTAAAGTCCTTTTGGATTGAGTAATTTATGGATATCAAAACATTTCACCAGCAACACACAGAGGCCACCTAATATACAGAAATTGTCAGTTAAAAAATGGTGGTTTCAATTTTTCAGCTTGCTTTCTAATAAGCAGAAATTTTGGTGTTGGTGTTTGCAGTAAACCCTCTAAAAACATGTGTAATTCATTTGACAACAGGCATCGAGATGGGCACATTAAAACATGTAATGTTCCCACTCAATCATCAGAAGCCAGAATATTGAAGCAGAAATGTGCCGCTCATGGAATTCTGTGTAAAGGATATGCACCATTACTAATAAATATTTTATAAACAATTTTCTGTATTGTAATGTTACTCTGACTTGATTAATTAGTGTGCTTGGTACTTTTAGGAACTGCATTATCTTTGGCTCATTTCTCATCGGAACAAATATATTTAAACCTTGCACATAATCAAACTATCTCTATTATTGGGGAAAATCAGGTATCATCTGTAAACGTTTGGTTCCAGTCCTCATTTACCTTCAGGAACCAAACGATTATCATTTTGGTTTTGCCTCGTTCCTAGATTTTGGTTTAAATTTTTTTGCTGCTTGATTTTTCTAAAAAACACCGAATTAAACTGATAACCCTGTATACGTACGTTCCCGTATTCATCCCATGTACGCTAACGCTCGAAGTAGCCATTCTACTCAACTATAGGGAACCCATCGAGTAATCGAGACTTGCCCCAACGTTTAACAATCAAGAAAATCTGATGAGGGGGTCAGCGGATCGCGTCGGAGGAATCTTATTCAGCGCGATCCAATGCGTTGACCTCTGGTCTCTAAAGAGCCTCCTTCGACTCCTCCGACCCTCGCTTCGTCTATCCCGCGCCCTTGACTCCCTCGGCTAATTGTCTATAATTAAGATGGACGTTCAGACTTAATTAAAACTAATTAACCCGGAACGATCCGATGTTCTATATATAGAGAAAGCGTTTTGTAACGACGCCTTGGCCAACTTGCGCTCGTACGCAACGTTCCGGCCGCATATTCGAAGCGAATTCCGACGAAATTAAGATATTTATGTCGAATATGTAAAGGCCAAAGCTGCGTGTATGCTGCTCTTAATTATAGTCGAAACTGGAAGCAACCAAAACGTTGGTTAATATCGTTATTATAAGTATTATTGTTGTCGATTGGCTACTTTTTACTTACTGATTTAAGCAGGGAAACATTCATAGAACATAATTTCCTGGTTACGAAATTGAATTTTTTCTATTTTTAATACAATGTTTAGGCATGAAATGACGCTTAGTATAGCGCTTTGCCTCTTAGTCAATATAACTTAGGAGTTATCCAGCGAAACTTCTATTATGTAACCAAATGAATTTAGAGGAGATTGTCCGTTTAGTTGGTTTAGCAAGACCTTGTATGAAATATTTTTTCCAGACCAGAAACCTGGAGATTCTTCCGTAACACTCATGGAAAATCGCCTGAGTCTCTTCAAAATACTCGAAAGTACAAAAACAAAATAAGAGTTTAGGGAGAGAAATTACAAAAAAAGATGTATTTAATGAATATCGAAAAAAATGCTGATGAAAAAAATTTATTAATTTACAAATTGATATAGGCACCACCTACTGGGTTTAAATTTTAAATATGCGAAGAAAGCTTGGCGAATTTGTTTAATTGACAAAGACGAAATCATAGCTTGGAAAGGAAAATACTGTAGAACTATAAGAAATCTTCGTAACGAAGGCAGGCAAGTATACTGCTGCTTAGGTAAAACATGGGTACATGAAGGCTATAGCGTCAAACATTTCCGGAAAGGTAAAATCAAGAGAGACGCGTTTCTGGAAGGGCTGCCAACCGGTTTAAAGAATACTTTTGGCGGAGGCCACCGACTAATAATAACGCACATTAGCAACGAAATGTTTTATGTGATTACCATGAGTACATGAATTTGACCCCATCAGACATGGGATTACCCCTTTAAAAGGCAGGAACTTCAGGAATTTGCAGCAGTTACATAAATAGAATACGTAAATTTCAGTACGACCCTCTTGCCTTTCACGAAAATAGTAAAGTTTTATGTTTATCATACTTTCAGAGATAAAATTACAATACCTAGATTTCTACCGGCTTTTGCATAAAACACCTTAACATTAAATGTTTCGATGCAAATTCCAAAATTTTCCAATAAAAATGCAAAAATATATTTCTTCCTTCTTTTTTATCACAGACAACTCCCTTTCGCCTGCATGTAATCCACTTCACCGTCGCACAACGCCATTATATTTTTGCCTTGCGTACAATAGAAGTTAATTAATTCAATTTAGAATCTTATATATCATAAACGAATAGCGTAAAAACGCTGTACATGCCAAACGCAGTCAAACAGCAGACTATTATGCGTAAAAAATCTCGGCTATAGGGGCTGGCGAGGGGAATCCCCCTTCCCGAAAGATTCTTCGACAATCCCGACCGAGACAGGCCGTCTCTATACAACAATAAAAGACATGTGACATCGGGAAAATGCCCCCGTCATAAATGATATACGTGCGGGGAATTAGATTATTGTTATTAAATACATATCGGACCGTAAAGATCGGTTGATATGGGAAAAAAAAATTAAAGGGAAGAAGCGGAGGATAGATAGACAGACCAGACAGGCAAGTGGAATGGATCACTAGCAATAATAGAGCTAGGAGGAATAACAACAGACGTAGTGTAGAGAGAAACCAACCGATTAACAATGATTCATCTCTCAGAGTTACAAAAAGGGTTGACTATCGGACTGCTTTCTAAATGTATGTGGGTCTATAATTAAATTAATAGCATCTAAACGGATAAGCATTATGTGTTTTCCTTCCTACCAGATATAGATATGGAGCTATGGAGCTGATAAATCGTACAGTTGAATCTTTGTTGGACGTGAATTAGTTGATTGGTTCCAAGAGAACATCCAAAGAAAGAATTATAGCACTATCTGGATAACATAACATATAACATAAATGTATACTTGTAAACAGTATACTTGTACTATAGCTATTTAGGTTGGAAAGTTTATATTTACTATTAAGTTCATCATAATTTTGAACCGGTGCAGTGTTGGTGACTTCTTCCCTCCAATTTCCCCCAGATTAGGTTTTCATCCTGGTCTTACACATTATGTAAGATAGGATTCCGTAAAAAAAATAGACATCGTTCTTATATATTGTTGTGACATTGTTTATTTAGGTTGGAAAGCTGGGAAACTGGATGGCTTCCGCCCATTTGCTTCCGGGGCTCCCTTTCTTCCTTTTCTTCTCCGATCCATTCTAACCTATTGTTTTCACTATACTTTCTTCTTTCATGATTTCCAAACTTCCTGCCTATTATAATTGTCTTGCCTCACCTACATCACTCATCTTTGGTTCATCAAATATGTCGTAAACTTCCTTAGTCCTTCGTCTTTTCCATCCTTCTTGACTTGGTCTCTTCTTTTCTGTATTTTTATATTCATCATTCATGCCACCGATCCGTAGCCATTAGCCTAGTTGGCCATGGGGCAATTTTATATATTCTTTTTTTGTTTTTATAGGAACTTCTTTCGACTTATGTTGTATGATATGTAGTCCATTGGCACATCTGTGTCCTATAATTGTTCCAGACTCTTCTTTCTAATAGCCGTATACAATTTCTAAAGACCGCTAATGATAGTGCGCAGTTCAAAGAATTCATACAGCACGAGGCCTTCAGTACCCCAGAAGGCGGTGGCAATGGCCTTGCGGACAGGCGGTTGAGATTTTATGTTTTTATTATTGGGTAAGAAGTAAGAACGTTGCTACATTATAAACTGTTGGTTCATCTCTATCGAGTAACATGTTTGATTGGCTTAACCGATGCATTTCGGAGAGCTTTTCCGGCAACCAGCCAGCCGAAACTTTGCGAAAGTTTACGTCAGATACGATTTGATGAACACAACTCTTAGGTTCATTTCAGAATTTCAAGAACTTTAATTCGAAATCCCAAAAGCTAAATTGAATTTTGAACAGGTTAGTGCTCCAGACTCGATCGCCACTGGAAGAAACGTATCCCGTCACCTGTACGTTTAATATTCCTTGTGGGATAAATCGCAGCACAATCAATGAAATTTTAAGTTATCATGTTACGGCTTCGGCATTTCAAGAAATTCTAGAGGTGTTCATAAGTTTTGATTTAATTCTATTGTTTTATGGTACTCCCGTATTTATTTAAAGAAATTATACCATTAATTTATTCCACTCGTAAGAAGATTACCCAAAATTCAAATTGCAAGGGTGTAAGTAATTCAAAAGTAATTGCCAATAAAATGGATCTCATTAGCGTTAAAAAAGCACACCGTATGCGCGTTTCATAAAGCACAATTCGATTACAAGAAAACACCATTAAAGAACCGCGTTTTACTCAACATTCCCTCGACGTAACCAAGTAAGATTTGCAGCGATATATCCAGAACAGAGCCGTAAACACCTCAGATCCCCGATATTTGCATGTCTTTGATGAGCACCTCAACGGGAAATACCTGAAACGACCTGTTTCGAGCAACACGTCAACAGCGACGAAGAAAAACTGGCCACGTTAGCCCTATATCACTGTCAGTCATCGGGATCTACGATATCAATACCGATCGCTTTGTACTGCTGAGTTAGGGGTGGCAGATTCCTTTGAAGAGAACGCACATCGCATGGCTCAGGTTATGCTGATATCGAAGGCTTTTGCAGTGCACCAGGGTGTGCGATATCCGCGCTATACCAGCCAGTGTTAGGATACAAATTAAGGACTCAAAGAAAATGTCAGAAATAGTCGAAGGATTTGCTACATATAACATGTGAAATAGGTTGTATCTGGTTGCGGAAATGCATAACGAAATTGACAAGCTTTAAAGTGTGCTCGAAGAAATAAAGAGAGTTAAAGAGACTATCAAATGACGATTTAATGAAAATTATCAAAATGTAATAAGTTTAATGAATTAACCAAGAAAGAAATCATCCCAATTTACTTAATCTTGGGAACCTCTTTTAGGTGAAAGTAAGACGCAGGGAACTTACGACAATGGAAGATCACAAATATGGATTTTCAGGTGTTACAGCAATTATAATTCCGAAATTAACCTGTTTTACCTATAACGACCAATAGAATGAAATTCTTCTTTTCACTTATATCCCTAAAGACACTCAAAGCCACTGGATTAACATTTTTCAGCCTATTCAACCTAATTAAACGCATCCAGCAATATTACCATAACCCATATACATACCGTAATGCGGACAGACGTCTTATAACATTCATCTTGTTGTAATTAACGACGATCACCGTTCCGCATGCCAACAGCCAGACTCTGATATTATATTATTGAATTCGACGGACCGCTTGGATGAGTTACATATGCTGCGGACAACGTCGATCTCAGATTCCAAGATAACGGAAGAGAGATTAAGATGTCACTTGGAGTCGGCGGCTTCTTTCGCGAGCGGGTTGTATCGTTTTTAACGGATTATTACGGGTTTGGTATTAAGTGGGCTTACATTGCGTTCGTAGAGTTTGTAAGTCTTTGAATAATATTTTTTTTGTCGAGGTTTTTCATAGTAGGCGCTGATTGGTCTACCGGAAGCTCTTCATTGTTTAAAAACTAGGTGTTAGTTATGCTAGCAATAAAAAAGGACTATAATAAACGAGCATCATTCTTCATCAGGAAACTTCTTCTGAATAAATCCAAAAATTTGGATGTACAATAATAACGTAACAACATTAGACGACTTGGAAGTTGGAAAACACTTCCAACGGTCGCTAGAGGCTTCGATATGGAGGGTTTACTTCTGATAAGACATTTAACGAACCTTTTCTTTTATTTTTGATTGACACAAATCTGGTAGATCTTTCTCTTCTATAACGTAAGGTGCCGCTAATACTTTGCGATCTTTGTCATTTTCTTTACCATATTGATCAAACTATAAGTGAAAAATAAAGTAAGTGCTAACATACGCTAATATTTCTTTTAAGGCTTACTTGAACTGTAAATTGCTCTAGTTAGAGATAATTATGCGAACTAAACATATTCTTGCATATGTAAGAAGTTCAAGAAACCTACGTTTTACATTAATATCCATAATTCCACTACTCTCAATAATTATTTCCTACAAAACAACACGCACCGAGATTCATGTTAGTCGAGTTTAAGATAAGTTAATAACGTGTCACATTACCATATTCCGCCTCCTGTATTATCTAGTATGCCGAGTAAGCTCCAAGGTACACATAAATTCCAACATGATGTATGTGAATTTAGACTGACACTGGTGTTTTTAAAAGGTACCAGTGTGCTGACTTTTCGTCTTGCATTTTCCCAAGAATGATGCTTTTGTCAACAAATTTTTGGTCGATAATCGCGCGTGTCTTGTGTGTTTAGTTTTGGAGCTCTATACTTTGACACTTCCCCAGTTTCTTTTCTTAAAAATGTCCAACTCCAACAGATGCAGGCAGGCCAGTAACCAATACCATGCTGTTCAGGTACTAGGCGTTACTCATTCAGGAATCCAAGGAGCTGTTCTGCGTTTTAATAAAAGCAGCACCTAGTCTAGGAGACCAGTGCCAGGCCGTAGAAAAGCAACATCCGAACGAGGCGATCGAATTGTGGTTTCTTCAGTTTTGAGGAGTAGACATCTGACTTCGACTGAACTGGCAAATCGACTGACCGAAGCAAGAAATGTGCAGTAGGCAGATGGACTATCCGAAACTAACTTAATGTCCACAACAACATAGCGGCTACCTTTTGCATAAGATCACAACTGGAATCACGCCGACTGAAGCAATGTGTTATTCTCGGATGAGTCCAAATTTCGCGTAAGATCAGCAGACGTTTGGGAAAGAATTTGGGTAAGACAGGGAAAGCGATTTGTTCAATGCAATATTGAGCTACCGGGGAAGCTCCGTTATGCTTTGGTCTGACATAAGTAGCGAAGTCCATACTGAATTGGTAGTGGTTGATAGAGGTTCTATGACGGCGGCAAGGTACATGAACACTACTTTAGATGAGCATGCGGTTTCTTTTTCTCCATTTATAGGACCTAGTTTCATCTTCATGGACGATAATGCGCGTTCGCACTGTTCTCGTATCATCAACGAATATTTGGATGAGATGGGCATTGTGCGTAGGAATTGGCCAGCTTGCAATCCTTCAATCCAATAGAGCATCTCTGGGACAAACTAAGAAGACAGATTCAAGTTCGTGTATCTCGTATAAACAACTTGGGTGAAGTTGTTGCAGTGCTTAAGGCATTCAGGCAGAATGGAAGCAGTTGTACCAAAATGATGTTCAAAATTTAATCAACTCTATGCCAAGACGCATGGAAACTGCCAGAAGGGCCGGAGGTAGAAGTACTCAGTACTACAAATAATCTAAAATATAATTGTGTAAGTTAATTTATTTTTTCTTGGAGATGTGTTTTTCATCTAATCCTTTTAAATTTATCACCAACCTCAAGATCATATATGAAAACAATATTTCTTTACGAAGAAATAAATATATACGAATATTAATAAAATTCGCAAATATGTCATTTCCTCTAATACATAAATAAAGCGCCCGCCGAAATTACAAAATAAGAGCCGTTACAGGAAGAAGGCCCAAGGGCGTAGGAGGTAGTGAAGGTGATAGGACAGAGATGATGAAAAACGAAAATCTGATACGCCTATAACGTGAGTTTCGTGTGTATACATTGAATATATTAGTGTACGACAAATATTTGGCCTCGAGTACATGTATTGTGTATCCGGCTATAGACAATACATTATACGCGCGTAATACATGAATTTGGAGGGTTTTAAATTAAATTAAATTCGGTTGGCGTGCGGTAAACAATTGCACGATGAATGTTGTAAGCGATAAATTTTCAGTTAATTTAACACGCTGATGCGAAATTGTTTGTCTTTTGTTTCTCGGGCGTAACCACGTAGACCATAACGTGCGTGTACGGTATGACTATGGTGATCTCTAATTCGACTATTCGCGTTTCTCTTGCGGAATTTGCTAAATGGGCACATTCTCTCCGCTTACCGTGTAAGGTTTCAAACCACCCAACATTGCATATTTGTACGGTGAACTGGTCACAATGCAATTACTTTGTGTTTGAAGAAAGAAAGTTTTTGAAAGCCTCTGATTCAAAATGGCTTAAATATGGGTAAAAATACACAGGCGTGGGATAAAATATGGAACCAAGCGAAATATCTTTAAAGGGAAAACGATGATATTGATGAAATTTTGCAGGTACATACGTGTAATAGCAAATAATGCATCTGATTTCGAATTTTTGACTGTTACTCTTAACATTTTTACTTCAATGGGAGACGTTGTATATTTTTGCAGCTTATAATGTACCTTGTTTTCCCGGATTCATCCATACCATTATCTCTAAAAAATTGAAAGATAAAGCGCTTACAATTGACGGAACAACTTATTTTATTTATCGTAAATTAATAATAATTAGAACTCCAAGTTACTTATGCTTGGTTTTTACTCTAATGTATAAGAACTAAACAGGAAATGTGAAGTGCTTTATGTTTCAATTTTTTACAGATAATGTTACTAAAACTAATATGGGCGAATATGAAAAAAACAAGGACTATTATAATCTGAAAAAATATATAGGGTGTCCCATTTAAGTAAAGAGGTTGATGATACTTCCGGTTAAACCGGAAGTACAGCACCAACAAAAATTTCGAAAGCAGATGCATTAAATATTATTCACTTACTTGCAAAATTTCATCAATATCATCCTTTCCTTAGTTCCAACCCTGGATATCGCCCCATCCACCCTCTCCAAATTCTGTTGTTAAATTCTACTTGTAGAAATGTCTTTCGGGTGATGTCGTGTAGTTGATATTTAACTTAACTTGACTAAAGACTGTCTTTAGAAATCTTCTGAAGAAGCTGACAGGATAGTCAGCGAAACGTCAAGTAAAATATCAACTACACGACATCACCCGATAGACATTTCTACAATGGATTACGGTCGTGAAAGCCTACACTCAATTAAATTCTACTTGTAATGCTCACTTTTGTCCGTGCTTAATGTGTAAAATCATCAAAAATAAACTCCTTTTTCCTTACTGAAATTTATTTTCCGAAAACAAACAGAAAATTCTAATTAAACCACCGTATCCCCGGCAACTGTAAACTCGAAATACCCTCGCGTCCAGAAACATAATCAAACGATGATGGTTATCGACTAGTTTAATGGTAATTGCTGCATATTGACGGTAGAGGGCGTGTTATAGCCGGATATATACGACAACCAACATTAGTGTGCTATAAAGGGAATATGTAGCGACCCAATTTCAGACTTGCTTTAAATGTTAGTAACTATGAAGGAAGCTATCGCCTAGTAAAGCAAAATGGCAGTAAAGAAGTGTAAAATACTTTAATAGTATATTATTATATGAGCAATTATATTAGCCGTTATTTACGAAGATGATGCTTGAACCATTTGAGTGAATAATGGTCATCATCGCAAATGTGAATACTATGTTTGCTTTTTCTGCACTTAAATTAAAGGCAACTTTAACAACTTTAATTGAACTCTGATTTAATTAATTTTTATTTTTCATTATGTGAAACATAAGAATAATAATGTACATTAAAGTTTGTGCAGCTAGTAATATTTGAATATGGAGTGGTAACATCCATTCATAACGTCTGAATAGTAGTTTTAGTGGCTGCATTATTAGCTTGTAGGAGTCGTAAAGTTTTCGACATGTGTTAATTTTATTCTTCATCTATGTAGCCTTCTGCCACCGCAATTGATTGTCATCTTTGTGCCGTCTTAGGGCTATGATGTCACCTTTTGCTTTTCCACTAGCAGGGTTGCTGGAGATCTACGAAAAGAGTGTAGTGTGTATTCTGAGTTAGACAGATTGATGGTCAGTGGCAATTTGTTTCCCTGTCTTTTCTATTGCAGTGAAGGTTGTCCTTAATTAGAAGCTGTGTTGGTGATTTTTAGCTTTGTTATGTCTTTATAAGAGGAAAAGAAAAAACGGAAAATGAAAATGAAGTGCAAGGAGTAATGAGAAAACTGCGGGTAAATTGCGGACGGTGCCGAACACATTAACGAAACAGGACTTCCAGGAAGCGAACTTGCTAGGATCAGTATTTGCACTCCCAATAGAAGTATACTGAAAACCCCATTTGGTTTTCCCCCAAAATCCTTGTTTGAATACGAACAAATACATATTATGTTGTTTTAAAGAAATATTACATTGATTCAAACAAAATATAATGGTATTAAGAAAGTAAATAGTTGCCACAAGCAGATTTTCAGTAGACTTTGAAGCTGATGAAGCTGAAACGATTCTTAAAAATCTGTTCATATAACCTCAGCCTGCTCACCATAGGAAGGAACTGAAAACTGAAAACTAAAAGCAATAGAAATATATTCTACAACTCCCTTTTGAAAGAACTCACTACTGTATACATCACATATTTGTAGTAGATCCCTTCAATGCACACGAATTTGCAACGTTTAAGCACCGCCTATATCTCGTTTCGCCTGTATTCTAGTAGTCGCAGCAGCTTTATACATACAATTCGTTAAGTGAAGTATATAGAAGCGGAATTTATCGGCGCTATTAAAATCATAAATTTGGAGCACATGTGAAGTTGTCAAATCGGATGCGGGGCGCGTTCGACACGTTTTCGTAATTAGCGCAATTAGCGTGGAGCCGGACAACTAAACTAACTGGCCTCGGTCCTCGCCCAACGCTGTGAGCCCAACGCTCGACGGTTCGATTGAGATTTTACAATTAACTGCATATTGGATTCGTCTACTATTGCTATTGCTCGAGGTCCCTAACGGCTGGTTACGTTCCAACTGTTCTGTTGTTGCAGGCGTGCAGTATTTGAAGACTAATTGGAGCCGCCTAAATACGTCCACATCATTAAATTGAGGGAATTTTAGAAGCTAGAAGGTACCTGATGTTTGGTATTGAACGAAGATAAAATAAAATCTTGACGGTACGCTTTGTATACAAAAAGCTGTGGATGTGAAAGTACATGTAATTGTGAGAAGCCAAAGAGATGTCACTAACCACATCAAAGTTGTCAAAGAAACAAATCCACATTCTTAGCTGTCTCCTTCCGTGCTAAAGTTCATCACAAAACCTTTAAACTCAATTGATTAGCTTCTATTCTTACCTCTGGGACGTTAAGCGTTACGTTTTGCATCACAACAGAAATATGGTTGTCATCTCTCATTCACGATGAGTATTGAAGTATTTAAGAAATTATGGCATTCTCGGCAGTCGTCTTTAGGTTGCTTTAGGCCTGAGTGTGACGAACTCAGTCATTTATTAGCATAATCATGTGGCTTCAAATCTGATTCCATTGAGTTGCCACTTTTAAGTTTTGTGCATTCTTAGTTCAAGTGTGCCTTTACTTTCGTAGATTCTCTTTCGCCACTATATTACCATAAATTACTCCGAAAACTCAAAACCCCCATATTCTTGAATTACATTTTCGAGTAGTTTCCAGGTAGATTTTTCAGTTCATCTTTACACTACCTCTCACGTATTAGAGTTCTTCCACTCCCGTTCGATATTTCGAATACATCCCGTAAACTTACATCATATCTCATTGTACGTAACGATTTTGCGGAGGGATAATAACAAGAAAAGGAGGTATACGATGGAGTGAACGTACCGCGAACGAAATCGAATTTATTTCGAAGAATTTACAGCGCAATTACACCTTGCCTCGCCGCGCGCTAACCGGTGAATCTGATATTTTATTTTTAGAATTATCCTCGCGTCCCGGACTCCTGAACTTCTTAAACGAACTGTCGCAAGCCGAATCGTCGAGATTGGTTTCCGCGAGATAAAAAGATTTGGGAACGATTTGCGCTGCGATGACAGTTTCAATTAAAGACTGAAAAATCGGATTTTATCGATCAAGGTATTGGTTTTGCGAGAAGATGTACTAACAGTTCCGTTAAGAAATGGACGTGGCGAATCGATTGTTCGGCGAATCGATTGTTCGGCGAATCGAGAATATTAATCCGTATTTTAGTTAAAATAACAGATGGACCACGCAGATTAAAATTTTTGCAATAGAATGCTCGAAAATGTAGAAGAAAGGGCAATATTATGCTAGGAAAGGTGTAGCCTCGTACCAACGAGGAAGTACCTCAAGTATTAAGTTTGAATCAGTATTGACTGAAAATGAAGGATTTTCATTGTACAGTAATGGAAATTAATCGTTCATTGCTGCTTTTTAATGTGAATTTAAACACTTCAGCCTCACCTGATTTGACTTTTACCAACGGTGCGGCAAAGAAAGAAATTTAGAATGAAATGAAACTGTTGCAGCTACTGACAATTTCATTTCTTCTACGCGTGCGCGTAGAAAGCAACTTAATTGTGAAAGTACGCTGTCTTCGTAATTATTCCTCTTTCTTAGATGGCCAACCAGGTAAAACAAGACCTCATTCTACTCCTCTCTCCAAATGAAGTTCACATGGAAGCTGGTACTCAGAGGAAACAACTGAGTTAAATAAGAATTTTGTTTGCCCAAAACAGAAAATGTACGTAGAAAACATAACTTCCCAACTACACTTACATTTTCTGGTTCTTGGTAATTTTATAGTTCTAGAGTTCTTCGGGTTTTCTTCTGTCGAGGGCTCTTTCTCCACTGTTAGATTTTTGTAATCTTAAATTTGAATGACTGATGATAATTGCTTCTAATCCAACCGGCAATATAAATATCTGTAATTGTAAAACCACAAAATCCTAAGTAAGGAATTGACAAAAGAAACAAGCAAGTCTTCGAGAGATGCCAATTAATAACATTCCCCAAAAATAGCACTTATAAAATTAACAGGTTTCTGAGCAATACCACGCTTCTTAAGATCTCAGATCTTAAAAGCGACGGAATATTTGAAAGATCCCAGACGAGCAAGTTCCTACAAATGCTGCACTAATTTTACGAACTTTTAGCACATCCATGCTGCAACCACATCTTCACAATATTCGTTCAATACCACAAACCGCAATTAAAACGCAGACCGACCCCAAAAACGCCCGCATTAAACTCTCATAGGAACTCCATAGATTAAATAAAATTTTGAACGTACTGCCTTTCCCTCGATGCGGTCCAACTCTCGCCCCTCCCTTAAGTTAACTGATTCAATTATTAACCACGAAACGTACATTTTTCCGTGGAACCGGTACTTCGTCTTCTCGGTGGTCATTCCGGATTTCTCCGGAGAGTTATTCCACCCACGGGACGCTTCCGGAACATGATCTACTGTCGAATTCAAATAGCGGCGAACCTCCTCCGTTCCTTCTATGCAACTGGTCAAGAGGAAGTTATCTACGAGGCGAACTTACCCATTCAGTAAATTGGTGCTACTGTTTACGTGATGTAGCTGGCTAAATCGAAGAATCTTTCGTTGCTGTCGTTGAATTTTTGAGTTTATTACGTTCTGGGAGGGTTGTAGGATGGGTAGCGGTGAAGGTGCCATATATTGAACGTAAAAACATGGAAGTCTGTGCCTATGGTTGTAAAAACTTACAATAATGCCTTATCTGATTTCGAATATTTCTCCATAATACATTTTCGATTTCAAAAAAGCAATTTGCTTAAGTTCCATGGCTCTGTTTCGATTCTATTTGGCCAAGCGTTCACAAACATTTGATGTTTATTCTTGTATCCAGGCACGAGCATTTTCAACGGACCATCGCCAAGGTAACAGGAATAAATTTGAAGTCAGCCTGTCGGCAATTGTTTTATGAGTAAATACGCCACATCGGGCTGGGAGCTTTCGTTGGCGAATGGCTTTCGCTTTCCTGTGACGTTTTGATTAAATAAAATGATGGAGGCGCTGTTTTTTAGGCATTCTTTTTCCGATTTGACTTAATTGAAATAGCGTTAATAGCAGCATGGTTAGTCGCTGAAAAAAAAGGTTATATTTATTCCCATAATTGAAATGCATCTTGTGTAAGCTCACAAGTGATGGAATCTTTCTAAGTTTTAAACTGATAAGAAATGATTGCATTTGGTGATATCGTTGGCTGCCGCATAAAAGGAAGAAATCTACAGGAAATAGAAACTTCCCTTTGCCTTTTCCCTCTTTTCGTAACGAATTAATGTGAGTTTGGAAGACAATGAAGAACATGGAACTTGATTCTTCAATGAATAAACTTGTTCTGGTAAAGCAAAGGCACTTAAATCTTTTCCAGTATCAAAAAGTATAACTGGGGTAGAATAGAGGATGTTCTTTGATTTCACTACTCACACTGGTAATGGAATCAATGTTACAATCTCCTACCCAAAAGAACCAGATCATCCTTAACTGGAAAAGTAATGGTAACAATATTTTGTGATTATGGTCTTCTCTTCTGATCTTATAGAAGGACATATCGTATTATGCTTGCTGAGAAATTAAGAGGAACAACAGTCCGAAAGATTGCCTAGAATTGTTCAAAAAAATAATCTCGTAAACACCATTTCACTTCTTCTGTTCTTCACTATCGGCTTAAATAGAACGCATGTACTTTATCGCAACATTTTTTAATAGTAAATAAATTAATATCATCGAAGCTACCATGTATACCAGAAAAGAGCCAAAACGATAAATCTTAATCGTTGCAATCATTTCCAGCGTCCTCAAGAATAGCAACATCCTACAAACCATCGGGCAAAACGAACAACTGTTCTCAAATTACCCTCTTTCCACTTTTGTTTTCTTTTAACTCTCCTTACAACTGCAGCTCCCTGGATTTTCATTTTTGCGCAGTTATTCCATCATTACGGGAGCAGATAGCGATCAAGTAGTACGAACGATGGTTCCGTAAGGTTTAACTCATGCGCCAAAAGGAGACGTAATTAGCTATGTATACTATACGGGCTGACCGTAATCTTTGCGAATCTGACCGCAGCGTAACGTGATCCGGTGCAAACGGAGCATTTCGATCATCATAGCCGCGGTAGACGATGCGCCAACGTTTGTCCGACGTTCGGTTAATAAAATCTTAAAGTCGAGTGGTTCAATGCTCGTTGTTGAAATTACGTTCGTGCGACTGGCAGAGGTTGTTTAAGTCGCTTTGAGCGCAAGTAAATTACATACACAAAGAAAAGAAGAAGAAAGATCTTTTCCTCATAAAATTCTTGTATACTTAATTAATTAATGATCTATCTCCAATAATTAGCAAGATACCCATGGTGATGATCGAAAATGAATCAGACTGTATATTAAACAACGTTAATGTTTATTTATGAATTAATAACAGTAAATAATGATAATTATTAGCGATAATACTAATAATCATCGTCATAATATATCTGGTTAAAAATTGGACCAGTCCCTTGCTTCCCATGGTGCCCCCGCGATGCAGCTTTGCCTAGCTTTTAGATGCTAGATTCTAACCTTCTAAAGAATTCTTTGTCAACAAATATGTAATAAATCAACTGAATATGACTCACAATCCGTAAAGCTCAAAAGCAACACACGGAAAATCATACATCTTGCTATAATTCTTATCTCCCCTCTTCATGTTGTTCTTGTTTTATTACCAAAAGTAATAAAACAGGCAAGGGTACGTTACAAAACATATTTTTGCCACTTTCGCCGACATTTTTTACTTCCCCTTATGCCATATTGCCTTCATTTTATTATTAAAGTAACTGATACCTATAGCACTACTTTCGTGTAAAATATTACGCAATTTTTTCCGCATTTTCGTCAACCGGGGGGTCGTCTAATACCAAAGAAATTGTGATATATTGGAAAAGACGTAGCTTAATGCCCGGTAAACATATTAAAAGAAGAAGCATCCAGTTGCTTCCTCTATTACCTACCGCGTGCGTGGCGAACAATGTCTGTTACGGTAATGGGTGTTTGGAGTTTTTGCCGCCCTACGGGACTCTGAAGAAAAACTTTTATCTACACGGGGGCGTTCGGGATATTCCCTCCGGTCGACTGCATTTATCTGCCGCTTAGGATGGTAAGTTTTCACCATTTTCAGCCGGAAAAAAATTTAAATAAAAGTCCGATAATAACGTGTACACTTAAGCTGTTGCTTCTTGCCACCACCGCTAAGGGGAAGCTACAAATGACGTCCCGTAGGTGGAAGACACTCTCTGGAAAAATAAAATATTTAAAGGTTAATGCAAATTTCACAACTTTTCACCGCCGAGTTCCAAACAAATAGGGCAACATTTCATCGCGACTATAACCGGAAGATAGAAATAAAGTTGGGCAAAGTTTTTCGCCTGTAATGATTCTTAAAGTTTAACTTTATTAGCGGAAATTTACGGACACCACGGAGCATAAGTCTGGAAAACATTTTCCTCCGATGTAGTTGTTCCCCGCTTTTTTGTCGTTTTTGTGTCGCGAAGATTAGGGAAGTCGTAAAGGTGGAAGCTTTCGTAAGGTTTATTTTTTGAAGTGCATATATACTGGGTGGTGCTAAAAATACAATTTTATGGATATCTATTTTTACGTGTGTGCAAGTTAAAACATTTCAAATATTATCGAACATCAGTTGACAACGATGAACGTCCCAGAAGGTCATCAACCGGCATTACACTAGACCATGATGCTATTGTTCAGAATTAAGTTGTGAACGGTAGACTCTTGTTTTCATCCAGCACACTCCCCTTACCTTTTCTTAAATAAATTACAGAAAAATAATTGATTTGAAAGTCAGTCCACCATAAGCTGATTACCGTTACGACACATCCTGTAAACTGGCACTCGCATAAACACATTAATCTGAGCTGCACACATGTAAAATGGCGCACCATGATGGATTACAAAAACTGGCACATTGAAGCATATCTTAGACAGTAAATATATCGTTATTGAATAGTAAGAATTGGTAGCAGCGGGATAACGACCCGGTTGTTTTGTAAGTTATGAACAACCTTCCCTACATCTACTCCAACATGTGAGAGTCGAATACCGTACGATATTGCCATACTCGAGCTTACTGACAATAAATGAATAACAAATCAGCTTAACAGGTGGCGACGTCAATAGATTCTCTAAAGTTCCTAGAACGAATCCCAACATTCTCGTCGTTGACCCACCCAGCCCAAAGTATTCCAAGATATATGAAGCTCTGCAACACTTAGCAATATTAAGTTTAAGGCTGTCGTAGCAAAATAATATCGCCAGTCCCAGATATCGTCGAATAAATGTTTAAATCAACAGCGTAGACCAATGCAGGGCAAGTAAATGGTTTTAGTAGGTGGTCCTTGCATTCTGAAGGGAATTACTTTGATATACTTCAGGAACCTTTGGCTAACATCTGGTAGTACTGATTTCAAGCAAGGAATGAAAAGTGTCCTATTGTTGCATTTATTAAATACAACCATAAAACCATATTGACTGGCATATAACGAGTACAATTTTGTCAAGTAACAATCTTTGTGCGGAATATTGCTTTATAAATTGTAGCAAAAATGGATTGCAAACTGACCGGATTTCATTAAACCAATATTTCTACTTTTATTCAACAGAAACTTTAAATTTAAACGGAAAATGCCAATTTAAAAGGAGAAATTAACTAAATACGTTAAAACAGCTACAATGAAAACCAATCAGTATTTAACAATAAAATATGAATGTGCTATATTATCTTTCAGAGTATTTTCCACGCACTTTTTTATTCTTTCAAAGCACTTATGCCAGTTATCAGTTGGAACAGTCAAAACTGCCATTTTAAAAGCATATATTGTTTCTTCCGGTGACTGGAACTATTGGCCACGCGCCCCCCTTGATTCTAGGAAACGCCAGAAGATTGTTGGGACTTAGGCCATGATTATACGGAAATTGACCTAATAACTCAATGTTTTGCTGATCTAAAAACGCAATCACCTTTTGAGCTCTATGTAAACCCACATTATCGTGGTGGAGAATGATTCGTAGTTGTGGATTGGTTTGTCTGAGTACGGTAAACACTTCTAGTAAACAAGCGGTTGTATAGCAATCGCCATTATTGGTTCTTGGATCTTCTAAAAGACGTGTAGCAATGTGATCCAAAACTGAAACAAAAGTTTCGACCAATTTCTTCGACGCGCTTCGAGAGCTTGAAACGCCAAGACAGCGGATTGACGTTCGGTTTCGGGCTCATAGGAATAAATCCATGATTCGTCATAACCAACATACACATTTTTTAAGCTTCCATTGTTGAACCGGCATCAATTAACGCGAACCAACTTTTGTTCTTCGGTTAGGAGATGTGGAAACCAACGGGAAACTATCTCAACATTTTTTGAATTGAGATCTTTAAAATGCCCAGGGATGTATCAATTTCGCAATGGATCTCCCTTGACCAGTTGGCACAAAGGAGCGATGTTTTTTATAAGTGGTTGCTGCATTTGGTGGTTCTGCCTTGAGATCGTCATTGAGAGTAGTGCGCCTAGGTTGGAGTCGACAATATCGTCGACTTACATGACCCTTCATTACCACACATATAAGGCAACTCAACGAGCTGCCTGTAGCTAAATCACTTGCCCTATCTTGATGAAAGTTTAGATTTAAGTTCAATAAATATTAAAATTAATTTTGATAAACGACATTTCATTGGTGGCGCTCCTTACGCGGCTATATGCAAAGCTAAAAACACAACCATCGTGTATTATCGTATTTCCTAGACTTAGAGGCGTTCAAATTTTTAATAATAACTACAACATCGCTTTCTATGATGGGTTACAAAAAAAAGTAAGTTCCCATCCACAACAAAACTTTTCAGATCTTCTTTGCTATGGGAACTAATACTGCCAATTACAAGTGACAATGTTGCACCATACTTACATATCTAAAAGCAAATTTTCTCATGACAAAAATCAATGCAATAAACCGTATAGTCAGCAAACTGTATAATTGCGGATAATGGCGAAAAGAATTCAATTCATTTGTAGCAAATAAACCTAAATAACAGAAGATTACGTAAGGCGCCGGTTGTTATTTCATTCAGAGAATTTTCAGTCGAACTCTTCAATCGGTTCCACTGTACATACGTATCTTTCGAATTCCGTTTGAAATGGAACGAACGTAAAACAGCAGAACAATAGATAGGTTTTCTTTGAAGTAAAACAATCGATTTGATTAGGTAATAAATCAGGCATAAAGCGGTAGCTTTTTTGCGCCTCTCCCCCGCTACGCCGAATGCTCGGAACTTAACCCAGATAGAATTCGATAATTTGTTATGGTTAATCGATTTTATGGAAGCCTGAACAAGTGTTATTTGATGTAGAATTTAGTCGCTCAGCAAACGCCGTAAACACCGACGACAATGGAAAGTACGATCAGGGAAAATGCTTTCAGATCACAGAGTCGTACAATTTCTTTAGAACTGGTAGCGGAAAGAACGATATTGAATAAGCTATTAAAGAAAATTTCGTTGAAATTACTAACTTGTAGTTTTGAAAGTAAATTTATTGAATTCCAAAGGAAAAAATTATTCATCTTTTGACATTTCTTGTCTTAAGATCCCAATTTCTATAAATTAGGGTGCATACAGTCAGAAGGTCTAAGAAACCAGTACGAAACCTGTGCGAAATTTGGATTGAACCTTAAATTGCTGCCAGCTTTACATACTCCGCGCGTTTGAAACTCTTTATAAAGCTACCTGCACCTGACTACTTCGAGGACGCCCGGTTCCCTCAAGGACGCCGGAGGCGGTTCTAGCAAACTATTACGGCAGTTCCCGAAAACCATACAACGAGAATAAAGTCTACATAAGCTTCAGCTAAGCACAGTTATTGTGTAGACCAAACGGCAGTCCTTGTAAGGAATTATGATGAGAAACCCATTTCCGGTGACCTGCTAATTTGTTAAAGACATTACACTAAAAATCGGTAAAGAAAGCAAAAAGAAAAATAACAAAAATTGAATGAATTGTTTTTGAAGAATTAATACGCTTGCCAACAAGCTAAATGGATTTCTTTACATAGTAATGTCCAGCAGTGTACACTATTCACAAGTAAATGGGCTACTGTTTCATTCGCTCGGATTTTTTTAGGGTTAGGCCGATCTTGGCATCTTTAAGAAATGATCTAACGCGTAACGGACGAAAGAACCACTTCTTTCGCTCTGTTTTCTCTACTATGTAGATGTATATCTAAGGTGGAAATCGTAATAACAGGGCAAAGACTATTAAGTTTCCATCCTTTCTTTTATATTATACATACTACGTACTAAACGCGATAAAAAATTATGTTTATAGAGGTGTTTCTTATTGCTCAATCGAGTGGTTCTTAAACTATAGGTTGGTGTGGTTTAGGAAACCATTGGAAGCTACGCTTTAGACAAGATGTCTTCGTCTAGAAAGGTTTCTGAGACTATCTGAAAGATTGCGAACATTACAGATAGTCTACATAGTCATACATTTGCGTACCTCGCTTCATACGCCTTGTATCTTCTTTTAAGTGAACCTGTTTCCCCTTGACTTTCGAACGCTCTATACATTCCATCGCCCAAAATTGAATTTCAAAATGAGAACCACGACGACCAACGAACCACGCCCCGCTAACGACTATAATTATCGCTAAACATACCGGTTGTCCGAGATCCACAGATGAGGACCGGAATATAATCTCATGGGTATCGTCGGCTACGTTTTTAATTCATCGAGATCGCGAAAGGAGCGAAAGCAAGAAGAGGTCGTGGAAAATGAGGAATTTTTAGTGCGTCTTGACTTTAATTTACGCTAAAAAATATTCCGCAAAGGTCGCATAGTCTAGCTATTGTCACAGCGACGAATTCGCAGCTCGTGGAAATGTAACTGACAAATCTTTCTTGAAACGAAGATGAGGGAAGAGAATAAATTGGAGAATATTATTCGGGTGTCGTTTTCTTTTCTTGTAATTTAGGATGGTGGTGACGTGGAATTTGTAGTAGGGAGTTTTCCATGGAAGAAGGAGCTTTTTGTCTTTGCACCTTTCATTGTATTTATGTAATCTTTAAAAGGAATTTGCCACGTGTTTGAGATTCTCGCTTACAATATTTTTGTACAGTTCAAATGACCGTTAACTAAAGACACATTTGATTAGATGCTTTATTTTCCAAACAAATGAGAACGTTGCAGTGTTTACATTTTATTTCGAGACTACTAAGATTATTCAAAGGTACGTGAGATTTCAGTGCATGACCCATTACCATAGGGAGTTCGCGTAATGTCAAAGCTTCGCCATTCATTTATTTTGAACTCCCAAGAGAGTACCTAAGGGCCACTCCCGGATCTAGCGACAATGAAAAATTAATTTATTTAACTTAGGAAACAATTTCTCTGGACTTATAACATTATAGCTCATATCTTGAGAACATAAGCAGTAGTTAGTTGTACAATGTAGCGTCCAGGTGATGCAGTATCATTTTACACTCTAAACGCGAGAAGGTAGGTATTCGATATCAGTATTTAATAGCGTAAGGCTCGCAACGATCAAACGCCGACTTATCTTTTATTGCAAAATTTTATCACTTGTTGCGTTGTCGTGGCTTTCATACCGTGTTACGACTTTATACACAAAGTAAATTGGATAAATTGTAAACAATTTTTGACACGCTAGTACAGTTGCTAGAGTTAACTCAGATTCGAAGCAATACAATACGTTGCATGGCTGTTATCTTTCCGCCTAAATTTTAAGAGAATATAATCAATCTTTCTCGCATCAGTTACCTCACAACATTGATGGTTTTAATGGCAAGCTCCGCGAACGACAACGGGCGTTCTACCCTCATAAACATATATCATACGAAACTGTCAAGGAATGAACGATGATATAGCCATATTCATCCTTTTTCTGTATATATAATTATATATACATATATATATATATATATATATAATTTGGCAAAATTAATACGTCCCACAATCCAGGAGAACAGAGAAAAGACCATCGATTTCCGACTTGATTCATTTCAAAAACGAACTTCAGTGGCTACCAACCGGCAGCTCACCAGCAGCGACCAACAGCAGTTCGGGAACTTCCCGAAAAACGTAACAGATGTTCGATAAGGGTTAATTAAGGCTGACATCGCCTCTTTCTGCCTTTCCTAATATTTTTTTCGCCTATATTTCGGTTCTGTCTTATCCGTTGCTGTTCTATCTCCGGAATTTGTTTTTCGTAATTGGTTTCTCTCATTGACAGGCAACATTTCATAATTGGGTTGTTATATTTTGTAGCGGACGGTGTGGTATTGAGTGTCACGTATTTGTTCTGTTATTATTGCTTTCTTTTTCGAGCGAAATAAGGGATTAGCGGTATAACATGGTTGTGGAAAAGGAAACAATTTCTTTAAACGAAAGAAGTACATTAATGTAACAAACTTCTGTTTTTGGCCCAAAGAACCGCGTGTATAATAAACACATTTGTTCACATAAACAACAATTTTAATAATATTCATCAACTAATTTATTGAAATATATTTTTATTACTCTAATAACGTACTTTCGTGAAGCTTAAAACTTTCGATGCAGAAATTCTAAAATGCGACGAAAAGCTTAAGCGGCTCTCGAAAATCAAAGTGGATGCACCTTTTGGGACGCAAGTATCAAATACAGTAGAGAATGTATCATGAAGCAATTGAACGGCGATTAGGAGAACAATGAACGAACGTTACATAAAAAAATATATCAAGCACCTTGCCTTCTTATCCACTTAAGCATTACATGCTTTTCACAGAATATACAAATCATAATTTGAACGAACTGGTGATTTACTAAGCTGGGTGGTCCATAGATAATTGAATGTTTCGGTTCTGGGACATGCCGTACCGCCACGGCCCGTATTAAACCCGATAATTACAGGTCTTTTGCCTTCGCATCATCGGCCAGTTTATTATCGATTACACACGCTCGCCGTAGATTATGTTTACATTGCCCGCTTCGAACGGGCATCAGCCAGAAGATTAATGAAGCTCCGTCGCTAATAATTCCTGGGCAAATTGAGAAGTACGAAACGATTAGCGGCTTGTGAGCGAAGGATCGGGCGATGTTTGTCTATTGTAGGCATCGAGTATTGGAAATTATAAAATTTCGCCTCCGTAAGTGCATTGGAATAGTTAAATGGAGTTTTATGATGTCCAAGATGGCGAAAATTAACTGGCGTACGTATACGAAGATTTTTCAATTGACAACTTCGTTTTCTGCTGCCTCCATATACATAGCAATTTTAATGGCGCCCTTGTAACTTATCCTTTTCCGAAGACAATTATTTTTTAAATTTTGCTGAAATTAACACTTTTTGCTAGCGCAATATAGTTGCCAATTAATGTAGCAAAAAAAATTCATTAACACGAGCTACATTCCAGTTCTTCTGCCTAACGTGAAATTTATTGATTTTACCGGTCGCTTTTTTATAATATATACCCATCCCTTTATGACCTCTGGATCGAACAATGTAATAAATTTTTGCGAGTTATTTCCTTTCAATAGAACAAACGCTTTTCTTTACGCAATTTTATTTAAGTTTAATAGTAAGAAAGTAGGTATTAGATAACAAATATACAACAGACGAAAGAAGAAAAGTGTTCAATGGAGAAATTAAATTTTCTATACTTTCCTTAAACTTCTGGAAAATTAGCAAATAGTAACGTTGTAGAATTAGTCTGTTTTAAATCAATTAAATGCAAGTTATATATCCAATTCACGCATTAAGCTTGATCCACAACGCCCTCTGTAATCGCCTCTTTCTAATAGAAGCAGAGACCTATGGTTTCCAATCCACAATTTGACCAGTTATAAGAGTTGACATCATTTGTAGGTGTAATAGATTAGTTGAAGGCTTTTGTGAGAACCATATACTTATCTAGAAGCTACATCTTGCAATTCAGTAGGCCTTAGGAATAGCCTAAATGTTGACATTGTTTGTATGAGATGTGTTCTGTCGTCTCCGCATTTTCTCGCCATTGGCGAAGGAATTAATCTTTAGCTCTTTTGGCACCTGCTTGCTGAAAGATGCTGTATTTGAAAAGCTTGATATGAATGCTTCCTTGATTCCTCCATGATTTTGCCCAGGTATAGTTTTACTTGTAAAAAGCTTTTCGATTTTCTCCTCATTCACTGATACCCCATTTTAGGTGGATTTTGTGTAGATCACACTAGCAAGAGATTAGACATATTCGCTACTTCTTTGACCAACTTCTCGGTTTTTCCATTTCCTTCAATCCTTTGGTGGCTAACTAAACAAAGTTTGTTGTTAATACATCAAATGTTGTAATATGCATATAATATCACTTATCGTCACCAATTCAACGATTAATTAAATCAAATTAGATTCTGCAGGAACCCATGCTCTCAATCTATCTCATTTACTCTGCATAAAAGGAGAAGAGCAAGCATGATGAAACCGTAGCAACACCATGAAGATGATTTACATCTCAGATTACTAATATCAGTTTACAAGAACTTTTTCTCATAGCCACTGCGGTGAAATCTCAACAAACAACATCTTAATAGTCTTCTACGTTAAACAAATGAAGTGCTTTGTTGCATTTAGCAGTACAACGGACACGATATGAAATTCCGTCATTTGCTTGGGAATTTATTTACTGAGAAACATAATACGTTATTTCAAGTATCTATAGGTGCAGCTCCGACATTGTTTGAGTGTAAATTCAATATATAGACATTAATGGAATAAACAACCAACGAACTTGTTGAAGTGGTGTTTCACGAGACACGATTACGTTTAAGAATTTTAAATGCGTACGTGTAATTTATCTACGATGTACTATTAAACGCGGAAACTTTCAAACTTAAAGAGTTCCCATGCTCCCCTTACCCTCTGGATAAAAATAGAGCAAGAACTTGCATCCTGCAGCTGTCAAAACATCCAATGCACACAGGAGCCTCATTTATTTACACTGGCAACAAGGCAGTTGCGTGAAACAGGTAAATTATAATCGAATGCAAATTATTACCAAACAAAAGCATGCCATAAATTAGTGAACGTCTTCGAGGTAGTCATCTCTCTCGCTCCCGTTGGAGCAACGTGACGAAACATTCGACAAACGACAAACACACGAGTTACCGTCGAGGAACAGCTGAAGAGAAGGGGTTCAGCTGTTAAAAAAACGTCATTTGTCGGCGCGATATGGTCTTGTCGGCGTTAAGGAAATCTGGTGCAGGAACCTGACGGCGAAAACGTGTCTAATATATAAATCCGTACAGTAGATGCGTTGTAGTAGGTATGCAATGTTGTGAATTTGCTTTTTTTCCGAGAGGGTGAGCTAATATTGAAGGAGATGGGGATCTGCAGCTGAAGAAATTGCAGATGCACGTGAAAATATTTGGAAAATAGGGATAAAGATGCAGCATCCCATATATCCTGCTCAGAAAAGAGACTCTAGGTTTGCAAAAAGGGTGGGAATAATTTGGCAAGTCAAGTAGATTACCCCTTGTCAAGATTTATGGATAAGACATGACATAAGTTACAAATGATTCATCTTTACGAGTAAAAAAGCTTTGGCTAATATAAAAATGATAAATCTAAAAAATAAATGCTTTTGGTGACGGTGCCTTGAAGGAGTTTAGAAGAATTAAAAAAATTGAAAAAATCATCTTGATCATCAAAATAGTGATTAATGAAAATTGTGAGATCATCGTCATAAGAAATTGCTAATGGTAAAATAATCTTTCAAAAGTTGACACGTCAGTATGTTTATTCTTGACGCTTCGATTGTCAGCTACTCCAGAAAGTATTTAAAGACCATCTTCAGAAAGTCTCCAAAGAAACTAACAGCATGATTAGCGACACAACAAGAGCAAATTCACCAACACGCCACTACCTAGTGTAAACAACGGCCGTGAAAGCTTATTCAAGGTAATATTCGCTCGGCCCTAGATCCAGACTACAGGGTGTCTATCTGGACGCTTGGAAACCACACTTCTCGTTAATATGTGGAATTTTCTAGATCGCATCCAACCTGTAATTATCGTTTTATTATGATGGTTTTTTTTCGCTCTGAGATTTGTAATGATCCCGTTAACTGTAGTGCCGTTCCCCAAGTACTCAACCAATGGAATCCCTCGCAGCTCCAGAAAACCGTTTTTATGAGTTCTTCCGCCGCTTTATTGGTAGCAGTTACACTTGGCCTGTGTAATATAATTATATTTTACTGCCAATGATAATTTGAAAGAATCTCAAGTTTCTTTTAAACCATCCAAATTCTCTTCGCAAACTTACAAACCTCGCCTGACACGTCTCTCTTCTAATATGAGGAGCTTGTAAATCAATGCCGCAGACATTTCGTTGATCTATGAATCGCCATGTAGATTTGGCTTCTGATATCTGAATCCCCCTTACAATACTTTATCAACTTCAGTTCCCATTATTGCTTACTGTAGTCTTGCCTCAACAGGTCCATCTTCAATGGATTACTGATTCTAACGAAACTGTTTCATCGGAATCATTGTTGTATATCGTAAGAATGCTCCATATATAAATAAGACTGTTTTTAATATTTCGTAGCACGCAGCTTTTTCAAGTCGTGTACTTCTTCATTAATGAGTAGTGATGTACCAAAAATTAGAAAAATAACAACGTGCGTTTACAAACGAAGACAAAGTATGAATGGCGTTACAGTTAATAACAGCAAATGTAATACGCAAGAATATGGCTTATTACTTACTGTAGATGGTGACCAGCTTCACTTATAACATTCCTAATTTCATTTAACCGCTTACCACCCATTTTGACTATAATTAACGCCCTCGCTTTGCGTTGTAGGCAACTATGGTGCGGTACCACGTAGTTTCTTTGATAGTCTTCATCCGTGGCCCCTTTGGCCATAACGTAACGCTAGTTATCTCTTCCTTCCCCTGTAACAATTCTATTATATGAAAATAAATAAATATTTTTTAAAACAATGTTTAAAGTTAGACGTTACATTTTATTCAAGATATCCTCGTGAATAATGAGACAAAAGAAAAGCTTTCTCGCAATTTCCCTTTTTCTTTAATACTCTCCAACTACACTCTTCTCCGTTCCCCAAAAATTATCTCCGACGAATGAAATTCTTCCTCCACATCCTACGATACTTTGTTATAGAGTAGGATCTGTTTTTTTCTTTTTTTTTTTATTTCGTCGACCAACGACTCGACTCGCTGAAACTTGATGGAACTGAATCCCCCAAATCATGACCAAAACGTAAATACGTAGGTTATAGGTGATCCTGGTACCGCGCCATTGATTTACTCCATCCGGGAAAACAGTGATCCGTCATTGTTACCTCCGGACTCGGGTAAGTAAGATTTGTGCCTGTATTTGAGAGTATCTCGGGAATAAATCCGCCATGTATTCCCCGGAGGATAATCATTTATGAATAATTGTAAATTGATGTGACGGTCACCGCAACGAGAAGGAAGTACGTTATGTAGAATCCGTGGTATGACTAATGGAGGTGGTACTACGTAAGAGGAGTTAAAAGCTATCAAACTTCGTTTTTTTTATTTCACTTGTTCCGTGTATTTGTATATTACCAAAAAATGATTTTCGAATATAACTTAAGATATTGGTGCTTTTAACACTTAAAAACTTTGGGTGTAATTTCTTTTAAACAATAGCTATAATAGTAAAATTCTGCTCCCCTCTTAAGAAGCCGCGAATCCTCCAGGAGCTGGCGATTCCTTAATGGACCCGACGAAATTTGATTTAGACTTTCAAGTCGTTTAAGGAAATACGACGATCTTCGACCAGCACTTACCTGACGTACCTACTTTTTAAAACAAGGCAGTAAAAGAAGAGTACACCAGAGACCAAACTCGCCGAACGACGTCCTCCCATTAATATTTTAACAAACAGATGTTTCCAAATTACTCTCCGGATACGTAGGACTTCGCTAGCGTTCGACGAAGGGAGGGAGGCGTGGCATTTGTCAATATTTCATTTTTTAATTTCGAAAAGGGCATTTTTCAAAGGATCTTATATCCCTATTAACGGAGAGCAATAATAAAAAAGGGAGCTAGTGGGTAATATTGAACTAAGATGACAGATACGTTTCGTGAACGAAGGTTGATTTATCGCTTGAAAAGGAAGAATAATTTTCAAAAATTGAAACGAAGACGAAGGATTATTTATTGCTCCCTTACGCAAAAATTTCACGAAGAAATTTGAAGCTAAAATTAAATACTTTATATAATAGGAAGGGAAAGATAACATCAACCATATTTCGATTTTCTCTGTACGTATATGTATCGCGCATTATATGCGATTCTGCTGAGTATTCAAATTACTCGACCTTAATCTCTTAAACCGAGGGCAGTATATACGAAGGATAATGTTATTATCGGAGGATTTAGAATTTAAATACCGTGGGGTGGAATATCCATCAATGTAGTTGTCATATTTGCATTCTAATTGTACATAGACATATTAGTTTCTTTTCGTCCCCTTAAATCAAAAGAGGGAGATTTTTATATTATATTATACCTTTAGAGTAGAGATTTGAATACTACTTTGTTACATAGCAAAATTAGAATGAAGAGCAGGAATGTGTGAAACTAAATATCTATTTTTATAACCTCAAACGTACGGTATAAAAGTTGTGATACGTTCGGCTAGTTTGAAGAACAATGCCGCAAGTCGTCTGCTTCGGTGTATCTTTCTTGTGTGGCGAAAGAACCAATTGCTTATATGTAATTATTAAGTGTTTACTCGCTTAATCAGTTGATCTCAAATTAAACACAGTACGTAGATATACAAAATATATTTATTAAATAAACAATTCCCCTATATATATATATATATATATATATACTGTGTGTCTGTAAAAGTTGGCAACAAATTGGAAACTTTTTTATTATACGTTTCTCAAAAAATTTTATTCTTGATAAAAGTTGCTGCATGAACCCAAACATACGGTAAACATAACAGATCCACTCTGAGGTTAACAATAACAGTGCTAACAGCGCTTCTTTGGAAACCCCTCAAGAGTAAACTACCCTTATTCTGAAAGATACGCAGAAATTTTATTAGGAAAATTTGTTTGTGATGTAGAGATATAGTCAAATACAAAATTTCGGTCAAGCACGCTCAATTATGATATTTCGTCATTTTTCGTTTTTTTTTTTTTTTAACTAGATGCAAATTGTTGATTAAATTGCTATATGATAACACTTGTACT